>CM023614.1:22367257-22967257 GCA_013358685.1 Antennarius maculatus | reverse complement strand
CTCAGATTAGGAGTCTTTTTGGGATTTTTTGTATTTGGACAAACGCGAGACCCCACCGGAGGGACCACGGGATCTTCTGGCTTACTGACAGTACAAACACAGTCGTAAAGCTGCGAGGATGGTTTATTTCTTCTGGGCCGTGGAATGTTACCCGAAGAGAGACAAAGATGGCATGTAAATGACATTTTGCGGTATCATTTGAAGAACGTTTGTACCAAGGCGACAAATGAATTTGAAACTTAACTATAAAATAAAATTGCGCGTTTTTACAAGTGATCTAACGCCAAGAACAATTTTAGGCACTGATAGGGAAAGGAGCTCCAAGGCACTCTTAAAAAACGAAAATTAAAAAGCCCAAATTCCAACACACATTGGCCTAAAACTAAATTCCACAAAATTAAACCAAAAAGCACTTTCAGCAAATGTCTCCCACCAGCAAAATACAATAAAAGCCGTGTCTGTCCCCTCCTTCCTTTCTCTTTAGAATTGGTTCTTTCTTTGCCTGGATGCCTGGATCATAAGAGCAAGGACAACACATTTAATTAGCTTACCTCCCCCTTTTCTTGAAATTGGCTTACACAGACAAGCTGATTTATGTCCACATTCATGTATGAGTTGTCGTCTGTGAGGCTGCATGTTGAGCTTCACTTTGGATGAGCTGAAGACCATAATCCTGGCTGAATACTGTAATTTACCACCATGCAGTCTGACAGCCGGGAAAATTACAGGTCTACCCTGTCTGTATCTATAACACCTTGGGTGCTGCTCTGCGGTAGCACCGTTCTGAACAGGGATGATGAACTGACTCGCCTCTTTCTTCCTGAGGTGATGCCCTTTGGTATGTGGCATGCCCCCACCGAATTATTATGGATGTGAGACTTTATCTCGCTTCAGGCCTCACACAGAGAATGTGACTCGTCAATTTTTGCTTTAATTGAAGGGCATTTAAATGAAAACTAATTTAAACTTTCGTCGGAATGAATGCCGTGGAATTTCCGGCATTCGCTCGATGCTACTGCGGAGGTAAATGGCTCTAAAGTAAATATAGGGGGAGATTTTTTTTTATTTTTTTTTTTTACCTTAACCTGTATACCGACAATGACTTTGCAAGTACCCAATTCCTCAGCAAGGAGCTTTTCTCGCACCAACGCTGAAGTCTGGACCCCATGAAATCTTTTTAAAGTGGTTCCAGACCTTCCTGGCACTGCATGTTGATAGCAGATAATGGCTTATTTGACTTGATGGCCTATAAAACGCGACTGACATGCTAGACCGACTTGATCCCCATGCAGGTGAATGGAAACATGTGCTTGTTAGGCTAAATGAGGTTACCCGGAGGTCAGCGGGAGCCATAATGAACAAAAACAGACGGCAATTAAGGAAATTGGGTTAAAAAACTCCAACAAACACAGACAACTTTAGGGCAATAAACAGAAAGGGCTGTGTGGTATGAGATTATTCCCCGATTACAAATATTAGCCAACTGGCAGTTTGAATAAAGCGCATAAAATTCAGGCCTTGTTTTCTCGCTGCCAGTTTAACGGTATTATTTCAGTTCTCCTTGGGAATTTCTTCCCTTGGATAAAATTTCCAACCATCTGTGCAGCTGAAAGACGTCCCATGACATATAGAGACAACTCTAAGTAGATAGCCAGTATGGGATGGAATGAGTGACCAGGTGCACAAACTTATGACTTCCTATCTTTCAACACCGTAATGACCTCCTGTCAGTCTTGTCGCTTTAAAATGAATGGGGCTGCCAGTCAGCAGTTGCCCATTCATCAGGAAGTCAGTGCTTAGCCAGTTTAAAAATGGTTCAACCATATGCAGCAATAAAGAAAATAACAAGTAGCAGTGAAATATACATCACCAACAAAAAAAACAAATAGACCACAGCTAAATTCAGTTTTCAATAAATGTATTAACTGGAGCAAGCAAAGCAATAGTGTTGTGGGTATCAGTGTGTGTAATGGACACGTCCCCGCAGTTCAACACACTTGGAAAGGAGTCAGTTTATTTTCCCCCACAACCACAAAACAGTTCAGTTCCAATTCGGTTCACAACCACAGAAAAGAAAGACAACTCAAAGAGTTCTGTTCCAAGTTTAACGAGTGCCGCCAGATTGTTCCTCCAGAAGCGAGGCTTACGTTTCACCACGAGTCGGCTGAAGCTGACTATTGACCAACTACGTTTATTCAACAATCTGTCATTTAGAGTGAATTTTATCACACATACATCTTTCATAGATTAGTCATGGGGAGATATGAGCCATGTTGGGTCTACTTTAGCATTAATTTGCCTTACGGGGTTGCACATATAGAATGCCAATGCCCAGATTATATATTGTGTCGACCTACGACCCTCAATAGCTAGCATGAAATACTCTGCTACAGGTGGTTTTCCTTTAATAAAGCCAGAAAGTAGTCTTTTAAGTTGTTCATTAGTGCAGTTACTGTTACATATGTGATAAAAAGTCAAATTTTCGAATAAATATAATGCATAAAATTCCCAACATACGAGACGCCCTTTTGCATAGTTTCATGAAACTAATGGACGAAATGTGATTTCTCGCAAGAGGACAGCCTCATCGACCCATCGCCTCGTCATGCACTGCTTTCCGGTGTTATGAAACGAGCAGAACTCGCTCTAGCACCATCGCATAAGTAGAGGCGTGTAAAAATTGCACCATTAATTGCGTGGGAGAGTGTACCTCACACTCGCCAATCATCAATTTAGGCCTCATCTACAAAGCAAAGTCTTCAAGTCCCTCAGCAACGCAGCCAACGCCAGCACACAAAACATCCATCCCAGCATAAATGATTAACTCAGCTGTTCTCTCTCCTGACAAAACGTTGTCACTTTTAACAGGCAGGTAATTATTCTGTGTGTAAAATGAAGTCCCATTGGCCCCGCCCCTTCAACTCAGCTGCACCACAACAGGCCTGCCTGGAAACTCTTTCACTTCCTGTTTGAAAATCAGCGAGAAACGTGTTTGGGCAGGACTGTTTGCACGTGCCTGAAGCAAAACATGAATTCAATTGTTAAACTAATGATTTCTGTACTTCTTGCCCGGGTGAGACTAGCAGGGACCGTTCGCTGCATGAAGGCATCTGCTTGAATGATTCTCTCTTGCAGTAGTTGTCTCTTTGCAGTCAAATTAGTGTCCCATTAGAGTCAAATCTTCTTAGTGCCAGACGTTATCCTTTCCCACTTGTGAATTAGCCACATTTTTCATCCATTCGTCGAAGCGTATGTAATCAAATGGTATTTTTCAAAGATTAAATAGCAGAACTCGTTTCAAAAGGCTGTTGTTTCCAGACGGTTGGAGCGGACTCTCATCCACATACTTGTGTTTAGGGGGTTGGCGCTCTGGTGTTTTTTGGAGCCCGGAACGCTGCAGCTGTCGAACAGACGTTTGTCGAGCCCGGGTTTACTGGAGAGCTCCGACGAAGAGAGCAAGCAAGGCTTGGGTTTCTGTTTTCTTTATGGATCAGATGACCCAAGGTGATGCCCTGCGAGGAACGTGCCCTATCCAAGACACCGCCACCACTCCCAAGACTCCTGTTCGATGAGTTCGGACTTCTTAGTTCCCAACTCGCATGAACACGCGTTGCCTCGTTTGTCATCTGAGGAATTAATCTAGAAGGCAAACAGTCAGTCTTTTGTGCCCAGAGCTCTGTCTCTGGTGGCTGGTATCCAGTTCTGTAATGAGCAGCAGCTGGCTCAGAGGCCAGTCCTCAGGAGCTGCATCTCTCGCCCTGATGAATGTGTCATTTGTTGCTTGTTTAGCACTCACTTTTGTTCCGAGCTCTCTCGCATACACAATACTCAGCTACAGTCTCCGTAGCCTACTTATTAACGGTGCACAACCTAGGCCTTCATGACGGTTAGCGAAAAAACCCCAAATGGTTCTTGGAAGGCAGTTGAATATTTGAAGCCAATGAAAGTTCCTGCATTCTTGCGTAGCACTTAATAGTAGTTCCTGTTACACCACAGTCATCAAATAAAGGTTGGATGACTTTCTCCCTGTGGTTGCCTTTTAGTGCTTTATCTGCGTGATTAGGGCAGTAATAATG
Source organism: Antennarius maculatus (assembly GCA_013358685.1). Classification (NCBI taxonomy): domain Eukaryota; kingdom Metazoa; phylum Chordata; class Actinopteri; order Lophiiformes; family Antennariidae; genus Antennarius; species Antennarius maculatus. Next base: position 22,963,181 of record CM023614.1, on the reverse strand, counting down.
CCATGACTTCACATTTGACATCCAAGTCTTGCAAAGTTTGCTGATGACTTTAGTGGAAATTGCAGCTCATCCTCGTCCAACTGAAAGAAGAGGTCCTTTTTTTAAATTTTTTTATTTCTAATGGGTTCTAACCAGAGGGTCTTGCCTGGTGTTTTCATTCTTGCACATTCAGTTTTATTCGGTAAAGCCTCTTTTAGCCAAGCAAGTGTTTTATTTCATGGTGGCTGCAGTCAGATTTTTTTGTCTCTTTGTCCCTCCTCCAGCTTTTCCAGTCACTGTATGTTTATAATTGGTATGTCAGCAAATGGAATGTAAGAGAAACTTAGAAACTACAGCACAGAAGCATTTTTCCTTCATTTCCCTGCGGAAAATATTCATGACAGAGCAGTATCTCTAGAATTTGATGATGTCTGCAAATAGGATGAGTCTACATTAAGACAAAATATTAAATGTCACTTTTTTGTTTAAATCCTGCGGGGTGAGACTTTTTTTTATTGGTGCCCTGAAGTCTTGTTTTTATTGTTCTTGTGTCGCCCCGTCTTTGGCCTCTTCCTACCCTCTCCACTACTGGGTTTCCTGTCCCAACTGGAGCAAATCCAGAGTGTCCAATGGAAGGTTTGGGTCCGGTCTTTGATGTGATTGCGTCAGATGCTCGTCTTTCGCAATGAAGTGTAAATAAAACCGCCACACTGAGAATCCGTCGACAGCACTTCAAAAACGGGGAAGGAAACTCACGAGCTAACACAACCATTAAGCTGCACAAAGGGACATAAAGAACTGGACATGAAAGAAAATGTTGGAGGAAAATGCAAGGAAGTGTGAAAAATGACCTAATTGCATGACTGAAATTTGATCTTCAGAGCTTGAAGTTGGAACCAGAGGACTAGTGAACACACTCTTGAAGAATAAATAACACCTTTTGATATTTTTGCTTAGCCCTAATGAAATTAAAGATGGTGTTTAAATGAAACACAACGGTGTTTAGTCCCCAAATACAGGAGTGCTGGTGTGTTTAGGACCGCTATGCATTCCTACTTTGTTCTTGTCACTTCTCATGTCGGTGGCTTCTCCCTGTCTGGAGTGGGAGTGGGTGCAGAGGAAGAAAAGAGCATAAAGGGAGGGTGGAAAATGCTCGCAGTCTCTGAAAACAATAACAGACGGAAAGCGGGTTGGGGTCATTGAGTTGTTGTAATGACTTGGCAGTTATATGGTCTCATGCTAGGGGGCAACACTTTACAGTTCTTACTGATTACAATTATTCAGCTGTCTCTCACGGCTTCAGCTGCAAATGTTCAGAAGAGAATTACTGTTGTATAACTTGGAGGAATATTTATCTCATGTTTCATCCTGTGTTACTTTTAAACATGCCCCCTACTTATTTGGGGGTGACTGTGCTGTAAAAAACTTTTATTGTAGGTAAATTGTGCATTAAAAATTTGAATCATTTCTCCTCAGATTCCTGTATTTTTACAACATATTCAAGTATTTAATTAAACCTGGTCAGTATGTGACTTGTGGACTCAGTATTTCTAGACTTTTATCACAGTTTGAAACACAACAAAGGCCTCAAGGACAAAGTTAAAGGAGATAATTGCGGGACACGGTTGGTGGAGTTGTGCTTATCTTAAGCAAACTCCGGAGCAGATGATAAAGAAAACGCATCATTCCTTCTGTTTACCAGGATCCTGTTGTCCAAACTGTCAACACCTGCATGGGAACTCTGGTGAACTCGTCAGTTTTGTTATCGGCTTCCAGGTGTGGGGAGCCACTGGCCCAGTGTGGAGTAAGATTTCACAGGCTTTTCTACCCACACAATGGTGGTGAAATGAACAGAGAACTGCCCCAGGTGTGGTGACAGTCTGATTCATTACATGTCGAGGGAAAAGTCATGTTATATAACCGTAAGGATCAGTCAACTGTTAAAAAACCCAAGTAGAGGTGCTTCATTTTGCTGCTTCCTGTCAGCTCATAATCAGGTGCCTCAAATTAATAAGATAACTTTACTTTTAGAAGTCAACGCTAATTGAAATTCAAGCACAGGCTGACCTATAAATGCACCTTTCAAGAGAGGAAAAAGCAACTCATCTCCCCAACGTTGGTTTATAGTGGAGTACAGTATGTCAATAATGCAGACAGAGCCTCTGGTGACATTTATATCCTGTTCCAGTAACCCCGGGAACCATGGGAAGTGTAAATATAAGTATGCAAAAATGCCGTTCTTGCCCTTGGGCTGGTGGCCACGCAGACCATGAACAGAATGTTTTAACGTGGAGCAAAGTCCACTGAAGATCCATTAGCCAAGGCCATTATGGGCTTGTTTTTCCCAGGGAGGAATTTCCATTAATGCTCATGTTTTTAGACTCACTGCAGTAATGTCTCTTTTCATGAGGATTTGTGCCAGGAGGATGTTGCGTGATAAGTGCTGTAGTACAGATGTGTTTCATAGACTCTGTTGGGATTCTTGAATAAGATTTACCTCTGCTGATTATTAATACAAGAAATTGATGCCCTCCAAGCATCAGAATGTTTGAATACATAAAATTTAAACAGTGCAGGTATATTGTGATATACTGATTATTGAATTATCTGAATTTGCTTCTGCTTCACAAGCACACTAATTCCTGTGGTTTTGTTTTCACAAGATATTTGTGTATTTGTGGTCTAAATCTGGTTTTGAACTCCTGTGGCTCGTATGTATTCAGCAGCCAGAGGGGTTGTGCTTTTAATTCCTCTTGAAGTTTTTTATTTAACAATTTAAATGGCTTTGCTGTTCATTATCCTGCCTGAGGAAATTCGAGGTTGGCTTCATCTTAATTAGAAAAGAACGAGGTCAGTGGATAAATACTGGGTAGGATCTCACGGTCGGACTTAAGATAATGACTCAAGAGTTGCTTTGGCTATGATATCTACAACTGCTGCCATTTATTTTTTTCATTTATGTCTTCACGCTCTTCATGGAATGGATTGAATTAATTGTAAATGTGTATTTAATCATCTGGATTTCCTCTGCGTTTGATCAATTTATTGCCAGAATCCTAACGTCCGTTTCTTTTCTTTCAGGCTTCCGTAAAATCAGCCTCGATGACCTTCGCAAAGCCTACATCGTCAAAGATGTGCAACAGTACATCCTCCACAGGCTGGACCAAGAGGAGGCCCTGAGGCAGCACCTGACCAAGGAGACAGCCGAGATGCTCAACCAGCTCCATATCAAAAGCAGTGGCTGCTTCCTTTACCTGGAGCGAGTGCTAGATGGCGTGGTGGAGAACTTCATCATGCTTCGGGAGATCCGTGACATCCCTGGCACTCTCAATGGCCTCTACCTGTGGCTCTGCCAGAGACTATTCGTCAGAAAACAGTTTGCCAAAGTCCAGCCCATCCTTAATGTAATCCTGGCAACTTGTAGGCCACTCACGGTCAAGGAACTGTACCACGCAGTCTGGACCAAAAACATGACACTGACCATGGAAGAATTTCAGAAAAAGATGGACATTCTCTCAAAATTGCTGGTTGATGGTCTTGGGAGTACCAAAATCCTTTTTCACTACAGTTTTGCAGAGTGGCTCCTGGATGTGAAGCATTGCACCCAGAAGTACTTGTGCAACGCAGCAGAGGGACATAGAATGCTCGCAATGAGTTACACTTGTCGGGCAAAGCAGCTGAAGCCACTTGAAGTGCAGGAATTTGCGCTTCACCTGGTCAATTCCAATCTGCAGATTGAACCCTTTAATCTGGCTTTATGGATGGTTTGGAACGGAACTCCTGCTAAAGACTCGCTCACCACATCGATCCCGAGAGAACAAGAGGTCCTGCAACTTCTGGTCAAAGCTGGAGCTCACGTGAACAACGAGGACGATCACGCGTCGTGTATTGTGCAGCAGGCCCTTGAAAGAGAGGATTCCATTCGGACATTACTTGACAACGGGGCGTCTGTGAACCAGTGCGACTCCAGTGGGAGAACTCTGCTGGCCAACGCCGCCTACAGTGGAAACCTCGACGTGGTCAACTTGCTGATATCTAGAGGAGCAAACATGGAGCTGGAGGACAACCACGGACAAACGGCACTTACTCTTGCTGCGAGGCAGGGTCATACCAAAGTGGTCAACTGCCTAATTGGGTGTGAGGCCAACATAAACCACACCGATCACGATGGGTGGACCGCCCTGCGTTCTGCAGCTTGGGGTGGACACTCAGAAGTTGTGTCTGCTTTGCTTTACGCTGGTGCCAAAGTGGACTGTGCCGACGCCGATGGTAGGACTGCCTTGAGAGCTGCTGCGTGGGGAGGTCACGAAGACATCGTTTTGAACCTTCTCCAGCACGGGGCTGAGGTGAACAAGGCGGACAATGAAGGAAGAACAGCTCTGATTGCCGCAGCTTACATGGGACACAGGGAGATTGTTGAGCACCTCTTAGACCACGGAGCTGAAGTGAATCATGAAGACGTGGATGGCAGGACCGCTCTGTCCGTCGCTGCTCTCTGTGTCCCTGCCAGTAAAGGCCACGCTTCGGTTGTGAGCCTTCTAATTGACCGGGGAGCAGAGGTTGACCACTGCGATAAGGACTGCATGACCCCCCTACTTGTCGCGGGCTATGAAGGACACGTTGACGTAGTTGATCTGCTTTTAGAAGGCGGGGCTGACGTGGATCACACAGACAACAACGGTCGCACCCCGCTACTCGCCGCTGCATCGATGGGCCACGCCTCCGTTGTCAACACGTTGCTTTTCTGGGGGGCCGCTGTCGACAGCATCGACAGCGAGGGGAGGACTGTGCTGAGCATAGCGTCTGCTCAGGGAAACGTGGAGGTGGTCAGAACTCTGCTGGACAGAGGGCTGGATGAGAATCATAGGGACGATGCAGGCTGGACCCCGCTACACATGGCGTCGTTCGAGGGCCACCGCCAAGTGTGCGACGCCCTTATCGAGCAAGGCGCTCGTTGTACAGAGGTTGATAACGATGGCAGAATCCCGCTGATATTAGCTGCACAAGAGGGACATTATGACTGTGTGCACATTCTTCTGGAAAACAAGTCTTGCATTGACGAGAGGGGTTACGATGGGAGGAATTCTCTCAGGGTTGCTGCACTAGAAGGCCACAGGGACATTGTCGAACTGCTGCTGAGCCACGGTGCTGACATCGATTACAAAGACGCCGACGGACGGCCGACGCTCTACATATTGGCACTTGAAAACCAGCTAGCCATGACAGAGTATTTCCTTGAAAATGGCGCAAATGTGGAAGCCTGCGACACTGAGGGCAGAACAGCCCTCCATGTCTCCTGCTGGCAAGGGCATGTTGAAATGGTGAGGCTGCTGATTAACTACCACGCTGATGTGAACGCCTGTGACAACGAGAAGAGATCTGCCCTCCAGTCGGCTGCCTGGCAAGGACACACAAAGGTTGTGCAGTTTTTGATTGAGAACGGCACACATGTGGATCATACGTGCAACCAGGGAGCGACGGCGTTGGGCATCGCCGCACAAGAGGGTCACATAGACGTCGTGCAAATACTTCTCGAAAACGGCGCCGACCCCAACCACGCCGATCAGTTTGGACGTACGGCAATGAGAGTTGCGGCAAAAGGCGGCCACTCGATGATCATCAAACTTCTGGAGAAGTATGGCGCCACAACTCTCAATGGTTGCAATCCCTCTCCAGTGCACACCATGGAAGAGAAGAACCCACTGGCGGTGACTGGTAAAATGCAGTCCCTCACCATTAAATCGAGCAGCTCTGGCAGTACTGGGGCAGGAGATATGCAGTCGTCTGGGCGCGGCGTAACCAACGGACCAGTCCATGCTTTCAGTTCTCCGTCAGAGTCTCCTGATTCCACAGTAGATAGGCAGAAATCCTCCCTGTCCAATAATTCCCTCAAGAGTTCGAAGAACTCCTCCTTGAGAACCACTTCGTCCACCGCCACAGCGCAGACCGTGCCAATCGACAGTTTCCACGGACTGACGTTCACAGAACAAATCCAGCAGCACTCACTGCCACGCAGCCGCAGTAGACAGTCGATTGTGTCACCCTCTTCTACCACCAAGTCCGTTAACCAGCAGCCATCGTCTCCATCCAGTGACTTAGACTGGTCTCAGTTAAAACCTGGTCTCAAGTCTACCAATGGAAGCAAGACTGGGAACGGGACATCAAATAGTAAGGCACCTCTGGCAGACAAGAAGAAAGTCAAGAAGATCGCATCGACCCAAGGCCAGGTTCTGGAGTATGAGATGACGCAGTTTGACAAAAGGATTGCCCTCAACAAATCGGTAGCAAACATCGCGGTGAAAGATCCGCATTGCAAGATCATGATCGGCGGTTCAATCAAGCAGGACAGGGTGCACGGCCAAGACCAGTTCTTCATCCAGCAGCAGAGCTGCTCCGAGAAGAGGAGGAACGGCATAATGACCAACCCCAACTATCACCTGCAAGGGAATCATCAGGTTTTCCTGAGTCGAGTATCCGTTCCTCGGACTGTACAGAACAGAGGCCACCAGGATGTTCTGGAGAACTATCCCATAGGGGAAACCGAGCTAAGCCTTAAACAAGCCCTGAAACTGCAGATTGAGGGATCAGACCCTGGGTTCACCTACAAAAAAGAGACTCCATTATAGCCGGTAAGCCATTCTTTGTAAAATATGTGCTCTAGAAAAACACCAAGTTGAAATCAAGGTTAGGGCGTTGGCACCGAAGCCAGACTTTGGTTTGTCGGTCCATCAGCCGCGCAGTTGATACTGGATTGCGCTCAACACAACCACCATTAGCTTTGCATGAAGAATCTGAATAAGCAGACTTGATTCCCATAAACACGACATTAACCCAAGTTATTCCTGTACTGTTTCAGATGTCCTGAATGCCATTCATCATGCAGACATTGGAGAGAATGTGCCAAAGCAACTGTTTTCATCTGCTTAAGAAAATACTAGTTTTCCCACCAGTTGGAGACCTCAAAATAATACCAAGGGACGATCGTTGATTGCTGCCTACAGCTTACTTCAACCGACACATCGATGTGCCTACATCTGTTACAGCCTTCTTCATGTACTCATGCAAACTATCTTTTTTTTTTTTATTATTTAATGTAATTGCTATTTAATAAACAGTGTATGCACTTTTAAAAGAAAAGAGTAACAAGACACACATGCATTTGTTCTGTTCACTTTGTAATCCCATCCGAGTTTTATCAAAGCGATTGTTTGAGAGAAACATAAGCGGTGTTTTTTTTTTTTTTTTTTTATTACTTATTACGCTTGTTTTGTCTACTTCTTCACATGGACAGCAACGCACCGCCGAGTACATTGTCACCAACCACAGGACATGACAGTATGAACTTAAGCCTTTCTAGAGACCCCAAATAATCTGTGTTAACCTTTCATCGGTGTGCTAAACCTACGTTGCGTGTGATATGTCGATAATTATGGCAGTTTTACTTCATGAGTGTATACAAGCATATTTATTTTTTGGAAAAAAAAGCCACTTTTGCTGCATTTTTGTGTTGCGTTACGCTCTACCATGGTGCTGTGTTCAGAAGTTGCCTGCAGTTATTTTGGACTCCCAGTTTGGTTGGCTTTGTGCGTTTGTGTATCATGACAAATATCAGAAAGACAGAGGAAGGTTGATTGAAAATGTTTAAAAAAATCAATAATTTTGTCCCTATGGGATTTTTTCAATTGCTTGTGTGTTTATTATGTTGTGTGTGCATAAAAAAATATTTAAATAACCCTTTTTTTTTTTGTAACGTCAGCAAAAGTCTCTCGCTAAACACAGCCGTTTTGAGTGGAAGCAGCGATTTAGAGAAATGCAGAGTAACGTAGAACCTACTGCGATGCAAGAAGCAGAAGTCGGGGTTTGTTTCCTTCTTGTCATGTGGTTCATTTCCAGTAAACACTGCTGGGTTTTTTCAGGGGGCGTGATGCATTAAAACCAACTCACAAAGGGTCCAGCCATTAAGACGACTCATAGCTGTGAATGATCTTGTTTGAAAAGTTGTTGAACGAACCTCTTCTCTTCTCCCCCCTCCCCTCCTCCACGAGAGGCTGAACATCGGGACTCGACACCCTGCCGGAGGAGGCGACTGCGACACTGAAGGAAAACTAAAACATCTGTTTCTCATGAACTGTGGGGAGCTGCGTTAGCATTTACAGGCTGTGTCATATTTTTGCAGGCTTTTCATATCGTCAACAGTTGAGCTATTTTTGCAAAGAACTCGGGATCACGGGGAGTAAAAACCCATCGCATGCACAAACCCTTGTAAGCCCTAATGAAAGCTCCCAGCTCTTCACTACTGCAGTAGCTCAAACTTACGCCATGAAGGGTCGACGGAAGGATTGGAGGCAGGATTAGGGTCTGAAGCAGTGTTGGAACACATACTGTATAGTCTTATTAAGCAGTTATCTCGTTGGTCTTGACTGTTTTGTCTGTCGTCTTTGATTTGACTGTAAATAGCTCACAATGTACATTCAACTTTCCTTTAAAAAGAATTCCTGTATTATATAAAGTGGAATTTTCTGATGTATATTACAGTGCTTAATAAACATATTTGCTTTACTGCTGAAAAACGAAACCTGTGCTGATTTTTTTTTCCGCGTGTACGTCGGGGAAGCGTAGCAACAAAAAGGATGAGTTATGAGCAGTCGTAGGATTCGTCTCTGTGCAGGCAGGAGGACATTAACCCGAAGGATATTTTTCACTTTTTCAAGTTGAAGTGCAACTTCTCCTAAATGCACGACAGACTGATTGATCTGTCCAGGTCAGGAGAGATCAAGACGGCGCTGATGCACCGTCAACTTTATGGAACTTTTTTTTGAAGATGGCAAATAGAAGTGAAATGAACAATCTGCAGGAACCATTATTTTCTTTTCTCTCTATTCCCATGTTTGCTAAATTCCATCTTCTTCAGTCATCTGCAGCATCGTGGTGACTCTAGCGCGTGCTGTTAATACCTGTCTTTGTTCTTCAACGGCGGACGGCCAAACCAGGAACGCCACAGGCTCCACGGTAACCGGGTCAGGCTGAGATGGAAGGGGGACGGCGTGCCGAGAGGCTTTTCCTGCCCACGTTCCAGTTCATCCGGTTCATGTCGGACAAGCAGGGCCTGCAGGATAAATCAATGCAAAGAGATCGCCGAGCGGTTTCAGGATTTACTTTATGAAATCTGCAAAAATGACAAGCCTTGTTTGGCGTCTTGAAAAAGAATCAAAAGTGGATGCGTAGCATTTTGGAAGCTAACTTAAGATAATACATGTTCAAAAGAAAGAGCAGCAAAAGTTATAGTCTGATGAATTGAGCTCCATCGCCTTGTCAAACTCTTTCACTGAGGGCCACACCAGCATAATGTCTGTCTTCAAAGGGCCAGAAGTAACTAATGAATGTAACTATATGTAATGTAAAATAAATGTAACTACATTTAAATGTTAAAATAAGGCTGAATTTATGACTTGTTCAAGTTACAAACGTTACAGTTACACAGAAAAAATATGTTTCTCTGTTCTAACATAAATCCTTTTAATTTGCCATGAAAGTTATGAAAAAAAAAAAACCCCACAGAACTCCATCAATCAAGGATCAAACTACCCAAGAGAATAAAGAAAAATAACATCAAACACAAGTTAGGACATTAACTTTGTTGGCAAAGTTTTTTGTCAATGTTAAAATGGTCTTAAAATACTGCATTGTGGGAAATGTAGTTTTGGTCAAAGCACACTTTTGACCTTTCATGCTCTGGCGGACCACATAAAAATGATGCAGCGGGCCACGTTTGGCCCCCGGGCCTTGAGTTTGACACATGTGCCCTAAAACATTTCATGAAAAATGCCAGAGCAGCTGAAGTATTAATTTTTTTAATTTTTTTTTTTTTGACCCAGCTTCTTCTGTATGTTTTGAGAAGGTGGGTGTTAATGAGGAAACCACCTGGTGCTGAAGTCATGTATGTACTGTCCAAGCTATAAGGCTTCCTGTGGGGAACCATCTGCCAGTGGTCACATCTGGTTCCCCTCCACCCGTGCCCGTGTTTTGGATACAGCGCTAACAACCTCCCACACAATCTTCCCAACATGGCGACAGTTGCAGCCCAGTCGGTCCAGACACAACTTAAAAAGCCAACGGCTCCTTCCTGTGAGCCATATGTGTGCACATTTCATCATGTAAATTTTGTTTTACCACATTGTTGCGCAAAATTTCCTGCATGCATGAGAATCTCAAGTAACTCCAGATCATCATTAAATCAAAACCAAAAAAAAAAAATGCTGTTGCGTTCATGTTTTTGAATGCAAACATGCAGGATCGTTGCAGTTTGACGGAGCTGTCTTGTTTCCAAACGCCTGCTCCATTCAGGATCATTATCATTCAGATACTGTCACACACACACACACACACAAAAAAAAATATGCATGAGCTTTTCTGACAAGGCTATGCATGCTAAATGGATTTAAACCTGGAGATTTCCTGCAAAGTTTTCATGGAATTGGAAAATGGAAGCGAAGCAAACTGAAACTCACGAGCTACAAATTTAATCCCATCCTGATTGAGCAGACCGATCATTATTCCTGAGGAATAGCCGCAACTTTTAATCTCTTACGTATATAAACGTACCTAAATTCCTTGGTTGCACGCTCAGAATTGTGAAGAACTAACTCATCGAGTGTGAATATGATGAGAGAATATATGACATTCAGTTCCCAAGGCATATATTTAGTTCTCAAGTGAGACTGTTGCAGAGTGCATCTTGTCAGACCATTTTTATTCTCCAAATGTTAATTGCCGTTCTGGGAAACTGGCGTCGGTACAAGAGTAAACAGTCGACTTATTCTGCAAGGAGGCATTCAAGTGTCCGACTCATCAGTAGATTTTACCAACGCCTGTTTAAATCTGTCCATTTTATTTTATTTTATTTTTTAATGACCTGAGTGAAGCCATGCAAGGACCTCCGTCTTGCTGAGTTTCGAATTTAGATGGATTACATTCCCAAAAAGTTGTGCTGGGAGCCGGAAATGTCTTTTCTCCTAAATTCACAGCAATTATTTAACAATTCAGAGGAGGAAACGACCGCAATTTAAACACTTTGGCTGGAAACACCTGATGTAATTGGACGTCCACTGACTTTGGAGGCTTTAAATGCATTCATTTATATTCACTAAAGATTACGTTAAGGTCAGTCGCTTTTTAACATTTGGTCTTTTCTCTTCAGTGCAAAGCTCTGCTATGCATAATGGGAGCCCAATCAGCTGAGAGCAAAGAAATAACACCAGGATAGATGTATAAATTCATGTCGTGCATTGCAAATGGTGCGCTTCAATTAGCAAAATTCATGCTATTAGCGTTTGTAAGCTGAAAAATGTCTAATCTGGTGAGAAATTTGTAATGCAGTCTAGAGATTCATTAATAGTAATAAAGTTCAACTTGAATTTTGCAAATGGTTGGCCTATAATGCTAGAAATATAAATATGACATCAACGTGAAATAGAAAATATCTTCTTCTACTTATTACTTGCAACCTTGCAACCCCTCCATCCCAGCCCCCACTCAGAGAACCCTAAGTTGCGTGTGTAACTTCTGCGTTACTTCCGACAGCCTCCAGGCTGACTTAGAAATGCCAACAAGCAGTAATCTCAAAGTTGTTTTCAGATGTTTCCTCACAGCCTGCCTCCTCCGTTTTTGAGCCATCCAGTCGAACAAAGTTGTTCTGGTCTGGATTGAAGTACAGAAGGTGTTGGCGGGGTTATTCATGAGCTGTTCACCAACCAATCATTTAAAAGACGACCTCTGACTCCAGCTCGCTTCTGTCTTGTGCTCATCTGCTTTCACTAACCGCCTTTAGATCCATCAAAAGCACTGAAAGAACATTAATGAATGCTCATTCCACCAAAAAGAGGGCTAGATTTTTCTTTTTTCTACCCAGTACCCCTCATCCTATTGGTTGCAGCGTGGCAGAAGTGGCGTGAAACACTCGTTAAAAAGCCCGTATTTAAAAAAACGGGCAGCTATGAAAGCAACAATGAAGGAACTCAGAGCCAACAAAAGCTGGAGACGCGGAGATTAAACATACTGTATTCGTCTTTGTTGCCTGTTTACATAATCCCTACAGTCGCTCATCAAGCAGCGTGGATGAAAAGCTTTCATCGACTCTCTGTGGAAAACCTGTTTTCTTCTTTGAAGCTCCACACAGTGGTCCAACATGCACACAGGTGTTCCACTTTCCCTGAATAAGATAAGTGAAACACCTCAAGTCAAAGACAAAACACTGGAGCATCGGCCTTTTAAGCGTTGGGGGGGCTTTGGTTATAACGCACTTTCATACTCATTAATCATTACAGCTGAAGCCAAGGATAATAAATGGACTCACAATGAAAGGGCTGCAGCGCCCAAGACCAAGATATTCAGGTGCGAGACGAAAGCAGCAGAGCTCAGCGTTTCCTCGCCGCCTCGCTTTATTTCAATCATCCACAATCAGATGCATCCCATCTGATTGGAAAAGTGTCTCTTGATATTTTTGTAAAGACTTTACAAGCCCAAGAGACGTTAGAATTCAATTCACACCAATTGGATTTGCAAATTTTCTTTTTTTTTACCCAACAGCAAAGATATGTGGGAGAATCCGCGAGAAGCAGCTGAGAATTTAAAGTTTCCAAAGAGTCTACATGGGAAAGTCACGGAGAGAGCAAGCTGTGTCCTGTTAAGTAGGTTGTAAAAAATAATAATCGGTAGAACGAGATGCAGCTACGAGATTAAAAAAAAAGAGACGAAGATGTCAAGAGATCTAAAGTTTAAAAAAAGTCTCGCTCAGCTTGTGCCAACGTTTTAACAACAGGAGGAAACCAGCGTGCCAGATGCAGTAGTTTTCTGATCATGCTAGAATTCTTATTTTCTACCGTTTATTTTAATCCCATGAATTTGTGACCGTGCAGAATGACATTTGTAGCTGAAAATGTTTTGGCAACATTCCGTTTCCCTTTGGGGGAATTATAGCGTGGATGAGCAGCGTTATGCAAGATAGAGCTGCTCTATTTTTCTTTAGCTTCAATTATATTTCTGATTTGTTTTTAAAATGATCTCCGTTCACACAGATTTCTTAAAACAACTGAATTTCAATACTGAAGTCCAAACTGCAACAAGAGTTTTTCCATTTTAAGGTAAAACATTCTGCCTCGTAGTTTGGCTTGTAAAGAAGAGTGTCATCTGCGTAGAACTTAATCCAACCCAGAAACCCTGAGATAAATCCTGAGATTTTTTTTCACTTCATTTTTTTTCTTTTTTTTCTTTTTCTTTTCTTTATTTTTCATTTTTTCATTTCATTTTTTTTCATTTCAAATTTTTTTTCATTTTTGGGTATCATTTTAGAGATTTATTTTGTTTCATTTTTTTTCGTTTTCTTTTTCTTTTCTTTTTTTTTCTTTTTTTCATTTAATTTTTTTTCTTCATTTTTTTTCGTTTTTTCATTTCATTTTTTTTCCATTTCAAAATTTTTTCATTTTAGGGTAAAATATTCTGCCTCGCAGTTTGGTTTGTAAAGAAGAGTGTCATCTGCATAGAACTTAATCCAACCCAGAAACCCTGAGGTAAATCTTGAGACAAAGCCCTTTCTTCCTTGTTTTTGCTATAGCTTAGCATCATGAGCACAAAACACAGAAGAAACTGTATAAGAGACGCTTCTTAATCAGTGCTGAGCTCATCCTGCAGAACTTTAAAGAATCTCATGTTGGCAACGGTTCTTTTCTTTTTTTTACCTGGATAACTTTCTCATTTTGGCAGCGTTTCATTTTTGCTTTCAATCTTTCTCCATTCACTACCTTTTTTTTTTTTTTTCCCCTCTCTACATCTCCTCCGGTCATTTCCTTTTCCACATCTCATCCATTTCACATTTATTCTTGGCACTGTTGTCCTCCTTTTTTTTTATTTTTTATTTTTATCTATTTTACTCATTTTCCTGTCTTTCTCCGTCCGTCTTCCGTTTTCCTGCTGATCAGCCTCTTTCATTCTGTCTCCTCGAATCACTCAAGCGCCGTGTATTCTTTCCATTTTTCCCGTAGTCTTTTCTTCCCATTTGTCATGCCCGCCTTCTCGGTGGCAGTATTCTGTCTGTTTTTTTTCCCCCTCCCCTTCCTCTTTCTATCGCTCCCCCTGTTTCTTCCCTCCTTCGGCGTTGAGCAGGCCTCACCACAGCTGCTGTCGAGTTCATCCCAGGACAAAACGCTGCTCTGCTGTTGTTTCTGCTGCTCACACCGTCCCCCCACCACCACCACCAAATCAATGTCTCGGGTGCATCGGGGCCCGGGGACGGATGGAGAACAGTTAAGACGAAACAGAGACGTCCTCCAAGTTTGCGCAGAGAAAGAAGGAATTAAATTAAGAATAAAATGACACGCAGGCTCGGGAGAGGATGCCAGATGATGTCACAAATAAGTCGATTTCTACTCGCATGAACATTTAAAAACTGGCTTCCACGGTTTCATCCGCTTTTCTCCGGTATTTAAATTCGATCCGTTCGGCGCGCTCAAAAAAGATTTGACCTAATTTGACTTATGCAGAAGTTAATCAGGAGGCCTGACTGTGAATATTAGTTTCCACAAGGTACACAGGGAAGAGGAGAAGATGGAAATAAGAGGGATCCTATTCCAGCTGGAAGTTGTGCAAATATCTGAATTTAAACGATGCAATAAAATAATTGGAAATCGCACCAAAGGAATAGAATTGCGCTAAAAAAGCCACCCTCGTTTCTGAGAGGACGCTCGTCCGTCGGCTCTCCAGCTCTGAAGTGTGAAGCCACTCCACAACATTTTAAATCGATTCTGATGTTGGTGGTCCCTGGAGGACGATGGCACCCCCCCCCCCCCCCCCCCTTCATATTTCACCTAGCATAACACAACTTCTGTTTCTCCTCAGATCAATTATTTTGCTCACTCTGATAGGGTTACATGCTAAATAAGACGTTTTTAATATTAGCGTGTGCATCATGAATATTTATGTTTGTTTTTATCGCCAACATCAGAAAGTCTGGTTCAGAAGCTTAACCCTTACAGCCCTGACCTATTCTGGCCGTTTTTTGGTACTTTTGATATTTGTCTCTTTATATACCACATTAAAAATGATTTAACATACCCATGCTTGGTATGTTCATCTTCAGCACAACTTCAGCGATATGAAGAAATAGTTTTTATTTCCCTATAACTTATTATATTGACATATTGGGGCAAAATAGACACACAGTCAAATTCGGAAATGGAACAAATTATATTTTATTGCACATAAAAACCAAAAACATGCTCATCAAATTTGATTTTGAACTCGAAAAAGTTTGCCATAGGCTTCTAACATAACTATACACAGTTTGCGTCACTTGTGCCACTCTTCAAAGGAGTTTTTCAAAATAAGACGAATGGTGACGCATGTTTGCGTCACGTGACAAAACGCACGAATCGCGAGACGTGTTCGCATCACGTGAATACACGCGTCACCGCGCGTACGGTGGCGACTACGCGGATAAAGACACGGCGCCTGTCGTCTGATTATGAGAAGCCGTTTCAAGCGCTTGTCATAGATCAAATGTAAACCATCATTTTTCCAGTTTTCCGGGGTCAAACAGCTCCAAATAAAATGTTATGTATGAATGAAGGCCTGTCTCCTATAGAATAGTAGACATAATCTAATGTCTAATGTAATGATGTAATGTAATAATGTAATCTAATGTAATGTAATAATGTAATGATCATTAGCATATAGCCCAAAAGTCATGTTCACAAAATTGACAGCATATCGCTTAGCATTTAGCTCAAATTGCTTGCATGACTGCAGGCTTCTTCAGATCTGATTGTGTTTATTTCATTTCCTGGTGCGGCTAATCGACATCACGACTTTGCGAGCAGCGTTTACCTCAGAGACGTGTTTGCCTTTCGGTTGCTAGCGGAGACGTCTCTTCTTGATGCACCGCCGCTCAAATCTCCGGCCAAGTTTTTGTGTCCGACACTAAAGCCTGACAGTCGTTGCTATTCAGTACAAGCGGTGCACGACTCCCCCGAACCTGGACACTATAAATGTGAGTCAGGCCTGACCTGGGCAACCCTCACATCTCAACCGCTCCTCATTAGCGCCGGCGCTATTCCAGGTCAGCAGCGATGGCAGAAAAGAGAACGCTCTCTCAAACACCGACTTTATACCCCTTCATTCTCATCCTGTCAAAGTCGCACACACTCATTCTGTCCTTATGAGGGTTTCTCTTTGTCCTGTGCGCACACACACACACACACACACACACACACACACACACACACATGCACAATGACACACATATTGCTGATCAGGGCAGTCGAGCAGGCAGGAGTCTGACCTCATTAGGAATGGTGGCAGCCGGCCAGGGGAGGGTTGGTTGATGAATGACTAAGAAGAACCAGGCGAGGGAGCGTGATGGACAGATCCGCAGAACACCAGGAGGAGATCTAAGAGTTCCTCCCCCCTTTCTGTTGGACGCAAGTTGCATTCTATAAATATTACTCCCCCAAAATATGGGGGTGGACGTCTCAAACCTACTGTAATTTATTAATGTCCACCTCGGGATCATCTGGTCGAAATCTGTTTTTTGCAGTTCTTTGGTTGAGGTTCAAATCGCAGCTAAACAGCTAATTCACACTCCTCCTGCAGACATTAGCGGCTACGTGGCTAGCATTAGCATGGAGAAGGCAGATTTTACAATGGTCTGTGCTGACCTAGCCACAAGAGGACACAAGCCATTTTCTTATTGTGCCGGTCCCAAGCCCGGATAAATACAGAGGGTTGCGTTAGGAAGGGCATCCGGCGTAAAACTTTTGCCAAATCAAACATGCGAGTCAAACCTATGACTTCCATACTATGGTCTGTGCTAATATTTGAATTGATGAGAGAAATTCAGTAAATGTATACGTGACTGATGACAGAGTATAAGACAACATTAACATTGCACCTTTAGAACATTAGCATGTTAGCCTCGGAGCCGCTAGCTCCATTGTAAGTCCGTTTTCTGGCTTGTTTTTTTTAAATTTTTAAATCTGCTCTTTGAAAGCAGATGCAAACATCTGCATGCATAGAATGCAGGAATCTTTCCATCAGCATGAAAAAGTATTTTTATTATAGATAAAGCTAATGCAAATGCAACCTCTGAAGTGATTCGTGCATGCATTGACATTTTAGCATTCGAGGGAGATAATCGTATGTAGATAGACGCTTTTCAGGCAGCAAACAGCACAATGCATGGCGTTTTTTTTCTCCCCCCCCCCTTTCCGTCTGACAAAAGCTTCCATTCATCATTCAACAGGCCGCTGTTTGCATTAGCAGACGATGAAAAATGCCTCGTTTCCTCCCCACATTCGCCGTTTATAGAAATCGACTGAGTTAGAAAGAGAATACAGTCAATAACAGACCTCAGGATTTACGACAAAAAGTTAACCTCGGCTGGAGCGGCTGCTCTATATTCAACAGATATTTTACAGGTCGTCTTCTGAATAATTGGAACGGTTATGGAGTCCGGAAGGCCGACATGCTGCCATACCTCGCCGATGACAGATGGCTTCTGGGTTAAAAAGATGCGAGGACTCTCCGCTGCCGTCGCAGCGTTGTCGCGTTAAATGCATCGCCAAAGCGTATGCAGGAATCTCTCAAATCCTGACCCACGTCCATCAACGGATTAACATATAAATGAAACTACAGGCAAAATCCTGCCCCTTCGTTTCATCTGTCGACGCCGATGATGTGCCGTTCTCCTGGGTCGAGGAGGTTGGGTGGGATGGAAGTCGGAGGAAAGTCGAATTCTACCTGCAGAAGAGGCCGCTCATGTATTTTAAATGCAAATCAGTGATAGAAAAATTATTCTTAAGTGTCCTTTTGAAGCAGAAGAGTCTGTTTTGTTGAGTTTAGAAGTTGCTAAAAATACCTCCAACCTATAATGAGAGAAATCCATAATTAATCGTATGGCTTTATCAACTCCAGGATTAATTCCTCCAAAAACTTTCCAAGTACAAGTTGTTCATTTTATTCAACTGAATTTTATGCAATGAATGCACAATATCTCCCAAAAGTCTCCCATGCACAAAGTAATTTAATCACTTGTTAAATATTAAAATCTGTGACTCATCTTTATGTAAAAAAAAAAAAAAAAAAAAATGTTACCAAATGGATTTTTCTTCAGACAAGGCATTATAAAGTAATCGAGTATTAACATGATGCTGAAATTATTTTTTTTTCCGTAAGTTTATGGCTTCATAAGCGTAAAAATGAATAAATGAATGAGATAGACACACTTTAAATTGCAATTGAATTAGATTTAGGCGGCTTCCAAATGTTTATCCCTCATCCAAACACGAGTTCTGGGTCGGTGCCGGTGAAGCTGGGCTAAACCCAGTTTGTTCAGCCCAGTAAACAACCAGCACGTCCAGTTAAATCGCTGCATGATTGCACGTGAAGGCCGAAAGGAGCCGTTGTTATTTTCATCAGCACACCTGGAGCAGTAAACAGTCTTTACAAGAACGTCGTGGCGTTATTTGTTTTGTAAAATGAAGGGTATAATCATTCATTATCATCTAATCCAAAATGAGTGACGCCTTGTTTGCCTACTAAATATAGATCTGCTGCCCAGGCCCCCGACCCGCTGATGGGCTGGGCGAGCTTCACAGTCTCTGAGGTGAGATCACCGAACAGAACAACATAAATTCTGGCTTCAACTTTCAAAATAAAAGCTTGCAGAGAACTGTTTATACAGTTAGTTTTGGATTCCGTAGAACAATCAACACTGACCACTGACCCCGTCCCGATGTATTTAACACGGGTCGGACAGAATCATCACGTTAACCAGAGGATGGAGAGAAGCTGCAAACGGGTTAAAGAAATAAACGTTCATGAGAGTCATTGCATGTTTGCTTAAGGACTTGCAGGGTTTAAGACAAGTGTGTTTGCATTCATGCCAGACAGTTGAACTGTCAGTGTGTGTGTGTGTGTGTGTGTGTGTGTGTGTGTGCCACGGGAGCAGCTGGAAGATTAAGTTGGCCCCTGCAGCTCTAATTTCTTTTGGTCCTCCACCAGTCGTCCTAAACCGAACCAACGAGCTTCTCCTTGTCACAGATGTGATGAAAAAGCCGTACCCAGAATGCATTTGTGTTTCTGCATTTCGACGTTACCTCTGTTGTTTGCACAAACACATCAATCAGGACCGTCACGACGAATGTGGGCTCCGTGGTTTCTCCGTAAATACGCAACACGGCAGAAAATAAAAGCATAAATTACCTGTTTATGCCCGAAAAAAAAACCACCGAACTCAGTTGTTTTAGTCATTTTAGAAAATCAAATTACAGATTTATAGCTGTTTTTTTTTGTTTTTGTTTTTTTTAAAGGTTTACATCTAAATGGATTGGTTTGGCACAGACTAGGAAGGGAATTTGAAAGGTCTTTTAAAGACTGGAGGAGCTCATTGTTCGGTTTGATCTTTTCTTAGAGTCTGACAGAAGGAGTGCAGATCAAAGCCCGTTCCTTGTTTCTGACTCCACCACATGTGCTTTGACTCGCCCTCTAAACACAGTTACGACGGGCAGCGGTTCTAGGAAATGGGACGCTCCCCCCTCCCCGAGTGACGTCATCAGTAGATCAGTTTCATCACAGTTGGGATAATTATTTCTGACATTTAGAAAGTTTCTCTGCTGAAAATCGGATCAGATTTCTGGTTTCCATAGAAACATGGAAGTATTCCAGTTCTAGACGATGCACATGGTGCAACCTGTGACATTTAGCCCGTTTTAGCTTGTTTTGGCTTGCTTTGTTGAGACAGGAAGTAACCAAACTGGGCGGGGCCAATTACAATCAGGCAATCGTGGTTGAGAAAGAGCATAAACAGCCTGTTTGGGAGATACGACACTATGTTTGCAACAACATTCAAATAAACAACCAATAGCTGGGATGCTAAGCAGAGCTAATGAGTCATGTAAGGTACGGGGCTGCAGACGGCCCTCAGAAAGCAGACCACCCACTCACCCCCCCCCCACCTCACAATCCCCCCGCCATTAAGACAGCCAGCTCCTCTCGCACATCATCGCCTCGGCAGCAATTTACCACTCAGCCTGCATGTAGGACGAATGAATGTTGAAAGGCTAAGAATCCTTAATGAGTCACAGGTCAATGAAATGCCCAACTTAAAACGACCAAAGAAGAAAAAAAAGTCCCGAGTTTCATTTCAAGTCTTCAAACGTGAAGTAAATGAAGTCATTTCTATTCACCTCTTGTCTAAAAGTAAAACTCCAATTTGCATTTATTTTATGTTAATACTGTATATTTTTTAGATGTGCTTCTATCACTTCCGTTCCTCCACCATATTTTATTTTATTCCAAGTTTAGTGAGGTTTTTTTGAAAACCCACCGGAACACATCAATCCTTCACGGGGTTTATTTAAATCCTCAGGTGTTTGAGAAGAAACCGTCGGTCACACAGGAAAACCTAACGATCCGGTTTTAGCACGTCCTTTGACTCAACAGGGACATCCGTCCGTTTGTCCTGCAACGGGAAGGGCGTGACAATCCACACATGACACGACATATGACATGACATGACCGCCGTGTGTCTGTTAGCACAGAAGCTAGTCAAATAAAACGTTCGTTCATGCTATGAAGGGTCGTCTGAAGGTCCAGGATAGCACAACCAGAACATGTTCTTTACACCTTTATACCTTCAGTCGCTACGCTAACGCTAACGGCGCCACACGTGTCCGTTTGTATGCATGAAGCTTCCTGGAAATGAACCGATCTCCAGTAAATTAACCACATTTATCATCAAACAGTCACACTTTGTATGCAGGCGTCCTACTTTTAATAGGTTTTATTTCACGGCTGAGGAGCTGAAATAAAATGAATGGATGCACCCGGTGATGGCCTCTAATCTGCAGAATACTAATAAACAAACGGGGAGCAATCGGAGTCCTCCGATCAGCTCGCCGTCAGATGGAATTATGAAGTACTCCACATCCGAGGAAATCCAAGGATGGCTTTGTGGGAGTTGGAGTTCAGACAGAGGCTGATGGGTTGACTAGATTGACCATCCATCCAATGTCTTTAAATGCATCGTGTTGAAATTCACCAGTGAACTCAGATTTAAACCCATAATATCTCCATCACCTTCACTCTTAAAGGAATTTCATAATTTCTGTATTCCTGGGCGAACATTCAATCAAGATCGGAAACTTAAGACCCAACAGTTGCTAATCTGGGCGATGTAGGAGTCACTGATCTCCAATCAGGAACACCTTTTTAACTCCAAAGACGGACATCATCTCCGACTCAAAACGCGCTATAGAGGCAGATCTTCGCGGCGTCTTTTGGCGCGATGAAGCCGCCGTACCCTCTTCATCAGCGGTAATGCAGCGATAGCAGTAATACATCAGCCTTGAAGACTTTTAATTGGATGTCTTGCCTGTTGACCGTTTTAGCTCGCTGTTGTTTGATTGGAACCATTTTCTCCACTGGCCTTGCAAATTGAATTTCCCTCGGGACAATAACTGGAGTTGCATCTGGTATCTGATGAGCGCGCAGACGGACGCTGAAAGCAGGAAGTGATCTGTGCGCTCCACTGATCATTGATTTCTGTTTTGCTGAGTCTTTCCTGAGAGGCGTGGGACTGTTTCAAGCGGGGAAATTGTTGCAATCATTTAGCCGACTGCGGCGAAATAATCTTTAACTTAAGGTCGGAATATCAATACTGTGTGTCATGATGTCAAAACATGGATGAATCATTTTTGGGGCCACATGATGCCCTTTTATTTGCCTTTGTAGACTTCCTGCTAAAGGATTGATCTGACTTTAATTCCTCCTTCTTGTTTCTCAGACCTCTGGTAGTCCATCCAGGCTAGCGGCTGCTGAAGAGTCCAGAATTACCAAAAAAGAACCAGTGCAACACGCCATCCTGGGGTTTGAAGGGTGGGCTGTTCCATGTGAAACTTATCACGCCGTGTTTAATCTTTACCCTGTTGCTAATATCGGATAACAACCGCGACAAAGTTCCGACGAAACGCCAACGACAGAACGACTCCTCTGAGCTTCTGGGCGTGGCTCGCTCGTTCAGCTCCTCTTTCTCTTTCCGTCTGTCTGATCGTGGCTCGTTAAAAAACAGGGGTGGGTGGGGGATGGAGGAGTCGGGCTGGAGGCGGGTCCACAGGTGCAGCCAAAAAGGGGGCTGTGCCGCGGTTAATGGCGTCCTCTGATCAATTAGGGCCCGGCTGAGGCAGAACCTCGATGCATATTTCATGACTATCAGCGGATGTGAGCCCGGCTGCTCCGACCTGTCAAACTCCACCCACTCCCACCCCCCACCGGCGCTCAGCCTTCCCCCCTGTCAAGGCTCAGATGAAAGGTGGAGGCTTGACTTGTTAGTGCCCCGAGTCGGAGGGCTGTGGACAGGAAAGTGGGGCGCCACAGCAGGGGGTGGCCTCGCCTGCTTCACCTCCAGCTGTGGGAGGGGGGGGGCTTTGTCTTTGTCTTTGTCTGGTGTGGGTGGGGGCTCACCTCAGGGATGTTGGGTTTAATTTTCTTTACTCCATCCATCCATTTTTCTTTGTTCATCTCTCCATCCATTGATCAACACTCCATACGTCATGTCTTACATCCATCGTTCACTCATCCATTCATCCATCCATCAATTAATGCTATTGTTATCAATGTCAGCATCTGTCCAAGAGCGTTCTATTCATCCATCTATCCATCATTTATCCATCTATATCCACGCCTTCCTTATTAATTCCATGATTATACGACTGAATCATCAAACTGGGTCCCAGTGGACGGAGGTCGTTTTGGTTGGAGGGTGTTGCCGATTTTCAACCACGGTGGAGGGGGAGGGGTTGGAGAGAGAGAGGAGTGGTCGCTGGAGGCTATTGGACGCGAGCCGGTGGGTGATGTTTGGTCGTCGGTCTCCACCCCAAGAAAAATTTAGACCGTCTCCAAAACAGCTGATTCAGATCAAGATAAAGACGACTTCTGAAATGAAGACATGGGGAATCAGTTGCTGTTCAGTGAACAAAGGGTTAATAAGAGCAGAGAGGGTGAAGCTAAACCGGAAACTAACCAGCAAAACCAAAACAATTAGCTCAAAGGCACTAAAAAGGCTCGGTAGAGCGGAGGGGGGATGTAGAACTGGCTGATCTTTATCTGTTTTTGTCTCTTCCTGGTCCAAAGAAGACAAACTCGTCTCTCACATCGTAACTTTTGTCGGACGTTAATTTGTTTGGACGTGTTCTGGAGCATCCGACTGGATCCGACGGCCTGTTTGCTGGCTGTTTACTGGCTGTTTACTGGTGGTTGTAGGGGTTAGGCCACCATGTCGGAGGGATGGAAAAAGAGCCGGCGTTCCAGAAGAGCGTGGACTCCACCCTGAAGGGAGCCTTTAACGACTGTTCCCGGGTCAGCCAACGCTCTCGTGGTCGCCATGGGACGGCCCCGCCCCTCTGATGCAAACGATTGGCCGCGTCTGCAGCTTTGTTGCTAATACTGTGCTGCAAACAACTGATTGCTATGGTGTTAGTCGCTACAAAACAACCCACAAATGTCAGACGTTCTCCAAGTATCTATACAGTGTTCCATTTATAGTCCATTATAAGGCCTTTACATGGTCATGTGACTTTCAGAGCAAGGCTGTCAAAGTGCATTGAGTATTCTAGCTCCGAATGCTAATCATAGCTAACGGTTGCTAACTTTAGCTCATTTTTCCTCATGGATTTGGCCTTGCTGACTCACTGCTTGTCTGCCATGTAGGAATTATCACACATGTGGAGGATAATCCACATGCTAATGCTAATCCAGATTAGGCATGAATTCAATACATATTTTGGATTTCTTTGATATTTGATCTGAAGTTTGATCTTCATCATGATTGAATTTAAAAATGTGCAGAACAGGAAATTCTCATTTGTCTCTTGTTTTAAAATATATAATGTATTAGAAATATATCAACATTTACTGTTTTATTCAGTTTTAATGAGTTTTTGCCGTTTCATTATTCTTTTGAGATAAATTATTTAAACGCCCAGAAGTGTTTAAATATTGATTTCAGAAAAATATCGATCATCTTCCGCCTTAACAGTTTATTTATTTGACACACTGGTTCATGCAAACAGATTTCACCCTTAAGTTCCTGTTTATACGTCAAATAAATCTAAAATTATTGTTCATTTAGCATATTTGATGTAGAAATGTAGAAAATTTTAAATCGGAATCAACAAATGTGCATGAATTATCCATTAAAATGATTCTACTTCCTGTCTTAAACACAACGTTTGCCCTGAAGTCAACAAGATGGACTCTTCAATTAAACCGTACATGGAAAGAAATTCCACGTCCACTTTTCATGTGTCGAGCGCCGCGACTGCAAACCGCTGAACAGGAACACCTCACGCACTTCTAGTCTGGCCTGCAGCTTTATTTTACACCAAAAATGAAGGGATATTTATTTCCCGGTGGCGGAGAGGATCGCTAAAAAACGATTTTACGGTAAGAGTTTGAATCGATACGAGCTTGAGTTGAGGACAGAGGAGGAATCTGCGGCTTGAGAACTTAAAACAGGGATGAAAATGAGCAGCACAAACGAATCCCGGCTGAACGCTCATCTCTCTGGACTCCTGGGAAATAAAGCCCAACGACGCATCCGGCCTGACTGTTAGCATGTGAACATACAGTGTGTACAGCTGTTGACATACCACTCATGCTTATGTGTGTGTGTGTGTGTGTGTGTGTGTGTGTGTTTCTGGCAAGGCTGAGAAAAATGATTCGTGGGAAAAGATTTTGTTGGTCCTGTTTTGGACAGAAATAAACGTACCAACAGCTGTCACTCTGGGCGCTCTGCACAGACTGGCTAGCACAGATGTGGCGCACAAGTGTGTGTGTGTGTGTGTGTGTGTGTGTGTGTGTGTGCGCATACATTTTTTAAAACAACTTCTGTCACGGATATTTTCTAGGCTTCAACACAGCCGGATAATGAATCCACTGCCCAATCAAATGATTCAGAAGCTAAATGAAACGTTTGCTGTTCCTGTTTGCGTTGGAAGCTAATCCTCGTCACATGGTCAGTGCCAAGAGAGCGGTAGTAGCGCGAAATGCTAGCACAAAGCATTTAGAATTGTTCCAGATCAAATTAACGTTGTCGGGAAAAACATTAGCAGCCCAGATTATCCGACGAAACCCAAACATCTAAAAGCAATTTGAATGTGAAAATTGTGTCGCCCTGCCCCCGGTGTGCTGTGATTGGCTCCAACGGCTGTGTTATGATTGGCCAGCACTAGAGTAAGAGAGACAACTGTTTCATATCTGAACCGTGTCACACCAGCCTTTGACATTTAAAGCTAATAAAATGTCATTAGACATCAGAGGCTACTCTGTTAGCGCCGCTCAGGCCGAACTAGCAGGATTTAAAGGAGAGCAAATAATCTGTCAATTAACTTTCGCGCAAAGCCGGTTTCTCCACCGGAAGTCTGGATAATTAATTTGACTAAATCTTCGACCAAAGAAAACCAGACAGCCAATGAAACACCGTCGTTGAACTCGGTTTAGTTGAAGCACCTTTTAAATGACAGATGGTGGGCTCGGATTTAATCCTGTTTTCAAACAATCTTGTTGAATCTGGGAGGGATTGGGATTTAGTTTCCCCCCTCCTGTGTATTTCGGAAAAAGATTTCTTCATGTCAGATGTAGCCTGATCTACAAACCCCTCAATTTTATTGCTAATGAGTTGGTAATGGTGGGGTTTCAGGGGTCCCCCCGGGTGGGTGGGGATAGTGTTTCCATTAAGCTGGCCCTGCCTGCCTCCTCTCTTTGTCTCCTCACCCTCCGTCCCCCCCGGGGGGAGGCACTATGTTAGGTCCAGGGTGGATTATTTACTCCTAAACTACTGCAGCGCCACCCCCCCCCCCATCGCGACCCCCTCCAGCCGAAGACGACAGGTGATCGGCTTCCGGCGTTGGAGCGCTCTCATCGCGCTCAAGTGGAGCGGTAAGACGGGAAATACTCTTCATGAAGGAGGGAAAGATTGAGGCGAGATTAAGTTCTGTGAAGTGAGATGAAGATGGATTGAAAAATAGGAGGGGGGACGGTAAATATCAAGGGGTGGGGTGGGGGGGACGAAATGTTTTCAAGGAGGAGAGACGTCACAAAGTGTTTTTTAAAGACCTGAACCCCCATGGAATTGGGCTAAAAGTACTAAAAGTCCTTTTTATCTGATGATGGAGGTGTAAAAGTTGCGATATTCTTGGTGTTTATTGGGGCGTGAAGGTAAACAAAACAACCCGTAAATATTTAGCGCTCACATAGATGAGCACACATGTGGTCTGGGAGCCGCCGCCTCCTTGCGGAGATGATTTATAGGCCGCCGTCGGAACCGTGTGTCAGGAGCAGATTAGAGTCCTCCCTGGACCGACTATCAACGTCATGAATGGGGGGGGGCTTCCATCGGAAAAACATGGACACCAGGCTGGAACCGACTGCCAAAGTGTCACATCTGTCACTGAGCGAACCGGGAGTTGGGGTTACCGGACACCGGTTATGTTTTTCAGCTCGGAGTCAAACCATCCATACAGATTTTCTTTACCCGCTCATCGATTGGTATTCTTATTTACTCTTGGAGGAAAGTGATTTGCATAGATTCACACCCAGGAGCTTTGCGGCGCGATTAGTTGTTGCGTCGGCTAGCGAGCAGCTGCACCGCAGCAGATGGCGGCAGAATGTTTCTCCAAAAAAACTCAAACGGTCTGTTTTTTTTTTTTTTTTTCCCTCAGAGGAACTAATAAATCATCTTTTTCAACTAATATACAGAGATAGATCCGAGAACAAGGTCAGGAGTTGTGGAAAATTAAGCCAACTTATCCACTGGACTTCCAAGGTTTCTTGAAGACTTTTCGTCTCTCATCAAAGAGGCTTCTTCAGTTCTGGCGGTGCCTGGTCTTGTCCCCTGGTCGTAAAGAGGTGTATCAGCTGTTTTTCATGTGTTTGAAGCCATCGATAACAGTCTTTCGCTATTTATCTGCTGCCTGTCCTAAATCAGTATCACACACTGAAAACAACCGGGACAAAAACCAATTTGTTGGGTTATGAAACTCAACTTTTTTCAGTTTGAATCCCTCTTTTTGTCGTCTCTTGTGTTCAACTCCGACTTAAACATATAAGTAATAAGTTACCAAACAACAACTACCCTGACAGTCTCATCTTTAAAAAAATCGGACCTACTGATTGATTACCCCGCCGAGCTAAGTGCCCGATGTTCCACCACGTAACGACAAAAGACGAGTTCCGGCGCTGACAGCGTGATGCATGTACTTTCGCACTGGCCTGCGAGGAAACGTTGTCCGGAGAGTACAAAATTACCACCAAAGACAACATATTTTGAAATCCGAAACAAACAACAGCGCCGGGAAACGGCAGTAAGGGTGACGGATGAGGCCATTTTGATGCTTCCTCCAGGCTCTGCAGCAGCGTTCCGATGTAAAGATTTTCTTCAGACGGAAGCAGAGGAAGCATCAATAAAGCTAGAGTCATTGTGAGCGGAGGAACAACGACACCCCTGAGGGATTGTGCGGAACACTTATTGAGGGGAGCTCACGGTTACGGAACAGGTAAGACTTTAATGTCTTTCTCCAAGACCCTGCAGATTTGCGACTGAAACCCGTAACCTTTTGGCTAATGGAGCATCGTTGTTCCACGACTTCACCCAAACGTGAAGCAGCACTTTAGCTTTATTTCCCAGGATTCACCGGGCTGACATTCATACCAGACATCCGTCAGAGGGAGTGGGAATCGGTGATGTCATTAAGCCTCAAGTTGCAGACCGGTGGCAGGAAGTCTACCTGATGCTAAACCAAGGATCGATGTACTTTGTGCTTTTAAAATCTGTCTATCTTTGCCGTTGCGCCATTGATTTCAGAGGATGGAACGCTTACAGATCTATAATAAAGGAAATAGAGCCCTGTTTGGTTTACCCAAGTCGTCAGCGAACGCCTCCCC
Source organism: Antennarius maculatus (assembly GCA_013358685.1). Classification (NCBI taxonomy): domain Eukaryota; kingdom Metazoa; phylum Chordata; class Actinopteri; order Lophiiformes; family Antennariidae; genus Antennarius; species Antennarius maculatus. The sequence continues at coordinate 22,935,215 of CM023614.1, read as the reverse complement.
AGTCCTTCCAGCTGAGCTGCGCCGCTGCTGCTGACAGACAATTAAGGAAACTTGGCGGTTTGTTCCCATTTCTGTTTTTATTAATCATTCCTTTCGGTAATTGCTGCAAGAAAAGCAAGTTCTGACAAATTATGAAGGACGAAATATAATTGGGCTACGCAGGAGACTTCAGGTGAATGCCGATTATTGATTTTGGGGAACAAATAAATTCACTTTTTTTTTTTTTTTCCTCTGGTGAGATGGAAAAGGAGATTTGAGGACAAGTTGTTCCATCTGGGACACATAAAGGACAGATAAATGAATTGTTTCCTTTGTTTTCTGCACAATAAAGCATCTGAAATTGAAGTTTATGGTAATTCCTGCACAGTACCATTGCAATAGAATCAGAAAAAGCCCCTGGGCTCTACCCAGAGCGATCCCAGCTCTCCTTTTTTTGCCTGTATTGGATTTTCAGGACTCAGAGGTCATGACCGCTGAATCCAGGTTTGAGATCAAGCTGATCTAGAAGGTTTAAAAGCAATGATCCTGCTTCAGGGAACATTTGATACACATTTTTTGGGATTCATTTGTGTCTTCAGTAAAAATCAGAGCCACAAACTGAAATATTACAGCGAATTGGAGGTGATCTGAGGACCCGCCGTTCTTTGAGCTGATTAGAGAACATCTACAAGCTAACGAGAGATCGAGACACCTTTGTGCCATGTCACCATGACAACCAGCTATCGTCTAATGAATCCGACGTCTAGAAAAGCACCAGCTACCAAAAGCCAAGACTAGTTTTTTTTATGACATTTCGCACGAACCCGTCAGAAACACGGCTGCCCTCATGATCGCTACTCATATTCATCCTTTTTGAACTTCAAGGCTGTGGAGTAAAACAGAAAATACCCGAGTAGATCTCTTTTAATATTCCGCATTAATATTTAGCTTTTAATGTTTAAAAAAAAAAAGTCTTTCAGTCTTTTTTAATTTTATCTGAAGGATTAAGAGGTTTCTCCTCTTTGGGGCTGAGAAAATCCAGCCCTACCTTTCATCTTCCTGCTTTCAAGTCCGACGTAATCGAGTTTTAAACGCACGCCGCTCGCTACAAGCTTGTTTTTTTTTTTTTTTCCGGAGGCTGACTTTTTAAAAGACGGGATCGTAACCGAAGGATAGGTTGTTCCTATTAAGAAGAACATTAAAAAGTTTCCTCCGACAGCGACGTGAGCAGCGTGTTCCGTGACCCCGGGACCTTTGGAGCGATTAAAACCAAATATCAGGACGATGTACGTTTTCTGCTCTGATCAAACCCCACGTCCAAAGGTTGATCCTGTCATAAAACCACCAACAACCCCCCCCCCCTCATGTAGGCAGACGACTCGCCAATGGCGACTCCAGATGTTAGCCGGTCGCCCCCTGTGGAGCGACACCAACAGCCTGACCTTAGGGAGCCTGTAAATCCAGGCCAACAGTGATTACATGAATCACAAGCTGTGACTCAAACCCCCCACCCCCCACCCCCGAGAAAGGAAGTTCCGCTCATCTGGGGGAATATAAAAGCGGGCCCTTCTTGAGCAGCGGCGCTGGATGATTGGGTTTTAGCATGTGTTGAGTGATTGCAACACATCTGTGTGCAGCGACCCCGTCATACATACACCCCCCCCCCCAATCCGCCAGCGCAGGACAAAATAAAAACGAACAAGGTCTTTTCAAGCCGTGCAGTCGAGCAAGGACGCGGCAATAATTAAAAATCGGAGCAAAATTGAACGTGATGACAAACCGGCTACAAAGAAATAGTGTTTGTGTGATAATAAGTAGAGTCACTCGTCTGCAGGGAATTATTTGCGAGGACTTTAATTATACCAACCAAACTAATTCTCTTTGATTCTTATATTAAAAATCGGAACATATTGCGTCTTCATCTATAGCGGCGCCGATGGAGGTGATGTGAAATAATGAGATTGTGTCTGATTTCAGATGACATGCTGAGAAAAAGTGATTAAAGAAGATTGAAAGACGCACTTGGAAGGTTTCCGTACCGGAGAGATCGGTTTTTTTTTTATCGGGATTGTGAGGAAGAAGCAGCAAGAGGATCTGGATAAAAGGTTCAAATGTTTTTGCACCATAATGCAAAAAAAAAAAAAAATCAATTGTTTCAGTTATTTTTTGATAATCAGGAAGATGTTGAGAAATCCCAACGTGTTCGATAAAGTTAGATCCACGATAGCGTGAATAAGAAGAAGAAGCTAATAAGCAAAGATAACCGCTGAGAGGAGGTTTCAAGATAGAATGAGACGAAATCAGGCAAAAGATGAAATACAAGAGACGAGATATAAGATAGAGATCAAATAAAACGAGATGAGAGGAGCTAAGAGATTGGAGGATGTGAAGAAACGAGATTAGACGAAATGAGAAAAGATCAGATCAAATAAGGTAAAAGAAAAGATAGAAAATCGGGTTTGGGTGATAAAATGTTCCACTTTTACAGAAGCAGAGTGAGATGTTATAAGAACTACCAAAATAAAAGCATAGGCGAGGTTAAGTCTATATTTCTCAGTGGGGAAACAAACAGGAAGTGGGTTTAGACATGAACAAAGGTTTGAAAAAGCTAAAACAGCGTCGTGTACGTGTGGTGAAGAGGAACTGATGAGCGCCGCTATCGTCTCGTCCGTCGCTCTGACACGCGTGTCAAACTCATCTGAGTGGCAGCTTCACATTATCCCAGCATGCAACGTGCCATTTAGAGATAAGACACAATGACGCGACGGGTCGTCGTGGATCGCGACGGAGTCGTTTCAGCTCGATTTAGATCCTGTTTTGAAGAGCTCTAATCGCTCTCATCGCCCGCCAAATAATGTGTTTACGTTAATTAAAGGCGCCATTAGCATGGCGCCGGATAGGACAACCGTGTTCAACCAGATGGCGACGAGTTCTGGGCTTGTCGTCACCTGTCTGGCCCCTCACCCATCCCGCAGAGCCATGGTGTTTCTTTTCAGAAAAATCGCAGCACAGAGGCTTCGTTTCACACCTTTTGTGAAACAACCCCCCCCCCCCCCCCCAGGGCGCCGTTGGCTACAGGAGCCGTTCATTAAAGAGGACGGAGACTGCGTGGCGGGAAAGCGTGCAACCTGTTTGACACGTTTCTCCGTGGGTGTAATTGTACTTTCCGTTTCCCAGCGGCGTCACCTCGGAAAAATGCCAAAAGTCTTCCAATTAGACTCTGGGTGATGTTGTTCAGCGATGCGTCCTCTCTCTACCCCCCCACCCCCCCCACCCTAAAATCTATCACAGCATCCAAAACCTTCCCTCCACTCCAAGATTGGGCAAAAACAGACGTTTCTAGATGTCGATTCGTACCCCAATAACCCCAAAAATATGACACAGAATTATGTAAAGGATGCGCTTTTAATTGTAATTCCGTCGTCTCTTTTGTTGCAGTCGTGTTCCCTCGGGGGTTTGGATATTGCAGGAATGAACACCAGATTAAGTTTTAATGAGCCGATTAACATTTAATATTCAAGTGCGTGAGATTAAACTTCCTGCAGAAGCATTCGCCGCCCTCCACTGTTGCTCGCAACCACCGAGTTCACAGAGCGGTACATAAATGCATCATCAGCGTACGGTTAGACCCAACCCATAATATCAACCAAGACGGGCAAAAGCGGGTCCTCGGGATCCAATCGACTCCTCCAGGAATTGAAATCTCCTTGTCAGGTTTCAACATATTCATCTTAATCTCATTTCTAGACACCAAAGCAACGCATTTCTGCTCGCCTTTTCAGCTTAATTGCAAAATATATCACCGTAATCCTCAACAAGCTGCTTCCAGTATTAATATTAATGAGTCAAGAGGTCTGGAAACATTGTTCTGTACCTTTATTTCATTGTAATCCACAATAAAAGTTTGATACTCTGCTAACCGCAGTGATTATAATAATAAAAAAAAAAATTCTTGCTGCATATCATCAGACCTCAGCAGACCTCATGAGTTTCATGGGTCAGTGATGGGGAGTCATTCATTTATATCGGTGATGAGTGTGGCAGCAGATTTTAATCACCGGTTTCTGCTCGACCTTAATGATAAAGCAGCCAAAGGAAATCACATATACGCGATCAGAAACTGAAGAATGAATGCGAATCCTTAAAAATACACGATTAACAGCTAATAAACCCTCGTGTGGGAGCTTGTTTTCAGTGTTTTCCAAATGAAAGACACGGCAATGAACTATTTCATCAACCTGAAACGCAAAATGCGTCGGCCTTTGGCTGCTTTTCTAAGGAAAACATTTTAAAAAATAATGCTGGCGCTCGTTTCTATTTCCGTTTGCTTCCGAGGGAGGAGATAAAGGCATCGGAGGTGAATTCCCTTCAAAATAAAATGTGGTTTTAGTGGAAGAAAGGAAAAGAAAATAGGCACGACCGCTTTTATTAGCGTTTGCTTTAAAGAATGAGAAGAATTTGCTAATAGGAACTAGCTTATGTGGGTTTAGACGCCATTCGTCTGTTGCTGCTCGATGCTGCTAGCAGTTAGAATGATGCATTAAACGTCAGGTCGGGCCATTTTTCCTTGTTTAACAGACACGGCAGCGTTCAAACTGTCAAACTCTGAGGCTAAAAAGGCAGATAAAATCATTTTTTATTCCGGTCGTTAGACATTTAGCTCCATATTGATCCCAAAATGACAAATATTTGCGAGAAAATCTCACATTTTAAACAAAGGTGACATCGCCTGCTTGTCCAGTCAGATAAGTGCTGAATGAATATCCTGCAAACGCAGGCTTGACAAGCTTGGCTCCGAGCAGACGCCGCTTTGCCAGCCCCTCTTTTGATTTTCTTTTTTTTTTTTTAAATGTTGCTGTTGTGCGCCGCGAGCGGAGGCGGGTACGAGGATCCGATGTGCACACAGGCATGCTGGACCAAGCTGCTTCTAATTAGCAAACACAAAGACACCCGCCGCCCAAACGCGTCCAGTCCAAAGGGGAAGTTTGGCATGCATGACTCAGAATGAAAAAGCATTTCGCTCTCTAACAGTCCAGAGCTGCAAAAGACTGGGCAGGATGGGGGGCCAAGATGCGTTTGATTGCCTGTAACGTGTGGGTGGATGCAGGTGAGGATCAACGCTGGTGGGGTCTTTCCTGTGGCTGGTGGGCGGTGCTACAGCTGCAAGGTAATAGAGTCAGAATACATGAATAATTGAACTCGACAGGGACAGGTGGGACGTTGCACGGCTGCCCGAGCCCGATTGACACGTTAATAACGTTCGTCGCCTCGAAGACGACGGAAGAATTTATTAGTGAGATGGAGGAGGTTGTCTCCATCGGTCGGTTCGTTTTCCAGGTGCATCCAGATTCAAAAGTCCGTCCATGACAAGTCGTTCTATGAGGCCATATTTGTGTTTGATGGAGTAACTTCACGGTTAAACCTTAGATATCCGTGTTACGGCCATGGATCATTGGGGTTAACACCATGGTAACCTCTGCTGCACACTGCTCTTAGATATGAACGTACCACTTCAACCACTTATCACCATGGTTACAGATGAACGATGAGCTAAACATCAGTTTGATGGAGTGCGCACATGTATGACCTGTTGGGGTTGTGATTGTTCATGATGTAATGCCATCTTAACATGTTCATGACCAGCCTGGGGGAACTGGGATCTATGGTGAGACTGACAATGTCAACCAACCGAACCACAGGTTCTGCTTCGACTTTCACAGGTCACGAGTGACTCCCAACCAGTGACTTGGGAGGTGTTTACACTAAGCTTTTACCCAATAACGACGAAATTTACCATACATTTATGCATCACATGACTATGTATGGAATTTACCAATGGGAAACATGTATTGAAGACAAAAACCCCAATTGTCTAACTATAACCATATTGACACTGACTCTGTCTGGCCTATCTGCCACTCTCTCCCTCTGTCTATCTTTCTCTTACCCTGTTCTTATCTTCCTTCAATTTCTTTTCCACCCAACCGGTCAAGGCAGATGGCCGCCCAAAAGAGTCTGGGTCCTACCCGGAGTTTCTTCCTCATCGAGGGAGTTTTTCCCCACCACTGTCCCTTGTGCTTGCTCCGGAGGGTTCAGTTGGGTTTCTCTGTCTGTTGAGCACTTCGAAATGTCTGTTGCCATGATTAAACGCTATATAAATAAAACTTGATTGACTGATTGATGGTATATCTTTCGAAAAGTACCAGTGCTGTTCCAAATGCCCAACGCAATCCCAACGTCATGCATGTCGTTCACAGTTCCAGCCTAATTCACACCCACAGGTATAATAGTATAAATGGATTATTTGCCCCAAAACAATGTCAAACTGGTTTTATTGGTGCTGCCGTTTTTGCATTGTTACTTCCACAGTCGTAATTTTGCTTGTTGCACCTTGATAAACCTGACTGTGACAAAGATTGAAGTCTAAAAGATGGCGCTAGCACAATGTCATGCCCTTGAGAGACAGAAATGATTACTGCGTATGGCCCCCGCTTCATCGGCTAGTATTTGCTGACAATGGCAGGAACAAAGAGAGTGGTCTTTGACTCTGCTGTTCCATTACCGCATGGCACCGGTCCAATCCCACAAGGAAGCACTGGGCCATCCATAAAGGCCGGGCTCCGGGTATATTCAGCAAAAAGACGACTTGTGGAGTAGCAGTGGGCAAAACAACGATGACCAAAAAAAGTTTGTGAGTGATTATCTCTCAACGCTAAGAGCAGGAAGGAGTAGGAGTGAATCATGTCGCTCCATTTGGTGCAATCAGGCGAGGAGGAGAACCCTCCACACAACAAAGAGACACATTTCAACACAAGTCGGAACAAGGGCTCACACCGGACATCAGATGTGGTGCCGCTGAGCCATTAGACTGTAAATATTGACGGAAGACAAACAGCAGAATAATCCCTCTGACAGAGTGACCCGGTTAGAGACACTCCTTCTTGAAAGATTTAAAGATATTGAACTCCTCCGCCGTTCGAAATAGTGTTAAAAATTTATGATGACTTCTTTACCGCTTTTGAATTTTTTAATTTGGACTGCCTCGCGATGTTTTCACCGTCTTAACCGGCTGCGTGAGACGCCCCTTTATCCCAATCCACATGGGTCTGGTTGAGAAAATATTCATCGTATTACAAAGAGACATAAAACATTCATAGAGAATCCCCAGCTGAACTTGTGTCCTCGTCAAAGACGGCTGCTCAGCGGTAGTTCATCCTGATGGATTGGGGTTCTTTTCTTTGAACTCCTTTAGCAAATCTGACTCAGCATACTAATACACCTCATTAACGTGTTTGGTTATGGGGAGCAAAACACAGCCAGTTCGCCGTTAGTCCTCTCCGAGTCTGGAAGATTTAGTGCCGCCGTGATGGGGAGACTGGGCATCACCTTCCGGTTAAAAGATGGAGGGCCATCAGTTTTCTGACACCTCATGACTGAAGGTTAAACCAGATTAACTGACGGCTAGGAGATCATTAACTCCTCATATTGTCATTTAGCAAAACATCCCCTTGGCTACGTTTCTACGAAGTCTGAACCCTTAAGCAGATGTTAATGCTCCGACTTGACTCCGTGTTCGTGCGATGAATTAAAATCGGAGAGATTAAACGGGCTTAAAAATGAGTTCCGAAAAGATAAGATCCTGGTGTCCAGGATAGTCTCAAAGAAAAGGACCTTTGATATTTGGATAAATGGCATTGATTGTGAGCTTGGACATCCAGAGAGATTCCGCCCAATCGTGTCAGAAGGAGCCAGTTGGGGTTTGGGAATCCTTTTCCGATTGGGCGTGTCCCTTTGGACGTTTTCTGGGCATTGGGTCAACCAAGACCTCGTTGGAGGATTTATATATCTCATTTAGCCTGGGAATGCCTCAGGCTCCCCCAGGAACAGCTGGGAAATGTATCTATGAGACGGATGTATGGAATACCCCGCCCCTTATCCCATCTCTATTAGCTTCCTGCTAAATTCCCACATCACACATAATTGCCGGCTTTCAGTTGTAATCCTCATGGCGGGGGAGGAGAACCAGTAAAAGCAGATAACATTGGATTATTTTACAGCTTTAATGCACGCTAGAATAATTCTGACCGTCACATAATAATGAACGTTTGGACCAGCTTACCTAAGATGGTCCAGACTGGAGAACTCGTAAACAGAGTGCAATGAGGCGGCGTGAAACTGGAGCGCCATACGCCGTATTTCACTGCAGTTCACTCAGCAGTCTGACGCTGTGGGTGATTTAGCATCATGCTGCAAAGCACAGCTGCAGTGGAGGTACCATTGGTCACCAACAGACGAGGGTCCAGCAAAAAGAAAGGTTTTTAGACCAGTATTTATGTTTATTGTTGCCGAGCACCTTTGCTTTTAGTATTATAGTATCTCATTGCACAGGTAAGGGCAGGAAGTGACTTTGGTTTGACTGAACCTTTCGGTTTGGGGGTGTTTTTCACTTTATTTTTGATGACAACTGACAGGAAGTTTGGGCAAGACTGCCCAAACTTCCTGTCTAGAGGACTTCCTAGAGCTAACGCACCCCAAATCGATGATTAAACCATAGCTAAGCTAACAAGACTTATCAAAGATACGTTCAAGAGAAAGACGGGGTGAGTTTTATTTGAATTCCTGGTTCCTCTACTTTTACACTAGACAGCAACAGTCGAGGAGTGCTGGTAGAGGATACATCCACAGGGATTAAAGCTGTCTGATATTACACACTAAACCAGGCTGCACACAAATCCTGAGCATCGTCTGATAAAGCATCCCCAACAGAAGGCACAGGAGTCTGTTGAGCACAGATTGCAGCACCTTTTTGTCGCCCCGGCGATGCAGAGGACAGGAACTCCACGTCTTTCTGAAAACCCGGCTAACTCGGTCTGACACCGACACTCCAGCAGCCGGAGGGCCTCGACTCCAGCAGCTGACACAAGCTGAAGAGCAGTCATTACACCCAGGGGTGGGTGGGGGAGGAAGAACGCCGTCGCCGGCGAGGGACAGCGAGTGGACGCGTCAGCGACGAGAGTCGATCCGAACGCAGCGGCGAATGGAGTGAGAAGGAAGTGATTCATGCTGACGTGTGATGATGCGCCCGGCAAAGTGTCTACTTCTGTGAAAGTGATATACAGACAGCGTCCGAGCCCTTCGTTTGTGTTTTTCGGTCAAGGATTGAGCTGGAAATGTGTGGAGGACGTTTCATTTATGCTAACTAGAACCAGTCAATGCACAATCGTGATGTATTTGTACAGTTTGCGCCGTTAAAGGCAATGAAGCTCAGTGTTTTTGCTCTATAAACTCTTCATATCAGTTTCTCTGGAGCTTAAGAGACAACAAGCATTTCGCTGAAGGTCAAGGAAATATAGTTTTTATGTTTAAACGTTCCAGAAATCAAAATACGCCAAATTTCTCTTGTATTCACTGCACATAAAGGTCATTTCTAGGAGACACGGTGAGGCTTACAGCTGAGCAGATGTCCAGCCATTACTGGCGGCTAAGACTATAGAACATTCTGCAGAGAATGCAAAGTCAAGGCTCTGACATCCGCCTGGCCGTGCATTAGAGTAATTAAAAAAACGGATTATTTTCCCGAGTCAGGAAGGAACAGCCTTCGGTCGACAAAGGGATTGAAAGAAAAATGTCTTGATTGGTTTCAACGGAGATATTCTGTTGAAAGAAAATTAATATCAGTTACTGGAGGTTTGGAAATATTAGATTAGGTTAAACAAAATTTATCTGAGCTGGATCAACGTTGAAAAAAAGATGCTTTCCTTTTTCCACTTTTAATGTCGGTGAACGGACTGCATGTAAATGATGCTCCTACAGTATGAAAAGTGTTCAGAGAAATAAATTCATGCTCGTTTATAAACCAGACTGTGGCCAGAGGGACATTATCATAGAGTTTGCAGCTCTCTAAAATCCCTTTGTATGCTGTGACATTCAGAATTTTTTCCGAGGGCCTTCAATCCACGACAGCACAGCCCCAGACAGAGACGTCCACTTACTTCTGGACGCGTTTTCAGCAATAAAATCCTGTTTCCAGTTGGGTCTCCTCCAAAAGAGCAATGAATCAGGAGGCAGCGAGGCCAAAAGATGATTTAAATCTAAATAAGCATCGAATGTTTCTTGATGGAACTCCTTTTTTTTTTTTTCCTCAAGTCATACGTCTGAATCAGATCTGATCCAAAAACCCTGCGTGGCGATGGGCTCACATTAAACCCTCGCGCGGCGCCAGGCGTTTTTCACCACCAACACTCTGCCCTTGAAAATTCTATTACAGAAATCCATTCTGAGAGCTGGAATGACTTATTCCCTGAAGCCCCTGAACCGGTCGGACCGCCAGACGTGTTGCAGATTCTTCCCCCCTAGATGTAATGACAGCCGCACGCCGCCAAGTGACAGGTCGACACCTCGCGTCGCCGTAAACGAGGTCACGAGGAAGGTGGCGACACTTCTTCGATGTTTGGGCGCCATCAGACGCCGGCAGCCGGCGGACGCGCGATCGATACGGCTTGTCAGGCGACGGCGTCCTCGTCGACACAACGGCTTCCAGGCGGAATTGCTTTCTTGAACGAAGCGTCTCGGGGTTCTTCCATTAAGCGTTCACGCCATCCGTTAGATGTAAAAATACATCTTCTAATGACACATATTGGATCGGTTACAACTGCCTCCCTTCAGGGTTCAGCTTTTGTAAAAAGGGGGCCGTTGATTTAAAGGTCCGGGAAGCTCATGGGGATGAAATCACCGTGGCTAAATTCGCAGGATCAAAGTCGGATCCGAGCTGTTTTTATTTGGCAAAACCACTTAAACTTAATTACTAAGCATGTCGCGGCCATCACTCAAGGTACCCACGATGCATTTCAGCAGCTCCATAAATCCTATTTACTCAGGAGGAGGATTAGAAACATGGCGGAAACATCACAGAGGTTAGAATTTAACAAGTCGCGTATGTATCTCCCTCTTTTGATTGAAGTCTTCTGCGAAAACCATGAATTTCATTTGATGCACAGTCGTGCTGTAAAGTCATGCAAGTAGCAGGATGCAAGGACCAATGAGGCGGACCTCAAGCTACCCCCATACCCCAGCTCCTTATCTACTTACACCCCCGTTTGCACATTCTCAAGGCGCGTCGGCCATCCCAAAGCAATTAGACTAAAGTAGAACCGGCCTGTAAAGCTTCCAGTATCGAGTTTACGCTGATGATGACGCACTAACCGTTGAGCAACCGCTCATACCTAAGATAAAAGATCGAAGTTCAAATCAAAATTCATACAAAAATCCCCGTTTTGTATAGAAAATCTACTATGAAACCTGAAAAGTTGAATGCATACTCCTTTAACTCATGTGGACTGACTCGAATGGTTAACTTGAATGGTTTCATTGCTCGGAAACGGTTCCGGGGGTTCAAAGAAGTAGCAGAAAGTGTGACTGAAACAGCAGATAAATGTTTAATAGATGTATAAAATGACATTTCTGAGATCATTATTGGCGTACAGGTGCCGTCTGGGCCCCTGCTTTCATCAAATGTTAGAGAGACCATCTGAATACTGATCATAACCACAGCAGTTATTTGGGTTTTTACGATCAAGCCTGATTTTGCGAGCGCCGGGCGGCGCATCCCGACCGGTCCGGTGTCGCCCCTGGAGGGGCTTTAAAGGAAAAACCTTTAGCGTTATTACAAACATAAATTTCTACTCGTTTCTGCTTTCCTATCAATCCCAACGTTTGGGAAGTTCTTGCACAAAATCAAACAAAATCAGCCCTATTGTTACGATATTGTCTTATAGTCTCAATGTTTTGCTGTATTCATCAGAAAACAGGCCAAAAGGGGAAAAACTAATCCTCCATGTTGGCGCAAATCACAGGAGGCAATGATTCATGGGTAAAATGTCACTCTGAGGCGACAAGACTGTTGCGGGAGCTTGACATCCCTCCAAACCGAACACTATCGCCCTACGGCGTTAAATTTGTCCTCATCGGAGCATCTGTGATGACAGCGTAGCGACGACCGCTGTCACCACGGAGACGTCACCACAGAGATTGTGAATCCGACACGAGCTTTTCTCCACGTGCAGCTCTGCAGAACTCCGACTCCGTAAAAAAAAAAAAAGCCATGAACACCGAAGATTCATGTTTGGGACTGACACAACGAAATCAATCAAGGGCTGCAAGCCGAGCCATCCGGGTATCTGTTTCTAATCACGCAGCGTTTTCTTGCCACCAGTGATTTAAAGATGGAAAGTATTCAGTGACCTCATCCTGACAGGCAGGGAAGGAATGTAACTTTGAATTTTTAGTTTTCCAGCTCTATTTTATTCATTCACTGGTTTTATTTCTTAATTTACGCCTGATTTTAGCTGCGTTTTCATGAAATCTGGAGGTTTCTCTCGCTTTATCATACAGCTTGTAAGTTGACACGTCGTCCTCTAATCTGACGCTGATCGTTTTCTTTGGCTGTCAAATAGTAGATTGGCTCTAAGCACCGGTCCCCCCCCCCACCCCCAAATGGAGACCACTTTCTGGCTGCCGAGTCTTTAAAGCAGTATGTGGTCTGCTTAGTGAATGCGCGGGGGTTGATCGTGATGCATCGTAATGGAATGATTCCAGTGGGCAATTTTGGACTTGAAATGCAGAAGAAAGAAAGAAATGTGAGTACCAGAGCAAGAACAGGCAGAGAAGAACATGCTTGATGAGATACGCAGTTCTGAAAGGACGACCAGGCAAAATTATAGGGAAGACCTATTCAAGAATGTGAATCAAACGCAACCGACCTTCACCTTTTTTTTGTCTCATCGCTGAGCTAACATTCAGTTTAACCTTTACACAAGCTGCCATAATCTTTATTCTTTAACGTCTACTTAAGGTGTATTCACACTGAAGGAGTCTTTAGTTTAGCGACACACAAACCGATGTGTGGGCGTCGTAAAACAAATACCCCGGTGAAAAGATAGCATTAAAAGAAATCTCTAGAAAAGATGACCAATTTGCTTAATTTTTTTCTTACCTTTGGGTATTTAGGATTATAATGAATGTTTTAGCACCGCATGCGAAACGTCTCGTTAAGACCGTAATACAACCAGGAAGTTTGAACGAATGTTGAGGTAGCATCTACTAGCGAACTGAAGCTACGATAGAATGAACGTCTACAACTGAGGACGTCGGTCAAAGTTTTAATGACTTATTTTAAGTCAGTTCTTCAACACAAGGAATTTCAGAGTAGGCCTATGCTGAACACATGACGACCTACCGTGATTGGTTGAACCAATGAACTGATGTGGCACCATTAGCGCCAGTTTGGGCCAGCAGTGGCTCAGCGGACATCGCCAGACATCGCCCAGACATCGGTGGTTCGATTCCCGCTCCCGCCAGACATCCGACATGTGTGAGGTGTCACCTCATCTCTCGGCCACTACCGAGGCGCCCTTGAGCAAGGCGCCCCTGAGCAAGGTACCATCCCCTTACAAGTTGCTCGATTGGGGCGCTACCGGAAGTGGCTGCCCTTCACTCTGCCTCCCCAGGCACTGTTGTGTTGTGTTTACTAACTACATGCTCGCAGGCCCCTTGTGTGTTGTGTGTTTCAGGGGCCTGCACAAATATATATCCTGTATCTAACACAAAAAAGTCATATATAGAGTGAAAAGAGTAATTTCCCCGTTAAGGGGATTAATAAATTTGATCTTCTTCTTGTTTCAGTCTGTAAAAGAAAAACTGCAAAAATGGACAAATACCCAACGAGTTTGCATCGTTTCAGGACTCTAATTAGTGGACGGAAGACCAATGAAGGGTTGTATTTGTTGGCCTGACTTCCAGGTGGGCTTAATCTATGAGATGGTTTTATGTTAGTTAAAGGTACAAAACAATGGCAGTCCATTGGATAGACTCTGGTCTTGACCCGCCTCTATTGTCTCTCTTCAACCTACAGATTGGACAGCAAAGCCAGATTATTGTACGACCCCCGGAGGTTTCTTTGATTTGCCCCAGTCTGTCAGGATGTCACCTTAAATCCTGCATACCAAAAGTTCCACACCAACTGAACTCTGAGATGAAAAGCCACGTCTCGCAGTCGAACAACGTGAAGCGAGGTTGAGCAAACTGATTAACAAACGCCATCGTACAAGCTTTTTTTTTTTTTTTACCCAGAGCCAATATGATTACTGCCAACAGGTTTCGGTACAAAGCAACCGTGACCTTGGGTTAATGAATTTCAGCCTGCCTGCTATAATCATCTCAAAGAGGCCATCGTCAAAAAGCAGAAGGCTGATTGTAATGAGGCACTGCGTAAAGATTTAGCGGAGCCCTATTTCATCAAGTCTCGGCGAACACTTCATTATTGGACTGGGAAAGGAGAAGAACAGTGAGTCAGCCTTATTCCCCCTCCTCTGCCTCTGTAATGGAATCAAACTGAGGTGAGATAATGCATGACTTGGCCCACATCCTCCAGCACAGGAAGTCGACTCCGGGTAGAGCAGTGCGCTCCTGCCACCTGCTGGCCGCAGGCAAACCTGCAGCTCAGACGCGTGCGTGGCGGAAGGACGGATCCGGACCACCTGGATCTTTGGAAATGTTACAGAATGTCACGACGTCCTCCTCCTCAGCAGGAAGATTTGCTCTAGTTTTCCCAAAGGTCATGTCTTTCTTTTATAAACCGTCAAAATGTTAATTGCCTCCCTGAAGAGGACTGACTCTGATTCTGTAAAAGTTCAGCATTTTGCCCTTTGTTTGATATTTAAATTTAATTTCTTTGTTTGAACTATTTTAAATTTCAAACTGCTGAATTTATTTACATTTTACATCACTGGATTCTTTTCTGTCAGGTGAAACAGCCAGTAAATGGTCGGTTGCTCCATCTAATCTTCTTTAGAGTGAATGAAACATCAAAAATGTAAATCCTGAAGTATATCAGTGTTTGTTCTTATCAATCAATCCAGAATGTCTTGACATTTATTGATCTTCTTCCTGTGGAGGATCAATCACAGGAGAGGAAACTCTTCAACAGCGCCCTCTGGTGGAAGCTTGAAGAACATTCCTTAAAATATTTCATCCCGTTCTTAATTATTCATCAAAAACATAAAAACATGTAAAAGAGGACGAATAAATAAATTAGAATCTCCCAATTGAAAGAATAACTTATCGGAAGTGATTAAAATTAGAGATACATTAATGTGTGGTTTATGTGTGCATCTGGAAACACTAGATCCACCAGACCAGCAGAGGGTGCCGTTTCTCCTCAGGTTAGACAAGATTAAAGTCACAAATGAAGGGAATGAAAACCCAAAGTTGATCTTTTGGCTTTTTTTCTTGAATAATACTGGATTATTTTATATATTTGAGACAAAATTACAAACTCACACGTCAAACCAAACCTTTTAAAAACACTGAAACAATCCATCTGAAGGAGCTTCTGAACTTTGAGAGGTCACGAGCCAAGAAGCTTCACTGACACCCCTCTTAGACCTCTTTATTTAGTGCATTCTGGGTAATTCAGCTAATATCCTAGCCTTAGCTCGCTCACTGCAGCCGTTGTGTGAAAACAAGCTAAAACAAGCTGCCCCCCTCCAGGCCGGGACGTCACACGGGCGTCTGGACGGTAACTTATTTCCTCCTGTCATTCTCTGGGGAACGGCGGCTCTAAAGCCCCGTGGGGGGGTGGCTCTGCTGCTCCAGGGGGATGTAACGGGTTGGAGGCTGGCTCCAGTAGCCCCCCAGGGAACGGCTTGATTAATTGAGCTGGCAGATTTACGACAGGGCTGGCAGCCACTTGGCGTGTGTGTGTGTGTGTGTGTGTGTGTGTGTGTGTGTGTGTGTGTGTGTGTGTGTGTGTGTGTGTGTGTGTGTGCATCGCCGTGTGACCCCCCCCCCCCCCGCGAATGTTTGTCCGTGCACGTGTTCCATATCCAGGTGTCTTCTCAGTGCAGGTAAGCCCTTGTGGATGTGTGCATCTTTGTGCTGCACATGCATGACATGCGTGCAGTGGTTTGCCTGTGCATGCGTGTGTTTGGAAAGAACCCCCCCCCCCACCTCACCCCGGCCTCGCTGTAATTACAGCTTCCAGGCCCCTGAGCGGCATGGGGTAACCTGGATGTCAAGGCCGGCCAGACCCTCAGCATTCCCAGCGGGGTGAGTCTGGGGTCTGCTGTCCAGTCAGAACTCAGCAGAGCCGCCTGCAGGATTGATGTGCAGTAAGCTGGATGGTCTTCAGCCAAAACATCATCAGGACCTCGCTCTGACTTCACATTCCTTCCCCCGCAGACGGTGGGTGGGTTCTGTTCAAATGAACTTAGATTAAAAATCTGGAGCCGTGCTAATGTGGCAAAGTCGGACAGCAGACCGAACGGAGTAGATTCATTGTTTAAATAGTGCCAAAGTACCGTGCGAATAACAAATTCGGCGATATACCGATTAATTATTTACCTTATTATTTAATTTAAACGTTTATGAACCCTCCTCATACTGATATTAAACCACCTTCTATCTGTATTACCTCTAAAACACTCTGATAGACTTTTTAAAGAGCTTTAGTGTCTCATGTAAGTCTTAGACTCACGGAACGTAGTGCCGTCAGCCAATAGAATGTGCATACGGTATCACGTGACTGCCGACCAAAAATCCGCAATGAGGTGAAGTCGCAAGTGTTGATGCCCAAATGCGCGAGGGTGCACTGTATACGTTTATTTCAAGGAAAAGTCTTAGCCATTAGTCATACTCCTATCTTTAAAGTGAAACCTGGTGCTAACTCCACACACGTGTACGACAGACCAGAAATGGGCATCGCAACTTGGCAAAACCATCCGGAAGCAAATAATCACGCAATTGGACATCGATTTTTCATGCTAACGTCTGCGATCCGCTAGTTTTAATCCACGGTGTTGGAAAAGGAATAGTTTTGTCTGATTTCTGACCAAAAAAAAAGAGGCTAATTTTGGTTGCGTGTTGTCAAACTTTAATGTCTTACGACTTACGACCAAATCTGTCGACTCCTGCCTGTATGTAGCTGGTTGGAACGTTTGTTTTAGCCGCGCTCGACTTTTGTTAGCAATTTTGCTTATTCACCTTTGCCATTTGCTCAATCGAGTTCACAGCTAAAAGGCTCAACAGCTTCAACAGAGATCGACAGGAACCGAAGACTTCCTGCTAGACCGACAGGAGACCAGTTTGACGAGCAGGAATTTAGTACCGAAAGGATTTACAGCAGTTCTGACCCGACAGGAACACGGATGATGAAAACCAATCAGGTGGAGGCGAGGAAGGAAAATCCCGCAGGAACAAGAAGGATGGAGTAGCTGCACACATCCTCTTCAATGGTAGCTGGTTAGCATGCTAAGTAACCATGCTAACTCAGAATATCATCAACTGTTGTTACCTTTAGACCATTTCTTCACTGTTTAAAACTAAAATATTCACATATTTTACACTTTTTGCACCTTTAAAGTAAAGTAGTGTGGAACAAAACAAAACTTTTTAAAAAAAGAATCCTTCTTAATAATCCCCACAGGGAAATGACTTTTTTTTTTCAATGTAAACATCAGTTAACTGCAGTCAAAGGTCAAGGGTTGTTTCATGAATTGAAATATATATAAATAAGATTTATTGTTTTATTTTTCAGCCCTCGGTTGAAAGTTTTTGCTAAACAGGAAAGAGGAGCTCTGTGGGGTGGGGTCAGGAGGTGAATCAACACACACACACACACACACACACACACACACTAGAGAAATTCCTCAGATGTTTGAGAGTCATAACTACAAGCAGCGTACTGAACAGCGCGGTGAACAGAAGAATGCTAAACACTGCAGCTCAAACAGAATTACAGCACCGGAGACTTTTTGGCAGCTTCTGGTGATCCATGTAAAATAAAGGTTGTTTAAGCTATGTCTGCTATGCCGCACATTCAGAGCAGAACAGGAACTGGAAGACTTCATTCCAAGAGTACTTCGTGACCATTTTGGGAAAACGTCGTCCGGAAAATTCATCCGTCACTGTTTCAAACCCAAACATGAGCAGCGGCTATTTCGTAAGCATCTCAAGAAGGTCCATAAATTCAAATCTCTCTTTCGCAGTCACCTTGGCTCGGATGTCGAAAATCGTACGTCACTGATTCGCTTTGGAAATTGAATCCCTAAATGGAAATATACGGCATCTCCACAGAAATAACACCACTGTCCGCGTCATTAATTTTAACTGCAGTACGTAAAACATTTCATTTCCTGTCCTCCATCTCTGGAGCCGGAGCTGTGGATAAACTCTGATGATGTAACATCTCTTTCAGTTGTTTAGTTTAGGCTAAGATGCTGCGCGTGGCTCGTTTCCAAGACAACGCTGGATAGATATTCAACTACTCCCATAGAGTAACACAGAATTATTGTATTAGAATGGGCCTAAGTAGTGTTCTGGTGTCATAAATGAGCTAAAAGTTGTCTTCTTGTACTCACCACTGTCTCTAATCCATCCATCACCACTGTCTCTAATCCATCCATCACCACTGTCTCTAATCCATCCATCACCACTGTCTCTAATCCGTCCATCACCACTGTCTCTAATCCGTCCATCACCACTGTCTTTAATCCATCCATCACCACTGTCTCTAATCCATCCATCACCACTGTCTCTAATCCGTCCATCACCACTGTCGCTAATCCGTCCATCACCACTGTCTCTAATCCGTCCATCACCACTGTCTCTAATCCGTCCATCACCACTGTCTCTAATCCGTCCATCACCACCGTCTCTAATCCTTCCATCACCACTGTCTCTAATCCGTCCATCACCACTGTCTCTACTCTGTCCATCACCACTGTCTCTAATCCATCCATCACCACTGTCTCTAATCCATCCATCACCACTGTCTCTAATCCGTCCATCACCACTGTCTCTAATCCGTCCATCACCACTGCCTCTAATCCGACCATCACCACTGTCTCTAATCCTTCCATCACCACTGTCTCTAATCCGACCATCATGGCTGTCCTCACCACTGTAATTCATCCATCATGGCTGTTCTCACCACTGTCTCTAATCCACCCATCACCACTGTCTCTAATCCGTCCATCACCACTGCCTCTAATCCGTCCATCACCACTGTCTCTAATCCTTCCATCACCACTGTCTCTAATCCGACCATCATGGCTGTCCTCACCACTGTCCCTAATCCACCCATCACCACTGTCTCTAATCCGTCCATCACGGCTGTCCTCACCACTGTCTCTAATCCACCCATCACCACTGTCTCTAATCTGTTCATTTTGGCTGTCCTTGCCAGTGTCTGCAATTTGTCCATTATGGCTGTCATCACCACTGTCTAATCCATCATAGCTGTCCTCACCCCTGTCTCTAATCTGTCCATGATGACTGGATTCACCACTGTCTCTAATCCATCCATCACCACTGTCTCTAATCCACCCATCATGGCTGTCCTCACCACTGTCTCATGAACTTTGCCCTTCATTCTAGCAGAGACTCCTCTGTCCAACCAGACACCTGACACTTTACTCATTCCAGCCGGTTTGGATCCAGTTCTTCATCTCCACCAAACTCACCATTACTCTGGATTGTTGACCCCAAGTAAAAGTTGACTTTGTACTTTTGTAATAATGGAAACACTGAAATATGAAGTGTAGAATTTATCCTATATACACTACAGGTATATATGCTAGTCTATTGTACATGTAGTTCCAGTCAGTGCCAGCAGAGGCCAGTATGGTGACAGGAAACAGTCACATTAGAGACGCCTGTTGATACACAACATTTAAATCCCATAATGTTTGTCCTAGATAAAGTCACTGGAGAAGAGGTCATAGAGGAGGAAGAAGCCCACCCATTAACAGCTGGAGACCTTCATTATTTGTTCAGGGTCAGAAAGGAAAGAGATAATTATTACCTAAATAAAAAAAACAAGAAAACAAAGCAGCTTTCCAAGAAATTCTAAGAAAATGTCTCGAATATGAATCGTCAGCTTCAGAGAAAGTCTTCAGTGACCTCCTGCTGGCGGGGGTTCACCTTTCTGTCTGGCACATGAGGAGAAATCTGGAAAAGTAATGCAGAAAAGGCCGGCGTACCTTTGAGCATTGTTCTTTTCAACCTCCACTTGAAAGCGCACAGCTTCGGCAGGAGATGCATTTTCCTTCCTTCAGCTGTGTTATCGTTTATGATCGATATCAAACAGACACACCACATAAATCAAACACCAGCAGGCCCCAAATCTCTTTCAAGTACCAACAATCTCCACCGTTCTGAAACAATACGCCGACCGTGGCCGTCTGTCTGTTTGCCAAAAGCACGGAAATCAGGAAGCTTTGGCCAAGCATATCCCTTCTCCAAATAGATAAGGCCTAATGCCCGACGCAAAACACATCCAGCTGCACACACACTCATGGTGGATGGTCTCAGAACCACACACACACACACACACACACACACACACACACATACCCGCAAAGATCTAAACCAATCAGATCACTCCTGTATGCAAATGTGTGGCTCTACACAAAGACAGAGATGCTGAAGGTTGAAGGGACGACATTAACCTCAGACTGATCATTCCGTTTGGGAGTCCAGCGCCCCCTAATGGTGGTACTGATTGACTACAAGCCAGGCAAAAGAAGCAGAACCTGCTGGGAAATTTCAGGTCATACATCATTAAACTTTCTATTTTATTTGTTTGTTTGTTTTTTCTCCTTTTGTTTTCCTTACTATGTTTCTTTTTGTTTTATTGATTTCATCTTTCTATGACTATGCAGTACAAATGATTGATTTACTTCTGTAAATATTATCAACAAGTATTTTGTAATGAGTATTTTATTGAGAATAAGGGGAGTTTAACAAGTTTACACTTCTTCCTACTCCTTTTCGGATAGTGCTCACACCACTCTGGTGTATTTATTATTGTTTGTTAGTGTTATTTTGTTTTGTTATTTGAAATAAATGAACTCATTGATTCATTCATAAATTAAAGGAGAATATATGAAGATGCATG
Source organism: Antennarius maculatus (assembly GCA_013358685.1). Classification (NCBI taxonomy): domain Eukaryota; kingdom Metazoa; phylum Chordata; class Actinopteri; order Lophiiformes; family Antennariidae; genus Antennarius; species Antennarius maculatus. Next base: position 22,914,283 of record CM023614.1, on the reverse strand, counting down.
ACTTTGAAATTTCCCAGAATATATGAATATTATGTAATTATATGAATTGGAATTTTAACATTTTCGATGGCTTTTAAAATTTGTTTAAAAAAAATTTCTTAAAATGCACATATGTAAAATCTATATATTAACTATCACTGATAAAAAAAATATCATGGACAGAGTTGAAATCTGATTGGCTCTTGAAGTCCTCCTGTCGTCTAACTTCTGGAATGAAAATGAGAATTCCATCTTTTTCCCCGACGAACCATTTTATTAGACGAGCATCTCTCCTTGTTGTAAAACATTTAAAGTTGCCCTCTCCTCATAAATATTCGGAAAAGATTTGTGCGTTGCGCCGCGTCCCATACCAGAGGCCGCCTGGTGGAACGCTCCCCAACTGTTCCCAGCGAGTAGGGAAAAGGCATTTCCTCAAGATGGATCCTTTCAAGGACACGGCAGTGGACGGGATTGTTTTCTCTCATGGAGTTCTCTCAGATAGTTGGAAAATTGTCTGTTTTGTTTATCTCCACTTCCCCGCGGTGTTTGGTCACAACGCTCCTCCAACACGCCGCCCGGAGCTCCAGCCGTCCCCGGACCGCCGGGACTGTTTGTTTTTCAAACTGCTATCTTTTGTTGGTTGTGGATTTTTGTTTTTCAGACACGGCTCCGAAGGGAAATTTGCTCACTTTGTATCTACATAAAGTGTTTTTGAGAGAGTCGGCTCTTATCTTTTAGTTCTCCCGAGGGCAGGAAGTGTCTGGCTGGGAGGAAAAGCTACTGCTAATGTAATCTAATAGACCTCCAAAACAAAAAAAATAAGAAGTGCATGAGGTTGGGAATTCTTCAGAAGAGATGGGATCAGGAGGAAGTTCAAGTTAACCTGTCCTTGCAGAGACAGACTTAAACAAGTCTGGTTTAACTTCAATCGTTTGTTTTTTGATAACCGATCAATCAACTGATGCTATCACACAAACTCAGGTTGTTTTGTTCTTGTATTTTTTGCTATAACAGGCTAACAAACCCTCCAGACTCCGACTCTCCGCTCCAGCACGTCGAGAACTCTAAAGACCTTCTGCGCCTGGTGATGGTTGCTAAGCTATGAATGGCCAATTGTTTGGGGGTTGAGGTTTAGCAAACGGTCAGTGGTTGAAATCTGGGACGTCCAAACATCGCTATGGCTACAGACAGAGACCGTCCAATGAACACAAGCAGCGAAACCATTGCACAGGTTGTAAACAAACCTCCAGCTGAGTCAAAGAATTTCTACCGCTCATCTGTGAAACCGACAAAATACACCAGAAACATCGTTGAGACGCCCAAAGTCTAGAGTTTTATCAATTCCACAGTTTGAAAATGGGTGAAAAACAGATTCAGCAAAGGAAAAATGCTTTTTTCTTACAATAAATAGCTTGCTTTTCACTTTATGGCTAATCAATACCACTGTTATGTGTACAATACATGGCTAAAGCCTTAGCTTAGCATAACATTGGGATGCTAAACGCATCGTTGGAATAAAACGTTCTGTAAATAAATTCATCTTCAACAAGGGTTACCATGGTAACACGTCCTCCAACTGGTTCTCCAAAAAGGAGGCACTTATAGGAAGAACAGCATACATTTTTTTTATTGAGCTGGAAATCTGTTTTTTTTTACTAAATTATGATCAATAATTTGAACTCTGAACACCTCACTGACCCCGATGGCACCACTTTTACACTTTTAAATCATATCTATCATTTATCTCAAGATCCGCCCCTTTGGACCCGGTTTCTTTGTGTGGATTTTTGTGTTGGAAACCAAAAATCCTTCAGTCCGAAGCCGGGAGGGATTCGCTGAGCGATGCAAGTCTGTTGCCGTGTTTCCCAAGCAACGGAATCTTTTGAAAATGAGCTGAAAATCAAAACAAAAGATCATTTTATGTGCATTCAGACGAGAAATCAATTAACTCCGTTATACGTAAGTGGTGACATACGACGTCGCACATATCGCATCTTTTGTTTTACATTAAACATTTCTCAAGCGCGATCATTCGTCATCTCCGCCCTGCAGGGTTTTTCTTGTCTTTGCAGAAGACAACTCAGCAAAGCAGTGTTTGCACAGCAGCATGAGAGCATGGCACTGGCACAGAAAAACAGGTTTTCTCTAACCACAATTTTTATGCAACCACAACAGCAATTACTACGATTTGTGACATGATCAGAAGCAGCGATGCACGGTTCTGCAACAGCTCTGCTCGTAAATAATTAGACTCTGAGTCAATACGACGAGGAGTCGAGTCGAGCAGTCGGAGATGCAGTTTCTTTTCCCAATCTGGCCTTGTTAGCAAAAATAGCATCTGAATTTGCACCAAAACAGTTCATTCCTGGCCCAGAATTGAAAATCTGTCACTGTTTGTTATTGTAGTTACTATCCTGCTGCCGGATCATCTCTCAACGCCTTGGTCTTCAGCTGCAGGATGCAGATGATCCGATAAACCCACTATGCATTTCCTGTTTGGCTGCAAAGCTAAATTACAGGCGCATTTAGTAATAAGCATCTGATACGAGTGGAGCATTTATCCTAAAAACGAATCGGTAAATGAATGGAACATCGCAAAAACAACCACAAGGTCTCATCTTCACTCGTTGATCCTCGTCTTTGTGATCCTTGTCTTAGCTGTCGCTAAGAGACAAGAAAACAAATAAACAACTAATTTGAGTTTGTTAGCTTTGGGATTTGGATGTGATGCTGCAAGAGGTTTGGCTACAATTAATGTAAGAACATGAGTTAATAGTTTCTCCAGTGGGTACATCATTGTGTTTTCGCTGCCCCCTGGTGGACATATTGAGGCCAACATAAAAGATTGACGGAAGCCCATGTGTTTTGACGGACACACTGATGGTGCACCACTTTTTGCATGCAATTGGCGTGTAATTGAGTCTTTATATACGACTGACTGCTAAAAAAGCTCATAAAACATGAATAATAGGAAGTAATTTGCCAATGACCAGTTTTGTAAAACACTCCCACATTGTCCTTTAACACTACCTCGCACTTAGCTGATCAATTATCATCCCATTTAACTGTTGAATGATTCCACTAATTTCATAGTCTTCTTTTTCCCCCTGTTTCAACTCGTTTCAAAGCCGCTGTGGGCATCGGATTCTCAACTGGCATTTACACAAAACAAAGAATTTGACAAGACACGCACTAATCACATCCCGCGAACCGCTGACGTATTGTAATTGTCAGTGTGTGTGTGTGTGTGTGTGTGATCGTCCGTCCGTCTGTCCACCAAATATCTTTATAACCGTTGAAAGATGAAAGGAAAAGCACATTACTCGGGCAGCAAAGGGGATAAAAATGAGTTGACGACCTTGACCTTGAGAAAACTAGGTCAAGGTCAAATTTTGTACATTTTTTTTTTTTTTTGCACATATCTTAGGAACCAGATAAGATAGAAAGACGAAACAAAAGGCGTAATATTCAGGGAGGCAAGGGCATGAAAATTAGATCACAACCTTGACCTTGAAAAAACTAGGTCAAGGTCAAATTTTCTATCAAACCTGATGAGATATAATCACATTTTCAGGAAGCCAGAGGCACAAAAATGTGTAGGTCGGGGTAAAATTTTGAATCCAGGGGTGTCGAGGGATGTTTCTTTGACAGCCTTGTTTCCCTTGTGTAAGGTTGGCAGATGATCTCACTTTTAACTGCACTTTGAACAGTGTCCGAATTTTTCGTGTTAGGGTTGTACAAAACAAATGCAGTCAAGGACCATCTATTGATATTTGATTCTCAAAAAAAAGGAATGCTTGGTGGAGTTATATTTATGCCAAACTAAATCTCAATTTTCCATCGGCATCTAATGCGACTAACCGAATAAAGAGGGGTCCGTTTGTGACAGAACACAAGCCTGGAGGAACCACGGCGTCTCTTCTCACCAGAGATGTTCTCGATTGTGACAGGCGAATATGTAAAAGCTGTTATGTCTTGAAATTTGTTTTGGCAGTCTTCCTCGAATGTATGCGACCATCAGGAAAGAGCATCTGGGAAATCGCAAACGCCGGCGCTCTCCCTTACATATCTCTGTCAGACGTCCAACGTTAAACATATGGCTTTTCTTAGCACGTACAATTCCTTGCCAGAGTCAAAATGAATCGAGCAGACATTCCCAAATGGGGGGAGAAAGGCTTCCCGAAGTTGGTTTTACTTAACCCCTGTTTGACTTGGATTGTTGACCAGCGGCGCTTCTTCCTGACTGGGACCTGTCAGGAGAATGGAACTGATGGGTTCCGACAGGAAATCACTACTGTATACCTGAGCTGTGTGAAAGAACAACTGTTTCAATGCCTATCCACGCAGGTAAATTAGAATTATTGAGGATAAAGTTGCTTCATCCGACGGGAAATCGACTTGAAAACCATCAACATCCTCTTTAAGTTGGTAAGAAACCTACCAAAGTTCTTGAAAGAACTTTAAAAACTGCCCTTAGGTCTAATGTAATGCCCAGATATTAGCCATTTCCTATTTAAAGACTTGCATTTGCGCCTTTCTAATACTTTAATCCCTGGAATAAAAAAAGTAATAACACGTTTGCGGGTCGATCATAAAAGCAGGTGTGAGGTCCGTCTGTCTTCGGATGTAGCGGCTGGTTAATCAAGTTGAGAAGGAACGCTCTTTATTGTCCGCCGGTCAGGAGGACACGACTTTGTGCTGCTAGAAAGCCTCTCGGCCTCGCGTCCCCCCTCCCCCCCCCCAAAAAAGGATGAAGGATCCTGGGAGTTCCGCTCTGATCGGGGGAGTCATTGTCCCGGTTCAAAGCAGGTGCCGAAGCCAAACCTTAAACAAGGACTTAAAAGGACAGCAGGGGGCGAGTCTGTTGGGCGGCTGTCATGGTCATTATCCTGGTGGTTCTAGACTCCCACCCCCCCCCCACCAAAATTCTGAAAACACACATGGACCAACTCTTCAAACGCATACACACATCTGCAGCGAGCCCACCCAGCCCTCCTTTTTTTTTTTTTTTTTTTTTTTTTTAAAGCCGAAATTGGAAGTCTCGCCGACGCACGAATGTGTGCACGATGCCAACTTTGTGGTGGGGGGGGGGGGGGAGGAATGTTAAAAAAAAAAAAAAAAAAAGACGAGTGGAGGGGACGGCGAGAGCGAGGTGGTGGATTAAAAGGTGAGGGAGGAAAGCGTAGAGGCTCTTTAATTCAAGAAATCCTTGATCCCCTTCCCCTCCCGCCACCGAGAGCGATACTTCATGAAACACCCGGACAATGGCTCAGTGGAAGAAGTCACCCTTAATGCTCCTTTTGATCACCCACAATCCTTTGTGTCCCCCAGGCTCTTTACACATTCTTTCCTTTTTTTGTGCCAATACTCTAAGTTGGGAATGATTAGTGTCTGTGGATAAATCCCCTTATTTCATTTTCACTCTTCGGGGACGCCGGCTTACCTTAACGCCCAATCGCCTCACAATGAATCCCAGTTGCTTTTTGATGGTGCGCGCCCACGACGTTCCCTCATTTATTCACCGGTGATCATTTGTAGGCACGCTTAATCCAACTAATGCAAATTTTGGAGGTGAAAATTCCGCAACGTTTTTTGCTGCCCTGTTGCAGCTAACTGCTAAAATCGTTTCTTTTGCAAACGGTTTAGTTTCATCACGCTTGCGATACCGTAAATTCATTGTGTTGAAAGCAGCACGACCCGTCGAATGATACCGAATGAATGAATCGTCATACTTTAAGAACAAACCAGACTTAAATTCGTCAAGTAGAGCAAACTTACAGGTAAAGAGGGTTTAATCGGGCATCAAATACGGTGATGGCGTGGAAAGAGGATGGAAGTTTTCACCAAGGTAAGAAGAAAATCAACCAATTACAAACCAATACTAAAGAAAACATCAAATTTTCAAGAATTACGAGATGTTTCATTCGACCTCGTCCTCCAGGTTTGCATCGTCTTCGGAAGCGGGTGACGGTTTTCGTGAGTCGACGCAAATCATCCTGCAGATCTTTGCATGCACGAGTAACCCGACAGCCAATCGGCACGTTGTTCACCACTGCTGCATGTTCTAAAGATAGACCCTCCAGAGCGAGGACAGGAAGTGTTGTGCGCGTACTCGTGCACCTGCGTCCTGTAAAAACTGCGTGTGGCGGATCTCGGAGGGGAACGTCGAACCGTTTCAAACCACTTCCTGTTTTATCTGTGACAGCTTGGCGAGGTGGAGATAACAGCCTGGCTCGGCTTTGATGTCTTCCCCCCTCTTCTGACAGCACCAAACAAGGGGGGAAACCCACATGTCGTGCCCCCGGGGGCTTCCGTCTCCACATTCATCGTCAGCCCGTGTGATGTGGGACCATCACTGAGATCAAATCATTAATTAACATCCTTTTGTTCGTTCTTAATCTACTCGCTGGCGGTTTTGGCGGATGGAGACGTCTCCCTGGTGTTGATAAAAAATTTGACTATCGCGTACGCAGGAAGTGCAGACATGCAAATAGCAATCGTGCATTATCGCGGAACACATTTGGGTTTTATCAAAAGCCGAGTACCCTTCACTTTGTTTGGATCTCAGCGCTCGGCTCTTGCATAATAGGCATTGAGAGTTCATGGGAAACGCATACATGCCAAAGCATGTCCACGCCTGCGGAGCGTTAGCCCGAGCGTTATCGGATTCGTGTCCAAAAACGCCACCAATACGGGAGAGAACGCAGGCTGAGGCACTCGCTTCAAGGCCCGAATTCTAAAAGTAATCCTTTTTCCTATAATTAAAGGATGAGAAAACATCAAAGGTGTCGCCGTCGAGTAAAAGGATATCCATTAACTGCAGGGCTTAACACCTTCCTCCAAAGGAGGCTAAGAGAGAAAATCATCGAAAAATCGGTATCAAATGACGCAAACTGAGAAATGATCATCCGTTTTGACGAACGTCAGGCCGTATCGTTCCTGGAACTGATATCGGATCACGTTTGGGAAGCTGCAGATTAAATCCGTCATTCTTCCCCTTTTTATTTTATTTTATTCATTTTTTATTTATTTATTCGTTTATCTTATTTATATTTATCTCATTTTTCTTTTTTCTTTTTCTTTTAAGGGTGTTTTTATTTTATTTTTATTTATTTATTTATTTATATTTTGTTTTATTTTCTATTTTTTTTTTTTATTTTAAGGGTGTTTTTATTTTAGCCAGAACGACGTTCAGTATAAACAGCAAAACTATGAAATTCCAAGTATTGATTTTGACCGTTATATAACAGTATTGATTAGCCCAGCTCGTGTGTAGAAATGCTTTTGCGGTCGTTTGCCATGCAGTCATTCTATCTCTTGTTTGTGCTAGATTGTAATCTGTGCTGTAACTTGGTAACTGACAGATGAGTCACTTTCTCACGTTTAACTATTTCTTATGCTACGATGTTTTAGTTATGAGCTCTAATCTGAGTCAGTTTTAAATTTAGAATGTGCTCTGCTGTTAGCTCATGAGCTAACACCTTAGAAGCGAACAAGCACAAATGCCTATACAAGTCATTTCCGATAGTCTAATCCAAGCTCGCCAACGATAATCCATTATACAACCAAAACTACTTGATATATGTAAACACAATCTGAATTTTCAGCAGCAACTTGCGTCACTCTTGCAGAAATTATTAGGCATTAAAGTCGTGTATGAATTCTAAATACAGAATTTTCCGCACTATAAGGCGCACCTAAAAGCCTTTAATTTTCTCAAAAACCAACAGTACGCCTTATAATCCAGTGCGCCTTATAATCCAGTGCGCCTTATATATGAAAAACATATTTAGAATAGGCCGTTCATTGAAGTTGTGCCTTACAATCAGATGCACCTTATAATTGAGTGCGCCTTTTCTATGAAAAGGGTTTAAAATGGGCCATTTGAAGGTGCGCCTTATAGTCCAGTGCGCCTTATAGTGCGGAAAATACTGTAATCCATTATACAACCAAAACTACTTGATATATCTAAAGACTATCTTAATTTTCAGCTGCAACTTTTGCGTCACTCTTCCACAAACGATCAGGCATCAAAGTGGTGTATGAGTTTAAAATACGGGCGAGGCTACCGCGCATTACGTAAACTCCTGTCATTCACATCCCACGTATTCCAGTTCGTCGTGGTTTGTCCGGACAGATAGACAGACAGAAGCAGCTTGACGCTAAACAAACGTGACGCCGGAGAGACAGACAGGCGGATGAGAGACAGACCGGCTGAGAGCAGCTGGGAGGCTGGGCGGGACAGCTGTGTTTTTTCTGGAATGTTCTGTTATTTCCAGATCAGGAGTTCTCTTTTGACCCAAACCAAACTCTGTACGTTCGCGGCGAGCCGCCTGCAGGCACTTCTACCTCCACAGCGGGCTTTTGTATGTGCCTGCCGTCCCTTGACCCCTTTATAGTCTCGCAATATTGGTTTAGGAACAAAAGCGCCTGGTTAATTCAATAGGGCACCTTTCCCAATAAACTAGCTGGGGGCTCCTGCTGCGTGTGGCGAGCAGCGCCGCATGGCGCTGTTTTCATTGTGTCACCACCGCTGAAGATAAATGAGAGCTTCTTGGATGGAGAAGCCCAACACGAACGTAGGAAACGCTAGAGTCAGAGTACGACGGCGTGGTGCTGGTCGGACAAACACTGTTTGTCTTAGATGTACAGTATGTCTCAGCGGGATTATTTGAATATCCAGAGATTTAAATCTCCTTTTCTTTCCAGCTTCTTTTACATTTTGGCAAACAAATAGATAATAAATACAAAGAGTATCGAGGTTTTCAAAGATATTAATATAAAACAACATTATGGTAAACTTAGCATGACTGACATCTGATTTCTGAGGCTTTATTATTCAGTAATCCATCATTTATTCGCACTTCCAAGATGCCCGGCTTCACTAAATTGTGGATTTTTAGTCGGTAGTCATGTGACACCACAAACGCATGCTATTGGCTGACAGCAGGCGTGTGGGCGCTGCGTTACGAGACTCACAAAACACACTTCCATGTACTAAAGAAACACTTTTCTTTCATAAAAATGTGTTTTAAACAGTCTATAAAAGTATTAAATTACCATAAATAATAAAATAGTATAAAAAAAATAAATACATTTAATAAATTAAAAATTCAATAAATTTAATAAAAATTTGATTAAAATAACTAATTTAGTTAATTAATTTTAATTAAAATTAATTAAATTTAAATTTAAATTTAATAAATAAAAAAAATTATTAATAAAATAACAAATTAACCGCGAGTCACGAGGGATTACTGTACATAAATACTGCTAAAACTACTATAACAATGTAATCTATTACTATTTAAAACTGAAAAGGCAACCGTCCAAGGATAAAAACCTCAATGTAGAAGTTCTACTAATAAATAGAGGCAAAATAATAGTTAGCATTCCTTAGCATGGGGGTATTTTACCAATCAAAAACGAAGGTAAGGGATCTTGTTTAGCAAAATGCTTGGATTCATTATGTTACCAGGTTGGATTTAAATCGTGACGAGCCATTGGACGCCAGTCCTTTAAGGGAAAAGGACCATAAAATACATCCATGAGGTAATAAACTCTTGGCCTAATTACGCCGACCCGTACGATGATAAGATCCCTACGCATAACAGCTAATAACTCATGCTTTTGTTAGTGAGTGTGTGCATACAGCATGCAGGACCTGTGTGTATTTGCATAGCGTGTACTGGTGTGGTGAGGTCACCAGTGACTGACAGTACTGGGACGCTGACAATCGTCTGCCGAAAGCCGTTCTGATGCGTCACGGCCGACTGTCAACAGCGGTTAGTTAGCAGAGGTGTTGACCTGCTCTTTCCCCTCCTCATCATAAACCAAATGTACACACGGCGCCGCTTAATCCACGTACGCCTGAACACATTGTCGCCGAGAGACGTGAGTAAATTAGTTTTTAATCTGAGGAACGATCTGTTTGGATCTGGAGATTCCAGAAGCGGGATCGGGACGACATGACGGACAGAAATCAAAGGTTTGGTGTCAAATCTGATAAAAATTAAGTCAATCCAGACTTATTTCTGTAGAATGTTTATTAAACTGATAGACGCAAATGTGATTCCAGATTCTACCACACATGTGACAAACTGAAGGCCCGGGGGCCAAATGTGGCCCGGCACTTCATTTTATGTGGCGCTTGAGAGCATAAATGGTGTCTAAAAATAGGTGACCAAAAACTACATTTCCCACAATGCAACAATTAAACCCATTTTAACACTGACAAAAAAAGTTATATAGAGTATTTATGTTATAAGAGAGCAATAAACAAACACTTCATCTACGTAACTGTCATGTTTGTAACTTGAATAAGTAATAAATTTAGAGTTATTTAACATTAAATGGAGTTACATTTATTAGTTATTCGTTGAGGACAGCCATGATGCTGATTTGGTCCTCGGTGAAAATGAGTTGGACACCCCTGCTCTAGGATGCGTTCTGAATTCCCAATCGGTGGTTTAGGAGCACTGGCAGGAATTAAAAGAGGTTATATAAGGTCATGTAAAGAAAGAATCTTGGAGCTGTTCCAGTCCTGGGATTTTAACACCTGAGATCTGGCTGGAATCGAGCTCCTAGCAGGTCACGTGCTTTCCCCTTTGCCTCCATAATTGCGCCGCTGTCTCAGAGAACAAATACAGACTGATGAAAAACTTGTGTCAATTTATTGGCTCTCCGTTGCCGACTTAATGACAGGTGGGTGCAGAGCAGGAGCAGCATCTTCTTTGATATGGGACGACTCTGACGAACGCGACGCGCCCTCGGGTGGCGATGACGAGGATTCGGGTTGTGGGCTGTTTACGTATAGGACGATGCTGTTATAAAGAAGTCAACAAACCTCCTCCGCAATTTCCAACGCTTGCATGCATCTAACGTGACGGTATCTGCAGGAACGTCTCCTCACGTCACCTCTTCCCATCCTCATGCTAAACCCGTCACGTCGCTCCGAGGCGACCGGCGAGAGCCAGTTTGACGGGCCTCAACGCTTGCGGTGTTGTCAGAATCGATATGACAGTTTCCCAACGAGTAGACTTTTTTTTTTTTTACTGGCGTGGGGAATGAAAACATGAAAAAGAAAAAAGAAGAAGAAGAAGAAAAAAAAAAAGAGCTGCTGGCTGTCAGAGGCTGTAAATGGTGATTTTGTTTCACCCCCCCCCCCCCCCAACTTCTTTTTTCACTCCTACTGCGAAATCAAAGCCCGATTGAAGCCCGTCCAAAAGCAGCATGTTTGGCCCTGCCACGAGGAAAGACAGTCGTGTTATTTATTTCTCAGCTAAAGGTTGTACTTAGGGAGGTGTTGATAGCGCTTCACATGCACGCTGGCTTTTTTTTTTTTTTTCTGCAGCGACCAGCTCCGCCCATTGCAGGCACGGGTTAATTAATGCAGCAGGAATGTAACGAGAGTTGCTCGTCAGCCAAGTGCATGCCCGCTGGCATTTTATCAACTTGTCACATTCATGAAATACGCTGCATGTCGACATTGCTCAATATCCATTTCAACTTTTAAACTTTGTCTGGCTCCAGATAATGATGTAAGAGTTAAATTGAGCGTTAAAGTCATTGGAGTGGCTGCAACAAAAACCACAAACACCCTCCGACGCTGTTGGGACGTTTCTTTGAATGCATGCACATATAAGGTTAAAACAGTTCTTGCTCAAAAGGCGAGGTTTGACACCGCATTTGTCTTTTAAATCTTGTGCTCCGCTGCTTCTCCTTCTGTGTTTGGTGATCACGTGTTTGGAAACGGGGATGAAGACAATCTGACGTGAAAAAAAAAAAAGGAGTGTTTAGACTCGTGTTTTGATGGTGGAGATGAATTCAAATCAAGATTTGTTTAGTTTTTCTGAGATCGCACGAATGTGAGAAGAGACATTGGATTGGATAGCAGAAAGGTAAGAGGGATGAGGTAAAAGCAAAAGCATGTCCAGCGAGCGCGTTTAGCATTATTTCAACACAAAAAGAGACTCAAGATTCCCCAAATACATCCTAAAAATGACTTATTTTCTGATGAATGCTGCAGAATATTGTTTCCAGAAACTAGTCTTCTTCGTCTCATACTTGCTGATGTCTGTGTTGTACTGCCTGTTGTCCTGCCTGTGTTGTCCTGCCTGTGTTGTCCTGCCTGTGTTGTACTGCCTGTGTTGTACTGCCTGTGTTGTACTGCCTGTGTTGTACTGCCTGTGTTGTACTGCCTGTGTTGTCCTGCCTGTGTTGTACTGCCTGTGTTGTACTGCCTGTGTTGTACTGCCTGTGTTGTCCTGCCTGTTGTACTGCCTGTGTTGTACTGCCTGTGTTGTACTGCCTGTGTTGTACTGCCTGTGATGTACTACCTGTTGTTCTGCCTGTGTTGTACTACCTGTTGTTCTGCCTGTGTTGTACTGCCTGTCTTGTTCTGCCTGTCTTGTTCTGCCTGTGTTGTACTACCTGTGTTGTACTGCCTGTGTTTTACTTTCTGTTGTACTGTCTGTGTTGTACTGTCTGTGTTGTACTGCCTGTTGTACTGCCTGTGTTGTCCTGCCTGTTGTACTGCCTGTGTTGTACTGCCTATTGTACTGCCTGTGTTGTACTGCCTGTGTTGTACTACCTGTTGTTCTGCCTGTGTTGTACTACCTGTTGTTCTGCCTGTGTTGTACTACCTGTTGTTCTGCCTGTGTTGTACTACCTGTTGTTCTGCCTGTGTTGTACTGCCTGTCTTGTTCTGCCTGTCTTGTTCTGCCTGTGTTGTACTACCTGTTGTCCTGCCTTTGTTGTACTGCCTGTGTTGTACTGCCTGTGTTGTCCTGCCTGTGTTGTCCTGCCTGTGTTGTACTGCCTGTGTTGTACTGCCTGTGTTGTCCTGCCTGTTGTACTGCCTGTGTTGTACTGCCTGTTGTACTGCCTGTGTTGTACTGCCTGTCTTGTACTACCTGTTGTTCTGCCTGTGTTGTACTACCTGTTGTTCTGCCTGTGTTGTACTGCCTGTCTTGTTCTGCCTGTCTTGTTCTGCCTGTGTTGTACTACCTGTGTTGTACTGCCTGTTGTACTGCCGGTTTACCGTGGGTCAGAGAGGACTGCAATTTCATCTGTGCTGTATGTCGTGCACATATGGTACACTTGACAATAAAGCTGACTTTGACTAGTCTCACGTAATTTTATCTGAACACTTCATTTTACAACTGTATTAATGTTTAAAGAAGGTCTAGATTGTGTGTGTTCATGTTCGAGGCAGCACCAAGCACCAACACCAACAACGGGGTTGGACTTTGCCCAATCTAAACCTGTTTAAACCTCCAGTTTTCATCACGTCGGCTTCTACTTGTGTTGATTTTGACGGATAACATTCGGAATTCAACTCCCATTCGCAGACTTTTGACTTCCTGTGTCGATTATTGGCCACCAAGTGTTCGTTCAGAGAAGTGAATGTTAGCTTTAGCTGTTTCACCCCAACTTCAGCCACAACAAGACCAACCAACAGCAGAAGCAGGCCTCTCCGATCGAAAGCTTTCATCGGGGAAAAGCTTGCAGCAATGGAAGATAGCGAATTATTCCGATTTTAAAGACGTTACCTGTGTTGCCAAGTGTTTATTTATTTGTTCCTAAGGAAACAAAGTTTACGAAATCACTGATAACAGTAATAACCTTTACGCCGGTGCAGCGCGGAACAGAATTACAAAGTGTAACAAAGCATAATGTGCGTCTTTCTTCTCCGACTTGTGAAGTTTGATCCAAACTAAGACCTGTAGTTATCCGTCTTCCTCCCCTCGCTCCGCTCTGAACACGTACAAGTCGTGTCACGTCGCTCATCCCATCATTACTCCTAAATAAAGAGGACTATCGTGGATTGCTCCTGCCGAGCTGCCTGGTGTTCTGTTTCTCGCTCCGGGGGCCTCTGCAGTTGTCGGAAGTATTTCCTACTGTGCGAAGACAAACTCATTTCACAGAGAAATCACACAAGGAGTGCATTCCGCTCCATTAAAAAAAAACAACCACAAGATATTCCCTCCCGACAAGTCTCATCAGATGCATTTTATCTGCCCTCGCTGTCATGGAAGTGCGAAGTGATGCGGCCTTAAGCGCAAACACACGCACAAAGATTCACACATGCAGGTAAATAAATGTGTGTTATTTTGCTGCCTCTTTCCTCCTGATGTCTTTATAGGACTCGATCAAACACGGTTCGTGCCAGCTGAGATTAGACTCAAACTCAAACAACAAAAGCTGTACCCACACATGGAAACAGCTACACAATACTGTTGGAACAGTAAGAGAAAATACACAAAAAAATATGTCACAATGCCAAAGAGTCGGGCGTGGGAAGGGAACAGCTGTGACCAGCTATATAATTATTCTATTGCTTTATCATAGAGTCTTTTATTCTGATAATTGGCGGCCTTTCTGAAACAAATGGGAGCAATCAGGAGATGAAATATTCGCCAAAAGGCAAAATTACAGCACCTGAACTCTTAGAAACGATACTAGTAAAGGTAGTGGAGAGTATATCGAAAGGTATTCTTCTGTAAACAACAACGGTTGCCATGTTAACCATGTTTAGAACGCATTGAAAGACCTGGTCGAGCCTCAGCTGTTATTTTACATCTGCACTTTGTGCTCCTGTTCAGAAAGTAAAATGTCGAGAATATTTTTCCGTGCTGTCAGATGTATGCAGTTTTCCAGTGACTTGATGGTTGAGAGAGTCTAATTTGGAGCAGACATTTAATTTGGTGATGTTGTATAACATGCCGTAAATGACTGTACCAGAGGGGGCGGGAGTGAATACCGAGAGCAAATCATCTTTAAAAGAATCTGCGTCTTTATTTTCAGCTAGATTATTTATGTATTCTATTATTATTTCATGTATGTGTTACTCTTGTTTAGTCCGTGCGATGACACCGAAATGTTTTCAACAGGTTAGCATGTTAGCATTAGAAGTATTTTGTCAGAATTCATGCTTTTTATTGCCAATTTCAACTCTCTGTAACTCGATTTGGTGAAACAGCCAAATAAAAATGACAAACCGCTTCATTTGGATCCGTTCTGGAACTACAACCTATCAGAATTTTCCTTGTCATTAATGCTGATTTATTCTCTTTGCCAGAGTTTTGTCCATCTCAATGAGCGCCACAAGGAGCACTCGCAGCTCCCATGATGCCTCTGGCTTTTCTCTGGCTCTTGACAACCGTTCGGAGTCAATGGCCGGGGGAAGGCTCGGGAGGCTGAGGGCCGAGGACACAATGGGGCTCTGACAGGCCCCTTTTCTGACGGCCTTATGCGCCTTGTCGTTGGCGATAAGTTGCTTGAATAAAGAAAAACAGGAGCGCAGCTGAGCATGCTAATAGAGTAATTGTGGTGGGATTTCAGACGGGAGCCGGAAGCACGCCAGTTCTTTTGGGAAAAAGTCGGCATACCCACCTCTTTACCCTCTCTCACCACCCAGCCTTCCTCTCCACCATCCAGTTTTTCCCCCCATTAGCCACGCCAAGAACTCCAGATCCGGTTTAACCAGTTGGTTCCCCAACAGGACGACCAACGCATGCCTGCACCGATACGAACAGAAGGGGGGTGAAAGAACTTGGTATTGACGGGTCCAAAAGGGGCAGACAAAACACGTCTGTGACCGCTGTGCAGCTTTCACACATTAAGAAATCTGTCCTCGGTCCGGAGGCATTTGATAGTTTCATTTCGGCATGGCTCCCAGAGGGACCCGAGTGCAGCTGCTTCCATTCTGCTCGTCTATTTTGGAGAGAGAATGGCGGGTAGGCGGGTTCGTCACGGCAGACATATGAACTCCAACGCTCAAAAACAAGCAGGGGTCTAAAGGCTATGTCTCCAGAACTGCCTGTTCGCTTCTATATTTCTCCCTGAATCCAACATAAAGTTGAGCTCCACAAGTGCACTGGCATGTCCCATGATGCCCCTGGCTCTGAACAGCTGACTTTGAGGCTGAAGGCTGAAGATATGATGGCAAAAGCTATTTCCAGGCCCCTGGATGTCATGTGGCCAGTAGGTTCGACCAGGACAAGAGTCATCACTGTGGGAAAGTTTGATGGACCCTCGCCAGAAGTCCAGCTTAGAACAGCTTTACCTTTCGGACACATGGTTCCCAATCGGGGTCTTAACTTCCTAAATATGAAGCTACATAGTCAGACAACATAGACATGATTGAACATTACCCACTCCAAGTTGAACACAGGAGGGAAAACCAGACCAGACTGTCCGGTCTTACTTCCGCAAGACTAACCAGAGCCTGACAGGAGGTGTTTGTTGGTGACAGGAAGTCACGTGTCCGGCCCTCAATCCCAATTTGTTGACACAATCTGCTATGTGCCATCTAATTCCCGGATGCTGGATCATTCTGTCCCCCCAAATCCACCCAAATCCCTCGGACAGTGGTTCCTGAGAGGCCCTGTTTACCCTGGACCCCGGCGGCCACAGCGGCCCCCAGACCAGACCACCTCCCACCCGACGCAGTCACGCACTCATCAGTTAATGCTGAACATCTGGAGGGATTAGCGATGTCAGGCCAATCAGAGTCGAGCTGACAGATCCCAATGAAATGCTATTCTGCAGCTGCGCTCGGCATTCAAGGGATTTCAGATTCCCATTTATCCTCCTTGTTTTCCTCTTTCCTCCCCACGTCTTCTCCTCCATGATCCCTCCAATCAAATTCAGAAATTCAGCTTCAACTTACAAAAAGATGTATTATTAAAATATGAAAATGATGTTATTGTTCCCTTCCATTCTGGTATTAAATGTTCACACGCGCCCAACACTATGCTTGAAAGAGTTCTACCTTATTGATCGGGAGGACGAGTGAAAACAGGCGACGGAGACAGGAAGTGAAGCGAGGTCAAGGCGCCACCTGCTCCGAATGTTTGCAGCGATAAATCTTCTACGATCTCGCTGCTACCAAGATGAATAATCACTCAGTCAAAAGTGCTAAAGGAATTTACTACCTAAATACTAAATGCGAGCTGCTTTCCAAAGGACCTTGGATCAGTTTACAGGAATAACCGCCCGCTTGATTTGAGGCTCTCGCAGCTGCTGATGAGAATAGTTGGGATGGATTCGAGTCAAGATTGTGGTTATATAAATTACACCTTTGAATGATAAATAAGTGTTACAAACGCAATTTTTAATGACATTCTACAATGGAATGTGTGATATTGAACTCTCTTTACCGGATAAAACATTCGCCGTTGAAATTTCAGATTTTACTCATCTTAAAAAATGATCGTTTCACAAAATAATCTAAACTCCAGAACAACCGAAGGGATGTCGAGCGACTCCTTCAGATCAGGAAATGCAGTTGAAGGCTTTGGGGGGAAAAAATCTGAAATAAAGATTATTTTGTCAAATGTGATTATCTTTTTTTGGGTAGCTAACGCTAAGCGCTCGAGGCTCACAGAAGTCATCTCATTTATTTTAATGCTTAAGGCCTGATTTACTTTGTATATTTTGCCGGTTATTACATTACGGAACTCAGCGAGACCCTTCTAGGGATCGACCGTCGACATCTGCAGTTGGGAAAGTCGCTTTCAGCAGCACGTTATATAAGCTCCCAACTTGAGCTCAAATTCTAAGGAGGATAAACAATTATATTTTTCCAGATGAGACCCCTCTGACGTTGGTGTACCCCCCACTGGTGATGAAATCACATGGGATCGGGTTGCTGGAATGCACCAGCGGTCTCGGTTCTACTGCGACTAATCGGCGGGGTTTGCTGAGCCTCGCATGGACACACAAGGCTCGCATCTGATGCCAAACAGCTGCCTAGCAGACACGGCCCCGCAACTGAGAACGTTCAGTCCAAGTCCCGCTCCTAGTCCGGGGCAGGCATGTTTGAAAAACGGTGGTCTGACCCCTCGGAGGGTCGCGACCCCTGCAGTAAATGTATTTTGGCGTATTGGGTTGGGAAAAGCACCTGTCATCTTGCCGAGTGTTTTCGAGAGTTATTTCCAGCAAAAAAGGCCGATCTCTTTGTGCTTCTAGGAAAGCTTTGATAGCTCCTTTGATAAATGGAAAATATTAATGTTAAAACAATACAGAGACTCTGTGAGCTTCGTTTAAGTCATGTCTGAAATTCCAGAAAGTAAAAATTATTCTTTCGACTCCAGCTTTCCCTCAAATGTCCATTCTTGCTCTTCGTTGAAGCGAGATACGAACGGAGCCGTCTGTTTCAGTTTGAATGGGTTTCTAGAGATCCTCTGGACGCAGACGAGAGGAAATATCCGTGGGAATAGTCGGGAAAGTGTAGCTAGAATTCAAACAAAGCAATGAAATTTCAACACATAAAAGACTGTTCCCTTTAACGCATCTGGGTTGAGGTTCCGATCCGTTTCCCACCGCCGCTGTGGAACGCTTCAAAGTCCTGATGCTCTTGGAGAAAGTGTTGATTTCCTGTCGCTGTCATCTGGCAGCCATTCCACACCCAGATAATTAGAGAAATTAGGCAGCGTGTGGAATGTTTTCTATCGACGGAGCAACGATGGACGCTCCGCTCCCACTTCCTGATCCGCCGTTCCACAACCGCACAAATATTCCACACATGCTGTTCATCCCTCGCTTCTCAGACCGCCGCTTTCCCCTTTTTTCTCATTGTTCTTCTGTTTTTGAGTCTCCTTGCTATATTTTTGTCAAGACAAAGTGAACTTTGACCTCTGATGGTGTTGATTTTTTTTTTTTTTTTTTTGAATGGATTAAATTCCTCCTGTATCCTGATTGGAATGGGAATTTTATTCCCAATGTAAATGAAAAAAAAAAAAATCAACCTATTTGGAAGATTTCGGCTCCACTTTCCACAGATTTGGTGCCTCCTCAACCTCTGCATGATGAAACTGATTGAGGAGGTGTTCCTAAATTAGTGTCTCCTTCACCTCCTGACTCCCCCCGCCCCGACCCATTACTCCCACTTCCTGCCAATGACAGCCAGATCCCCTCCTGAAATTCCACCAATAACCCCAACCTCACCTCATCACGCTGCAAAGACCCTACCTGCAGGTTGGCCCTTGGTTACTAAAGGTCTTTAGGTGTATCCCATCATGCATTGCGTTAAAATTCCACTCTTGTTTTGCAGTTTGCAGCAAACGCAAATGATGGAAACTCTCTGCGTCTTTAATACATTTAAAGATAAGTCACGCTTGTTTGTTTCTGCAGTAATGAAAACATTCTGACCAGTGATGAGGATTCGTTTTCGGTCTTTAAATCCCTTCAAAAAGTTCCCGAGGAGCAGTTCCGCGTCCCGTCTTTGTGCCAACGCTGGAAGTTCTTCTAATGAAATGAAACTCTTCAAATGGAAAAAAAAAAAAATCTAATTTGTTGGGAACATTCGTCTTAATATCCCGAGGTTCCCTGAACGCATCTTCCCGAGTTCCATTTTTTTTTTTTTTTTTTTTTTTTTTACAAAAGTTTACACAAACAAGAAGACTTTGAACTATTTCTTCAAACTAATTTGGTTTAGTGAAACATTCAACGCAGCAGTCGAACTTTTCGAACTTCAAATAGTTCAAAAATTATTTACAACGCAAGAAATTAAGGATAAAAAAAAATACCGCTCTTGAAAACGTCTGATTTAAATCAATAAAAGTTATTTTATCCATTTGAAATGGAGTAAATTTGAACAATATAATATTCTGAAATGAAATTAAGTTGCTTTGAAACTGAATTTGATCCTCATTTTTAAAAAGATTCTACTTTTACTTCAGAGAAAATGGGACCGACTGAAATATTAATTCACTAAACCTCCACAAAAGTGTTCTTTAGTTGGGTTTTTTTTGGGACATTTTGCATGTTTCATACTTGCTTTTGCCCTTGAAAAAAAACGAAGATGCATGTTTCCTGTTGGTGCTTAAAGTGAAGCTTTCTTGATATTGTTCGTTTATCGAGCGTCTGAAAGTGGAATATCACAATTTTGCTTTACCAAAGGAGAAATAAGTCGTCTGTGTACCAACAGCTGCTTCGTGTGCCGCTTTTATCAGGATCAATCGACTGTTTGTTCGTCTCCTAAAACCAAACTGCGCCTTTAAATAATAATAATTGCCGTTTCCAAGCGAAAGGAGCGTTCCCGGTTGGACGTAGAGGTGTGAGTTAATGGGAATCAGGACATGGTTATGGTTGGAAATAAAAGGCGAGCGAGCGCTTTACGAGGCCTCCAGCCTCTGATTGTTACATCAACATCACATTTGCTCCAAAGACAAATTGCACGGGGGGAATATACGGCCCATAAAGTCTGTCAAACCCCGGTGCATGTGTGGCAAAGCATGAAACCGTGCCATAAAAGGAACCCCCCCCCCCCACCAAAAAAATAAAAAAAAATGTCTGGTTGCACGCCGCGTGTCAGCGAGACGACGACGCGGCGAGGCGAGGCGAGGCGGGGTGCGCCTTATGTGTATGTAAAGCATATATAATGTGGTTTAACAGGTATAAGTGGCAGCAGCTCGCCACCAGACTGAAACCACTTCAATGGTTCAAAAAAAAAAAAAAAAAGAAAAAAGCGTTATTTCTTACGTTAATTTTGTGGGGGGGGGGGTTTGTGATGTTTTTTACGACCCGTTTTGAACTTCTAAAGAAGCTAATTCTCTCAGGCACAAACGTGTCTGCTACCCGGCAAATGAGCGTTTCATTAAAATAATAATAAAAAAAAAAAAAAAAGAAGAAGGTAATATCGTGTGGATACGCTCTGTAATGGAGACACGCTCCGCAGCCTTTTAATAACGCCAACGACAAAAAGAAGCCACGTTCCCACGCGGGTGTTCCCTTTCCCGGGATACAGCGACCTCCGACCTCTCCATCATGTCTTATACACTGTAATAAATTCTCACCAGCGTGCAATCTAAGCAACATTCAGCCCACATTTAAACTATTATTCAGGCTGATACCCGGTTCGTGACGGAAGCGCTCGTCATCGTCGGCCCCGGACGGTTTTCTGGCAGACGCAGATATACTTGACATTGTTTTGGCCTTACTTTCTCTGTTTATGTAGCTCCTTAAGGAGGTGAACCGGAACAATTGGCTTAAAATCAACAAGACTTAACGCAGATACTTGGAAGTGCTTTACAAAGAGGCCCGAAGAGGAAATACTTCAAGGCTAATTCAGGTAGAGCCTAACGGTCGCACAAACCCGATAATATTGAAATATCTTTTCTGAGATTGAATATTTATCTCGTCATTCAAAGAAAAACAAAAACAAAAACTTGAACGTCTTAAACGTAGTTTGGTGTTTTCAGCGGATTCTTGAGCGCTAAGGCTAACAGGGCAGGACTGGAGGACACCGGTGTTGGGTTTCCCCATCATCCTCGCTGCCTAGTGCAAGCCTCTCCCCTTTCCAGTCGGCGGGGTCAGAGTTCACGCAGCGGGGCCTCGGGGGGCCTCCAAAAACGAGCCGGCTGGAGGAAGGTGAGGACGAAGCTTTAGCAGAAAAGTGCATGAAAAGGTCAGCGAGGGGAAAGAGGGTTTGCGACGGTTTGTCCTCTCAAAAATATGTGCTTGTTCCAGGCTAATCTGGACGGCTAGCCAGATTAGCCTGGAAGAAACCTCCAAATTTAAGTCCGAATCATCTCAGCATCCTCTGTTCATTGTTATAAATATGGATTTAGCATCTGAACGGTGAACGTTTTTGCGCTTTTAAGCTGTCAAAACCGACGACTTCCTGAGACGCGGCCGTTGGCATGACTTAAGGCCAACGTCACACGGGTATGTCACCTCTTATGAAGGGTTAACAAGGCATTATGGTCATTACTGGCGGGGAAGGAGCGTCAGACTCCCTCCCCTGAAAACTACCTTTAAATTATAGAGCTGATGAATATCAGTTTTCAGGGCTAGGCTAAGCACCACCTCAAGGCAAGCTAATCTGCACTTCTGGGTGACTGAATATGGGCTTCGGGTTCTGGGTGTGTTCGCTTTGAAATGAGGAGACACCTCCTGGTTGTGATCATGTGACACAATCGAGGGGGGGGGTCAAAAGTTTCCATTTTGTGATCGGACGTGGTAATCGCAGATGCATCTGCAGCTGTTTTAGCTTTATTTTCCTCATGAAAACAGTTTTTCGTTGATTTCTTTCGGATCATTTTTCTTTTTTCTTTTTTTTTTTTTCATCCGAGGTTCTGCTTGGGTTTTTAGCAAAAAAATAATAATAATTGCGCTGCCATTTTGGCCAAGACTGTCTCCGAAAGAAGAGATTTAAATCTCACGGGGACGACACGCGGATTGAGTAACGGTCAGAATAAATCACATCAAACGTCGGACGAATTAAAATAAAAAAAAATTTAAAAAAAGACTCTGTCGTGAAGCTCGTGTTTGTGTCGTAATGCAACACAGAGCGAAACAAAATCTGGTCCTGACAATGAAGATCTGCTTTTTCTAGCTAATAATCCAGCAGGTTCAGTTAAGGTGAAAGCACCATCTGATTTCACTCTGAGGCTTTTTGGTTTTTTTTTTCTTTAAAGCTGCCATTCTGCATTTGCATGTATGCACCGCTTTGCATGACGACAGGGACAAAGAAAGAAGATTAAATGACTCGGTTGGCGACGCAAGAGCTGCACGCGTGCACATGTTGAAGCTCGTGCACCTAAAATAGGCTGCGCCCTGCTAGCTTAGAAACTATGGTGCAGATTTCAGCATAAAAAAAAATTTTTTAAAAGTAAAAAAATAATAACTTCAAATCAATTCTGACTTATTTGCATCATGCATATGTTTTGAAACAGAAAACTGAAGCTCTAAGAATGTTTTGTGATCGGAAAAAAAAAAAAATATTGTTTTTCCACCAAAAGAAAATTTTATATTAGTGCTGCTTAAATTTAAAATCACATTTGCAGGTTTTATCAGATATTGATCCCACTTGCGCGTCATGCATCCCAAGCTGGTGGTCTGTTTCACTGCACGCTTTATTATCGTCCCTACAAATCCATAATTTGTACCAGTTTATATTTTCTGAGTGTCCCCGTTCTTCTTCCACAGCAGCTGACGGGGAACTACTCTTTATTTCCCTTACATACTGTACGTATATTTATCTTTACAAGTCTTTTTCATCTTTTATTCTCTCTTAAAACCTCGTCTTTCATCTCATTGAGGTCTCGAAATGAAACTCTGGGTTTTGGGAAGGATTACGTTGTTTTATGTGAGACAGATCTTTCCACTTATCTCAGAATAACCACTGCTGACGTCACCATTTTGCTGAAAAACTATAGTATGTAGTAGGATTCAAACATCTGAATCCTACATCTGCGTCTATAAACATTAAATAATACCGGATTTTTAAAAAAATGAATTAAACTAATCTAGTAGATTTTTAAAAATGCTTGCTTAGCGCTGCAGTTTGTATGCCAGGCCAGTAGTTGGCAGTGTAACTTTGCCAAATGGCAGCAGCGTCTCAGGAACTCTGAACTGAGGGATTTTTGATAAATCCAGCAGAACCTGCAGCACAAAAACCCGATCAAGACGGGGTCAGAGGTCAGAGGTCACACGGCGACACTCCAGAACCCGCTTTTCTTTTTTTTTTTTTTTTGGACTTCAAAACTCGACCTTCATCACCGACGGCGCTTCCTCCTTCCTCCCTCTCCATCCATTCACGACACCCCCGGCTCCTATCAACCCCCCCACCACACCCCACCCCCAGACATGAGGAACGGGTCATATAAAGGAAACTGGGAGTCTTTTATATCCGTTTACTGTTAGTGTTAGCAGAAATTTATGGCTCCGCCGGCTCCAGTGACGTGGAATCCAGGGCGGGGGTGGGGGGGGTCAAGGGGGGGCGGGGGGGGGGCGTCTTCTCCAGAGACGTTCAGCTTCTCGTAACCTTGAAGCCTTTTTCCTTTTTACTGCCATTAAACTGTGTCTGGGAGTGAAACCCCCCCCCCCCCCTCACCCGTGTGGGCCTTGGTGGTAATGAGCCTCCTCTCCACTACTTCAAATGATGCAGGGTGTCAGGGTGATTTTTTTTGGAAGGGGGGGTGAGGGGTTATAACACACTTCCTGGCTGCTTTATTTAACTGATGTGAAGATCTGGATCAAACTTTTTTTTTAAATGTCCTCCAAAATTGCAAACTTTGTTATTTTCAGACATTAGTCCTACAAATATTGTGAAAATTTGGACTAATCTTGAAAATTAGTATAAATATGGTAATAAAATAAAAGCATATGAATAATAATGTAAAACAATTCAACCAAATCCATAAAATAATGTCTTAAAAATGTGAAAACGACGACATTTCGGAGTCATCTCTACTGATGGATGGGATGAAAGTGACTTCAACATTCCTTCGATCCCTACTGGGAAAAATATAATAAAATAAAACACCACTGTTTTCAATCTACGTTCAACAACAACACAAATCGAGTGAAAAACGTGGTTATAAAGTTGGCATTCAACGCCGGTTAATCATCAACAAACTTCGGCGTCTCTTCCGCCGCTGGACGTGAATTTATGACGTTCCTCGCATTCCGGGATGCCGTGCAATAATTCACTTTTCAGGAGAGTCAACTTCCCGACGGATCCTCCTCTATCAATCAGGTACGTCCCTGCAGACGCCGTCAAAACCCAATTAATTTGCGGCTTTAAATCAAAACGTAAAAGATTTCAAATTCGGCTACTGAAGCCATTCCGTGAGGAAGAAGTCGTTTTATGATTGCGGAACATTTCTCAGCCTGAGGTGGAACCATTTTAAGGATCATTTGTGCAACAATTATGGTGTCTTTTCATATGGTTACACATTTTTATCCCCTACAAATGTAAAAGACAAGCTGTGATTTGATTGGTTCACACCGATAACAGGTAGAAGGAATTTACCTGAGTGAGTTTGGCCTCTTGGAAAACTGGGAACAGGAACAGAAAGAACTGAAATTGTGTTTTACCATCTAAAACACGTGCGTCAAACTCAAGGCCCTGGGGCCAAATGTGGCCCCCAGGAGAATAAAAGGTCAGATTGTCTAAAAATAAACTCAATTTCCCACAATGCAGTAGTTAAGCCCATTTTAACTTTGACAAAATCGTTTTTAACAAATTTAATATCCTAAATTGTGTTTGATGTTATTTTTCTTTATTCATTGATATTTTGATTCTTGATTGATGGAGTTCTGTGGGTTTAATAACCTGACAAATTAAAAGGATTTATTTTATAACAGAGAAACATTTTTTCTGTCTAACCGTAATGTTTGTAACTTGAATAAGTAAGAAATTCAGAATTATTTAACATTAAGGAGTAGTTACATTTATTTTACATTACATTGAGTTACATTTACTTATATTTATTAGTTACATCTGGCCCTTTGAGGACAGCCATGATGCTGATGTGGCCCTCAGTGAAAATGAGCTTGACACCCCTGAAAAAATACCACCATCCTGTTCCCTCCATCTTTTTGAACCTGGATGAGGAGGAAGAGGAGGAGGAAGAGGAGGAGGCAGAGAATCCACCGTTTCCAGAATGAACTCTCGGCGCCGGTGCGATCCGTGACAGGAGCTGGAATTTTCCACATTTACAAATCCCTGCTAAGTATCAATAAACGCATAAAAGACGGTCGTAGTTCAAGAAGACGTCGGCATTGAGCGAGACTCCGCCTCCGACTCCGCCTCCTCCTCTTCCTCATTCTATAACACTGTGTACATTGGAGAACCTGTAAATTCAGAATCTGTCTCGTAAAGCCAGGTGGCGTTGAGGAATCGTGCAGCTTGAGTGCACTCTTAATGCAAAAGCAAACAATAAAGTAGAACATTCGACTCCGGGTTTGTCACACTCTTGATCACCTTTACACAAACTTTTTTCCCATCATGCCTCTTGGGAACGTGAGGCGGGACAGATCGCTTCAAACATAAGAAACGTGATTTATTCATCGAAATCTCTTATTTGATCTCAGGTTTGCTTTCCCTTCATCATCCGGGCCTCTAATCGAACTCCACCGATGGACTTCCTGTGTGCCGACTCGACCGGCTGCTCACGACTACCTGAAAACTGTACAGGGAGGGGGGAGGGGCTTAATGTTTAACCAGCGTGTGGCAATTTTGCACCGACAAAGAGGTCAGATAGGGAGTTGTTCATTAAAAGCACCAAATTGATTATTTCCTTCCTGCTGTTTGCTCGTCACACAGGCCTTTCAGGTCTACTTCCGAACCTGCGGCCGACACAATGACCGTATCTAAAGCCGATTGTGTAACCGCTGCCCTCCAGTTATCGCTGCAGCGCGGCCAAAGTTAATAGTTTTTTTCTTCTTCTTCTTCTTTTTTTTTTTTTTTTTTTTTTTTCCTGGAATCAAGGCATCCGTCAGGGGAATATTGGAGCCAGCAGCCTGTTTGTGAAATGAGATATTGATTCAAAGAGTGTAAGTAACTCCGGATGACTTGTTTGGACACGAAAGCTAGGAAGCTAACCGGTTGAAGCTAATTCAACGTTTTGCACGAAGGAAAATTGGGAAGAGTTGTGTGAATTCTGTGGTAACGACGATTGGAACCGCTGCCAAACTGTTGCTGCAGTGACATGTATTATTATTATTATTATTATTATTATTAATAATATTCCGTATGAAGGAGCCCTTGTCGCCGTGGAGACAGGTATGATGTATGTCTTAGCGCAAGTTGCCGTTGAGTATGGAAGCAAACAACCACACCTCCTGTGCAGGTCACTCAGCTGCATTAATCATACATGAAGAGAAGTGTGTGTGTGTGTGTGTGTGTGTGTGTGTGTGTTTGCACAATGCAGGCTAAGTGTTAGCATGTCATACCAGGACAGTCCTTCATAGCAGAATAAGTTTAGGTCTACTCAGGAGTGTTAGCATCACCTCTGGACTGAAACTACTTATTATTTCGACATTAATGTCCGATCAGCGTAACGCTGATGGTTATTTCTCATTCTACCACCAGGGGGCGATCAAAGAAGACTTTTTCAAATCCTACAGAGTAGCTTGACCTAAATTTAGCTTACAACTGATCGGTGATTGTTGACACGCTTCTAAAGCAAATGTTAACGTAACAACTTCATTGTTTTATCCGTTTATAAGCCCGTAGATAAATTTTTCATCCGAAATGCTTCAGAAATTATAATGTATTTCATCTCATGCTAACTTGTCCATTCCGTCTCCCTTCAAATACGTCTAAATAGAAGAAGCTGAGTAAATCGTGAAAGCACAGGTGTGAATCTACACCAGAGAGAGTCTTCTGGATTGACAACTTAAAAATCAAACGTTTGATTCGCCGAACAAAACGGATGCTTCAAATTAGCACAGCATCGTCCGTTTGATCCAGAAAATGCCTTCCTTCTTATCCGATACCGGCGTCATTCATACAGGAGAACCCGTTTAAGTTTGTGTTACACATCCAGCGTTCTCTTCATGACTCACCAGAATTCATTTGACCGCGGGTTGAGTAAAAAATTTTTAAAAAAAAGATGGGTTATAAAAAGAAAAGCATATATAAACTTTCAGCACTAATTTCCATGAGCTCTGGTGAGTAACACTGGTGCCAAGCAACGCTGAGTCAACTTCCTTGGCAACGCCAGCAGGTCCTAAAACAAGTGTGTGTGAAAAGCGCTCGGCTGTTTACATGACTCGTTCTTTTACTCATGAGAAATCTTGACCTCAGGTTACATCCAACGCTTGTTGGTTACTCAGGCAGGAACTATGCTGAGTTGTTTCATTTGACCCCTAAAAAAAAAAAAAAAAAAAAAAAAAAGTGCCAGTTTTACTCATTTCTGAGCAGTTTTCATTTTTGGAAAATTATTCTACAGTTACAGGAATAGAGAAGAATTCTGAACCTTGACATTGGTTTCTACACTTGTGGAGTTATGATTCTGCAGCTCAGTCGCTTCCTGTGAAGTTCTTCTACTGTAGATGTAATCCGTACCAACGCAAACCATCTGCCGTCGGTAATCGCGACCACATTCCACTTATTTTTTTTTGCCCATAGAGGACTAATTTCGAGCATTAGCAGCGACTGAGCGCCTCCTTAATATTTGTCACATGTGTCTAGAAGAAATTGTGTCAGCACATCTTGAGTGCAAATGCATGGGAGGCTTGTAAATCTCTTGCCTTTTCGAGTGTAATAATAACAAATTTATCTCTGGGGATTGCCTTTCATGGGTCTGTGTGATGTAAACCACACCAAAAGCTGCCATTAATGCCATTTTTTTTTCTCCACGGCAGATACAAAGCGGAGAAGAAAGCGGCTCATTATTCAATATTTACACGTGGTGCTTTGTAGTGCGCTCCACAGAAGCTTTCCATTTAAACTCAAAATTCATCAGAACGTTCCTTCATGTCTCTCCTCTTATAGGAGAGCCGCTGTCGTAATGAATCTCACGCCGCTGGCGAAGGCTTTTGTGGTGAAGCATGGGACGTGGAAGTATTCCTGGTCGAATAAAAATGTATTTCAGAGGTCTGCACACCATACCTAGAAACATGTTCGCACTCCGATTGATGTCGTTTAAAGGAAATTATGTAGAAATTAAATGATTTGTTGCACATTTGGATGAACAATGTGGATTTACTTCATTAGATTAACTCAACAGATGTTTTTGGCGACAAGGCTTTACGAACGGCAATTTTAGTCCAACGTTTGGTCTAACTCTCAAGTACCTCCGTCAGGTTGATTTGCAGTTTTTAATGTCCTTCCATTAGCAAATAGGACTTCAGCATTAGTATTTTCTATTTTTTTATAGTCAAAGAACTAAATTCATCTTTCCTGTTGATGGCGGTCGATCTGATCAGCTTGGAAGACGAGGAGCTTCAAGATCTCGAGCTGTACCCCCAACAAGACGACATATTCGGTTGATTTACCTCTATGAACCACCTGCTAACGCCAATTAGCAGCTTTTGAAACTCAATCCTTTGTATGGAATGTTAGCATTGTCGTTGTAAAAATGCTTACACGCTGACATTAGCCTTTAGCTCAAAGCACTGTTGTGTTTAAGTGCAGCCCCAGGGCAACAGCGGCTAGCCTAGTGGCAGGCTAGGTTAGACTTTTGATTGGAGCGTTGCCTAAAAACACAAAAAGGGAAATCAAAAGCTAATGCAGAGTTCATTTGAGGCACACGCTAACACCGACAACAACTACCAGTTGTTTTCTTGACCATAAAACTGTTTTTCGGCCCCGACTGTCGCAAATACTAAAAATAATGAGGCCCTTTTAATCCTAAGAATGCAATCAAGATATTTTGCATGCTGAGTGCACATCCTGTGAAAAAGAATATTACGTCTGGTGCTAAATTTTCATTAGCACAATAGTAACTGGCAGCACAGCACCAATATAATAACACAGTAAGGGGGCAACATAAACCTGTCACACCAGCTGGAATGGATGGGCCCTGGCCAGAGGGGACTAAACGCAACCTAAATCAAATGGAGTGAGGTTAGGGGCGAGGAGGCGGGTTCAAGGGGTTTGTACTTGTGGAGACTCTCGGACACGAGGAGGACGAGGAGGAGGGGACGGGGTGTTTGTGTCTGTCTGGTTGGGGTTCCTTCTGTGAGGGTGTCAGGAGGCCCAGCAAAGGCTCCAAGCTCCCTTCCCACCCTCCAAGTATCGTCTCCTGGCTCCAGCCGGGCTCTGGCTCTGATTAATAGCTACTGAAGGTGTCCAACGATGGCTGATAAGGGACCTCAACCACCCGCCCTCCCTCCTTTGGGAAAAGAAGGGCTTGTAACAAGCTAGCTGTCTCCCTTTCCTCTCCTCAGGCACTCAAGGAAGCCAATTAAGACAGTCTTAAAACTGGGGGAGCGGTGACAACCGGTCTGGGCCTCTGGACAACAGGACAACCTTGAATCTACAGGCGTGGATCAGACGGTTGCAACTCTTGGGTCTCCGGGACACAACCCTGCATTTATAAGCTAATGACTTTGTCAATTTGTTTACCACGAGGACGCCATGTTGGGGCAGGCAAATCATTTTCCAAACAACTGCAACTGCCTCCCCCCCTGGCTTGCTGAGATTTTGTTCCCAGGCTCATCGAGAGAGCCGAGACAAGAAAGGAAGGACTTGCTGAAAAGGAAGGGTTCTTTTTTTTTATCCTGCATCCCAGAAAAGAACACAAGCTTATCCCAGCAGCCCATTTCTCTATTTTTTAACTTGATGGCCAACGTTACAGGTGATCAAAGGACTGAACCCTAGGAAAGGGCTTAGGGCACAGCGGTGCGGCCAAAGGGGTTGCTTCCCGGTGATTTGTAAGCAGGAAAAGACTTTTGACATGAAAGACAGCTTAAACAGCAGAGGAATAACAATAAACCAGCTGTAAAATGCTTCTTGTTGCAGCTGAATCGATGCAGAGGGGGTGGCTCCCACAACTATTTCTCTCTTGCTTCTTTTTTTTTTTTGTTTTGTTTTTTTGTGGGTGTCTGGCATTTCCTACCGAGCCATTTCTACAGTCACATGCTCACAATAAAAGGCTACATCTGAGGGGGTGGGGTGCCTGGGGTCTTAAGGGTAAAGAGATGCTTTGTGTCGAGGATATTGTGAAATCAGACGACTCCCATTTCTTTTCAATCGAGCTGTGTTCGAAATTTGGTCGTATTCTTCGCCGTGACAAAAGTGCGGTGTCACTATTGAAGGATTAGCCTCGAAATGCAGTTTTAATGGATCCGTTGATTATAAGTGGTTGGAAGAAAAGCCTTAAACGTAACATATGCCGCCAATGTGGACCCCATCTTGAAATATAGGAGCATCAGAAACATGTGAAAACAAAGAAGTGCATTGAAGTGATTTATCTTTAATATGCTGCCTGTTGCGTAGCTCCACACATGCAGGCAGTGTGTCTGTAGGGTAACGCACAGCCGTTTAGGTTCAGGCTATCTGTAGAGAGGGATGTGAACACATGATGGAAAACAAATGAGAACGATTCAGGATCATAAAGGAGGCCTGGTATGTTGTTGAAAGTTAGACGGACTTAATAAGTGTCATAAAGCGCCTTTAAATCAAGTCGTCAGGGGCCAGGATCTTCTTCCGCTAAAATTAAAGAGGAGGAAACTCACTCAACAAGTGACAAAACTTATGAGTCCACACAAGAGTAAATGGAATTAAGTCACATACAAAGAACTGCAACTCAATGCCAACCAATGAAAATAAAGTTTTTCTGCACTGGTGCCCCTTTATTATATTGCCCCTGCCCCCTAGACACTCTGTGTGCACCACTGGGTGTTAAATCAGATGCCTTCTCCAGTCTGTAACTTCTTGTTTGCCTATTTTGGTTCAGAAAAAGCAACAAGGATCTGAACATTCCTCACCACTAATGCAAATGCTAATCAACGAGTTTGATGTGGAAAACCAGGGAAAAAAATCAATCAAAATTGAGAATTAGTCCTGGAAATCCTCAGGTGGGGCTGCAGGGAGGTGTTCAAGGTTCAAGAGCGCTTCCAAGACAGGGAGAAGATAAAAAAAAAAAACGAACGAAAATGAGTAAGGATAAACTTCCTGTGTGAGGAATGTGGCTGCTACCCATCACAGCTGGAATCCGTGGGGGTCACATACCAGGGGAACGGTAAATATTTAACATTTAATTTCCTTGCTGTAAGGTAGAGCGGACACAGCAACTCGGTATTATAGAGAAACGTGTAGACGTCGACTCGTTGGGGGAAGGAGGTATAAATTGAAGAAAGGTTGTTAAAATATTTAGGCAAAATTCCCAGCCTCTCTGGCGATAGGCCTACAAAGTCAATATTGATGGTATTTTTAATAATGCATAGCAAGAAAAGGCCAACTGCTGTGGAAAAGGGTTCTTTTTTTTGTAGATGCATATGTCAAGAGAAATATCGTGGCTATTTCTAGCGATGTATTGTCATTAAAGTGCTGCCTGCAGATTTCATTGCCTCGCCTTACAATTAATCTCGCTGTAAAAGCGTTTGTTTTGTTTTTTTTAAATGATGGAGCAGAGGGCAAACAAACTGAGCCCTTATCAACCATTTCCTCACACTT
This sequence comes from Antennarius maculatus, assembly GCA_013358685.1. Taxonomy (NCBI): domain Eukaryota; kingdom Metazoa; phylum Chordata; class Actinopteri; order Lophiiformes; family Antennariidae; genus Antennarius; species Antennarius maculatus. Next base: position 22,882,440 of record CM023614.1, on the reverse strand, counting down.
TTTGAATTCCAAGATGGCCGTGCCACATATGTTCCTACCTGGCCGCATGAAGTGCCCATTGTGCTCTAACCTAGTTTCCTAACAGATGATTCATAGTCTGTCAGGCCTAGATCTGAAGTGTACACAGCGGAGGGAGACGGTCAAATGACAGACTTGTCCGTATCGTCGTTCAGACAAAAGGAAAGCTAAGAAGTCCGCCCTGAAGGCAAAGCAGACCGAGAACAGCTCGACGGGTTTTTTCCCTTTCTTTCCAGTCATCTGGCAGGGATCCTTTTAATATCAGGTACAGCCGGGATGGGATATCGGTATCAGCGAAGCTGGCTTCAAAGCTTCTGTTTGGCCCTGCGTATATTTACATTAACCCGAGCCACGGAGGAATGTCTGTATTTTCCTCTAAGTGTAGGGAAACCAAGGCGGAGAGGAACTTTTCTGCCCCCTTTTTCTAAAGTTTAAATGTTAGTTAAAATTGCCCTCGTAGTGCAAGAAAAACTATTCTGGACAATTAAAAAAAAAACAGCTCATCCATTCTGTTGTGTGAAATCTCCATATCGGGTTTCTAATTGCTGTAACGTATTCCAGCTACCCCTCAAGTCCTGTTCAGGAAATACGTGTTCAGAAATGCGTTGAAATTCAGGTCTTCCTTTTGTTTGTTGTGTCCCGACAGGGCGGTCGGGGGGAAGGGGGCTCCAAACCCTCACCCGTCATATCGAAGAAGATAACACCTTCTCAGTTACTTGACCTCAATTTGAGCAAGAAAAGACCAACTTCTGTGGAAAAGCATTTTCCCGCCATTTTCAAAGTGTTTCTTCTTCTTTGCTAACTGCTGCTAGCATCCCTCTTTTAGACTTCGATTCATCCGAGGTGAATTAAACTCCAAAAACCTGAAACATCTTCTAAAAGGAGTAATTTCCCTTTGGGATTACTAAAGTATTCATTCAAAAGGCCCTAACAATGATGCTAATTTGCACAAATACAACTCTACCTTCTTAGCTCCCCACCTTTTTAGCGTGCTAACCATCATTCAAACCAAAGCTCAACTGAGGTTGATGATGTTATTAGCATTGAAGCTACTTGGTCTCTAAAGTGATGCTATAATGCAGCTAAACCAAAACAAGCTGACGGGCTACAAAGACTTTTTTTTAGACATATGTAAAAAATTAAGAGATCAACAAAGCTGTTACTGTTCATCCTGAGTGGGACAAAAATTTGATGACAGTTGTCGGGACTTTTTGCCATTTTCTTAAAAACCACAAATGCAGACTGCACCATGGTGCCAGAGGGAACATCGGGTGGGGGATCATAAAATCATCAGGCCTCATCCTTGGGGATAGACGACTGTCTGTAACTGAGTTCCCTTAAATCCGTGCGATAGCTGTTGAGATTTCTCGACCAGGACAGAGCCTGGTCGATCTCACGGGGACTGACCTGGACAGGAAACGTTAAACCGGACCAAACCGGGAAGGAAAATGTTCCGTTTGTCCGACAAATCCAGTAACATGCTGAGAAAGACCTTTAATATGTAATACTGTAAATGCCTTTGGACCCAGTGTTCCGCCAGTGAGGGGAGCAGTCATGAAAACGAGAGGAAGGAGGAATGACTGAGCCTGGACTCCGTCACAGATATCCCTCCAGACTGTTTAGTTGACTCACTGGATGACGCAGGCTCCGGCATACTTTTGCTTTACTTCCTGGAAGTGGAGCGCTGGGGTTGCCTTGAAATTACTAAGACCATCATCATCGTGCTCCCAGTCATGGAAACGGTGAAAAACACACGCTGACTCCTAACAGCCGTCTGCATCGCGCACCCAAAACGCGAAACATCTGGAGGTTATTTTCAAATAAGGCCTATTTAGAAAAATGCGGTGGGTTACTTTGGCACCGCGACTTTCTATAAATATTTAGCTGTTATGAGTGTTCAGAAAAAGATGTTTTAAGAGGTGAGGGTTTTTTGAATGGGCCAATGTTGCAGGTGCTCAAACTACGAGTTCTCAAGTTCGCCGATGTTGGATTCTAAGAGGTCGTCGAACGAGGACAAAATCTGAGATGCATCATCAGAATAATACCGAAATAAATATCCCAACTGGCATTGCTTGGCTCAAGAGAATAAAATGAAATGTTTGGTTTTTCGTCAACATTTTAAAACCAGAGCTGGATTTAGCGTGTTAGCTCTCAAAAGAATATCTCCCTGCATCTTATTCATCCGACTCTGCGTCAAAAACTCAGAAACACTCAGAAAAGTCGGGCTTTGCTTCGTCGTTTCAAGACCAATCAGCCTTTGAGCCACTGCGCTAATCTGTAAGCACAGCATGCTAACACACTGAATGAAAGTGCTGAACATGCTAAAGATTGCAGCGGCTAAATCATTAGCATGCCAATGTTATTTTATTTTTTGACACTTAATATTTCATGACTGAGAGGAGCCACAAACATTTACCTTCACAGCTTCGCGGGTCTTATCAAGGAAGTTAACGTTTAATGGCTTTTTTTCCGCCCCAATTAAAATGGGGAGAACTGTGAAAGTGTGAAAACACTTTTCACACCTCTTTCCAGCGAGTGTGCGCATAATGCACAGATAAAACTAAACAATAAATAAAAAAAAATTTAAAAAATGAAGCCAGATTTATGGAAATAAAATAAGTGTCAAAGTGGATTTGTCTCCCACACTTGTGCAGTTGTACATGGAGACATCCTGTTTATGTGGTTTCTCTGGGGTGGGGGGTGGGGGGGTTGTGTGTGTGTGTGTGTGTGTGTGTGTGTGTGTGTGTGTGTGTGTGTGTGTGTGTGTGTGTGTGTGTGTGTGCATCACAGCACTGCAGCCCAACAGCTGGGAATGGCCTCAGTCTGACAAGACATGCCGTTCTTCTGACAAATACCCGTAGAGCAACAGTAACATGTGTCTCCCACCCCAGCGAACCCCCCCCCCCCATCCCCATCCCACCATTCTATCCCTTCCCTTCCCATCCTACCCCCCCACACAAAGCTGCACAGTGTATTTAATGAATAGCACACTTGGGGCTGCAGGGGTTTTTGTGAGGGAGGGGGGAGGAGGAGGGCGAAACGGCCCCCGGTGACCTCTGAGGGCCATCTGAGATAATAAATCCATGACCCTGAGTTCCGGAGTGCTTTGGGCAAGGTCGGGGTGGCAAATTTCCCACTTCCACAATATCAGATGTTAACGGTAATTCCTTTTAGCCCGTGTGTAATGGAGCAGGAATGTGTTCGTCCAGCGCCGCTGGAATCTGTTGAAAATGTGTGACAGCTGTGAAAGTTGGCCGGCCGCGGCCTGTGAATGTATAAGATCTGGATGGGATTCAGGACTGAGGGGTGAGTCGTAGTGTTGGGGGGGGACGGGGGACGGGTGAGGAGGAGGAAGAGGAGGAAGGTTGTGTTGTTGTGGCGAAGTTTGCTCACTTACTCGTCCTCTGCTCTGGTGTAACCTTCCTCTCATGTTTTATCTTCTTAATCCCCCCCCCCGCCCCCCCAACATGATGAAGGAGGAGGAAGGGGAGTGGCCAGATGACTCTTTCCCATTCAGTAAGGAGTGTTGGAATAAATTCGATTTGGAATCTTTTACGAAGTCGGATTAGTGGACGTTAATATCCCCACATTTCCATCTGGACTTACAGAAGTCTGACTTATTAAACTCCGAGTTTGTTTGTGATGAACGTCGTGAACCTGACAGCTTAGGATGTTCTCGTGATGTTCTCTTCGTATTTTGAAATACGTCTTCTAAAGAATCCCGCCACACAAGAATGATTGTGAAAGGCTGTCATGTACACGTCTGACCACTAGTTGGTGCTGTGACTTATTTTTCCTCTTGCATAGTGATTGTTAAATGAAGAGTTTGGAATTTGACGACCTCACAAAATACGTTTTTAGATACAACTCAAAAACCGCTTCAGTAATAACGGCAAAATTTCCGGCTAATTTGTAACAGGATAGGACGACAAGGCGCTTTACATCCAAGGGGTCAAAGGTCAATCTCAATCTGATATGTAGTCCGTTTCCAAACAGGAAACGGCGACAACGAGGAGAATCAGTTGACGCCACATCTGAACCATATGTTAAAAAACGAAAACAGCCGACATAAGCGCTCCCGAAAAGTTGAGCCAAAACATTTCGCCACCCCGCCCACCCCCCACATTTTTTTTTTCCCATATATCTGGGAGGCTTCTGAGAACACGTCAGACGTCACCTTACATTGCAGCAATTAAAATGCTTTTCCAGTTGCTGCAATTTCTCAAGCTCCTCACCGGACAGCTGTTGCCATCTGCACATTTGGAAGAAGAGAAAGCTGTGGAGGAAATGCAAGGAAAAGGGGGTGTTGGCGCGAGGGGGGGGGGGTTGTCGCTGGATCTTTGCAAATTCCACGGCGATTAGGAGCTGCTTCTCCTCACGTAGTGCCTTTGAATGCGAGGCTGAGGATTACTAATTGGATTAAATGGACCTGGTGACATATATTGCACTTCTCACCAGTCCAGAGGGTGTAATCTGACCATTTAGGGCTTCTTTTTCTTTTTTTGATGTAATGAAGATGTAATGAACTACATCAACCAATGTGGGCGGAGCTTCATGCGTTTTGCATTTATTTCTACGTGAGATTTAAAGCTATCTTTGTTTGAGGCTACCAATGCTAATATAATCCCAGATTCTGTCCACACAGTTACACTTTACAGGTACAAATATAATAATATATATAGTATTCACACAGTATCAGCACTGCTCCAACAATCATAGGGTCATAGGTCACACATCATCCTCATTTGCATAAATGGAAAAAGCCAAATTTAACAATCGTCAATGGGGACTGTGGGACGAGGCGCTGGCACGGCATCCTGCCCACCCTGCCCTGCTGTCGCAATCAACCCAAGAGGCAGGATGGGGGGGCGGGGGCGCAGGGGGGGGGCATGGCAGCAGATAGTATTTCTCCTTGGCCAAAAGGCGCTGCCCAGACAGAGAGCTCTTTGTTGCCCCCCTCTTAGAATGGCTTTCACTTTGCAATTGTGGAGGTAATTCCAGAGCCGTGCTCCATGAGAGCCCCCTCCTTCCCACCCCCGGATAAAATCGTGACCTGCAATCGGAAAGACCTTTCACCATGGTCGCCCAGCGAAGGATGAACTTCAAAATGTGGCTTCTGTACCGGTTTGATGGTGAAAACAACTAGACATGTGGATTCTTCTTGCCCTCGGGTCGAAGGTCGACTTACGTTTCAAACCTCACAACTCATCTCCTGTGATTTATGCTAAGAAACGGAATAATTTAGTAGAAAACTGTCTTCAAGAAGCAGCAAGTACCTGAATTGGTTCTGCACCTGAGGTATGATGTCACCGGGTACTTCCTCGGTTATCATTCTGACCACAAACCTATGGGTAGCTCTGCCTAAATCACAAGAGGGAGCAGATGAGACGAGATAGTGGGCGGAAACATGAACCAACAAATCTCGTTACCCCCTCCTTCCTGCCACGCCCTCGCACCTCGCCTCGGTGTTCCCCTCTCCGTCCCATTGAGGATGCATTCCTGGCGCACCACACCCAAAGATCATTGTAATGAAAATTCCTGCGCCTATTCCAAAAGGATCCGGTTGCCGCTAATCCCTTTGCGGGGCATCACCTGATCCCCACGCCGGCAAAGGTAAGCTGTGCAACCTTGCTCGAAACGTGGACGGAAGGGTGTGTGTGAACACATGCTCGAATCCCATCTGTCAAGAAAATGTTTCACCATCCTCTCATCCCACATCCACCTCTGCATCCTCTTCCAGCTCCCATTACGCTCCCCGGAACATCTGCCAGATGTGATCTTCGTCGCATCGCGGGACTATTCGGTTACGGCTGTTAGAATGACAGACAGCAAATTAAAGCGAGCCAGATTCGTGAAATATGAAATTTCAAAATGTCAACACGTCTTCGGATTCACTTTAGAAATGCGTCCCGCTGTAATGACTCAAACGGCAGTTCCAGGGTTTAATCGTTTCCTCTGGCAAAGCTGCGTTATTACGATGAGGAAGGAAAGAGCACGTCTTTCCGTCTTCTTCCAGGAATCCTGGAGTAGATCCACCAATCAGAAGAAGAAATTACCAGAAATTAGACCAGAAACAGGATCTTACATCTCTGGAAAGTTGTAATGACTTCATTACTATCCGTCTCACTACATGCAAGACATTACTGTGGTGGTGTTACCCCAATCCTCAACCTCTACAGTCTACAAGTCCGTGTTCCTGAGCAGAGAACCCAAACTGAATCCAGTTGCTGGCATGTGGGTGATCGTGTCGATGGTTTTCACTCCTGACCAGCAGGTGGCGTCAGGCAGAACACCACCACGTGAACTTGAACCTGAAAGGCTGAACGCTGGCTCATTTGAGCCAATGGACAAAAAGTCAAGTCTGTTCACTTAAAAATACTCATCGAACCCAATTCGAGTCCCGCCTCTTACTGGTCAGACGTCCAATGATCCTTAAGGATACTGGGATGGCACTTGAGTTGGCCAATCAGAACCTTGGTGGTGATAAGGAATCAGAGGACACTGAAAATTAGAGGCCGAATAGACCCAATAGTCTCGATAGACTATTGGGTCTATCGAGACTATGCAACGGCAATGCAGGTTGTGGATAAGGTGTGAGTAACTCGTAGAACAGCTGGATCCGACAAGTTCAGGCCCATCCTTGTCAAAGCCATCCTGGAAAATGTAGGCTTAGATTAAATTAGTGCGTAGGGTGTATGTATAGAGGGGTGGGCGTAAAGAGACACTGATATTGTTTAGGTTTCATAGACTGTGGGAGGGTCTTCTTTCTCCCTTTTGTTTTCATGACGGCATGCCGGCGAAGGGTCCTGCTTGGGAACGGTATGGATTACAGATTCTGTGCTGTCAGATCCCAGAGAGCCCAAAAAGAATACGAATCACGATTTAAAACAAGCGCACAGCTAAAAGCTTGGAGGAAATCACTAATGAAAACTTGGAGGAAAGCTTCCAAACTATATATCACACTCATATGACGGTTAAACGACCTTATAATTTACAGCATTAAAACACGCCACGGCTGCATTACTATTTACCTTTCCATATCCGATAGCCCCGGCCGGTTGCCATGGGGTTTCAGTTATATCCAATCCCGGCACCTTTGGCACACACTCTTATCTCTGTTTAAATATCCGGTTACTTCCCCTTCTGGTCCAGGCACACAGAGACATGTCATTAAGAGCAGTATCTCTCCCCAGCCCAGGCTTCCTTCCTGTGCACGTGGTGACGGATTGATTTTCTCCGGTAAGGATCCACTGCAAGAAATATTCATCTAAACAAGGTTATTTAATCCAGTGTTGAGCCTTAAAATGGCTCGTTTTCCATCTTAGAGGACAAGAAAGTGTCACCAGAAAAAAAAAAAAAGGTTGATTTTACTTTTTATCATTTGTTTCCAGAAACTGCTTCATCCAAATAAAACCACCTGAAATAAGTGGGGGGGGGGGTCGACCCCATCGCTTTTTCCAACGACTTAGTCTTCCTTTCGTAACTGGAGCGGCGCTGGAAAAAGAGATGGAGTTATATCGATTAAAACGTGGAATTAAGTCGTCTAGAACTCTTCTTGACCTCCAACCAACTGATTTAAAGTTGGAATCGGTACGCTACTGTAAGCATCTGGAGGGCAGTCAAGGAATAAAAGAGGGCAAATTTGCCCTCAAATGTTGGCTTGCATGTGTCCCATTGATGACATCACAAGTTAACGGCCTCCACTCGCTAGAACAAATTAAATTTTACAACTTTGAAACGGTATCAAAAAATTCACAGCAGCTGCTTTTCAAAGTTACGGACTTTCAAATGATTTTTTTAAAGTCCTTAAAATGTGAAATTATTGAAACTGACTGGCAGCATTTTAAGACCCTAACAAAGTTCCACTAATTTGGCGATTAAAAAAAAAGTTTCACAGTAAATCCTTCCACTGTTTTGTTATTTAAAGCCAAAATCAGGGACTGTTTTTTGCTAACAATAGCTGAAACAAAGCATGAAAACCCAACTTTTAACCACATACTAAAAAAGTCAAGAGAAGTCTTCCTTTAGAACCGCTTTCTCTTGGGTCTCTTGCACATGTCGGACTCGAGTTTGCCAACAAACGGGGACAAAATTGAGTCTTATGGGTCCACCATCACTTGCATAGCTCAGCACAACCCTGATGGATCAAACTGGTATTGGAAATTCCAATCAGCATCTACACAGTTGTAGGAATTACTTGTTAAAGAGAGCATTTCTTACAGTGGAGATTTGGATCTGTGGGTCTGGCGTCAGCTCTCCGGAGCAGCCTTGGGTACCCATAGGGGTCAAATCTCCTTTCTCTGTTTCTGGAAGAACAGAGGCTTGTTAAGAGAGGCCTGCTTTGGAAATCAATGGAAGCACTTCCTGTCTCCCCGTCCTCCACATGCTCCGCACGACGTATCGATTGCGGTGACATACGTGCCGCATTCTTGTGTTTCTTCACTGCTTGTAAATACTCGGATTCTCAGTTGGGAGGGGAGGTATTTCCTTCAAGGGGTCGCAACTGCATTTTAAGAGTTCATTTTTCATGCTTTACCCAAACCCCCTGATCATAGCATAGGGATAAATTCACTTGGGTAAGTCTTGAAGCCATCGCCTGTACAGCTGTGGGGAGTGAACACCCCAAGACGAGGTTCATCTTGGAGGTATAAAATTTACTTTCAGCACCTCTGGTCTCCCACAGGGTTCATCGCGATCGCTTTACACCTTCTCGCAGTAAAAACGCAGACGGTTGGGGAGCAACCGCTGCACGTCTTTATCGTAAAAATGTTTGTCCGTTGTACAGATGCCCCAGAGTTGAACTCTTAGAGTGAATAAACAGAGGGTGGAACGACTATGCAGGCCTTTCCTTCTCTTTCAGCTGCACTAATGATGTTGTGCCGGACCACAGCTGTTTTTTGGTGGCAGGTGTGGACCGCAACTCGGCCCGGATCATCGGAGGAATGCCAAAAACAAGACGGAAGGAGAGGAGACGGGTTGCAAGGAGCGGGGAAACAAATATCCCTATAAGATAGAGCTCCCAGAGAGCTGGAGACAGTATTCGATTGAGAATTTCCCCTCAACACCTGGCCACCGCCATGAGTCGGATATTGATGTGGGTCCTCCGCCAGAGCTCCACAGCCTGACTCACTTCAAATCCCCCGGTGATTTCATGCAGTACTTAGTTGAAATGCTTGGACAAGAACTCGTCTGGAGTTCTTTCCTGAGACGGGGGACATAGCCAGTATGTCTTGAGTATGCACTCTGCCGGTCTGGGCCATGAGGACAGAATTGGCCCCGGGATCATTTCCTGTTTGGAACTCGGATCAGGGGCAGTGAAGGGGAAATATGCACGGAATATTTGCTGTGTGAACTGGAGAGGATCACCGTGGAGATTACTGTAAGGCTGCTGTAGGACTAGATGTACTATACAGACGACGAGGGATGTGAGTCTAATCTGTGGAGGATTTAACGACCAACAATAACCCATTGATTTAATTTGTCATCAACTCCAAACCCATGACACAGAGTAACCGAATAAACCAATGAGAATGGAATACCTGTAATTTCTGTGTTGATGATTCTATTAATTAGATTGACACGGGACAACCTTTACATCCAGCCAGTTATGGGGTGGCGGGGCTTGGGTTTTATGCCGGTAAACAATCTTGGTAAAAATGCTATCCAGGAATGCATAGGCCACCATGCGTTGAGGATTTATTCATTCATTATTATCTCCCCATGCATCTATTCATCACCTTCTCTATAAATCTCTCATTTTTTCGTAACTTCCCTTGTTTCTTGTGATTGTTTTGTCATTATCAGTGCATACACATGATGTTTACTTCTATATTTCTCACACGACAACTGCTGTGTGTTATTTTCAGCATGCTCAGCACATTGGTCAGCTGTTGGTTATCTGAAATGTGCTGCACAAATAAACTCGGAGAGACCAGCCAAACTCTTGCTCCTCTCATCCATTCTGGAAGCACAAGTTGCTAATCGGACTGTAAACATATACCGGATATTGGTTATCAGAGTTACCTCCTGTGCACAAGGTTCAAGGTACATGATTAACCTGTTGCTCTGCAATGCCTCTTTGCACATCGCTCATGCTGAAGAAAACAAATGGCGAAAGAATCAAATTTGTAGTGATGCATGTCCACAAACAAATTCTATTTATTGCAAATACAAAATAAAGCTAAGGCCTTTTATGTTAGGCCTATATATCACCAGCAGTAGTGATACAACATTCCAAACTACTTTTTTTCTCCATACTAACAATAAATTTGATTGCAAATTAGAGTAAAATTTGGTAATATAATTATCGTGAAATAAACCTTCATAGAAAAGCCGTGGTTGCTAGCATTAGCTTGTTATTCCCTCTCTTTCTATCTAATCGTGTCTAATAAAGCCATCAAGGCTTCAGCAAACCTCCTCTGAGATATTGCTTTCAGGTAGGAAGTGAGTGCAGAGTGAGACCTCTGTTCTCCCTCGACTAGCGCCTCTAGCTAATATTAAAGCCGAGGCCATACGTGGTAAATATTAGCTTTTCTCTCCCGTGTTGACAGTGTGTGCTTTTCCACACACACACTCACACGGAACAAAGGTCTGCCATATTGTACACCCACCTGAGAACTCCTGGGACGGATCGGAGCGAGGTGTTCACGACTCAACAGAGGTGGCTTTTCATTGTGCGACCAGTGATTATGCAGTTGAAAGGCCCCTTTAGACCGGATGTGTAATGTTGATAATGGGAAACGGAGGCTTGTTCTGCCGCTGCTGTGGATACAACAGCCGCAGAAATGTCCCGATAATAAAACTTCTAAATCTTGCTGATTTGGGCTATCTTTGATGTTCGGTGCTCAATAGTGTCTTAGTGTGCAGAATATTTATTTCCTGCTGATAATTTTGATTTCTGGTGATGATTTTACATACAAGAGTTAATGTGACAGTAAATTAAATAAATACTTTGGGTAGTTTCACCTTTTGGCTTGAAGAGGCCCCACTTGTTTGGGTTTAGGGGTACAGGAATTCGGGGTACAAGGTTTTAAGAGTTTATTGAGTGGCGTCAGAAAGCAAAAAACATTGCCTGGGATGCCAGAAGTCAAAAGCGTCCAGCTTGACGTGCCATCCCTCCAACCAATGCATGCAAACATAAGACAGCGTTCCTGTCTACTCAGGTGTTACTGACCTACCTGAAACACGTTGGCTCGGGAAACAGGGCAGCTCAGTCAGAGCCTTCTTTCCACAGCTCTCAAGGGAGACACTTTACTCAACCTACTTTTTTTTTTTTTTTTTGCATTGACCAAAAATGGACCCAGAATATGCAGAGCAAGCATTCATTGCTCAGGTGTTAGCAAACACACTATCCCAGCATGCTCCTTGGCCCGAAACACATGAAGCTGCAGAGACCTTATCCCCCTTATCTACCTCCCCTGACCACCTTCTCTTACCTACTCCCTCCTCTTTGGCCTGCCTGTGCAGTTTGCCTTGGCTGACTGATAATCAGAGACACAAAAATCCTCTTACCCCCCCCTCCCCCCTTGCCCGCCTCCCCCAATGGCCTTTTCTCTCCGGTGAAATGAGTCACTTCCTCACCAGAGCCTCGATGGCTGGACTGCCGCCAGGAGATACCCTGCTATTTATTGCCCGTTTCCACCCCTCCAGAGGGGAGTCTGGGAGGGCATTTGCAGAGGAGTGTGCATACATGCACTGAAATCCTCTGTGTGCATGCACACAAATAGAAATCCACTCAAACACACACACACACACACACACACACACTTCCTGGCCCGGTCTTGAGCATCCGACAGGACCCAGAACATGTTCTCCGAGGATTGATGCGTGTTCTTCCCCGGAGCTGCGAGTCTGCCTGGCTTAAAGGTCTCTGTTTTCCGTGACGTCCCACCGGGGGCCAGCTAGATTTACGTCCTTTTCCTGGCATATTTCAGACGGATACGGCCTCGCTTTTCTGCGACCACACATGCAACTCGAGCACAAGTTTGCAAGGAAGCAAACAAAAAGCCTTTCAGGATTAAAAACCAAACACGACTAGAGCCGTACAGCGAGTTCAGTCTCCACCTGCAGCTCCAGCCTTTACATTTACAGTGAAATCAGTCGTCATTTATTGCCTTGAAGTCTTACAATACGAGAAGCTGATGCCATTAGATGACTTCAAATTTACAGTCAGGTCTCTTTACAGTGTGTGCACGACAGCAGGTTGAGTTTACTCACCCAGAGAATTATGCAAAGTGTTAAATTCCTGCGTTTCTGTGAAACACGCAAACCTGAGGTCAATGCATCTGTTTATGCAACACTTTACAGCGCACTCAGACACACATGCACTCAACCGTCATAGTCTCATAGGACACACACACACTCACACACACACGAAGGCTCAGACACAGGATCCTTGTGAATCCAAAACATTCCTTTCAGCTCAAGTTCAGGCACATCCCCCTAATAGAGGGGTTTGCACTTTTATTCATGGGCCCTTCTTTGGAATATGGCTGCTTTATAACTATCAGCCGAGTGCTTGTAGGGCCTTTTTTCCCCACTCCACCACATTGTCCTTCCTGCATTGCTGTGGAACGCAGAGGATTGTGATTTAAATGGCTTTTGAGCACTGCTAATCCACCGGAGGCACATAAGTCACACAAAGGTAGCTCCAAAAGGCTTGGGCGAATTCCACCGCGCAAAGAGGAAGTCTTAAATCCCAAGCTTCTCTTAAATACCACGGAGGTGACTTATTAATGGAATAATTCTGACTTGTGTGTATAAGTGGTTCTGGATTGAGCACCATGGGCTCAGGTGGCTGCGAGACAAAGGAGGCGAACAACAGAAGTTCGTTGGTCCTTTTTGCTATTGTTCGGGGTTAAAGAGGAGGAATGGTGTTTCCAGTCTGCTGCAGAAAAGACCGCTTTGTGAGGACGGACGTGTGGACACACATCCAGCCTTGATTCAGGCAAATATTAAACAAATGGAGGGCATTCAACTGAAACAGACTGAAAGAAGTCGATTATTTTAAATCAAAGTGAACCTTCCTTCATTGGCTGCTGCGACATCTGGACTTCATGCCTCCTTTATTCAATTGTTCTCAACCCCCAACAGTTTGGTAAAGATGGCAAAGTTCTCTGAAACCACTGACGAGGGAAGACAAAATAGATTGTAAAAGCCATTAAATGACGCCTCGACCGCATGTAAATTTGTGGAGGAACTGTTCTTGTAAGTTTTCAGATTATTTTAGTCAAATTCAGCGAAATTAATTCAATGCTTTTCTACAAAAATTGAAAAAGAAACAAAAGCATCTGAAACTAAATGGTGAATTAACTTTGTATTTCAGTCGCCGGTACCCCAACAGTAGTTCCCCAACAGTGGTACCCCAACGATGGTACCCCAACGCAATACCCCAATGGTGGTAGTACCCCAACGCTCGTACCCCAACAGTGGTTGACCATTTTTTGACCAATTTTTAGAATGCAGGCAACTCCAGATCAGAGAACTTCCTTTGAGGGAATCATTCCTCGATAAAGATGCTTCCATTATTTGGAATCAATCAGATCCAGTTTCCAGGCAGGGTTCAGCTAACAGGTTTGTGAATAATGAGAGGCAGACGGGATAAAAACAAGCCGTTAATGATTCAGGGTTTATTACACAACAGCACCGTCACACACTTTCTAACGGAGCGAATGAGCCGACAGGGCGAAACGCAAGAAGAGCAGTTTAAAGGTTTTTGACCTCTTAATCAAGAGGAAGGCCTGGGCCTCGTGTTCAAGCAAGACATAACGATGACCGAATAATTAATAATCAATAGATGAATTTCAAACCTTCACGCTTGATATTTCAGTTAAATGTGCTGCCTGATTGGTCGAAGGAGAGCAACAAATGACGGGTGAATTCACCCATAGAGGTGTAGAATAAAACTACCACAGATGAAGACATGGGAGGACGAAGAGAAGGGGGATGGTAAGTAAGAATATTTATTCTTTATTAGTTTCTTTCGCTTAGGGAAGCCATCAAAGGCCAATTTCCTTTTTCAGTGAGGTAAGATCGAATGAAAGCTTCTCCGGGGGCCGATGGGGGGGGCTGACATGTTGGCCGGATTCTAACTTCTAAACGGCAGCAGGTTCTCTTTCTTCAATCCGTCCTGAGGCCCGGGGTGAGCCACGGCTGAAAGGAAGCTCGGAGCGTCTCCATGGCAACAGAGGGAGGCGTCAGCGTAACCGAGGCCTGAGACGACTGACGATGAGTTCGCTAATGAATGAATTTAACAGACTCCAAAGGAAAGCAGTGTTTCTGAGCTGCAGGTAGGTTCTTTATGGAACATACTCACATCTGGGTGGTAATAGATTACACCTTCAGGATTACATCGGCAAACATGTATTTAACTGATGAATTAATCAATTAGCTTTGATTTCCTCCAATCCGATTCACCTCATTCTATTGATTTACAGGTCAGACTTTGTGCTGCCTGTAGGACATCCCTTTTAATGCATTCACCTCTTATTGCTAATTTAAAAGATGCATATATATTTATTATAGTTTTTCCATGACAGCATTGGTATTTATTAAACCCAGCAGCTCCAGAGGGACGTTAATATTCACGTCAGATAAAAAAGAAACTCCCAGTTTCCGGCCACGGCTGTTATTTTTACGCCACAGCGCAACGGTGGACGTCCCAGTCGCTGCTGAGGTCGGTTGACGTCATGATTACCGTCTTGAACGTGTGTTTAAAAGCCCATTTGGGATGGAATTATTTTATGCTGGATTATTTTTACATTCTACTTGGCCTTTTTTGTCATGTTGGAGCGCTAACTGCGTCTGGCTGCCTCATTTTCCTCTTGTTTCACAAAGACTTATTGGTTCCTGTGCTGCATTCACTGTAATGAGACTGGGCATCTGCCTCCAAGTCTGCCCGGGTTAATATATAGAGACAAATTGCATTACCTCAATACTGAGAACCGTGTAAACAGCCAGGATGGGCACCATGTCATTACTGCGACTTTCCTTTGTGAAGGTGGTGCGCCGCTGCTAAACTGTTGTTAAAGTCGAAATGTCAAAGTACTTGATGCAGGTTAAGTTTGAAAAGCATGAAAGTTATTTTCCCGTCAGGATTAAAATCAAGAAAACCAACCGGTTTTGTCGTCCCACGGAAAAGTTTACCGTTTTAAACGTTAATCCACACAAGATGTGTAGACAAAAAAAACATCATATCCAGCTAATTTCATCATTTTCTACACAGAATTTGGTTGCTGCTAAATCTGTTGCTAGCAAACAAATATTATGACCTTGAGAAAAAAAAAAAGAGGTTAATAAAAAAACAATTTAAAAACATTTTCATTCCCAGGTCGTCAAATCAGGACTGTTATCACCAATTTTCTTTTAGTTTTGCGTTCGTTTTCAGCAGGACACGAACGGCAGCCTTTTGGGTGACAGTTTGTACAATCCATCCACCGTCGCTGAACATGTGAAGAATCCAGGTGATAATCTAGATTAAAACAAGTGCAATCAACTGGTTTCTGATGCCAGCCAAGGGGGGGCGGGGGTGGGGGGGGGGTCTGAAGAGGAGTGTTTTTCTTCCTCTATCCCTGTGGGAAAAAAAAAAAGGGGGTGGGGGGTGGGGGGGCTCATGGACATGCTGGCATCCCAAGAAATGCTGAAAGGAGGCGGATGGTGGTGGGAGAGGGTTCTTTCCTCCCCACCTCCCCGACTCTAACTCTGCCCTACCTCGCTGCCCTCGACTCCGCCCCTTCCGTGAGCTCGGAGGTGGTTGAGTATGTGTGTGGGTGGGGGTGTGGGGGGGTTCTTATTGAAGCCGAGCAGAGTGGAACCTCTCACATTGTCCCCCCCCCCCTCGCTGCCTCACCCCCGCCTCCCTCCTGTTTTTCTCCCGGGACAAAGAATGCCCTGAATGCCTGGCGTCTCCTGCAGTGTCAAGTAACTAAAGGGTAGGTGGAACGATGCACAGGCCCACGAAGGAGAGGAGGAAGAAAACCGGAGGAAGTCAGTCTGATAGAGGCTGAAACGTCACTTCTTTTCAAGATTGCCTCATTTATGCCGTTTCCCTTCAAGCTGGATGCTTCATATTAGCACAAACGCTACGGCGGCTATAGCACTGCAATAGGACCACCTGCTGATTAGCATCGGCTACCTGCATTAAAGCTAGGAGTTAGCTTCACACATGGGAGCAGATTCAGAACTGAACCCCGATAACTCACGGGTTGCAGCTCTGAAACGTTCACTGGCGCAGCTGAAACATGAGTTTCAGTTGTCACTGCAAACATTTGCCAAAAGCAGGCTGACGAAACTGCATGTGCGGTTTTCAAATTATGTCCCGTGAGGTTTGACGTTCTACATCTACAAACACACACACATGCTGTGCAAAACTGTGTGTTTCACATGCACACACACCCACTTAGACACACTGCAGCCCTATCATACAGCCAGCGTAATGTCTGACTGCGCTAATTGCCGCGGCGCTCCAAAGCAAAAGCCTCACAACCACATGAAATCATCTGATTCCACAAGCAGTGTGTAGAAGAAAAAAAAAAGACCATCAATCAAGCTGTCATCCGAACCTCCTCGTCCTCCAAAGGTAGGATGTGAAACTCGCTCTCTGCGAGACGTATGACCTCATCCTCACGACGTAACATCCATTACCAGGCCGCGGTTTCGAGACGCAAAGTCAGACTCGCGTCAAGTCATCTGGTTTGGTTGGGTTTGGTCAACATCAGAGGCGACGCCTGACAGTATGTGTACATCATGAGCATCTGAAGATGCTAAATCATCATCTCGTTCTTTACCACGTGTTGGCGGATGGATACAACATCAGTGAGAACGCATCTCGTTCTTTACCACGTGTTGGCGGATGGATACGACATCAGTGAGACCGCATCTCGTTCTTGTTGGTGGAGTAAAGACGTATCTCGTGTGTTCTTGTGATTTTTGCATTTCTTTTCATTCTTTATCATTTATTATGTAACTTATGTATAATTAATTATATACAGGAAAAGTCTGCGTGTCTATTGGTTGATAAAAATGTGTTTTTTTTCTTCATAATTTAGGGGTTTGGGGGCTTATTTTTACAAGGCTGTAATGGATTAAAATACATTTCAGTTATTTTCAATGGGGAAATTTGACTCACGAGTTCAGTCACGGAATATATTAAACTAGTACCTCGAAGTTCTACTGCATTGTATTTTTTTTTTTTTTTACACAAATTCTTATTTTTTAGTGTAGTTACACTGATTTTAGTAAGCTTTGTTTGAATTAAGGATTTTTGATATTGTTGATCTATAGTTTATTAGGTTTATTTAGCTTGTAAACTAAATGGATGCACACCTTATGGTCTTTTTAATAAGTTTTTTTAGACAAAGAGGTAGGTTTATTCTTATACTGTAAAAGATAATGAAATTCTAATAGAATCACAGAGTCAAAAACAATTGGTTTGTGAAGTTCACCAAGGAAGCTTCCTAAGAAGTCAATAAAGTGGTTGCAACAGCTTCAGGACATCCATGAACCACCAGGTGGCGCTGTGCAGAGTCTCTTGCCTTTGGTGCCATTTGGCAGAACCCCACCAACAGTGTCTTAACCAGCAGAGATAGGATGAAAGTTTGGCTCAGATCGCTGGCGAGATACACAGCTGCTCAGCCAATGGCGCGTTCTGCAGAGGAAGAGTACGACGCTGGCACCAAATCGACCAAATTCCTTTCATCCGTTGATCAAAACCATTGTGGGTTTGCGATATGAGAAGGTTGCATTAAACAGAAAAAAAAAGAAAGGAAAACCGGTTTGCTTTCAAAGGGTTTGTGAGGATGAAGTTGGACTTTTGTGCAAACGTGATGGTGAGCGGAGGCACGCCGCGCATCGGCAGCAACATGTCCTCTAAAGCACCGACTTGAATCAGGCTGATGAAACTAAATCATAAACACTCATTATGGGTAATTGTTATCATATCAAAACAGGAGGATTCTTTTTTTTTTTTTTTTTTTTTTTTTTTTTAACCAGAGGAGAAAAGAGAAGCATGCGGACGCAAATCGTTTCTGTTGGGGAATAATCAGACCTGCTTCTTTCTTTTTTCACATGAGATATGATCTGCAGGATGGAGAAAGGAAAAGCAGAGGAAGGGTTTGAGTGCTAGAAATTAAATGCTCAGGTATGTGTGTGTGTGTGTGTGTGTGTGTGTGTGTGTGTGTGTGTGTGTGTGTGTGTGTGTGTGTGTGTGTGTGTGTGTGTGTGTGTGTGTGTGTGTGTGTGTGTGTTCATCAGCTTCTCCCCCCAGATGTAGAATCAGGGAATATTCCTTCAGGTCCTGCCGCCCTATCAAATACACTAAGTGGTTCAATCAAATGACTGGAAAGTGCACTTTGAACTCTGCCCCTGGCATAGGTCCCATTCAGGCAGAAATGTAAAAGTTCCTGTCCCGGTTGGGGCCCCCCCTGTTCAGGGTGTCCCCATAAAGAGACTTATAGCTGGTTACAGCCTCTTGGACCGGCGCCCGTCGATGGCCCAACAAACCTCCACCGGCATTATTTCCTCCCGGCGTCTTTGTTTGGTGGAACGTTTTGTTCTTTTTTTTTTTCTTTTGGCAGGGCTCCTATTGACGTCCCATTGAGAAAACTACTCCCCCCACTCCACCACCGACCCAATGCACCAACCCAACACCGCCGAGCCTTCAATGCGAACCCCAGGCTCCTGGTTTTTTTACTCCACAAATTAGTCCAAGCTTGTTTATTCTGCTTCGGTTTTAAAAGGATTGCCGCAAATAAACCACATATTTATCATTGATGCTTTTATTGCCCCCCCCCCTCCCCCCTCCTCAATACTCTCTACCAACACAAACACCACCCGTTGGGTGCAGGAACCGTTGGGTGTAAATGAAATAGCACCTCCTGGTTATTGTTTTCACCACTGTTTATGAATGGGCCATGTAATCAAAGTTCACTATTGCTTTATTACGGGGTAATTTATCAGCGTTCCAAGAGTTAATGGTTTCCTTGCTCGTCTCCACAGCTTGTAAAGAACTGGAGCTCCTAATGAAGTTTGGGTACAATACAGAATATAACATAAAGCTCCTCTCGGACGCCGTCGCAGATGATTTTAAAAGGCTTTTGTAAACAATTAGAACCAATGGACGTTTCGGAGCGGCGGCGGCGACTTTTACACGATGGGACCTAGTCTTCTAAAGGAAATGAGGCGGGTTTGGGTGGAAGCAAACTGGCAAACGGTCCGGCCCGTCAGTCACAGTCCACCAGCACAGCACAGTAGCACCTTTCCATGTTGCCCGGCTGCCTGTCAGCAGCGACATTAAGCCATTACACAAGCGTGGAAACCGCCCCCACGGCTGACCCGCTCGGCACACATCCGCCCAGGGATGCATACCATAATTATCCCTCCACTTCATACTCATCTCCCCTGGCAACTGCAATCATACAGCCCAAATAGGTCGGGCTAATTCATTACTTTGGTGGCGGGAAGTTGGCTGCCTGTAATGACACCAATTGCCCCGACCTAAACGCTGTAATCGGACCTTTCGGTGCAACGGCGAGGAAATGGCTGCAATTGAGGCTTTTGCACTTCCTAGCAACCAAGGGGGTGGGGGGGGTGGGGGGGAACTGGGTCCTGCAATTTCAAGGGGGGAAATGCTTTGCATTACCTTTGCCCCGCAGCGGAAAACACAGCCTAATGAAGGCAAAATTCGTAGGAATTAAACAGACTTCAGGGGCAACAAACAGAAAAGTGGAAGCATGTGTGACCAATGGGTTTTCTCGTTAATTCGGCGGCTGTCTAACGGCGAGATTAGAGCAGCCTGGTCGGGCAATCAGGAAAGACCAGAGGGGAAACAAACAGGGGCTGTCTGTTTGGGACCCTACTGGACATGGGTAGGGGGGCAGGAAGGGGAAGGTGGTGGAGGTGGTGAAGGCAGGAAGAAGGGGTGGAAGGGAGGCGAGGTGGCGGTGAGTGGGGGGGGTTCTTGCTACAGTTCCAAAGAGTAGAGTCCAATATTTAACAGCAAACTGCAAGGGTTAGCGTTTCGCAAGACTGACCTGGGTCAAATAATATTAGCAAAGAGCTTTTATGATGTGTTATATACAGCTTAGGTGCCAGATGGTGAGGGTGCACCAACTTGGACAATACAAGGAGTGAAGGAAAGTTCAGGAAAGTGAGCGTTTGTTCCTAAAAGTGTAAAAATTAAACACTATCTGGAGGATAAACTCCCCCAACCGGGGCAGTTTTCAAAAAAGAGGCTGTTTTGAAGGTAAGATCGGGTCATCTTTATGATATCACACTAAGATCCAGTTCAGCAGATGTAAACAGTCTGCAGCGGCTCGTGTTTACCGTCAACAGCAGATAATCCCACCAATCATATCAATAGTCTTAATCCGGACGACCCAAGAAATAAGAATCTACCCCCAAGCCCTGGTTCAAAGTCACACCCTTAAAAATAGAATTTAATTTATAAGCAAATAAAAGTAGAAGCAGTTTAAAGTCCAGAACAACAGCTGTTTCCACTACAGGAAGTGCTCAAACTTTTAGCTCGGCGGCTAAAAAACACACCCGCTAAAGCTAAAGGTTCCCTCAAGAAACGCCACAAAACACAGGTTTGGCTCTGATTTACAGCTGGATCACATCTCTACTCTCCCATTGGTTGGCTCGCAATAAAAGCAATGTTCTCTCTCTTTCCTGGCCTGTCCTTTGGAAAGCCTACCTGTAGGATGAGGTATGGATGCAGGCGTCCGATTGGTCGGGAAGGTAATGCTATCTGGACGATCATCAGTCAAGGAGAACGAGGCCAAGAGTCTGACGGGAACGGGGGAGCGTTCCAAAGGTGGAGTGGTGAGCAGATGGAGACCAGAGGAGTTCGTCTTCCTCCCCGAGGTCCGGGTGAAGCGTCTGAACCGACCGAGACCTGCAGAGGAAGGAAATACGTTCCAGTCCCGTTTCTTTTCTATAGTTTATAGCTCAAAAAGGTACAAAATGAGGCGGTTAGCCGAGCATGCTACCTGTGTGTAAGAGTAGACGAAGACAGTCTCACCGCCATCTGTAAACACCAATCCAGACATCTTCACTACACAAAACAGCAAAAAGAAGTTCCCGCCAAGACATAAACACCACCAATCGCACACATCCAAAGCGATTAAAGTCACTTTTTTGAGCTTTCTTGCGATAGCGCAGCTGAAAACTCTCTCCAGACGGTTCCACAGTTGTTGGACGATGCAACAAAACTTTGAAGCTCTAAATGTCTGGAATCCATTTCTGGTTCATTTTGAAATCATCAGCAGGTGAAGCGTTAAAAAAAAAAAAAAAACGTGGGGAAAGAAAAACCCCTCCTGAAGCAGGTTTGCTGCTGACAGATTCAAAACACACAACGAACACTCAGGAGAGGAGGTTATCGAGTTCGGATCAGGACCTGCAGGAAGTCCTGTCATTCTGTTCCAATCCCAATCAAGGATCAGCTGTGGACGATTGAATGTGATGAACTTCCTGATTGAACAGGAAGTCTGTGAGAGTTAACCAATGGGATATGACTTGGAGAATGCTGAGCAGCTTGATTTGGTGTGAGATGCAAAGGGGGCGGGGCTTCTTTGCACATGTGCAGCTATCAAATAATCATCTGCACTGTGTTGAAAGCTGAATGCTATCACTTTTTGTTTTCACGATGCGTCTTTTAAAAGTTTATTATCAACACAGCTAAATGTTCATTAACAAACTTCAACATTCAATTCAATTCAAATTCAATTCAAATTAAATCAATTCAAAAAACTTTATTCGTCCCCAAGGGACAACTGAAAGCACATAAAGCACTATTGGTATAAAAAAACAGGATTGGTGCACAAAAAGGACATACAGAGTGCAAAGAGTAAAAGCCTGACTCGATACACAGAAAAACAGAATACCATATAATATATAATACAATATACTGTATATAATATAAATAATATATAATACAGTATATATATTGTATCATATGTATATAACATATTATATAAAAGTATATATTATAATGACATATTATGTCATTATAATATACTGTATATAATGTAATATATAACACAGTATAATATAATGCATAAAATACATCATATACAATATATAAATTGAGTATGACAGCATTATTTATGAATACATTCATTTAACCTGAACTAAATGCTTCGATGGCCTTGCTGGGAGTCCAACCCCACTGTGAGTGTTCAGCCCCCCCCCTGAGAAGTGGGTCAGGCCTGCCGAGGAGCGCCCCCACCACCACCACCACCACCAGCCACTTCTGGCTGCCTCCAGTCACACTGCATAAACAATGGCGCTTCACGGGGAGAGTCTCGTCTTCCTTCCTGCCTCGCTTCCTGTCCATCGTTCTGCCTGACTAGGCAAACTCAATGTGCGCCCGCCTCCTCCTCACCCCCTCCACCTCCCTCATCCCCCATCCTCCCCCCAGCAGACCTCCCTCCCTCCTGAATCAGACAGTCAAGTTGGTCAAACACAGAGGAGAGGAAGGAAAAAGTGGGATGACAAAGAAGAGATGATAAATGACAACACAGCTGCAAGTCCTCCTGTGGAAGTGGAACATACCAAGTCGACAAGTAGGGTCCATTGACATGCAGATGGGGGTGGCGGCGGGGTGTTTGGCACCTAGGGTGCACTAAACTTTTAACCCCGCCCACCACCTCCGCCTCCTTTCTCATGCAGGCCTTCCTGAGCAGATTGATGATGGCGATGCACTTCCTCTGCAGGGAGCGCGACCTCCGCCTGAATAATAGCTGACCGTTGATTAGCCTGGCTTATTAACATGCAAGCTAGCTTTCTTTTGCTTCCACTCTGGAGAAACACTGATTGGTAAATTGTGAAACGGATATTGAGAAATTGTCACGTCTCCAAAACCGCGACCTGGAAATGTGAAATTCACTTTTAGAGACTGTGTTTATGGGGCGCTCTTCCTGAGGATGTAATATATCCTTATCTGTTTTATAGACCTATTTAGGTCGATCCTAGATCAACCCGTCTGGGACGGAGCGGCAGAAGAGCCCCAACCTTTAGCACGGTGAGTTATAATGTCAGCTAATCAGGGCGATTTACTGCCGTTTTAATGGCATCCTCACAACTTTGTTATCTGCAACGTGGATTATAGATAATTATAGATAACAAAGTCCAAAGAATGGCACACAGACGAGGAGACGAGTGTCACCAAGGCTCCGTTTTGGCTCTTGGGGGTCTTCATCTGCAGCTGAAGTTCATTCATGAGAAGCCTTTTGTGAAGCAGATTGTTCTCCGTCTGTCCTTCTGTCTCTTTCTTTGTGGTGGCGGCTTTGTTCACGTTCTCCTCTCACCTCCATGACAGTAGGTCTGGTTTGCATTGTTAGGGATTTAAATGTGAACTCTAAAGACTCCCCGCCCCGCAGGCGTCGTTGCTGAATTTCCATCCAGTAACATTTATTCTTTGATAGGTGTGTTAGCCTCAAAATGTTCAATGTGGAGCTTCACGAATGCAATTTTGCAGGTGTTTTTTCCATGTTTTCAGACATCCTATGGATATGGATGAAATGCGTGAAAAGGAGCAACACCCCTGAAAATGGCTGGAGGGTGATCAAGCAAGACAAAGCTATCATGAACGGACCCAACTAAGACTAAAAACGTGACGTGCGATTGTTCCAGCTTCTTATTCTGGTTTTGTTTTACTTTAAAAAGTGTAAAAACCATCCTTCCTCGCATCTTGATGTCAAATGACCTCAAAGGTCACCGATGAGGTCACAGCTATCCACTCAGTACGTCACCACAACATCCTCCTACCTTCACCGTATCCGTTCCTCTTAACACATCGCCTCTCCACTGCCCCCTAGTGGACGTGTCATTGTTAACGCAAAAAAACACACAAGCAAACGCGGAATTCGCAACTGATGCACAAATAAATTTAAAGCTGTAACTTGGATCTAATAGACAGACGGAGAGTAATTACTCGATCATCATCGTGACCCGCAATCGATGGTACAGTCCGTAAAAATACGAGCGCACCACAACGGCAGCGTGAAACCTCCAACCCTAAATTGATCGCATGAAAAGAAGGAGTTCTGGGAAGGTGGTGGAAAAAACGATGGAGGGGAGGGAGGATATTTTTTTCTCACTGCAGGCATCCAGACCTCCTTCAATGAGGGCCCTTTTAAAGTTGCACCTGTACTGCATGGTAGGGGCGAGTCTGGAGGCTTGATGTGGGCGCAGTGTGTTCCCTAACCCCTCAGGAAAGGAAAGAATTAGAGGGGGCCTTTGTTGCCTGCACTAGCTGCACCTCGTATATATTTTAAAAGCAGAAATACAAGAGGGCAGCCCAACCTGGACCCCCTCCCTTCAAAAAAAAAAAAAATCAACAATCTGATATTCCTGTAAAGGCAAATTGAGCGTTAGATTGCGAGCGCCGTTGTACGCATGCGCCGACGCCGGCGTCGTAAAAGATGAGGCACTTCCAGACAGCTGGTTTCACTTTTTTTCCGTTCACGCTCTCTTCCTCTCGCACTTTCCTTTTGTTCGACCAACGTGTTCCACTTTTGATTCATCTTGAGTAATGGTGTGAGATTCGCAGGGCAGCTGAAGTTTCCTTTCAACTCCACAGCTGGCCACCTCCCTGGGCAGGAGCCTGGAACAGATGCAGATAAAACGCTGCAGGCCGCGGCGTGACGGCTAGTTTTTCCATATGTTTCGCGGCGCTTGACGGTTCTCCCGTCGCAGCTGAAGCCGTGAACAGGAACCGACATCTCTGTAAATTCAGATATTAATTAGTCTTCTCAACTCTCAGATGTTGCCACCCACCAAGAACCAAAAACAGGAAAGTTTGGTTGAACGTTTGCCTCAAAACAGACTCTCGAAAACTCAACCATTGCATCGTTGCATAAATGCCCAAAATGGAACAAATAACAAACATAACTGACAGAAAAACAACATTGAAAACAAAATTCAGAAAATTTACAGTGCCAACTAGTGGCCTGGCATGCAAACTACAATGTTTATACATGCAGATGGCGTGAAGGCAGACCTTTTAATTTTCAGCAGAAGCTAAACGTTATCATACGCCGGTGTAACCCCAATCCATGAGTAGACATAACAGAAACTATATACCACCCAGATAAAGGCCAGTTATCCCCAAATATTTGGGAAATAATCCATGTATATATCAGAAGTAGTCATTTTTAGTGTGGGTTTAAACCCTCAAGACTTGTTGGAAAAAGATAAAATGCAACCGGAGTTGGAAATTCAATGTCAAAAGTTTAAAAATAGCAAATAACTTTTTTAGAACCCTGGCTCCACAACCGCGTTTCTTCATCTTCATCTTCATCTCTCTTTTGCAGAGCAATGTGGTCAGCTTCCAGTGATCAGCACCTCGCCGTCCTCGGTGTGAGTTACTTTACTACAACATAACGCCAAATGATTAAAGTGCTTCCATGGAGCTGCCAGACTTTCCAGTGGTCCAGCTCTGTTAAAAACGTCCAAATGCAACCTTTTATCTGCTGCTGATTTATTCCTCTAAAACCTGGTCGGATTACACCGGCCTGCACGGTAGTCTAAAATAACAATTCTGGGTTGCGAGGGAAATTACTTTGGAAATTTGGGTCCAAGGAGAGATTTTGGAAAGCGCTGAAGTGTTACATCTGTTCCGAGCAGGACGGCGTATCTGCATATATTACAGTCATCCTGCTCGGCACTGGAACTGCTTTGTGCGGCAAACAGCCGCCTTCAGACCTCAACAACTTAACACATGCACACACAACACTCCAACGGAGCAGTGATGTGGAAAAGAATTTCTCCCAGCGGTACACCAGCGTTCCTCTATACTCCCTCTGAGCCGGCACACATCCTACCAGGAGCCAATCATTCCACGTCAGACCCTCTCCCGGACCTGATTGACAGGCCCGCTTCCATGAAAGGGTGTGGTCTCGGAGAGTCAAGCTGGGTTGTATTATGAAGGGACGTACATAATAAGATCTACAGCAGGAAAAAGTGCCTGCCCTTAAGGTCCAATTTCCCCTTTGGAATAATACCGCCATTGAAGGAGACGGAGATAGAATCGGACCTCACGCTGAGTTCGAAATTGAAATGTTAAAGACCAAGCTGAGTGGGAAGAAAAAATGATTGAAGTCTATTGGGGTTTTAAAGGAGCAACAAAGCAAACTCCGCCAGCGAAGGTACAAAACTGTTTTCGAAGTCAGGAATCAACTTCCTGTTTCCTTTCTGTTGAGTTTGGTGTGTTCGTTCAGTTCCTTTATCTTCTATTCTAGTTATTTCCTACACTTTTAATAAAATCCCCACAAAACTGAAACCAAACGAGCAACCCCAAGTTTCAAAGATGGGATAGAACAACAGTACAGTATTAATAAAGAACAGATGAAAAGGGAGATTTAACGATCCGACCCTGTAATCCCTCGACACATCTCTGGAACCCTGTGCTCCAGTATAAGCCTAAGATCAACAACAGATAGCCTTCTCCGAGTCCCTTCTCTCTGATCTAGAGGTACCCCTTTCCAGTGTGCATAGTGGGTGGGTTTTTTTTTGGGGGGGGTACTCCTAAGCTTCCTTTTCAGGAACCTCCTGCTTTGGATCGGGGGGCTTGAGAGCCTGGAGGCGAGGGCGAGGGCGAGGGAGGAAGGTAAGGCCCATTCTATCCCTTCCACCGGGACGGATCCATTGACTGTAAACAGCCGCTGACATGATTTTACAATCATTTTAAAGGTTACTTGATACCACAGTGCTAATCTTTGCATTCGAACGGCCGGACCAGACGTGAATCTGTTTTGATGTGATTGTCCTTGGGCAGATTTATTTGGATCCAGACGGCACTCGGCAACCGTAAAGGCAGCTCAGCTTTCACAATACATCACTGCCCCTAAGGCAATATTCCCATGATCGTTTGACCCTCATAACATGATTCTGTAGTCATGAAATTCCACCGTTGGACCCACATTGGTAACACGGTTATTTTCTTTAGGAGGTAGCTTCAACATGTGATGAAATTTTCCATGGCACATTGCCCACAATTCCATCCAATTCCATCGTAATCTGTCAAAATGGTTGAGAAACCCCAACAATATTCAAAAAATGCTGGACAAACATCCTTGACACTATCCTATATTTTTGGAAACTGAATAACAATTACAGATTCAAACTTTAATGAGTTCTTTGCTACCATATGAGCAACCATCCTAACAAGTATCGCAAAAATCCATGGAATACTTTTTGTGTAATCCTGAAAAAAGTCAAAATATGGCCAACTTCGAAGGAAAAGCTGTAAAACACAGATCTGAAGGTTTCCAACCAGACTTTTGGTTGTGTTTGTAGCATGTTGTCATTTAAAATGTATTATAATTTAAAGATCTATACAAGCCTAAACCGTTAACACATAGTGTGTCTTTTATGTGGGCTAAATGGCTCGAATGCAAATGTTTTGTAAAAGGTGAAGAGGCAGAAGAAGAAGAAGAAGAAGAAGAAGAGGGAGCGACATGAGGTCAGCTCCTTTATGGAGGTAATCAGAGTTGTCTTCCTGTCTATTCTCCCCCTATTCACACAACCTGGCCTTCATTCCCAAAGTGAAACTGGACACCGGGGGTTTTGTTATGGGTTTACAGCTCCAGAGGACGAGGAGACAAACAAGACGGCGCAGAAAAACAACCCTAAACTTTTAGCATCGCTGTAAAACCAACTCCAGGTTAGAACAAAGTTTGCACGAAACAGGGTTTGTCTTTATTGTTGTTTCTTTGATAAAGTTTGTTCCCTGAATCTTGGGTTAGAATTTTGAAATTAAAAGTTTATCATCTGGTTTATGCAAAAAAACAAACAAAAAAAAAACGAAAAACAAAACCACGATGTTAAAGCAGTTGGGAATTTGGGTTTCCAATTGGGAAGAGTTTGTAGCCTATGTGAGAACTGTGTTCTCAACCTGTAAAGCCTACAATCATTCTAGCCTTATTCGAAAGTGTGGACACAACAACAATTAAAAAATTAACAGTCAATCTGGGTTCAGTAACACTTGCTTAATTGCAGCGCCAACTACTGGCCTGGCATGCACACTGCAGCGTTTCCAGTCATTTGTTTCTATGAAAATTTTGAGGAAAACTACAAAAACACAAACTTTTGTGTTTTCAGCCAAACCCTTGTTGAGTCAAAAAGGCATCAATCAGACCTGAGGTTGAGCAGGAAATTAAATCACTTATTATCACTCACATATCTTTAATTCGAACAAGTCAGCTCTTGTTTGCCTAAAAGCTTCCAAGCAGACTACAAAACAAAGGAGGTGTTAACACCTGGATATTTGTCATCTACGTGGGTCTTTAACGGGATCACGTCCCGTTGGTTGACCACACAGCAGATTCAAAGGTACGCTGATAGCATAGGAGACTAAAACTATCTATCTGTGTCTGGGGGAGGTAGGGGGTACCGTTTGGGGTGGGGGCAGGGCAAGAGGACAGGAAGAAGACTTGAAGGGTGAGCAAACTGGCAACCGGGAGGTTAACCATCATGCTGGGGACGGGATGGAGGCCTTCAGGGGGAGCAGCCAGCCTGACTGATGTAAAAAAAATAGAAAAGAAAGTCCCTCACGACCCCCACCCTGTTGCCCCCCAGCCGAGAAGAGCCGGACGGGACTAAAGCCCCCTATTGTTGTCCACTCACACAGGATCACCATGGCCCCAGCAGCGGGAGAGGGACTGGGCTGGAAAGAGGATGGGGCTGCTGGTGGTGGGGGGGTTGAATGTGTGTGTGTTTGAGGTGGGGGTGGGGTGGGGGGGTCCAGCCCACCAGCTCAAAGACAATTGTGTGATAGGACTTGGCCCTATCTAATCAAGGCCAGGAGGTCACTTCCGAACAACTGGGCAATAAAAGATTATTTCTAGCCACATAACAGAGGAGCCGTTGGAGGAGGGGGTGGGGGGCAGGGGGAAGGGGGAAGGGGGAGGAAAGGGAGGGAGAACAGAGGAGATGGGGGGGGCGCTGTCTGTGCAGAGAGGAAGTGAATTGAAAAAAGCCAGCAGACGGGAACCATCTGTCTGGATGCATAGTCTAATCTCAAAAAAAGAGGGAATGACGGGGGGAGGACGGGGGAGGATAAAGAACGAGGGAGCTTCCTCTTCTCCGCCGCGAACAAACAGACACAAATCCGTTGATCAATCATCTATCATATCTACCCATTGTGCTTGTGCGATGCTTTTGTCGTCCTTGGTTGAGAAATCAAAGGGAAAAAACAGAACAAAAGTGGTCGTGTGGGGGGGGGTGGAATGCCGTAAACACACAAAACTTCCCCCCCAAAACCCCTGGGGGGGCCCTCAAAAGAGGAACAAGGACGTGTTCTTGTCGGGGTTAGAGAAAAAAACCCCAACACACGTAGAATCGAGCTCTGTTTCGTCACTCGGAGACGGTTGAGAGTGGCGAAGCTAACGAGTCTGGATCGCTAACTGTTTCCAGCCTCCGCTATGAGCAACGACAAACACCCCGCTGATTTCATTAGAAAGTGGAATAGAACATCACAGGCGGGTCTGTTGGAGGCCTAGGAGGGCTGGCAAAGGCGCCGGCGTCTAACGTCGCAGGCAGGAAGTGACACTTTGAATGCTGATGAGTCAATATAGACATTGATTGGGAGCAGATCTCGTCGAAAATCAAAAATAACGCCCGTCCGTTAGCAAAGGGCTAACGGAACAATAAAGATGGTGTGTTGTATCTATCAGTGGAGCTCTTCATCTTCTCCTCTTCCTCATCCCCTCCAAACAGCCTTTGTCCATAAAATGGCAAAGAAAGACAAAGGAGAGGAAAGAGACTAACAGCCGCTATAACGCTACAGGTTTGGAGGGGAGGGGTGTGTGAAAGTTTTACACTTAAGTTCCAGTGTGTGTGTCTGTGTGTGTGTGTGTGTGTGTGTGTGTGTGTGTGTGTGTGTGTGTGTGTGTGGTGGTAGTGGGGGGGGGGGGTTCCCAGGAGCAAATGCTCAAGAGGTTGAAGGCCCAATGAAACACCTCCATCTTGAATGGCCCTTGACACCTGGTAAAAGTCGGGGTCATCCCCCCCGTGGGGCTCTTTATGGCTCCGGAGCAGGAAGGAGGCGCCGGATGACAAACAGGAAGCAGGGTGTCGTCTGAATGTCGTTAAAGTTGTTTACTCCAGTTCGAATGGGACTTCTTTTTTTTTTGCTAACGCGTCATTCCTGAAGCGACGTCCCGTCACCGATTCTCACCGGGATCGTTTCCTTATCTTCGCCTCAGGACGCAACCACTTTTTAAAAGTTTTGTCTTGTTTTAACCTAATTTCTTCTTACATTTCTCTCCAAAAAATGATAAGATGTTTAAAACTAAGGTTCTGTGGGTTTTTTTCTCACAGTTGGTTTGTGTTTTGAAGACATTACATAACCGTCTCAGGACATCCTTTCAACCAGATTCTGCACTGAAGTTCCAAACGTGTTTCTACGCCTCTTCCTGTCCTCAGGCTAAAATCAGTCGTTATGATTTCGCCTGTTTGCTGAAAATGCCTCCAAGCTTTCCTGTGTTAAGTTAAACTGAGTGGGGTGGGGTTGGGGGGGGGGGTGGGAATAGCCTCCAAACCCAACACGTTCAAAGTGCGTTATATAAACCCCAAGCAAACACAAGGCCGCGTCTCTTGTTGACAAAGACGTTTTATTGGGGAACGCTATTTTATTTTTTTCGGATCTCATATCCAAGATTCAAAGTTGGACCAGATTCCGAACACGTATGTTTCATCCAGAAGACAAGTTGACCTCCGGTCATCGCACTGATGTCCATAAAAGCCGCCTTCCTCTCCAGAAACCTGCCGCCCCCATGTTTCCCCTGATTGCTAATTTCTATTTATACGCCATGAGGGGAAATAATGAAAACCAGATGAGGAGGAGGAGGAAAGCTGAGGCAGAACTTTTGGTGATGAATGCTGTGGAGGAGGATGACTGTTTATGGAGTATCTCTCTCCGGTCACTCTGGTCGCGCCGGTGGTGGTGGCGACGACGGCCGATTGAGGGACTGCCCTGGTAGGAAGTGTAGGACGGAGGTTCCACCGTGACTCACTCGGTAGTCACGTCTGTTTGCACTTGTGCAGTCCCAAAAAAGTTGCAGAAAAGGAACCCGACGACGCCAACTAGCATGATGTGGTGCGGCTAAATTTACCCAGAAACAAGTGCAAACGGGGGGGGGGGGAGAGAGACCGTTTACGCCATCAATAACCGTCTTTTTTCACGGCGCAGACACGTGACGCCTCGAAAGAACCCATTCGTAGGCTTTTAAATGTTATTTTAAACACCTCCGCTGATTAGATCAGAGATTTAAGAGACAAGTTAAGAACTTAAGAGACAAGTTGTGGAAATGGTGGGGGTAGGATCTGTTTCCTTATTTGGCTTAGGCTGGAAAATATCAAGTAAACACTGCCTTCCTGTTCGCCGCCTCCTGAATACAGTTTAGATCTGTTCCACCCCCTCCCTCATCCGTCCAGGGGAACTATAGTGGAACCTAAAAAAAGGCCTCCTATTGTTTGCTATCATCCAGCAGCCAGGAGCAAATGGAGCTCAAATTGCGGCTCTGAAAGGTAACAGGAAATTGACCAATCGCTAATCCACTCTGAACTGTCCGGGGCAACAAAAGGTTCATCCCAACGAAAAGGCAAACGAGGCTGGGAGGGGCTGTTCAAAGTTCGGTCAGCTAGCTACAAATGCTACGAGACGCTAACTTCCTGTTTAGCAAATAGCATCCCATCTGTGAAGCATAGCAAGATTTAGCTATTTAACTAATGCCCCCCCCCACCCCCATCGCAGGCGTGTTCCTCCCGGCACCTGAGGGCGCCGCCGACACACGTCGCCGATTCATCGACGTGATTCCGTCGCCGTGCCAACGCTGCAGTTTTCTAAACTTAACTGGGAACATACCTCGCCCCCCCCCCAACAACACCCCACCCCCATTGTCCCGGAGAAATTCCTGGTCACAGTTTGTGTTTCCCCAACTGTTGGCATTTGTGGCTGACCAACCAACTTTCAAAGTGATGATCTCATCCCCTGGGGGGCCCGGAGGTGGAGTGTGTGTGTGTGTGGGGGGGGGGGGTTCAGTGGACTTCCCAAGTGATAAATTCACTGACAAAAAAGAGGCGGCCAAATGTGTGTGTGTGTGTGGGGGGGGGGGGTGTAGAATGAGCCGGGTGGGGGCTGGATTTGCCCCTGTCGTTGCCTTTAGTGCAGGAACCACGCCATAAAAGCCCAGCACTGATAGCCCCCGGTTTATTATCTTTGAACAGGTGGCCCCCGGCTCCTCGTAACGGTGGCTCTCGTTTTGCTAGGCTGCAACACGGAGACCATTTGGGGTGGGGGGGTCGGGGAACGTCCCGATCTCGCCTGGGGAGGCAGCAACGGCGCACACAGCGATGGAGACCTACTTCCTGTTTCGCTTTCAGCGTTGACGAGGAAAATCGCGACAAAGACGCCTTCCGAGAATGTAAAACAGTCACATTCAAAGGTTTCGGCGCCATTTTTTTGTTTTTACCCACAATCCCACACTCATCATCAACACACACACACACACACACACAGAACATGACGTGTTTGTGACTCTCAGCTCAATCAAGACACCAGACATCGCTGTTTTTTTCATTAATTAATATATTTTCTGCATTAAAGTTAACATAGTTTTCTTTTGTGCCACCCTTTAATTTTTCAGTAAGTATTTGATATTTTGTTATATTCAGACATGAGTAAATTTAAGACTGTCTCTTGCAATAAATATCATAAAATAATAGAGCTTCACATAATAAATATTTTGTACAACAACAACAAAAAAAAAAAAATGTTTTAACAGACATTTTTTTTTTCTTTCTTTTTCTTTCTTAAAAAATAGCCAGAATTTTTTCCTCTTATGGATTTTTCAGCATAACAAGTTTACACAAAAATAAAAAGGAAAAACAAAAAACATGTGGGGTGGGCAGGGGTGGGGGAACAAATGACACAGAATGTAATGAAGAGTTCAGACGGATGGAAGGAGAGAAACGTAATCCGAGTGGAGGAGAGAAGACGATGAGATGGATGTGCTTTCGTTAACAGCTGAGCGGAGGAACCACGGGTTTAGATTTAATTCAGACATTACCTGCTCGCTATGAATGGCAGGTAATAACAGCTACATAATCGCCCTAAAGTCGATCGTCCTTCACAGATTTGGTGAGAGGCAGGTAACTGCCTACCTAAAACCAAAAAAATAAAATAAAAAAAGGAAGAAAACTTATTTCGTATATATGTATGTATACATATATATATATGTGAAAACTAGTGTTAATGAGGAGCTGAGGATAGGCATAGAAAGAGTTAAGGCAAACACTGGTCTGTAAAAACATGGTCCTGATCCAGAGGGAATTAAAAGGGGCAAAAAAATAAACAATAAAAAAAATAATCGAGTGGTTTTCGTTACTCCTTTGCTTTGACTCCGTAGGATTCCACAGCGAGGAGGAAGAGGAGGCGGGTGGGAGGTGCTTAGAATGTTTGATAAACATGAATTCGTGACTGTCACCATCATCATTAACCATTGTCATCATAACATCCACAACAAGAGTCTCCGGGTGAGGGTGGTGGTGGTGGTGGTGGATGATCAGGAAGGCTTCTCCTGGCTCTGTGGGGCCCAGCTCTCCAGTTTGCAGTAGACAGTGTTGGAGTTCTTGCAGCGACAGCCGGGCCGGTTGACCCGGTCGTAGCAGCCCTGACACGCCTTCAGGCAGCCCTTGACTGGGGGGTAGCACAGCAGGCAGGGGAAGAGTACCGACATTAATCCCATGCACAGGAAGCGCGAGCAGCAGTGGGAGCGCGACAGCGAGCAGGGCTGGTCGGCGCACGAGTCGCCCTCGTCGTCGTTGGAGCAGTGGTAGAAGACGCCTTTGACCAGACACATGCAGGTGCCGTGTTCCAGGGCGCTCTCCGCCGAGCACAGGCACTGGCCGTTGCACGCCAGACACGAGGGCAGGCTCCTGGGGGCCGTGCAGTCGCCGCATTTACACTTCCCGCAACGCTCGCAGATGAACTGGTGACCGGAAGCCGCCGCCGCCAACCCCCCACCGGCGCCAGAGGCTGGAAAGTCTGATTTCCCTTTGCCTTGGGGCGGCTTGAGCGGCGCCTCTAGCGGAGGCTGGTGGAATTGCGGCCCCTGCTGGGGGGGAAGGAGACCCTTGGGCTTGGGTTGAGTCCGAACGGGTCGCTCCGCTCTGTGGTGGTGCTGCAAGCTGGCGCCGGGCCGGGCGGGGGGCGAGCGAGCCAGGAGTCCCTGCTCCGAGGAGGCGCTGCTGTTGCTCCCCGAACTGGCGGCGCTTCCCGTGCTGGTGGAGCGGCTGAGGCCCGGCGCCCGGGAGCCGCCGCCGTACTGCGGGCCCCCACCGGACGCCGCCGCCACCACCACCACGCCGCCCCCGATGTGGTGGTGGTGGGGGTGGTGGTGCCCACCCGACGGCCGGTGCTCATAGTTGTTGTTCACATTGACGAGGATGACCTCGTGAGTCCTCTCCTGCTTGTCCTGGGGCCTGTGGGCCACGCGGGGCGCCGGGGGCCTCCGTACCACTGAGGGGCCCTCGGTGTACTCGTTGTTGGAGCGGATGGCCTTGATCTGGTCCAGGGAGAGGATGGCGGCATGCTGGAGCTCCCGCTCGTAATCCGACCTCTGCCGGCTCTCGAGGGAAGGCTGCTGGATCACCACTAATGAACCGCCGGGGCCATGTTGACTTTGGAGCTCCATCTGGGGGGATCACCACTTCCGACATTCACCGTGGACTTGGCATGCATCGGAAAACCTGCCGGGCGGGGAGGGGAGGGGAGGGGAGGGTGAGGAGGAGAAGAGAGACAAAAAGAGGAACGTCAGGGGGGTGGTGGGGGGTGGGTGGGAAGGCGGAATCCAAAAGGAACACATTCCTACCAGATAAACCATCAAGAAATTCAGACGATTTATTCCAGACTAGCAGATATTCCAGATTAGATGCTTTCCAGGCTGCATAAACCGAGTTCCATATTTCAAGGGTGGGTGGGTGGGTGGGTGGGGGGAGAGGGGGTCGCTTTTATTTATCTCACTGTTTCTATCACGTCAAGGCAAGTTGACGATTAACAAGACTTGTTTTATTTTTATTTTTTTTGTACCTTCCTCTCCAAAAAAAAAAAAAAACGCGCACAACTCAACTTCAGGAGACCCTACAAATACTTCCCCTCCTCATTTCCATTTGTATGACTAGTTAACATTTAAATGCACCGCGGAGACGAAACGAGGACTCGATCCAAGGGGACTAAATAAGCGGCCTCACTTAGTATTCTATTACTACTGCAGAAAGGGGTTTTCAGGGAAATGAGGACAAAAAAGTAAAGCGAAGGAAGAAAAAAAAACAAAAAAAACCCACACACACACACACACACACACACACACACACACACACACACACACACACACACACACACACACCAGAGGTCAGATCGAGTTCTGACAAAATACGGACTTTAATTTGCAAAACGAGTTTTTTTTTTTTTTTTTGCGCTCGAACGGATTCAAATCTGAATTTACGCAACAGGAAAGAAACGATTAATCTGATTATTTTGATTTTAAAAAGAGGAGGTGATCAGGATTTAGCCTCCGTGGATGTTGTGGGGGGGGGGGAGAGATAGATAGATAGATAGATAGATAGATAGATAGATAGATAGATAGATAGATAGATAGATAGATAGATAGATAGATAGATAGATAGATAGATAGATAGATAGATAGATAGATAGATAGATAGATAGATAGATAGATAGATAGATAGATGGGGGGGTTTGGAATCACACATGAAGCCACACTTTGTGTAAAAAAAAAAACAACACAAAACAACCACCACCTGACAGTCCCGTGAACGCACCATCCGGACGGATCGCTCCAACTTTTACGCTTTTAAATCACTAAAAAGTGAGAATTTGAGGACGCGAATAAAGAAATTTACGCGTCAAAAAAAATTTGCGCACGGTGAACCCACACCACCACCACCCCCCACCCACCCTGAACGTGATCTTCCTCCACGGGGCGCGTTCAGAGGAGGAGACGCGGGCGCGCAACGCAAAGCGAGTAGGGTGTTAAAAAACACGCAGAGACGCAGATTATAGGAGACATCGGAGGACGCGTCCGCGCAGACCGGGGGTGTGTGTGTGTGTGGGGGGATTTATGAATGAAAACAACCACGGGTGGGGGGGAAGGGTGTTTGTTACGGCTCCGCCACGGGAGGGACACGGGCATTGGAGATCCATCAACTCGCGTTGAGTTGGTTTTTGTTGGGGCCAAAAAAAAAAAAAAAAACGCGCAGGAAATGAAATGACACGGAAAGTCTAAGTCAGGCTTCATAACGCGACATAACAACCAACGTGAAAACAAAAAACACCCAGCGTGGAACTGTGGAAAGGAAGAGAGAGAGAGAGGAGGGGGGGGGGGGGTACGTACCTATATGGAACCATCCATAACGTCGAATCCATCCACCAAACAGCCGCTACCAAAACTCCATCCACACGGAAGGGGCCAATGTCCACGCGAGTGCGACACCTAATTCATAACATTCGCAATCTGTTAATCCAAGAGCGAGATTATCCCTTTGCGTTATCCGCTTGGTGTGTTCTTCTTCTTTTATTTTCTTTCTTTATTATTACTCTTTTTTTTTTTTTGGGGAGGGGGGGGGGACACAAGTTCAGCACGGATCACGCATGCATTCGTCCTCCACGGTAAAACAAAGTAAATCCACGGTGGTGGGAGCTCTTGATGGAAGGGAAAGAAACGCAACTTGGGGAGGCCGATCTTCAGGCGAAGCAAAAACCCAAGTCCCAAAAGTCCTGCAGGAATCAGAAATAAAACGCAAAAAAAAAAAAAAAAAAAAAAGAAGAAGTAGAAATAAAATCAGACTCGATGTGTGTGTGTGTGAGAGAGGGGGGTAAATCCAGGATTTTCCAACCCAAATCTGCGCAGAGGTTTTTTTTTTTTTTTTTTTTGTTTTGTTTTGGGAGGGGGGTGTCTGCGCGTTAGTTAGTTGTTGCGGGGAGGACGCGGGTAGTCGGGACTGCAGACTGCGGCGCGCTCTCCGGCGGTGCGGCGCGGCGCTCTCTCTTGCTCTGCGGGCCTGTTGCACACTGAATGAATGGGAACGCAGGACTCAGTGTTTGCTCCACAAGCCAACTCCCATTGGCCATTCACTCCACTGAAAAAGGATACATCGCATCCGCTCCTGATTCATTGGGCAGATGTGGAAGGACGGCCGACAAAAAAAAAAAATAAAAAAATGTGCGCACCAGTTAAGGTGGACTGGTTTATTTTATTTTCTGAGGGGGTTGGTGGTGGTGGTGGTGGGGGGAGAGAGAGAGAAAAAACTAGTTTCCTTTTTTGCGGTTTATGAATAATGGTGTGAATAAGATTTCTGTGACTAATGGTGACGTAATCAAGGCGCCAGTCAATGAGATTAATGCGTTTTGTTTTTTTTTGTTTGTTTTTTTTGCGTCATTTTTAAGGACAAGAACATGAGACATTCGCAAAGGAAGTGAAGTTTTAAAGGCTTTCCGAACATTCATCTTTTATTTTTTTTTATTTTTATTTTTTTTTTTATCCTGCTTTTAAAATAGAAGCAGAACATATGGTTTCAATGGATACACTAATAATAATTTTTCTTTTTTTAAAAAAAGCATTTTTATAAGTTATATTCAAGTTCTGCGCCAGAAAATAAAAAGAATATTATTGAAGCTTCAGGGTAAGAAATTAAAACTTTCACACATTAAAAGTGTTCAATTAAGATTACAGACTTTTAAAAATTAAAAACAATCTGAGGATGGAAATAAAATAATCCTGATATTTATGTCAGATTAATAAAATGAGTTCAAAATATCAATTACAGTGTAAAACCTGTAAAGAATTTAGTCTCCATCTCCCCCTGGGGAGAGGATGGGGGGGGGGCATCAACAGGATGTCTCCTCTCCTCTCTGGAATGTTCCCATTACGCATTCATGTCATCAGAGGAAACCAAATGTGTCGCGTTCTGCGCGCGGTTTGCGTAATTCCTCCGCGCCAACATTTTCCCATCAGTTGAAGTTTCATGGGTTGATTTTTCAGTCTGTGTGTGTGTGTGTGTGGGGGGGGGGGGTGTTTAAGGGCTTCGATGTGGGACCACCTTAAGAAAAAGCAGCCCTGCAGTCAGGGGAAAGACTCCCCCCCACCACCATCACCACCACCATCACCACCCCTCCCTCCCTCCTCTCTATTCTCGACTGTCTGGTTTGATTGGTGTCGCGGATGCGCTACATCCGGATCCATGAGAAAAGGAAGTTCAATACAAAGTCAATGTATCCCATTCAGATGGAGGATCAATAGATGGGGGGCCTCCGGTCTCAGGCCGGGGCAGCAGGCGCTTCAGGGGGAATAAAGGAGCCCGTTGGGGCCGCCGGACCGGTGGAACCACCGCGGCGCGCAGGCTGGAGGTTAGAATCCCGCTCCTGGGTGATAAAGTAGATCCTGCAGACAGATGGGCCCCCCCCAGATCCCTCCTCTTAGCGGTCGGAAGTGCAGACGGAAATCTCACCATTACACCAATTAGCTGATTTTCCATGGATGGTTGTGATGAATTTACCAGCCGTGGCTGCCCCCCCCCCCCCAGCGGTTAAAACTAGGGGTTTTGGAACCATCAGGGGTCCAGAAGGTCCCCCCAGATAAAGGTTTAATTCCACGGTAGCGCATCAGCAGGCTGTAATTAGTTAGGAGATGTTCATCAAACGTGGTTTCATTCCAGTCTTGATAAATATGGCCCCCCCCCCCCGAGGTCTTTTCTGTCTTCAAGAAAACATTTAAAAATGAGGCGGTTCGGATGTGAACTTATTGGAAAGTGTTTCATATTTAAACTTTAAATGCAAATCAGGCCCACAAAAAGCATCGCAAAAGCCCGACTTACGGTAGGCTTCAACTTAGCTAAACAAGACAAACTCTTAAAAGTCTTAAAACCCACTTAAAAACTCTTTTAAACATCTCCAGCGCATTCTTGGCATTGTTTCTTTTTTTAACCCGTTAAATAAAAGACAAAACAACCACAGGAAATGACCATATAAGGGATTTATTACATTTTTAACGTCCTATATAATCAGTTGTGACACTTCCTGCAGAGATATCGACATTCAAACAGAACAAACTAAAACCACACCGGTTTTAAAGTCATCAGTTCAGTTTGTCAGGAAAACGTCTTCGGGGTTGGGCGTGGTCCAGGTTGGGCGTCGCCCGGCAGCAGAGGGGGAGGGGTCAGAGGAAGCACAGGCCGCCGTGCTGCTGCTGATAGCTGACGTACGACTGCAGGAGAGAGTCGGGGATCCGGGGCTTCACAGCGTTCAGGGCGCTTTGGAAGTGGCGTTCCTGGACGTGCCGAGCTTCGATGTCGTCCTGCAGGGCCAGCAGGGCGGCCTCTCGGCACACCGCCGTTATCTGGGACGGGAAACAGACACACACATCCAGCCGTCATCCAACCAACAACACCACGTGAGCCGGGAAAGATAGTCGAGGGTCGGCGGGTTCGATCGGATCGGACTCACGCATGGAGAAAGCTCACAAATTAAACTGTGTAAAGGTTATACCGCCAACTGCTGGCCTGGCATGCACACTGCAGCGCTTTTAATAAAACACATCCCATAATTTCCTCAACATTTGCGATCTGCTGCAGCGTAACTCCAGTAGCCCCACCACTGCTTTACGGCGGCCTACCGATGGAATTACGCAACACCCGACGCGGTGGCGCGCAGCGCCCGGTACGGGCGACCTTTGGGAGGGATTCTGCACACGGCGGAGGACTGACTCACTTCCGAATTGGTGGCGATGGCTGACGAAGGCCAGGCCAACCTTTTTCTCCCCCCAGCCGTGCCACCCTCCTCTCCCCGCTCCCAAGGTTTGAGCTTTGTTCTGAGCCGGGGGGGGTGGGGTGGGGGAGCGGCTTACACAACTCCCTCCAACGAGCGCCGCGCAGGAAGCTATTCGCCTGTACGACCGCTGATAACGTCTGCCGGGAGGTTAGTGGGACAGGCGGTCATGTGATGCAGCAGCGCCCTGGACTCCTGCACAGGGAAAGTATGCATGTATAGAGCCGTGTGGGCGCATTGGAATTGTTCAGTGGACCGGAGCGCTGCCGGTCGGTGCCCTTCCCCGTGCAGCTGCACTCTGCACGAGGGCGATGTGCGTTTCATTGTGCTCCTACACTGGATGGGGGCTCCTGCCGCTGGACTCCTGTCAGCAAATAAATACGTGGAAGTAGAACACCGCTACCTGCCAACAAACGAGTCAACACGCTGAGAGACGGCGTGTTTGCATTGACGGCGGCGCCGCCGGCGCTTGAAGCTGGAACTGTTTGCGTTAGAAATTTAAAAGTAGGGCAAAAATATTTTCAGTTTTTATGTTTTGAAACAGTCTGTGCTGCTAAGCGTTCAAGTAGAGGATAGTGATGCGCTAACTAGCCGACATTAAAGTCCTCTAGTTTTATTTGCTAGTAGTCGCTGCAGCTAGCTTGCTAATGCTAGCATGCTCTTGTCATTTACCTTTGCATTATCGAGTGCTACGTTTGTTTAAAGTACATAAAGAGTGACATGGCCTCCGGCTAATGCCTGCTAGCAAGCTATGCTACTATTCGCCCTGCTTCCGCCACGAGGTGGCTGTTTTACCACCGTTTTTAGATTCTAGACGCGTGCATTAGCTAACATAGCGAGCTATGCTACTTTTCAACCTCCTTCTGCAACAGTCTTTAGAATAATTCTAGAAGCGCTCAATAGCTAACATAGCTAGTTTGCACATGTAAGCATGAGGCTGCCACCGCTTACCTTTTAGAGACAGGCCATTCGGCTAATGGTCGCAGGCTAGCTATGCTAGCAAAGATTTAATACTTTATACACTTTTAAAATCTCAAGTCCACTTTTTTCTACTCGTTATTTCTTTGTGAACAACAACATTATAACACAGCTGTCAAAAACAACAGCAGCTCAACGGGGAAAGTCCAAAAGTCTAGATACCAAGTTTATCATTCAACCTCTGACGAAATATTGACTTTGATTTTTCTATTAAAAAAAAAAATAGCAGCCTACAGGAAACTGAGTGATATTCTTCAGCTGAAGTCATATGCTTATAAATACATCAGCACACCCAACTTAAAACATCAGCAGGACGTAACTTCATCTGAAACGCATAAAATGCCTAGACATGGTGGAGACAGGCGGAGGTTGTCAACCGATAAAGCACATGGCGCTCATGGCGTCTTTCAAGGCTACGGGTTGGGGGTGCGCCGGTCCGGCTAGCATGCTTCAAGCTCAGGACAGGTGCTTTGCAGATGTCAGGATGTGAGGCCTATTGCCAACCCCCCCACCCCCTGCCGCCCCCCCTTGTCTTCTGTTTCAAGCCAATGAGCAACATGATTTAGGCAGGGTAAACACACAAGGCCGGGTTAATTTTGTATGAGGGCTTCCCATCCTTCAAGTCGTTTGGACCTGTCAGTAATAATGATGCAAAACAATGAGGCCATGCATCCCGCTTCCCTGTTTACATCGGGATGGGGGTAAGTGGGCAAGGAAGGAGGTGGGGTGGGGGGTGGGGAGGGGCAGAAAGGGAGAGAGACGACACATGTTGAACAGGGTGATTTAACGTTGTTCCCAAGCAACATCCATAAACAGGAAGAGCCAAAGTTTGCAGCGCAATCAGACTTTAATTTGTTATTTACGTTCAAAACCCGACTTCCAGGACATGTTAGCTTCCTCGCGCCTCCGTCTCATGAGTGGACAGTTAATAATTATTTGGTTGTTTACATCCACCAACACCCTTTGGGTTTATTAAAAACCGTGAGGAAATGTCCGCAGCTGCTCTGAAGTACACAAATGACACGCACACAAATGCACAGGCCCCCACATTCATGCCGGGTGGGTTTATGAGCTGGTTTGTGAAGGTGATCAACAAGCCAGTGTTTCCTGACTGTGTGTTTGCCCATGTAGGCTCTGAAAGCTGAAAAAAAAAAAAAAAAAAAAAGGCAAACCACAACGGCAAACGAGGCAAACGAAAGAGCCTGTTTGTTTGTAAACGTGAAGGCATTCCTAGACCCGGAGCCAAAAGTCCAGCGCCGACCCCCAACCCCTAAAGATGGGCCCCCCTGCACTCCTCAGAGGGAAACAGTGGAGGCAGGAAAGAAAAAACCTGCAAATGCACAGAAATGAGTTGTGCGGTTGGAGGTTGTGACTTGCAATGCAGACGTTATTTTTCGTTCCCTTCATAAATTGTATCAGCGATCACGTAAAACACACGACAGCGGCGGCGGCACTCCGGTGAGGTGGGCGAGTTCAAATAAAACCTGCTGACTCATGATGAAAGAGAGAGGCATTTTGATGATGAGGCAGAAACTGTTTAAAGTGACAACCTATACAGGAAGTCTCCTCTACCACCATTGGCTCCTGTTTTCTTTACCCATTTCATCAACCAATTGATTGCTTCTCTTTACGTCTCTACGGTGAACACAATCATCTCATCGACACGGCGAATTTTACCCAAAACCCAAAAGTGGAAGTGGAAATTGCGTTTCTTCAAACCGCATGATGTGTATGTTCTCTGTGTACCAAGTGTCCTACACAGTACTTGTAATATTAGATCGGGATTACATGGCTGTTTGGGTCTACCCCAACCAACATATTTCCTGGTGTCTTTTGTGGCAGCAAAATGGTACATTGGTGAAAACATGGCTGCCAAGTGAGAGACCACCGTTCAAGACTAGTCAAACTGACATTTTCCAGCCGTCTTTGTGGCAAAAAAAACAAAACAAAACAGGAT
This sequence comes from Antennarius maculatus, assembly GCA_013358685.1. Classification (NCBI taxonomy): domain Eukaryota; kingdom Metazoa; phylum Chordata; class Actinopteri; order Lophiiformes; family Antennariidae; genus Antennarius; species Antennarius maculatus. The sequence goes on along the minus strand of CM023614.1, from coordinate 22,839,649 downwards.
GTTTTTAACGAGGCGGTCGCCAAGCAAGAGGCCACTGTTGGAGAACACTTCAACTGACATCCGTTTAATCCCTCTTGGATTAAATCTCCCGGTCGGGTTTGGCTAGGTTTAGCACATGTCTGGTTTGGATCTGAGATAGTTTGACTCATGAATCCATTAAAGTTTCAGCCGCTGTACCAGGAAGTGATTGTAAGTTTTATTCAACGGGATACTGATGGACCAAAAACAGGCTGAAGTCATTGATTGAGTCAACATCAATGGAGACTATGAATAGCAGAGCGTTGGGAATGATATATCGGAATGGACAGGATCGGAATCCGAATTTCTATGGAAAGACCAGGCAGGAGCGCTGACAGTATAGACACTTTTCGTGGAAATTATCCAAGGTAAAATACTCCATCTATCGCCTCTTGCCCTGATCGGAAGCGCAAAGCTTTGACGTAAACCTCCTTACACAACCCCTACCGATGGCAGGGAAGTCTAGAATCCTTGCGTCAGGCATTCCACCTTAATAAAATGTCAGCGGAGGCTTTTTAAACCGCAGAGCTCTAAAATGGGTCGCTGGAATACTGATAGATACGAAATTGGAGGGCCACCACATGCTTGTTTCCACATACTCCTCTAATGACAAGTTTCCCCTGGTGGTTCTCAAACCTCGCGGAAAGCCAAGCCTGACATGCAGTAACAACCCGCGGAACACACTTATTCTCCAACACTGGAACCCATCTAGAAGTCCTGCCGCCCAAATGTTACCTCTGCTTTATGGAATTTGGTGTAATAATGCGCTGATGCCATGGCGACGACGACTAGGCCTTCCCTGTATCCAGCCGTTAAGGTACCACATCGTAGACTCTTAAAGCTCTGTCAGTCCCTAAACTGCACACAAGCCATTCCATGCTAGCTTGTACATGCTAACTCGCGTCCGGCTCTGTATGTGAGGTCCTGTTGTTCTTGTAAGATAAGGCAACACGTAACTTTAACGGCCCCGGAGAGGAAATCAGGCCACCGTGGCGACGAACGGTAACAGGATACCGCAGAGGATAACGGAATGTGAATGAGAACAGAGCAAAGTAGGGGGGCTTACATAAATACAACCAATACATTTTGGCGTTAAAACATGGTGAGAAGGAGTATATGAGTGGAATATGATGCATGCGCAGCATCGTAAAGGAGAAAAAATATAAATATAGATGTAAAAGTGTGCACAGGTGCGTCATGAAGGGAACTATAAAATACCGATCTCTAAACGCCACAAACACACTCTTCCAAACACACAGATTTATTATCACACACGAGTACGGCTGCTTTTCCACGCCAACCAGGTAAATTTACGTTTCTGTCCCGCAGCACTTCCCCACGGGAGGTGAGAAAGCGGTCCGTGCCACGAGACAACCTGTTCGGGGCGACGAAAATAAACCGTCCCGGAGAGACGGAGGGGCTGAAAGAGGAAGAAGACGAAGGAGAAAAAAACTTGTGACTGCTGGCAGCGCATACCAACGTTCTCAGGTCAAATCTGTCTGGTGTACGTTTTCGCTTCCTACTTGGACAAAGGCGCTCAGTGAGTATCAGACGGCCTTAATGAAGGGCTTGTTAGCCGGGCTACCGGCAGCAAATCCACTGGACCCGGAGTGTGTGTTTACTATCAATCCGCCCTTGTGTCTACAGCAGCCTACACCCCCCCCCCCGCCGTACCTCACCTACCTCACCCCCTCCCCTGGCGCACAAACGGCCACATTTACAGGAGCGAGCCCCGGCCTCCCCACCCCGCCTCCCACAAAACCTCTCCTCCATCACTCCACAGGCCCTGCACACACACACACACACACACACACACACACACACACACACACACACACACACACACACACACATACCGTAACACCATGAACATGAATTCGCACACGGATGATGTGGATGAGCAAAACAAACCGTTCTAAAGGTGTTTATGCTTCCTATCCCAGCATCCTTTAGGTTGGCATGGTTACATCTGCAAGAGGGCAGGTAAGAACGTTTCTACGGCAACAGACATGCAGACGGTTGTGATTGTATTTCTGCGAGTGAGGCCATCCTTTGAGTCCTGGCGTAAGGATGTGTCTTCTTCGTTGGTATCTGCTGGGTTTTGCATGAATCAGTCATACTGCCCCCCCTATGGGTCCTGCTGGTACTGCATGACCATCACACAGGGTTGTGGGGGCGGGGCTATCCTAACCTGAAAACAGGTGACAGGCGGTGTCGTCTGACTGTGCGCAGAAAGGAAGCCACTCGTTTTAACATTATATCAGGATTGGGAGCAAGATTTTGTCAAAATTACCATAATTTCAGCTTGAAATGGCACTAAAAGTTTGATAAATCCACAAAATAACACACTGTTTATCGTGACAAATAAAAGACTTGATGACATTCATCAATAAAATATATTTAAAAAATCGGTTTTGGCTGGCAAACAAATGCTGAACCCAAATAAGAGTTTAATCACAAAAACAACACTGCAGACTCCAGAACGTCAGATGAGTAGAGACGTCTGACACACAATCCCACACACGGAAATTTATAGCCGGCATCCAACGCCAGAAACGACACTGACTCTCTTATGCAAATAAAATATTAACTCTCACCCCTAAAATTGCCCCAACCACACAGCAGCATCACCGCCATCACCCCAAACCTTCAGCGGAAAAAAAAAAAAAAAAAAAAAAAAGAGGAGAGAAGCCACACTGCGTCCAATTTTCAGAGAGGAAATTCAATAATATATAAATCAAACGACGTTGCGGGTGCAGAGGCCAAACTCTCAACCAGAAATAAAATGTTTCATCCTCCAAAAAGGCAAAGAGGAAGTGTCTGCAGTGCCATGAGAAACAAGGCCTGACCACAGCGCCATGTGAAAGCTATTTCAGATTACCAGACGCACGCGCACCAGAGCGAGGGGGGGGGGAGAGGTTAAAGCGAGGGAGGAGACCAGAGGGAGGGGAGTCACGTGGGTGGAACGGAAACATGGCACATGATCATAAATAGCAGAGTGTGTGTGTGTGTGTGTGTGTGTGTGTTTGTGCTGTGAGCAGAGGAATTCAGATTCCGTAGAGGACTCTGATGATGAAAGTGTGTTTTAGTGGGTTTCTCTTCTCCGTGTGCAGTAGCAGCTGAGACAATAGAGGCGGCAGACACAAACGCGTAGGCCGGAGAGAATCCACGCCGGTTACGTTGAATCTTCGGAAATAAACGATGACTTCCTGAAGCTGAGTTATTCCTGTCAGAAAGGGGATCAACACGCCTGTCAGACACTGAACAGGGAGAAGTTACACCCCTTCGTCTGTCTCTTTACTTACATTGGATAAAGCGAAGGTTCTGCAAGCAACAGTGTTAGCATTTTAGCTTAAAACACTGCTAAAATGATCATTTCTAGCGATTCCGTTTGAGTTCCTGGAACTGAATCGGATTCCTCTTTCTGGGTTAGCGGCTAACTGCTACTAGCTGCTGTTTGAGGCTACGCGCCGTCGGAGGCGCTCACATCCTGTTGTCAGAACGTCTCATCACCGTGTCGGTTTCGCTGTCGAGCCGTTCTAGTTGTTGGTTTGGTTGTGTGGGTTTGTTGCGTTTGTGTTTATTTATTTATTTCACATATGTGTTTATTTTTTCTCCCTCTCAAGCCCCCACCCCCACCCCAACCCCCACCCCCGCCAGTCGCGTGTTTTGGAAAGAGCGGAGTGAGATAGCACCCGTGTTGGGGCTGGACAGTATGGAGGTTTGTGTGTGTGTGTGTGTGTGTGTGTGTGTGTGTGTCGGCTGCGGGGTAAAGCTGGGCCTCACCTTTAAGGGCGTATTTGTCCTCGCCCCTTAATCAGACGAATGAAAGCTGCACATTCTCCCTGGACTGGGGAAGGCCGGGATGGCATATTTACCAAACACACCCACACCGAAGTGACCTGGAGACTCAGCTCTGTGTGTGTGTGTGTGTGTGTGTGTGTGTGTGAGTGTGTGTCTGTGCATGTGGTTATGTCAAGGTAGGTAACATTCCACCTGTGTGATGTGCTCCACTGAAACGTTCTTTTTCCTGTTTGCTCCATCTCTTTCGCTCTGACACAGAGCCTGCAGTGAGCGTCGCTGATTCTAATATAAACAACAGGAAATAAATAAACACCTCCATCACAGCTATTTCTCGACAGAGCGACTATTGTAGAGCATCTTTATTTATTTTCACGGCCGCATGTGGGAAAACGGCTACAAATTGAGCTTGATTAGCTTGTATCTGCTAACGACACCCTGACGCTAGCACTTCCATCTTTTATGCATCTGTACCCATCCTGTCCTTTTTGGGCCTCTCTACTCACATTCTGTCTTCCTGCCTTTGGAAACGGCACAAATCCAGTCGAGGGCTCATGTTTCCCAGGGAAATGTCAATCTGTGCCCACCATGTACTTGTGCATAAACCACAGGGCAGGCTTTAAATATAAAAATGTAAAATTAGGGCCGATTGGAACCATATCCCTCTCGGCGATCGCTGGCCTTCAGCAAGCCGAAAACAGCCGTCTTGACAGACGCGCCGAGGCGACTGTTTTCTTCTTTAACCTTTGTTTAACCTGCAGTTTGGACTCGGAGCTAAATTTTCACAAAGACAACAGAGGAGAGGAAGCGAGGCCTCGCATGTCAGCGTCGCACAGAGGTGTGAAAAGCTGCTTCCTCGCCGCCTTTGTTCCAGCGTTAACTGTGTTTTCCATGTCAACTGCTGTCTTTTCTTTTGCCGAGCGACTGTGGCCACACACACACACACACACACACACACACACACACACACTCTGCAGGTTAAATCTTATTTCAGAAAACCACTGCCAACTTCAGACCTTCTCAGACACGCATTCCTCCCGAGCTGACATGTCAATTTGACGATGATTACAGATCTTTTCTTTTCATGGAGCGTTCAGGATTGATAGAGCGTTCACACACACACACACACACACACACACACACACACACACACACACACAAACAGAAATGCATTTCATTGCAACATTTTCTTGTTTTTTTTTTTTTTTTGCGCCTGTGTCCTTGGTGATAAAAATCTTTTGCAACAACAAATACCGGGCCATAAATCAGGCAGAGGAGGAACAGCCACAACCGCAACAGGTGTTAGGAGGAAACCATTTGTCTTCCTGTGAGGGTGCTTTAACTGTGTGTGTGTGTGTGTGTGTTTTTTTTTTTTTGGTCACCGTCTCTAATTCAGCTCATCTGTGCACATGTCTGTTTTGAAAATGCGAAAATCTCTTAAACTTAATCACGTCGCGGCTTCTCGGTAATCCAAGAACAGGAAGTACCGATCGTCTGTCATTGATGATGTCACTGCAGGCTGTTGATCTGACGGATGCCAGACGTCCCGGATCAGAATAGATTCTGTTGTTGTTGTTGTTGAGGAAACGCTAAAAAAAAAAAAAAAAAAAAAAAAATCCGGGTTGGCGTCCGTCTGCGTTGTCGTCACCTCTGCTGACTCTGCATCTAAACACCAGCATTCAGTTCTGTTCTGACTGCATCCATGCGTGGAAATCCCACTTTTTTTTCTTCTTCTTCTTCTTCTGGTCAATAACTTGTCAACATCTGCTAAGTGCTCATTGCTGTGGTGTTTTTACACTTCACCTCCCAGGGGTCATGTGCCAATCACGCAGCGGAGGGTGGTCCGTGGCGCTCTCCGCTAATGAACTGGGAGTTTGTGCGAGTTGTGCGCTCGCGGCCTGTCATTACTCGCTTCCTGTTTATTCCAAACAAGCCGTATTGAACGAAAACACATCCATTCTGTGTGTCATCAAACAGAAAGAGCTCGTCTGGTGACGGTTTATTTGAAGGAACCCACAGACGAGGAGTAGGTCTGTTTGCCCCACCGATGGCCGGTGTCCACGGGAGACGGGTTGAACCAAAACGGAGACGCTTTAAACAGAAGTAAAAGATGAAAAGATGCTGCTTTCATTTTACAGGAGGACTTCAAGATACAAGTTTAATCCGTTCAGTTACTGAACTCGTAGGTCAAACAAGTTTTCCATATTTAAAATAAGTAAAATCATTTTAAGCTGTTCCAGACTTGTAAAAAAAGCCCTGAACCCTCTAAATTATGAAGAAAAAAAATGTTTCTTCATAATTTTCTTCATTTATAATTAATTATATATAAGTTATAAGAGAGAAAGTCAATGTGTGATCAAGTGTTTTTTTATTTCTCATGTTAGAAACTGATCTCCACATTCTGAAATCTCTAAAGACATTCTCTGCTGAAATGTAAAAACGGTTCAGGATTTCACCGAGGCTGCAAACAACGTCTGGAACTCGCTCGGTGATTGTGACAGGGTGCAATAAATCCTCCAGGTCTTTTCTTGTCGGGGCTTGAGCGTGAATAAGAAAAAAAATAAAACAAAACAAGTGGAGTAGCATCACACCTTCCTCTGGGAGCAACTCTACAATTACAGTATCGTATGAAGCGACGGCGGAGGTGACGAAGGAGACGGCAGCAATTTTCTGGGCTAGTTGTGCGTTAAACTGCGTGTGTGTGTGTGTGTGTGTTGTCAGCGCAGTGGGAACACCAGATGTTGGTCCACACAGGTAGGACGACAGGTGAGTTTAACGAGCTTCCACCTCCGAGGTGACAACTTCCTGTGTGACCCTCCCACCTACCTGTCGACCCTGCCCCGCTCCGCAAAATAGTCATAACTCACAAAAGTGTCGGAACTCAGGTGTGAGTTTCTGATTCCTGGACTACCAGGACCTCCAACGGCCATCGACGCCGAGACGTGTTTCCTGTAAAGCTTCGTTTGATTAATAGAGGATGCGAGAGAGGGAGCAAATAAGCGACATGTGAGATTTGAAAGCGGACTCTGCCTCCTGGCCTCCAGCCTCTGGATGCATATTTCTTTTGATTTACGACCTCACTTCCTGGTAGCTCGGACTCGACTGACTGATGGTCGCCGGCTGCGTCTCTCTCTCGCCAAGTCAAACAGAAATACTCGGGATAGAGAGGTTCTATCTGGTTGATTAGTAAATATCTCTTAACCCCGAGGCAGGAAGTACGTGTTGGTGTTAAGAGTATTTGAAAGTTTTCTAGTCTTTGAAGGAATGTTGTATGCTGGTGCAAATTCAGACCAGTTTTGTCCTGATTCTTCTTAATCTGCATGAAATCATCATCTCTCCTGGTAAATGTAAGTCAACCAGATGAGAAGTCCCATTTAAAACCGACCCAAAAAGGAGAATAAAGCTGCTTTCAACTTGGATTTTGTGGAAATGAGACGACGAATCGACCCACAGCTGGCGAGTTTAGCTGTTTACTTCATTATTTACTGATTGATTTGTTGTATCTGTCCCTTGGTGATCTGTTCTAGTAAACACCGTGTTATCTTTGCTCCTCTGTGATTCGTATCCTGTTTACTCTCAAGCTTCCCCCTCGGCGATCACAAGACTTCAAGGCTTCATCTGATCTAACTTGATCTACAGCGTTGCTATGCGAAATAAAAATACATCGTAAAAAAAACACACACATGGGAAGCCCGGTTTTCCGTCTTGCATGTGTAATCCAATCGGTTCGACTGAATTTTTGCGGGGTTTCGCACTCGGTTGCAAGAGACTGCAGACCTCCCATCCACCCAGAAGACACCAGAGAAGAAACCCCGATGTCAAACACAACACCTGATAGCAGGGGATTGGTTTCCCACTGCATACCTCCACCAGGTGCACGCCTGCTTTAGGCTGCTTTCTGGATGGGGGCAGCCGGGACAGGACTCATGTACTTTTTGGGATATGAGGAGGCCCTATAGATAACCTCCGTCTGCCCTGGAGAGGATCATAATCTGAAAAGACAACACCTCCCCGCCCAGATTGGTTGAGAATGTTTCTGAGCTAGAAAGAGTTCGAACAGGTTTGACTTCTTGAGAAATTTACAACAAGGCCAATATTTGTGATTAAACGTGTAGATATAAGAAAAAAGAAATAACAGGTGAGGAAACACGTGATGATTCGACGGGAGATAACCTCAGGCAATTGAACACAAGCAGCGGAAATGTGATGACTGTGCAATCAGCATTAAAAAGTTTATGCAGATATTTATGGACTTAATGAAGAAAATGGGTGAATTATCCTTATTTACACTGTTTTTTTATTCTAGAGGCCCTAAAATGGGCGATTTTGTCGAAGTAACGGATTTGTTGGGCGTTTAAAATCAGACAGAGTGAGTATAAAATAACATTTTTGTCATTCAGTCTTTTTTTCCTGCTGTAGAAACATCAGTGTTTATTTTTAAATCCTGTTTTTTGTCTACTGGAAGAAGCAGAAGTCGTCAGACTCTCATTTCCAATAACTGACTTCATGTTTTCAATCAGGAAAGAAAAACTCATTGAAATAATTCAAATCCATGTTTGTGACAGACCGGCGTCATCTCCATGGGATTTCTCTGCGGTGGAGAAACTTTCGTGCGTTGCTTTTTTTTTTTTTTTTTTGTCCCCCATCCGCTTTACCTCCTTGTGGAAAGAGCCAGCTGAAGATACATCCCAGCTTTAAACACACACACACTTTGGTAACATCTGACTCAAGACAATGTATTTGGAAGCTGGATTCGTTCATGTCAGAGGAAACTCTAAACTTATAGGAAGAGACTGGTTTGCTGCTCTGTCTCATGCAGTCGAATGAAATTCCTCTGACCACGCTCACAAACAAGGGACAACAACGAAACGAGTGTTTTCACATCCCGCCAAAGCACGCAGGCATCCCAGTCATTTTAAAACGCTTGTTTTCAGAGCTTTTCAAGAGGCCAGTTTTACATTTTTATCATGTCTGTAACCCTTGAAGTATAAATACACTAAATTCTAACGTCTTCTTTCTGTTGGATGTTGTATAAACTGTCAATTTTGCTCAAAGACAAAAAAAACATGGCGAACCCCAACTAGTATAGCGTAAACCGGTAAATAACAAACACACGCTCCAACTTAACAGTAAATAACGTCTGGTTTATCTGGTCAGAAGGTTGAGAACCGCGCCCTTTCTCTGGATAGTTCTTGTTATTTGTGTCCTGGAGGATGGTTCTCAATGTGAATCACATGACGGACGAATACAACCAGACAAATCCGTCACACAAAGGAGCGTTTGTGAGCCGACTCCCAGTCGGCTGTGAGATCACGAGGACTGAAAGAGTACAGACACGACAGACACTCGTGCAAAAAACATCCCATGTGCTGCAAAAACAGGCACAAGTTTTTATTTGGTGGTAAAATATAGTTAAGGGCTAAAGATGTGGGATGCTTAATGCAGGGTTGTCAGTTTAGGATGAGTTTCTTTGGTAGTTATCAATCAATAAAAATTTAACCCACCTCTGCTCCGGAATACTTGTTGGTCCGATTCACCAACTCATCGACGGACACGCTTTCAGCGATGGGCATGTTGCGGAACTGGAGAGCAAATATCTCCCGTCGGGTCGGAGCGTCCGGAAGAGGCACGAAGACGATCCGGTCGAGGCGACCCGGACGCATCAAGGCCTGTGGGATGGAAGGAACGGTCAGCCTCCGGTTCGCCTTCACAAACTGTCACACACAAGTCCGAAGGAGGACACATGAAACTGAAGTGGAATCCATTTATTTCAGTACTTTCAAGGACACACTTGGTGCATAATCACTTTGGCGTCATGAAAATGCAGCCGGGACACTGCGTCTCTGACCTATGACCTCCTTGCCGTCTGCTTTTTAAAGGTGGCGGTGGAGGAACTCAAGCTTCCTATGCAGAATGAGGCCTCTCTAAAACAAAAAAACAAAAAACTCCGAACCAAATGCCTAAAATGCAAACTGTGAAATCTAAGTTTTCCACTTCTGGCAGTCAGCGCGGAGACAATGTTGACCTTATCTGATCAACCCTCCACTTCCTACAGATCACATCACCGTGACCCCAAAACAGTCCTGGAGTACCCAAAGCTGCCGCTGTCTCGCTTGTCAGACGTCATTAAGTGGCAGGCGCCTCTCAAAATAGACAGGCAGACGGACGGGCCGCCGCGTTGACACTGCGTCCGCCGGCTCTAGCCAGGCCGTGACAAGCGGTTGTGTTTGGTTTCGGTTGAGCGTTCATTGGATCGCCCAACGGACAGCATGGTCCAGCTCTTTAATTCCAGCTCTGGAACAACAAACACGGACTGGAACCCTTCGTTTGATTGTTGTTCTTCTCCCGGTACCCCAGTGAGGCCTGGCGGTAGAGACAGAGTAGCCCCCCCCCCCCAGCTCTGGACCAGACGGGCCACAGCGGAGACGAGGCAGGAGACTCACATAAACGCAAGCCATGCAGGAGGTCGTGTCAGGAGCGATCAGTGAAGGTTGGAGGGACCGGAACAGCTGCCTTTGAACACTTGTTTGCACAGTCGTCACACTGTTATTCCTGCTTCTCCGCCTGCACCATGCATCACCCAAGCCTGACAGCCTCCTTGTTTCTTTAATACACACAGATTATGAAAGGGAGGTTTAGAATTATTGATAGCAGGCCAACCTGCTGACTTGACGCAGATTCATAAACCTCTATGACTTCACACCTTCGTAAAATACATTTCTTTGGATTCTGAATTGCTGAACGGACAAAGCATGTCAAGATATACACTTGGCAATGGTATTCTTGAGCTTATCTGACAGTTTATAGACAAAATAATTTGCTGATTATTCTTAAAACTATCATTGAAATAACAAAAAAGACAACAAAAAAAAAACAACCCCAAAATAGACCTTGAGGTCATACTGGTTTTTTTTTTTTAATCTTTCATCCAACAGGGATAAAAAGTTCTCTAAACTTTAAGTAAAAGTGATCTAGCTCTCTCAAAGATTAAAGGGTGCAATCAAAAGCTGTAGACAATCTAAGAACTACACCTTGAACACTTTTATCGCTTCCTGCTTCTGTGGTTAAGTTTGAAGTTCAATGATGATGTAAAACGTTGAACTGCAACCTCATACTTAGAATGTTATAAGAGGAACCACCCAGCCTCCTTTTCCAGGTTCTACTTTATGTCTACCTCCATGTAAAAAGGTACAGGAAGCCCTTCTAAGAGTTTAATCATTTTCTGTACTTCCCTTCTGGATAACCAATTCCCCTTTAGTGGGTCGATGGAGACCTTTTCCTGCCTTTTATCTCTGGCTTTTTTGTGTTAGTTCCTGTTCATGTGTGTGGAACATGAGATGATGGAAACTGGAGACAAACATCAGTAGCTACCTCTAGGTAACCACAACAGAGTCATGGTTGACAAAGGAGCAATGGATCATGGGAGGAAACGTTCTTGTTTTTCAGGTGTCTGGATTCTTCCACTGGTTTGAGGAGACAGTCTGGCTGTCGGGTGATGAGCCAGCGGCGTGAAACGGATTGGGGGTGGGGGGATAGGAGGCCTGCTGGGAGCTGGATGGATCACAGGTTGGAGGTTCATGAAGACTTCAGATCTAAGGCTCATTTATTTCTAAGATGACTTCCCAAAATAGATCTGCTAGGTCAAATGCTGCATCTGTCAATCCCGACGTACTCCCGTGTGTTGTTATACGTTGATATTTCCCGTCCACCAGGTGGCAGTGACGAGTCAAATGTACAACAACAACGAAAATGCGGACATTTGACGATTTATCTTGGCAAATGTGGACACAGCCACGTACTTGGCATTAAAATACATGTCAATAATTTCACTTCAAGTTGTCTGTAGACATTTTCTAGGTCTTGCTGATGCCTATACTGCCTCCGAAGGATTCTGCTAGTACTGCTCCATTTCGCCCGTATCTGTGACTTTTCAGAAAACGTCCACAAATGCAGATGAAATGAAGGCAGATTACAGCCAGAAGGTTCCCATCTACATCCGCCTTTAATGCTGAGTATTAATGAGCCTTTTCAGCACCTGATAAGAAATGCCTGGCGAAAAAACAAGAGTCAATTTAGCATCACCATCTTCCGTCGGGTTGATGGGAATGGCAGGAGGTGAGATTAAGTAAACGGGGGAACACTGCGCAGACGATGGTTGTTTGTCACAGCAGGTCTAACCGCTCACAACAGCGTGTTGTTGCACAATGTGGAGGATGTGCCAGGGACACTTCCTGAGTTGCTCTCCCTGGAAGTATCTGGCGGCTGCTCGCCAACATAAACCTGGTGACCCCCCCAGGCTAAACAACAACCACAGACACTCCCCATTCAGACTGACAAACACATGCATAAATGCAAGTATACACATAACCACACCATTTTGGCAAATGATCTCAGATTGGGAGTTTGTGATGCAAGTTTCTGGTGCAAAGACGCGTTTGGTTGTCGGCTGTTGATTCTCTCTGCACACATAACGAACGAGTGGCCGTGACTTCCAGGCGCTCGGGCTCCAAGGGCTCCGAGCGATTCCAGAAAAGAGAGCCGACCCTCAAGATTTGAGACTGCTAAACTCATCTGACTGCCCTGGAGGGAAAGAAAGCCCCCCCCCCCCCTCTACTTTCCTCTCAGCAAAAGCAGGGGGCCCATCCATCACTTAACAAGATACACTTCCTGTTCTCAAGGATCCATGGATGGGGTGGGAGCAGGAGAGAGGAGGAGGAGGAAAAACTCGATGAGAGGGGGGGAAAAGGAGGAAAAGGTACGGGGGGGGGTGGGGGGACCCAGAGAGACTTGGCTTGGCATGTTGGGCAAGTGTTGACAGAGTCTTTTCATAAAGGCTTCATCCCACCTCAAGCCACGACTCGATTGGCAGGAGGAAGGAGAAGGAGAAGGGAAGCAGGAGGGCAGCCGGACCGAAGGACCCAGACGAGCCACTCGAAGGGATTAAAGGAGCAAAACCCTCCAAACAAACAGAAGAGGTGCAGGAGACACAAAACCACCATCAACAAACACTCCTAGAAATTCCATTTTCCCAAAAAATGAATCTGCATGACAGATAGCATCCCTCTTGTTGCAATGAAACAGCAGACATCATTACACACAAGTCATTTGTAATTAGAAATGCCCCTAGGCAAGAAATACCAACCAGCTTTAAGCCGAGAGTGACGCATTTATACACCACTCCACCTCGGCGACTGTGGACAACCTCGTAGGGCCCAATCAAGCACGTTGCAACGGTGAGAAAGTTTTAAAAAAACAACGTAGAGCTTATGTTGGATCAGTCAAGCTGATCAAAACATACAAAGAGAGAAAACAGAGAGAAAGAAGGGAGGAAAAAAAAAACAAACTCATCCACTCTCTCCGCGCCAAGTTTCACTGCCGATAACAACAGTAATCATTCCAGGCATTGCGATCCTCCTCAAGAAGTGATTACCCCCTCATGACAGATGACTTCCTATCCGCGAAGGCCGGTACCTCTCCCTAAACCAGCAGGGAATGCTGGGAATCTTCTCCTTGGAGCGTTGTTGTGGAGCACATACTTTGAGCGAACTCTGAAACTATTTATAAACAGTGTGTTGCGAGATTCGAGCGGTTCAGTAACGGTTCAGCCGAGTCTAGACCCAATCAGGCCGTTTTTGGATCGAATGGAAAAGGCAGAGTGCACTCTTTCTGAGAAATCTGACAAATATCTCTTAGCTTTGGTGTGTTTTTCAAGCGTTTAAGTTGTCTGGTCAAATAAAGCGGTTCGCCCGAGGAGACATCAGTTGAGTTTGTTCCCGGCCCGAAGGCGTTTGCCGTACGCGGTTTCTTAACCTGTCAGCCCGCAATCCTCAAGAGGCCTCCGGTGAGTCATACCGAGCTGGAGATGGGCCACCCTCGATTGGTACAAAACACAAACCAAACAAAAGGAAAGAAAAAAAAAAAATGATGGGAACCAGGAGAGCTGAGATTTTCGTAGGGCGATGATTAAATACAAAAAAATGTCGACCACCGTCAGGTTGAAACAACCTTTTCGGTATCTTTCGTCCACGTATTCAGGAGCAGATTTTTCTATTTTTTGGGAACGTAAAGCCTCAGAGGAGATTTTTTTTTTTTCGCATCTCCATGACTCCTGATGCTCAGCATTATTTAAATTTACTTGTGCCTAATCATTCAAGGGATTGCCGCATGTGTTTATATGGAATATTTTGCCCAGATGAGTGTTCTCTCTTGCACAACTTTGCCCCACGAAGATCAATTCCAGCTTCTGGAACATGTGTCTACCGGGTATTTGGTTTTTATGTTTGGTGGTCCTGGAGTTCCAAAGAGTTCAAGCTGTTTTGACCCAGATTTGACTGCACTTCAAAAGCCTAAAGCTCAAAATGTGTTTAAATACATGTCTGAGCTTAATTTCACGCCCCTGCTGTGTAATCCCGAATCTCCACCCCTTTGACATTTTGCGCAATTTAAATAACTTACTTTAGAAACTTGGAAGTGCTTCTTGAGCTAATTTGTTCATATAATTTAAACAATTATGCTGTCAAATCGTTCCATTCTTCCTCAGAGATGATTCCGACATACCTATCGATGACATCATCACCTGCTACCAGTTAGCCTGATTACCTGTGGAGTCTTCCAAGCAGGTGTTCTTTTTGAGCATTCCACAATTATTTTTTGTTTCCTCTGTCCCGACTTGTTTGGAAACGCATCGCCAGCATCAAATCTGGAATAAGCAAATCAGTTTGATTTTCTTAGCTGACAAGCCAACACATTTTACATCAAGTTTTTGCCTTGTTTTCAACTCGGCGCAGCTAAAGCAGAGTCTTTACAGACAAAATCTTCCTGAACAAGATGACATAATGTTGGACGAGGCCACGCCGCGCTCAGACGGGCACCGGACCTGCTTTATGTCGGCCCTGATTTTGACGAAGGAGAGAATCAGAGGAGGAACAGAGCGGGGAGGAAGAGAGAGTAAATCAGAGGCGAAGGGGAGGAGACATGGAGTGGATGAGAATGACAAGGGTGAGAGAAAGAGAGAGGGAGGGAGAAAAAGAGAGAGAAGGAGTGAGAGAGCAGCAGGGCTGGCAACCAGTCAAAAAACATGAGAGGCTTTCACTCTGGATTTTGCCCTTGAGTCAAACTTGCATCCGGCAGGCGAGGCCACCGTGTCCAAGAACCAAATAACTCCGGCGCTTTAACCCCTTACTGCCCCTCACGGTCCAGGATAAGATCTGAAAACCAATGGGTTCCATCTATTCAGTTACAGGGGTGTCAAACTCATTTTCACCGAGGGCCACATCAATATAATGGCTGTCCTCAAAGGGCCTGATTTAACTAATAAATGTAACTAAATGTAACTCAATGTAACATAAATATAACTACTCCTTAATAACTTGAATTGATTACTTACTCAAGTTACAAACATTACAGTTACACAGAAATACTGTTTTTCTCTGTTACAACATAAATGCTTTTAATTTGTCAGGATATTGAACCCACAGAACTCCATCAATCAAGGATCAAACTATTGATGAATAAAGAAAAATAACATCAAACACAAGTTAGGACATTAACTTTGTTCAAAACGCATTTGTCAAAGTTAAAATGGGCTGAATTACTGCATTGTGGGAAATGTAGTTTTGAGTCAAAGCACACTTTTGATGTGTTTATTTTAGACACTTTGACCTTTCACGCTCTTGTGGGCCACATAAAATGATGTCGAGGGCCACATTTGGCCCCTGGGCCTCGAGTTAGACACATCTTCTAGTATGACGTGGGTTTTAATAAGCCATTTGGAAAAGGTTAGACAGATGGACTTTTTCCACTGTCGACGTTAATATTGATCGATAAGCAGGACCGATCACATCAATAATGAGACTTAAGCTATAATAAAGCAGGATTTGAACATATGGCCCGTTTGGGTTCCCACGTGTAGCGTCACCAATCTACACGTTTCAGTACGTGTGATCCCAGCAGGAGACAGACGCTAATCCTCAGCAGAGGTGTGTGTGTGTGTGTGTGGGTGTGTGTGTATGTGTGTGTGTGTGTGAGCAAAGGGTCATTGCAGAATTAGATGTCACACGTCTTTTACCTTTTATGGCGTGTGCGTGTGTTTGAGGGTCACAATCATATGGAGACCAGGTGAAAATGAGGAAGGGGGAGGGAAGAAGTAGCGGCAGCTGCGTTGCTGGGGGGGTGGGGGGTGGGCGTGGGGGTGCTCACACCCGTACAGCTGCCCTGGAGGAGGGGGGGGCGGACAGTAAAATCCCTGGATCTATCAAAACAAACCCCACTGACTGGGCCTCACACCTCCGAGGAAATAAAAATGGCCACTGCCAGGAAAGCGGTCCTATTTTGGTAGAATAGGTGGGCAACGTGTGGGTACGAGAGCCGAGGGGGAAAAAATCAAAAGAAGTGAAGAAAAGCAGAGGAAATTAGACGGAGAACATGTTGAAATGTCGACCCATTGGAGCCCAAAATAAGAAAGCGGTAAAGCGGCTGTGTGTTTGCTTTACAAAGAGGCGTTTCCTGCCAGCTGTCCGCAGTTTGCAGTTTAACTCTAGCGGGCCTGGAGTTCGGCGTGAACTGGCCAAGCTCTGGTTTCCATAATCTTTCCCCCGGAGTATGTGAGCGACCGACGAGTCGCGGGTCTCCAACCAATCAGGAACGAGCAGCGGCGGCGGATGCGTTCCGAGTCCAGCCGCGCGTCCCCCCCTCGGAGACAGCTTGCAGGTGCCAATCCCCACCTAGGGGTCCCCGCTGGGCTCTCGTTAGGCACGGTGCCACTCAGGAGGCCCCCTAACACGCAACCCAGAGTGCTTTGTGTTTTCCCTGACAACCCTTGTCGTCGTTGCTTTGACGGATCCGACGGGGGGCGGGGGCAAAACGCTGACATTCACCTTTGACACACTCTGAAAGGACGATACTAGAGGTTTGCATGTTTGCTACAAATCACAACCTTCTCCTCCCGAGGCCGAAGATTCTTTTTTTTTTTTTTTTGTTTATTTTTATTTTCAACACAGTTGTGGGTTTTCATTAATTTCCACATGGCTTTAAAATCCACTTTAAAACCTCGCTTAAGAAAAGACAGATGTGACCGGCGCAGGCTTTTCGAATCAAACACAACATTTCGTTGCGATAAATTACCTCAAGCTGAGCTCTTGTACACTGTGGCAAAAGGAATGGAAACCAACAACTGTCTGGAAAAACAAATAAAATAGGAAAAAGAAACACAATGAAACGCCTTTGAAAAGAGTAATAAAGACGTAGGGATGCAGTTTGTTACTAGACGTTACCTGTTAAACGACTCATGAGGTCTTTTGAATTTTGCCGCTTTTATTTTGATTACAAATTCAACATGTTAGCTGGATTTTTCTGAATTTAAAATTTTTGCATGCAGTCTAAAGATCCGTTTAACCCTTTGAAGCCAGACATATGATGTTTGATCCACTCGGCCTTTCAGGATTTTGAGACTTCTACATCATAAATTTCATTATT
This sequence comes from Antennarius maculatus, assembly GCA_013358685.1. NCBI lineage: Eukaryota > Metazoa > Chordata > Actinopteri > Lophiiformes > Antennariidae > Antennarius > Antennarius maculatus. The sequence goes on along the minus strand of CM023614.1, from coordinate 22,822,357 downwards.
TATTTCCTGTAATAACTCGATGACGCATGCATCTGCTTTTTGCATGCAAAAAAATTCTGGATTTAGTAAAAAATTATACAAATTAAAGCAAATTCTTGCAAAGAAAAATTCAACAAATTTGACAGATGATGCCATTAAGAGCTTATTTTCCCCCAAAATTCAATTTTTCTGGCAATTATGTGATAGTTCAGGCTTTAGAGGGTTAAGTTTTGTTTGGATTTTGTTTTCTTCACCACCTCCATCATTTCTATTATCATCATCATCATCATCATCATCGCCACATGACTCTTTTTAGCATTGGTGGAGGCTCGCCCCCCCTCTTTTCCTAAAGACGGGCTCTGTTATGAGGAATGTCTGCGTGTGACACATATATCAACAAACACACACACACACACACACACACACACACACACACACACACACACACACACACACACACACACACACAGCGGAAGTGAAGCTCTCATGCTGTCACTGGTGGATTCTCACAAACACAAACAGGCGTGCCGCTGAGTGACGGCCGATCTTCCAATTCCGTGAAATTTTAAACATCAGCTTGTTTGCCTTCATCCGGAGCTGAGGCCAGGTTGGGTGGGGGGGGTGGGTGGGGTGGGGGGTGAGGAGGTTGAGGCGAGTGAGGGGTGTCCACAGATACAGAAAGTGTCATCAGACACGATACCCCCCTCGCTGGATGAAGACACGTGGACTTGGCTGCATCATCGCCCACTGAGAACGCAGCTCCAGCCATGACTGTGTTGTTTTGAGCTTCGTCTCTATAAAAAAAAACGTCCCGCTGCCTTTTATTTCCACTACAAAATTCACTCAGGCTTGGAAACAAACTTTGTTTTGGTGCTGCTTCACATTAATTCATCACACCGGTCGCCAAACACCAGCTGCAGGAAAAAACAACACCGCCACCTCAACGTAAGACCACATCGTCCAGAGGCATTCTGGGTAGGATGGGACTGGTTTTATTAAGTGTGTGTTCTCCAACTTGGGCTTGATATGATACGTAACAGACAACAGAACAGACATCCTGGAGTCCACAGTATGGGGGAGGGGGGATTTTTTTTTTTTTTTTGAATGACCCGACTGATGAAGAACTTTGGAATTCGACCACATGGTCTGAACACGCCACGAAAAGGACATCTAGATAACTCCTGGTGGTTCACTTCCTGCCCGTGCTTTACTACACTGCACACCAACAATAGGAGCTGCATGCTTAATGTAATCTACAACATCCCAGCAATTAGCCACCGACTGAAGGAGATAACAAAGGAACGGAGAGAGGGAGCGAGGAAGAGGAGGAAAAAAAAAAAAAAATCCCCCACCCAGCATGTGAAAACCTGTGTCAGATTTCGCCACAGACAAGGTCACCCTCTCTCTCGGTCTCGCCTCAATGCCCCCGGCGGGGTAACTGGATCCGGGGGCAGGAGGGTGACAAACCTGTTTGTGTCGCGGCGGAGGTGCCCACATTGTGTTTTTTTTTTTTTTACGGCACCTCTGCGTTTTTTTTTAAATTTTTTATCTGCCCCCTTTGTTTTCCTTTCACAGTTAGGAACTTCAATTTACCTGCGAAAGGGATTCCAGGAGTTCTGTAACAACACACACACACACACACACACACACACACACACACACACACACACACACACTAAAAAAAAAAAAAGACTTTGTCCCAGCTCCAAAGCATCATCATTGGTGTTATGCTGCACAGCCAAGTTAACACTTGGTATGTTTGTAATTGTGCTGCCTATGAAACTGCACAGTAATCCCTTCCAGCTGCCTCCCTCACTCACCCTCTCTGCCCCCCCCACCCCCCCTTTCAGAGAAACTGTAGCTGCAGCTCTGAGTGTGTTTTCCATGGGCCCTGGTGGATTCATCCTGTTGACAGCGCCAAGCCTTTTATGCATCGAAAAACACAGTATTCCCTTTCAGGTGGAGGGACGATTGGAAGGGAGAAGGGGATCTGGGCTGTGGGTGGTGGCAGTGGAATGGAGGTGGGGGGGCAAGGACAGTCTTCAAACTTCAAAATCTTGGTCCTCATCTTTTTTTTTTTTTTTTTTTTTTTTTTTTTTTTACAAAATAGGAGTGAGAGATAGACAGTAAGAAGGGAGGGGATGAGAGATGTGGAGTAGGAGGTGGAGGCAAGGAAGAAAAAAAAAACACCAGCGGTACAAAGGAGGGCGTAATTAAGACAGGAAATGGGAGAAGAGAGGAGGGCTCTGGGGGCTTTCAGAAAGAGGCAGGCCAGGGTCGCTTTTCCAGAGAGCGGAGGAGTGGGGCCGATACCCGAGCCGTCTGAATGGAAATCAGATAATCTGTTAACACAAGGCATGGCCCAGATCCTGCCTGCAGACTGACATGGATAGGCCAGTTCCTGTTCCAATCCGCTGCGGTGGCACAAAGTGTTGCCAAGGCAACCAGCTGTTCCAGCCAAACTTCGCCTCTCTCTCTCCCCAAGTCGACATAAAAAAAATTAAAAAAAAAAAAAAAAAACGACAGGTGGGACGGCGAGGCGGGTAGAGGCAGCGACGAGGCGCTTGTGGAAACACAAAGCGAGTCGACACATGGGGGGAGGAAACGCCACGCCAGCTGTCGCACACGTTGAGGTCCGGCAAACCGCCGGTGAGGTGGTCGCAACCTTCAACCGGTCGGGGTTTACTTGGACAGGTGGCACACGCTGTAACAAACGGGTGATTCAAACCACTTATACCTCCATCGATTGTCATATTTGTCGTGAAAATACGTTCGAAACGACCGCCGTTTTGTTAACGCTACCGCGAAAGAAGTGTTAGGCATCGCAGGATGGACCAATCAAAGATGGATTCATTTCGGTACAGTGAAAATGGGCCTTAAACCAAGAATATTGTCTACTATAATGTTATTAACATTAATAGGGACAAGTTCTGCAGAAAGATGTTGTGTTGGGGTAAATATTTTATGCTACTTGGCTGAATTGACTCTTCAACAAACGATTCTGTGCGGATGCCAAAGCCGACCCAATTAAGTGCATCCAGTGTTGGCAGCGACGTGACTGGAGAACATAAATATAGCATACATATACTGTATATAAGTCAAATTTATTGTTTCTGCCTTCAGTTGCGTTCTTTTCCAACCATGGCACGCTTCCATCTAACGTTTTAGTGCCACAGTCGAGTTAACTTGCATAGAACGTATATATTAAACGTGGAATCTGCGCCGGTAGGAACTCCATTCCACCAGAATCAATGGAAACCAGGTTGATCGATCAGGCTAACGAGCCACATGTTCAAATTCAAACTGAAAAGTTTCCTCAGCCAAACTCAACATTTTACATTTACAACTTTATGCTCATTGACATCTTTTGTGTGCTTTTTCACAGTATCGCCAAAGAAAAGAGGCCGACTGGTCTACCTGACGGTCGTGTTGGTCCCAGTGGAGTGTTGGGATCAACCCCCTCCATTCTAAAGCGTCATAAAAGTGTTATTTACAATGGTCTGAACAACTTTATAGATTCCCCTGGAGGTGAACAGGAGGCCACGGCTCTAAATCAAAGCTGCTTAAAGGCAGCTTTTCCAAACTTTATCCAATTTAAAAGCATTCATATTTCAAAAGTGGTGACTTAACAACAAGAAGGAACAAATCTCAGGTAATGAAGCCACATCACTTGACCCACATCGATTCCCCTTCCCCAACCAAAAAAGTCACTCTGCTATTTTACTATCAAATATCTCTGCAGGGGGAATAAAAAGAAAGAAGAAAAGAAGTACACCTCCTTCAGGACCTCCACCTCTGCTCCCACTTCAAGAGCGAGGCGGTGCGACACGCAGCGGCGCACCGCAGCTCAAACTTCCCCTTCCTCTCGAGAGGAAGCCATTTTATTGTGTTCCACTGAGATAATTGCCAATCCTCTAAATGAAAGGGTTTTCTCAGCGCTCTGGTAATTACTAGATACGCAGCAAGGGTCTGGTGAAGGAGGGGGGAGGTAGAGAGAAGGGAGGAGGAGGGTGGGGGGGGGGAGAAGAAAACATGACAGGCAGGTATTAAAATTCAATGGGTGGGGCAGGAAGGAAGTCGAGAGAGAGGGATGTGTTGAAACAGAGAAAATGAGCGAGGGAGGGCTGGCGGGAGGCACGCAGCGCCGCTGCAGCCTCCGTTTGGGTTTGAGGAAGGACATGTTTATGGTCTGAGGGTTGGGCCTTCTTTCTTTTTTTGATCTGGCACAGCCGTCCCTGTGCCAAGCGCTAAAGACACATCTGCTCCCGGGGCCATCGCTGGCCGTGGCGCGCTGATTTATGTGGTGATCGGCTGACCTCTTTTACTAAATCGCCGTCTTTTTTTAGGAACTTCCCATCAAATTTGGAGCAGCTGAGCGTAGTTGAATAATTCTTTCAGACAGGGCAAATTACATACCGCGCTTCCTACTCCGTGTGTTGATGAATGTCTCTCGGTGATGATGGAGGGACTGAAAACCAAAGCAAACTGTAGCTGCACATGCAGTTAGACACCACAAAAGGTTTCAGGATACACTGGCACAGTTTCACAGCACAGCTGCGTAAAACACCTCAGGTGAACACACCAATAATTGTGGGGTACTGTTGTTACGGATCACACACTTATTAACTGCTGCTGCTTCATAGTTTGATGAAAAATTAAAAAAAACAAAACAATTTTTAATCATCTAAATTGATATGGTGCATAAAAGACTGCAAATATGCAAACACGTCGCCTGGCAGCGTGATGAAAGCTTGGATTGCATTCAAAGTCAACGTTTGTAAGATGATATATTTCTACAACATCTGCAAAGGGGATCTATGCTCTGGTTAAAGCAACATTATGCAACTATTTTAGCCTAAAATAAGAGCTTCAAAATCATTTTGATGGTACACTGACTTGCGTTGCAGGGAAATGGTTCCTGTCGTCCCGAAATGTCTGCTCTCGCTCAATGAAACTTGGGTTCTCGAGTGGAAAATTCATGAGAAATGTGTCATTGTCTTATATATCAGGGAGGAAATGTCTTCTGTGATTTCAGGAGTTCCGCAATGAATGGACAGCTTGATTTGTTGCCATAGTAACCATTAATTCCTGCATATTGTAGCCGGAACTAGCTGGTTATCTCAATTAGATGCACGTCTCGTGGACTCTGCCAGGACTGGGACCATTTATGTTCTCTATATATCCCTATATAGTTACATCCATTAAAGGTCTATCCAGCAAAGGCTGCATTCTTCTATGCATCCCTGATTTTGATAATAATGCATGGCAATGGTAGGTAGGTCCAGGTAGTTCATAAGGACTTGAAGACAGACCATTTTCTTGCTCTTCATCTGTCTGTTCCTATTTATCATGCCTTGCTTGAATTGTAGCTCCACCTTCCCCAACCATTCCCAATGCCATCAATCAATTTCATCCATCTTGTCCATATATGTCCCAGAAATACGTGAAACAAGCAAAGAAAACACAAGGAAGATGTGCCTGTTTTCGTCCTTAATATGGAACATAAATATGTCTCGGCTAGCTAGCTAGTAGTTGGTAACGCTAGTAATCAGAGGGACGAGTAAGAACAAATGTAAATAAGTGAACTGCAATTCAAAATCACCCCAAAAATTCCTGCATGATGTTGCCATAAGGTTTTCTTCAGGTTAAGGCATGTTGGACTTAAGAGGGGAGTTGTGAGGTAACACCATTATTTCATGGATGATTGCCCTTTGCAATCATCTGCCCTCTTTTGTTACTGCCTGACTTTCTGGTTTTTTGAACATTATGCAAGGTCTTGCTTTTGTGATTGGATGCAAAGAAAGTCACGAGCAGCACTTTGGTGCCTTACCTTCTGCAATTCTACGAATCAAAGGTGCAAAAAATGGGACTTTTTAATGTACAACCGTGCTCCAATTTTAAAGCACTCTGGTAGGACGAGTGCTGGATTACCAACTGGAAAATGTTAGCAGCTGACCTGGGGCTTTGGACCACCAGGTTTCCCAAAAAAAGGCAGGGAAATTGCTGTACTTTAGTAGAATATGAAAAAAGAAAGGAAAAGCCTGAGCAGGTGTCTTGTACATGGAAACTCTTTAGTTCCTGCAGGTCAGTCAGTTGTACTTAAGTATTATATAAGTGTCAATCCATCTACCAGGTGATCTTTTTACATGCCATTAGATATCCTTTACACATTTTCCCTCGTGGGTCTTGACCATGGAGAACGGACTACCAGATGCCCCAAGAGGCCCTCGGGCTCGTCAAAGGCTCTCTTGTTGAGGTCGGACGGAAAAAGGTGTGCTCTTAGCTTGTTAAGTGACACAGAGTGGAGACAGGCCGGACGGAGGTGAGGGGAGGAGCGTGGGTTCGAGGGTCAAGGCATACAACAATGGTTCCCCTCAGGTTGGGAGGGGGGCCATCAGTCGAGTGTGGTTTCTTGCAATTTGAGAAAGTGGAATCTGGTCAGATTGGTGTGCTCTCGAGTTCCGGCTGCATGAGTTATGTGACTGTGGGAGGAGGATGAGGTGAGGCTGGGGGTGTGTATGGGGGGAGGAAGGGGTGGCTGGAGGGGTGGGGGTGGTGGTGGTTCTGCCTTAATTGATACTTTCAGCTCTTCCGAAAGAGGAGTGAAACCCTCTGTCGAGCCGAATGGCGGCATTCCAGGTCAGACTGGCTGTCTCCATGGCGACAATGAAGGCGGGGGGGGGGGGTTGCGCGCCGCCATTCATGGATGAGACTAGGTGCTGGAAATGGATATGGAGTGACAGGTCAACGCCACAGGTCGCAAAATACGCTGCTCTCACAAGACTTTCACTGGGGCAGATATTTGATAGAAGGTTTGTCCATTAGCGTCACAGCCATGGACAAACTGACTGTACTGTTGGGGGGGGGGGGTGTCATCGCTAATCAATATCAGATCAGTATTTAACATTCTTTACACCAATCTCAAACAGTCTCTCCAGGATTTCACGATCGCAATAATTAGCCACAACTTGTTTACAACTTCTGTCTGATAACCGGACAGAAGTTAGCCTTGAGTTTCAATCTTGGCTTTTATGTTCTGAGACTTGTTTATCCACAGATTACCAGCGGACCACAACCCTGAGGAGAATAAGACAACATCCAGAACAATACTTACCTTTGTAGCCAGTAATAAGACCTTGAATGTGAGCGCGGCCAATGTTTCATGTCTTATAGCCTATTACAGCAAAATAAGATAACAGCTGTTGTACCTGCAGAACAGTTCACATTGTGTAGATAATGTATGGATGTTTTATAGGTATATGAAGGCACGTGATGCTGACGTAAGCTCCATCAATCAAACAGTGCTGACTGATCGACGGGGTAATGACTGCCTCAATGCAGTCCTGTCCATTCAGTCAACTCAGCAACACCCTGTTTGCAGAGACATGGATCCTTCCTTTTACAAGGGGATATTATTTTACAGTCTCCTGACCTTGGGTACATGGAGTGAAACACAACACCGCCCACCAGTCTATTTCTGTATTTGTCTTACAGTAAGCTGCTGGTAATTGAGCTATGCTCTCCAGGACTGCTAGACATTAATGTTGATGTGGACGCATTCAGACCGAGCGAAGACCAAGGCATAATCTTGCGGCTGCTATGTTTAGGTTGTGTGACTCTATTTATAAGTATTCTTGTTTCTTTAAGGTTCTTACATGTCGAGTTGCGTTTTTCCGCACTGGAAATTAGGTGCCTGGTACCGAAACTTTGTCTCCAGGTACCATTACCATTCATTCATAGGTAAAATCTTTGATTTTCGATCTTTGTAATCGTAATCCGAAGACAGTAAAGTACTTCAAGGAGGTTTACTGGCAACGCATCTTTAAAAATACCACGAAAATAAAACAGAGAATGCCCGTGTCAGCAAGCGGACTTGGCACCGAAGCACATTTTTCGTGACTAATGTGTTCAGTATGCAGCTCCTTTTGACAGATTACACCCAAAGGTTGTGATGATAGAGAGAGGAAGTAAACAGAGACCAAAAGTGAACCGACAAAAGTTTTTCAGTTCATCTCTGCATTGAGTCGATGCAAATAGAATTGGAGAATAAAGACGTGCTTGTTTGCCTTGACTTGTGTCACGCCTGCTTTGTAAGAAATGCACAAAATAACCGCACCTCTGGTTGTGTAACAACTCCGGATCTAGGTGATTCCCTTTGGCAAGAAAACAACAACCTTCAGTTTCTAAAGATAGATAAACTGGTCTATTCGCATGCTGTCAACTGCTTAATCTCAAAACTAACAAACCACAAACTGAAAGTTATTGGGCTTTCCAACAACAAGCCTCTACTTCTCCACCTAAGGCCAGGTAAGTGCGATCAATTCGCCTAAGTGTGTATTCAAAATAACTGAACAGGACATCTGTGCTGCGTTGGAAAACAGGAAAACAAAAGGAGTTCACATGAGTTCCCTTCACAGGGATTCTTCAAGACACACGTCCGCGGCAATCTAAACAACTGGATCTGCATTCTGGCTGCGTAAAAAAATTGAGTTGCACAATTAAGTTAGATATCAGCATGAGGCAGAACCTTTCCCAGTTGAACTGAAATTACCACAACTACCCAGAATTACCGCTTCAAGATTACAGAACCCGTTCCTCTGGAGGCTGCTGGGAACGGTGCTGCAGCAGTGAATCAATCAGAAAAAAAGCAGAACGTCTTTGCTGGCTAGCATCTGCTTGCAATTTCATGTAAAATCCATTCTAAGAGCAAAGGTCTACTGAGATAAGCATCTTTTGGGCAAAACTTTCTGAGATGAGGGTCCCCAGCCTAATTTGCGTCCATTATCTATATTTATGTCCTCTGTAGTGTAGTTAAGTAGTTTGTGAAAAGCCTGTTTGCATTTACAGTAATGCATAAATTTTGAGCTGACTTGACTTGGGGGGTCCTTTGGATGTGAAGGACTGAAAAGTGGAGTTATCACGTTGTCGGCGTGCATTCAGGTTTAGCAGGCTGTTGCAGTCTGGGTAGTGATTATGGCTTTGATAAGGCATTGTTGATGGGCTGTGGAAAAACGTTTTATCACTGGAGCATAATAGCGTGCATAAAAGCTATGAACCTGCACTGAATAAATATGAGGCAGCACACACCCACAGAAAGACAAATGTGCATGCACGTGCACGCTCATGGATGCACGTGCATGCTCGTGCACGCTCATGGATACACGTGCATGCATGCCTCGTGTCTGCAGAAGCTCTCCTGCAGATTATCTCTGTCAAAGAATGACAGGATCTAGGGGCTTGTCCCGTTCCCTGCCTCCCTGTTGCATCTCCACACACACACACCCCCCCACGCGCTCTCTCCTTCATTCTTCTCCCTCATTCCCTCTCTCCTTCCACCTTTCTCTGGGTATATTCTCTATATCGTCCTCCATGCCTGAGTGCAAGGTGAGGTTCACAAAAGGAACACCTGGCAAACACGGATGTGGTCCTCTTCTTCTCTTTGTCACCGCCCCCCCCCCCCCCTCACACACACACACACACATCCTCCCCAGCTCCCAACACCTCCTCCTCCTTCCCTCCCCACCCCCCCGACTACCTTTTCAGAGAGGTGCTCACAAGAATTGCAAACAAGGCTTTCAGCGGTGGGAGGAAAAAGGAAGAGGAGGATGAGGAGGAGGAGGTGCCCCCCCCCCCCCCACACACACACACGCACCTCCACCACGACTCACTCCCTTCATCTCTCCCCTCCCTCTTCAGATCGCCTTTCACACGCCAGGAAGTGCTATTCAGACCAGGAGCTGCATGTACATGTTCCTCTGAACCAGTAACGCTTCCCTTCTTTCTTTCATTCAGTGTTTGTATATTATATATATAAATATATATATTATATATACTGTATGTGCACTGTGAGGGTTCATGTTTAATTCTGAAACCTTCACCTTGAATTCATCGCAAGCCTCCAGTTTGATTGAGCTGCTCTTTATTTTATTTTGACCCTTATTTATCTGATAAAATAGTCGAAAAACCCACACAAGGCTTCCAACCAGCAGCTTCACACCTCTTAATATTCTTAACACGTCTTTATGTTCAGCATGCACTCGTCTAACCTTGGGATTAAGTTCAGGCAAACCTTGGATTAAATAAAACATGGATCATATCTTGGTTTATAGTTTACATGTTCCAATTTGAATCGAGGTTAAACTAGGTGGAGGTATTAGTTTAGTTAATATAGAGCAAGACCAAAATTCGTTCAGAGACAAAGTCTCATTGTCTGAACTTAAAATGAGTCCTAATCAAGCATGTGGTTCAGCTATTATGTCTGGGTTCCGGCTATTGCAAAACATTTTTCTGGTAAATTATAGGAACTTAATAACAATGCAACAACTTCACATGACGTTTAATCCCTTTCTTATACCTGACATCCATTAACTACACAAATAAACATTCTAGCAGGGCTGCAGATGTCTTTTATTGACGGTGATATGACGGCGATGACGAGGATAGGAATTTGGAATGTAAAGGATGTCTTTAATTGGTTCTCATTTGTAAATAATCTGTGCTTTGGCAAGAGAAGCAAATGAAATTACTGTTATTAAAGGTAAGCCACATCTTATTGGATGTTAGCTAATGACTTTACAAGCACCGCACAACTGGCGGAAGTTCCTCTACGTGTCCTTTTTCAAAGAAGTAAAGAGAACTTTGTTGGTTTAGCACAGTTATGAAAACTCTTGGATCCAGCTGCCCGGTTCTGACGGGGTTCTGACGCCGTCTGGCGATCCCACACACACTTCTTCTGGAACACATGCATGCCTTAAGGCTTAAGCAAATGACTGGCAATCAATTAGTTGATTAGAGGAAAATTACTTCAAGAAAGTTTTGATAATTACCTCCGCCAACGAGGGACTGAGGTTATGTAATTGGTTTGTTTGTTTGTAAGCAGGATAAGTCAAAAAGCTCTCAATGGACTTGAATGAAATTTTGTGGAACGGTCAGCCCTGGGGAGGGAACAGAAGATTGGTTTTTGAGGCTTATCCAGGGGATGGCATGAGTCCAAGAGGAGATTTCACAAATCTAACCACGGTCATGTCAAGACACGCCCCACTCGACCACTGATTGGTTTGGCATGACAATTTCTCACTTAGTAGAAAATCTCTCACTGAAGGGTTACGTGAGAAACACCATCGTCATGCCAAGCCAATCAGAAGTAGAATAGCACCCTAACCGCATCCCGTAGAACTCAATAAGGTAGTCATCAACACCCTGTCACATCTTAACAGTCCTCATTTTCTGTTCCCATGTGCTGCCAAAAACTGATGATGTCATCGGTCGACTCCTCATCAGCACCGTTTATCTCGTTCAACCACCACTTTCGTATAATCGTGATAAAAATAATGGAAATTATTGACAAAAGACCTGAGAGAAAACAAAGCTTTGTCCCTCCCAAACGGAAAACCGTCCTGAACATCAGCAACTACACCTGATCGGATTCCTTTCACCCATCAATGCAGGTACGGGTATGTTATCGGTGTCTCCCTGTGAGTGTCTTTGTCAAGGACATTGTTTGAAGTCCACCATTTCTGTCCAATGAGATGAGATGTACTTTATTGATCCCAACCTGGGAAAGAACTGTTGTCAGGTCGGGTATCGAACCCTTGAGATTCAGGTTGGAAGTCCTGGATCTTACCTCTACACCACCTATGACAGATATTCAAGATATTCTTGGCCTTCAGTCACCTTATCAAAACCCAAACACCATGACTGGAGCAACATGAAAAACCCTGGTCTCGCTCATTATTCCCAAAATACCAAGAGAGGAAATATCTTTAACATCTTCAGAAGGCTAACCTTCCTGAAGACCTAAGCCTCAACATGGACTGAAGTTTCTACATAAGTCACATTGTGGCCTTCTTGTTGAGATGCAGTGCATTCTTAAACAATGCCTTCACCAGTCTGATGAGTCTACAGCAGCTACAACAAACTTCAACCTTGGTTTGTTCTCCTGAAAACAGCCCATCCTTATCGGAGAGGGAAAATTCCATCATGGACGGCTGGGTCTTGGGCTAGAACAGACCCCATTCAACTTTGGTTTGAATCCAAGCCGAAAACAGTCAAGATGGCCCGTTTTGGATGCATTTCATGGAAGAAGGACAAAATCATAGTGCTGAAATATTTGAGAAACACATTGTGATGATTTGAAAGGTGACACTTATTACAAAAATTTACATGTGGATGAGGTTTCATGAAAATAGTAGATACTAAAACTGTTTTCAGGAGCACAACTCAGAACCAACAGGAACCAAAATGGAACCAAAGAGGAACCAAAGAGGAACCAAAGGGGAACCAAAGAGGAATAAAAGATGAACAAAAGAGGAATAAAAGATGAACAAAAGAGGAATAAAAGATGAACAAAAGAGGAATAAAAGATGAACAAAAGGAGGAACCAAACAGGAACCAAAAGGGGAACCAAAGAGGAACTAAAGATAAAGTCATATCCAATAGGAAAGATTTAAACAACACTCCTTATCTACCTTTTCACGTTGTTTATGAATGTGGTAAAATTAATGCCAGTCTATGGAGTGCACACACACACACACACACACACACACACACACACACACACACACACACACACACACACACACACACACACACACACACACACACACACACACACACACGAGGGTTTTCATATGTGAGTACATGTTTGCTTCAGGAAGACTGTGACAGCTTTACTGCGCTGTCAAGTATTTATAACCTACAACCTTTTCAGAGCCCCTAACCCAGGACCCAGCCTGCCTCCCTCTGTCTCAGGGCCTCACCGGCGGGCCCCCACTGTACTGTAACTTCACGGCACTTCAGGCCTGTAAATCTCTCAGTGATGGGACGCCAAAGTTGTGCGTACGGGCACGCACGGGGCTCCAACTCCTGCTACGACAACAGACGAGCCATCACAGTCTTGAGAGCAGCTATTTGCCTGTCAAACTTAATCTTGGCTCGCGGTTCGACTGGAGGTGGCTTTACTGTCTGTCAGGAGAGAGGGAAGGGGGGAATAAAGGAGAGAAGCTGATATTTCAGGGGTGGAAAGTGGTGCATACCATAAATAGCTTGACTTTCCTAGCTAGGAATCCCATTTTCGGTGGGAAACTTGTTTTTTGTTGTGTTTTGTTTTGGCGTGTGTTCAGAAATGACTAGCTATGTACCAAACATTGGGATGTGTAATTTGGAAGATCGAGTTTCAAGATTGGCATTCTTGCCATTTAGATAATATAATACTTGCTGCCTTATATCCTGTGGGTTGTTTAGTTTCAACGACACCCTCAATCACACCATCCCCTCTTTTTTTTTTTAGACTTTTACCTTATTTTTACCCTCCATCTGTCTTTCCTCCAAGGCCATAAGGTGCCATAAGTGCCTCAGATATCTTCACCGAACAAATCGGTATCATTCGTGAAAGTATTTCCGCTCAGTGGTGTCAGCATAGTGAGAATTTTTCACCAAATCAAAGAGACTGTTCGACTTTTAAGAAACCTGAGTAAGAATACTTTATTAAAATGAGCGCCATGTGCTGTTTAAGACATTTTCTCCTCTATCTATGTACCAGATTTGAAGTTTCCCCGTCTCAACCAGCCCCTGTGTCGCCTCCATCCACTCGCAGGTCCCACAGCAAAATAACTTATGAGTTTTTTTTCATTTTGTGACAAAAAAGAATTTGTCAGTCAAAGGTGTTCAGGGTCTAAAGAGGAGCACGCAAGCTGCTTTTCCAGTTATCTCCTGCATCTCATTACTTCTTGGAGGGATTACGATCCGTAATTCATCCCCGTTGACAAGCCATATGGTATACTGCTCTGCTCCGCAAACACTCTTAATATGTGGAGTCACCAACCAGGGAAAAAACCAGGGGGGGGAAAAAAAAAAAGAAAAGATATCCCGAGACGGACTCTTTCCTGTTATCTCAATAAGAATCAAACATTTTCAGACATGCTGGAAAAGGAGAAGTCCAAATTGAAACCCTGATTGAAATGCAGCCTCACAACTGGTTCCCCTAAAAAACTGAAAGTAGCCCATGCATCTGTAATTTTACCATACGTATATAATTTGTACCTATCGGATAACATTTGTTTATCTAACGATCGGTTCCAAATGTGTTTGGGCATACGGGATGGTAATTGCACCATTGGTTAAGTGACTGTTTCAGGGAAACGGAGCGGCATGTGCCTTCACTGGCGTAGGTGGAATGCAAAGTACATATTTGCCAGCTGAAATAACTGTAATATGGCAAAGAGGGTGGCGGGGAAGGGGGGGGGGGGTTGGCCGATTCAGTCAATGAAATTACCGAGTTCAGTCAAGAAGAGGACAGATGAGGGAATTATTGCTTGAGGTCAATTTGGATGGCAAAAAATATCGGATATCATTCTGGATGGCTTGTTTTGAGGTGACAATATGATTACATCTTCAAAATTGTGAGGAATATACATTGTTAGGACCGATTATTAGTGAATAATTCATGTCTATTTGCAAATCAGAGGTGTGTGTATGCACGCCTGTTGGCTTATTTTGAAGTCTGATGGCAGCAACAAGAATCAAACAAGTCGGAACAGAGGTAACAAAAGATAGGGAATGTTGTGGAATGCTACACGGAAAGAAAAAAACACCTGTTTGGAACGTCGCGCAGGTAAACAGGTTCACTGGGAACAGGTGATAGTATCGTGATTGAGTGTGAAAAGGGCATCCCTGAAAGGTGAAGTCATGCAGAGGCAAAGATTGAGCGAGGTTTTAGCTTTTCAGTGTCAAGGGAAACCAGAGATTCTACAAAATCTCCAAATGATTGTAAGAAGTTTGTGATTGTTTGTGAGTTTGATTATCCAAGACCTTAGATCACTGCAGCAACCGGGTTTAAGTAATTGTACAACTGCATTTGGGACATTAATAGATGGGTTATAACATAGAACATAGTTATCTATGAACACAATCGGTCTCTGCCTCTCGAAAAGAATCTAAGAGGCAAAGCAGCAGTCGTACGTGTCTTCCTGGCTGAACGACCATCCAGATGCAGCATCTGTGATGGTTTAAGGGTGTGTTAGTGCCCACGGCATGGGTAACTTAAGCATCAGTGAAGGCATCTTTAATGATAAAAGGTAAGACAAGTCTTGGAGGAGCATCCTCTGCCATTCTGAAGTCTTTGTCGTGTTTGCTTCTGCTTATTCCAGCAACACATTCTTGCCACATTCTGCACATGTTGGGTCTGGACTGCAACTTCTCCACTGAAAATGTGGGGCGCATTATGAAGCAAGATCCTTTGGATACTTTGGAGAAACTTAAGTCATACTGTAAGGTAAGGCTCCACAAGATTACAGATGATTCAGACGTTAAAAAACAAAGATTGTAAGACAAAGATGTTCAAAAATCAGGGAACCTTTCCTGAAGTTGAAATAACTTCGACAAAATTCGACAGAAAATTAAAAATAAAGTGTGTTGATAATAAACATGCCTAGTTAAGAGTGCTATTTGTAGATCAAGATTTCCTGCCCTGAGGCTATGATGTCAACAGTTTGCACATGTCAAATTACAGATAATTTGAACCGCAAATACATGAACCATATCTCCGCAGGCAAACGCCAACCAACACCAACTCAACCAAAATCCATTGTGGTATTTCAAATCGCCCAAAAAAATCAAGAAAAGGATGTGTTGTATTTTCCCTGTAGATATTTGTGCTGGAAGTTGCGCTGACATTCTACAGGAAGTGTTACTGTCGAAGCCCTCATTACCATAAAGATGTGAAGTTTCAATAAACTTGGCTTGCTTGTCACCCCCTCCCACCTATCACAGCTCCCCGGCTCCTCCGCGTCTTTTTGCTGGTGGACTACTGGCATAGACGCAGGGGGTGGGAGTTGACCGGCCCCTCCTCCTCATCTCCTCCATGGTGTTTATCCACTAATTGGGCCACTTCCTGAGACAGAGGCCAAACAGGGAAGAGAGGAATGCATGGCAAAAGGCCACTCAGACAAGCTAGCGTCAGGGTTAGACAGGGGGTGGTGATGGGAATGAGGAGAGGGGTGGATGGGGTGTACAGAGATAGATGGGGGCCGAACTTAAAGAAAAACCCTTTTTCCTTATTCTGGGGAGGGGGGCAAACCCTTGCACATGACATAACATTTCATATTCTGCAGGTGCATCTGCTAAAACGGTGGATAGGCGGCTCATGCTTCGTTTGACGTGTACCAGCGTCGGTCACCATTACAAGTATTACACAAAAAGCCTTTACATTTTGACTGCCACCCCTGAACTACCTCCACAAAATGCCAGTTTTACTGGGGGAGAAAATGCGTATAAGTCATTGTACTGACAAATGGGAGAGCTGGTGCTCGTTTTTATCCCCGCTGACCATCTATGGGCTCGGTTTCGTTTGATGTGCTCACTCTTTGAAGTCGGCCTACGGGGTCTATTGGTGTTTTCCTGGGGTTAGAAGTTGAGCCCCCACAGCATTTAGGACTTTTCAGGCCAGTTAAGGGATGCCAGATGAGCGTCCCACAGTCCCATGACTCCATTGTGATTGTTTGCTTACTATACGTGAGATTGTACGCTGCAGCCACCACAGTGTACTTCATTTTCGCTAACAATGAAAGAAAAAAAACTGGGGGACAAGGTAGGATAACACAAATTATATGATTATTTTGGGGCAGATTCCGAGTTAGAATCCTACGTAATCCCTCTGTCTTTTGTAAAAACCTGCATTTTCTAACATGAAACTGGTAATACTCAATCTATCCCTTAACCATAGTTGATAAAAAGCTCTGCTGGATTAAAGGTCACAAGCTAGACATGGAAAATGCAGCTGGACCGGTGAGAATGGCTCCGAATAAACAGACTGGGCCAATCAAGGAAGGGGGAGGCGGGGCTGGTCGAGACAGACACAAACCCTTTCCTGTTGTCCTAAATAGCAACGACCAGGGGAGAGGTATCTTCCCCCAAACTTCATGCCCTATCAGCTCCTAGGGATTCAGAACAGTGGGAGTTTGGCCGGTCAGAGAGCGAACACCATGTAGAAATTATGAGTAAATAAATAAAATAATTGACCAACTGGTGACAGAACACAGGTGTATCGTTGCATCTACCATAAAACAGCTGAAGGTTTTCCTCAAACGGTGAATAGCGTGCACTGGTTTTCTCACAGCATGAAGTAAAAACATGTTATGGCAGATACTTGACTTCTCTTTTGTGCGCGCTCTTTTTATGGACTGATTCTTTGACCAATGTTGAAGACACATTCCTTTAAAACTGTATAATGTTTTTCTAAGAGAACAGAAAGCCGGTCCAAGTTAAGGAGAAATAAGGTAGTGGGGGGAGAGAAAAGGGGCACATTGAGGACATGTTGGTTAGAAGTTTATCTACAGTTCATTCAAAAAAGGGGCTGCATGTTTGGGAAGAGAAATTTAGATTCAATGATATGATTTTTAGAAAGAGTGGGAGGCGGCGAGACAAAGGGAGTCCATTATGAGCCAAACTGCAACAGGCGTGTGGCATTCATCTGCTGTTCTCGGTCTACTGACTGATCTGAACCCACAATCTGCAGGTGGCGTGCAACAGGCTCAGCCCTGACCAATAGCACTCCAAAACAGGATGTCTGAAACTCCCCAGGCTTGGGACTTCCTCTCCCGGAGCGCCATGGCCCAGAGTTCAGCCAGCTCCCAGCCCGGAGGAACGCATTGCAGATCTGGCACGTGAAACAGTCTGCTGCTCACAAGCGAACACCACCCCCTCCGCTTCTCTGGCCCTCTTTAACAAATTTAAAACTACAGAAATAGTCCCCCTGGTGCTTTTCCAGAGGAAAGAGCTCTTTTTTCTACTTGCCCGGTTTTTGCGTCAGCAAGGGCATTGAGAGTGCACCCTCCGCGCTATTAATGAAACTTGGCCTCGGCAGCCAACGTGCCAAATTAAATGCAATGTGCCTTTCCATAATAGAACAAGCAAAAAGAGATCCAACCTTGACATGAACCGCAAAGGACTACAAAGTTCACAAAGAGGATGTGCGTATCATTTGTGACAGAACAGAGCAGACGGCATTCCCCAAACACAAAGTCATTGATGATTCATATTTCTCTGCAACACAAAATGTTCTGGGTCACTAAAAGATACACTTAACCCGAGGGTTTTACAATCCTGCCGTGTTCTTAACACTTCCTGTTTGTCAAAAGATAAACACACACCTTGTTATGCAAATTGCAAATACTTGGCACAGGTTGGAAAGACATCAACGTCCCATGTTCACATTGGGAAAAAAAAAAAAAAAGTTCTACTTATCACTACTTCTTCTCTCTGGTGTTTGAGGCCTTGCAGCTGTAGAAGCTGTGTTCACAAGGCGAGAGCTGCGTTAATACCGTTAGCAAAGATAGATGAAAGATAAATTTCCCCTTTGAAGAAGTGGATGAAGTGAGGAGGAGGGGATTCGGGAATAAAAGTGGCCACATTAGAGGGAAGCAGGAGTCTGCTGGGGGCTAAAGGGCAGGCTGGAAGAGTTAGCAGTATCCCCTGGTGCTTTACAGCTTCTCCGGTTATCCTCTTCTGTACCACCCATTTGAATTGCGGTGACTTCACTTAGATGGCACGCTGCTTTGCCAATGTGGTTCCAATTGGGCCAGAACTGTACATAAGCCCCGCAGGAAATGCAGCTGGGTGACAGACCGTCCAAAAAAAAAAAAAAAAAAAAAGGGGAGGCAGGGGAACAAGGAGTAAGGGTGTGTATGCGGTGTGAGGGCTGAGGGAAATAAAACACATGTGAGGCGACACTGAAGGGGTGGGGGCATGATTAACAATGCCGACACTTTGAAGACAGGAAGACACCTGGCGACCATCTTGTCCCTGTGGGCCCCGTGCAGACGGTAATGCTTTAGTGTGTCGGAATTAAGTCCTACGCATCTCCCAGCTTTAGCACGGAACCACTGGCCAGATGGGGATTAAGTTGGGGGGGGGGGGTAGAGATTGAAAAGGACTCAAGGAATGAGAAATTACCGTCGGCTCGACACAACTACATCGGACTCTCCGTCGACTTGGCAGCATGCTTAGAGAATGATGGATAGTATGCTAGTTGGTGAGCTAGTTCACTTCCCTTATTGACTGTGATTGCGTTAAATCCCTCCCATAAGGCCGTGCTTGAGAAGACTAATGAAGTGACTGGGCTATGTGTATTTTCCAGAAAGGATACTGTACCCTTCCTGCTTTTGCCAATCCACTAACAGCTATTGTTTAATAGAACCCTGCAAACAAACATCAGGCGCCATAAAAAAACCGACCGCCACTCTGACAGCTAATATAAATTCTGGGGTAAACATCCGAAAAGGAGCTATATTTAAGTATCATTAATGTTATTTCACATCTGTGAACTAATGTCCTCCCTTGAGCTTTCGAGATCAAACTTTACAGGATACATTCAACGATTTCCTCCCATTTGTCCCATGAAACAAAAAAAGACCCTCAAAACTATATCTGTCAAATCCCCCACCAATAAACACATCGCAGAATGTCAGCTTCCCAGGCCAACGATAGCAAAAAAACAGAGTATTGACAGGAAAAGTGGCGACACGCAGCTGGATTGGGAGCTGAGAACGGCTGGAGGGCAACAATGGATCAGGGTTGAGGTTAGGGCTATTACACCCAACGAGCTGGTGGATGTGGGGGAGACGGGATTGTTTTTGTGGCAGCTGCATCGAGTGTCTCTTCCTCAAGTCGTCTTTGTCAGTAATTGGTCTGGTAGTTAGCCACAGTTAAGCATCTCCACAGCTGACCCTGAGGGCTAAACCGCTAGCAACGTTGTCATTACAAAGTTCCCTTTGAAGACTCCAAAGATTGAGCCTGACCATTTGTTACAGTCTTTGCTCTGTATCTCGAGAAATCCAGCTTCGCTATCATTGACAAGCCTCTAACAGGAAACACATAGATCATAATGAAGTCTCTCATTGGCCTGATTACATGGTGATATGATTATTCTGCACAACAGGATGTCCTGGTACAAAGGAACCTCAATAACCAATGATTACCCAATGATTGGGTTGGATATAATAGCCATTGCTCTCACTGCATAATAGAGAATATGTGTCAACCTGCCCAGGAGGTTAGTAGCCGAATCTCTGACAAAGAACTTTTCATTGGTCTTGTACAAACATGACATTTGTACAGCGGTCCTGACATAATTTAATTTAAACAAATGAAGTTTCAACACCTTGAAAATAAATTATGCTACAACGAAAGATATACACTCGCACTTACAAAATCCGCAAACTCTGGAAAGCGACTGCCTCATGTCCTTCAGAAAGAACAAGTGGTCCATGTACATGTGTCATGACCCAGTCTCTATAAATATACACATGGTGGGCCAATACCCACAAAACATGCCACAAGAAAGAACGGTCCTTTGCAGTGGTGCAGCGGGGAAGGCTGCAGCCCTGGAGCTGCGCTTCAAGCAGATCTCAAATCAGCACTTGGGTAGAGCAAAACATATGTTAGTTATGTTATGGTTAGAATTAGCTTCCCTTTTTTTTCAGCGGATGTGGGTTTGATCCCTTCGGCCTCTGAGCTCAATCAAGTCAATCTAAAATTAGCGGGCTGCCCCTTTTTCTCCGGAAGACAGATAATTCCCCCTTGATTGGTTGGAAAGGGAAAAAAAAACAACAAAAAACTGGGGAAAGCAAACATGGTATGGAACGCGGAGAGTGGGTGAGTCCAGATTATGGAACCAGCAGTTATGGCGTCGCCAAATATAGTGACAGGTGCAGCGGCCAGCAGTTGCCAATAAACACATTCATACTAAAAATACACCGCGGCCAGAAATGGGAAAGCTTTATCAGCTTTTGAAGCCATAGGTGTTTTTTCGCAGCGGGCATAGCTTGTGATGCCAGGTAACTCCATGCTAAAATTAAACACGACAAGCCCCTTTGTCCTTTGTTAGACAAAGACAAACTAATAAAAAAGGGGTAGGGGAGGATGTCAACGAAAATTCCCCAATGAATACACTGTATAAGCAGACCATTTTGACCAAATTGGCCGTTTTCTGAAAACAAATCCTAAAATATGTGGTTTTACTCATTTTCTACCATCAGTAGAGGAGTTTGATATTTTCTAGTATCTGTAACATTAACGCAAGTCATAGGATTGCGTGGGAAAAGGATAGAACGGATGCCGATCGTGTTCTTTTCTCAATGAATACTTAAAACAGACACCAGTAGGTGTTAGTTTTACAACCAGAATGTTGGGAGGTGTTAATTTTTACAACTAGAATTGCTTGTAAACTACGTTAGCATGAGTTGCTGCAGGGTGGAAACTGCCAAAATGTTACCTTGCATTGAGCGACTACTCAATGAGCTACTGTGGCTACGAGCAAGGGAAAAGGACACAGTCATCTCTGTGTCAATAGCAGCCCTTCCCCTGAACAATGAGGCAACGTTTGTCCTGGCCTGAAAGGCAAATGGGGAGGTCTGCCCAGTAATTAAAGAGGGGCTCAGGAACCGTTAGCTCTGACTGTTTCAATATGCAAATCATAACTGGCCTGAGTGAAAAAGGCCTGTCTAGTTGCTTTGGACTTGTCTGGGTTCTTGATATCCTGAAACAACTTGATATTCTGCCCCTTTAACACAACTAGGTGAAGGTAGGACAGTCTTGCCTCTATCCCGTTTCATCATTTGGTATAAATGTGTGGATTATGCCATTGCTTTGTTCAGTGTAAACAGAAAAAAAAGCCTTGAAGAATGGTCGCCTTGTTGCAAAACTGTTGTGCAATGTCTGTGTTAATGAGTTTACTGAGGATTGTGTACAGCTGAACAATCACAACAGCAACTAAGACTAAGATTTGCAGACGATGAAGACAAATCCACAGTCAACGCTAAAAAAAGAAAATTACTGCAGCCCTAGCTGCTGATGTCACAGGATTCACAAAAGCTTTTTCTCCAAAAAAAGAAAAGAAAAACCCCTAACAAAAGAAATATGTTGTGCTTTGCTATCCTGTTTTGTACATTTCCTGAAATCTAAGGTGCAGGGTACAGGAAAAATCCGGTTTGTGAGCGAAGGTCAGCCTTCAGAGTTCTAGGTCTGGAAAAAGCATTAGGTGGAATGGAAGCGAAGACACAAGGGCTCAGTTATTTCCTCTCTTTTTTCTTTTCTCTCCATCATTTGAGAAAAGGGTTGAGGGTTTTTTTTTGGGGGGGGGGGTGAAGTGGGGGGCTATCCTCCTCGAAGTGTCTAAGCCGTCGCTGCTGGGAAGGAAACAATGACAAGAGGATTCAGGATGCACTTGTGTACTTGCTTGTGCATCTGGTGTCAGGAAGGTCGTGCAAAAAGTGTTATGTGTCTGCTTGTTTGGGTGTTTCCTTGCTTTGACTTCTTGAACATGACGAAAAAGATCTATTTCCCCAACCGTAAGCAAAATCGCTCCAACCAGAGGAAATTAAATCCCCCCCAAAAAAGACCTTATCAAATGTGTCATGAGGGTGTTTGTGCATCCTGGTTACATAACAGCTCAAAGTGAAAAGTAATCACCTTTAAAACAATGAGCAAGAAATAGAATCAGGAAGTTCGGCTTTATATAAAACATGTCCAGACCCTTTTTATTTCAAAGGCTATGTTGATAAGAATTTATGTCTGGCTGACTTTCTTTTCATGATTCTAATTAAACTTTTCTGGTTCATGGGGGAAACAAGACCCACAGAGTTGCTTGAATCACACAGCGACTCTGCCAGGGAAATATTTGAACAGATTTGTGAGTCTTTGGCTCATTTTGTTGCCTATTTCTGGGAATGCTGACAATCTGGCTCAACCGTAAAAAAAAAAAAAAAAAAAAAAATTGCCTTGTGTATCCTCATTTTACAATTAGAGCACAAAGACAAGTGTTCTGGGTCAGTCCGCCAAATGAACACCATTACTCTGGAAGTGTTTTCAGAATGCATACAAGACCTAGTCTTTTGTGAGCAACCCTGTGGGTTTCCTCAGGTGCTCAACATTTCCCTGCAGCCTTCCAAAGCAAGCGTATTGGTTAACCACCCAAACCACTCGAGCATAATGCAATCTCCGATTCACAACACACAAAATGTATTGGCAGCAATCCACGGAACCTAATCCAGGAAGGGAAACATTTCTGAAAACAGACTCTTGTTGAAAAGGCCTAATGAATGGTTTCTAATCTATTCTGAATGATGTGGAGGCTCCAGGATTTTTCCAAATGTCCCCAGTTTGTGCGTTTTTTGTTTTCCTCATTCCAAACTACCAACAAGGGAGCAGAGTAGACGGACAGTGCTGCCTCTGTGCACAAGGACTTTCCAAACACAGAAGGCAGCTGTCCTGGAATGTGCACAGACATACAAGCGAGCTCTGAAATTATGGGCCCCGGTCGACGCTAAAGAAAATAAAATTAATGTAATCTGTAGAGCATGTAGCTTTTAATTAGTGGCTTCCGTCATCTAATCGGTTGCTGTAAGCTTCTCTCTTCCTTAATTCGGGATTGGACCGGTTGGCCGTGCTGCATTTGGTGTGCTTTGTTTGTCTTGAGAGAATCCAGACCGCAATCAAGCCGAAAAATGAATGTTTTCAAGGGCAATATCGGCAAAACCGTGAGGGAGAACAACCTCATTCTTTTAGTTTTCCCTATTTTTTAAAAAAGCAAAAAAATAAAAATAAAAATCTATTCGGATGCAACAAGTTTGCTTTTTAAGAATATTCTGAGATTGTGGGGAAGAATGAAGAATACAATCTGTGCTGACGTATATCTTCAGCATACCTTTCTTCAAAGAGTCTCAAATTCCTTGATTCCAAACAGGGAGGTCAAAGGTCAGACTCACTGACATCAAAAAAAAAAAAAAAAAAAGAAAGAAAGACAAATACTACTCTGGTTTTATAGTAATGTAGTAATGTGAAAGAAAGGCATTATGAACCGCCAATTACTTCGGCACTTCCTGCCCATAGTTTTATTGTGTCCTTAGACAACCCTGTAGTTTTGCAGAACATGTATTTAACGCCACTGTGAGAGTATGTAATGCCCCATTCATTCAGAAAACCCAGCTTTTGCCTGTGCTCAAAGTGCTCTTCATAATAGCTGGTGGAAGGAGCATTATCTGAAGACAAATGTTTACCCATGACCTAACAACTGAGTCATGTTTATTGCACGCAACAAAAGGTAACTGTGAGTGAAAACACACAGCAGATCACAAAGCCAGAGCCTACTGTGGTATGTTTACAGCTGGGTATGTGGTCTTTTTAGTGGCTCTGTGTCAGTTTGCAGTTAAGTAAACACTCTAATGTTGCTTTTTTCATTCGAGGTAAGTGAGCATTGCATGGGATGCAGGTACGCTAATGAGGGGCATCGCTCAATCTTCACATTCGTAGACGTGCATTTGAAAAAGATAAAGCAGGAACTAAATTTGCTGGAAAAGCGGTTCCGAAATTGTTCAAGCGGAAGACAAGCGGATGCAACGCAAAGGTTTGATAACGCCGGAGAAATCTTGGATTGGACTGAGGCGATACGTGGTGGGAAAAGGGAAAGAAAGAAAACATTTGCAAACAGGAAGATGGAGAAAAAGGGAAAAGTGAGCGGCGTGCAACTGGCTGTCTGCTGACGGCTTACAGCGAAGGCTTTACGAGGCAATTGCTGGAGGTCACGGACAGGTCTGGTTGCCTGGTACTTTTGGATTCTCACTTATACACACACACACACACACACACACACACACACACACACACACGCACACAAATTCCTCGTGTCATCCTCTCTCATGTTCAGGCTTTCCACCAGCAAACAAATGAATTTCTTTGCTACTGGGGGCAACTCAAAGAAATGCACTCCTACGCAGATATCCCATTCCTTAAAGCAGAACTTCCCAGAAATACACAAAAACATTGGAATACTTTAGTAGATTCTATTCTTGATTTGATAAGACAGGTAGATTTGAAATATTAGCCGACATTGCTGACCCTTAAAACGTTAGCTGACTGCATACAAAAGCCCTACAAGCTAAAATTGCCCCGCTATCCCACTGGCAGAGGATATCTAAAGTTTGCACGCATTATTTAACCTAATTTACTAAATACTTGAACATTTTCTGGAAGCACTTTCGCATGCTAGATAAGAGTCTGACGAGGTTTTTTGTTTTGTTTTGTTTTTTTAAAGATACCGCATCTGGTTTGGACATTTATCAACTAGCATCGACTAAAAAGGATCTCGATTGGGTGTCAGGAGGTCACGTTAGTCTGAATCTCTTTTTTTTTTTTTGTTTCGCTGTGTGGTCATGTGCTTGTTTCTCCCTGCAGCTGGAAGCCATGCAAAAAAACAACAACCAACAAACATGTGACTCAATGTCAGGGAAGGCAAAAAAAAAAAAAAAACAAGATCGCAAGCCGTGGGCGGAACGCAAGTCGGTTAGCATTTAGCGGTGAAATGAGATCGCCGATCGCCCCGTGGATGGAAGTGGTACCTGAATTATGAGGAGCAGAAAATTAGAGGAGGTACAACCGGAGAAGTAATAAAGATGATGGAGATAGGAGAGAGGGAAAGAAGCAGGGAGTCCAAGAAAAAGACAGAGTTTCTCCTTTCTGCGTTGTGTCTGTGACTAATGCTCGAACGTGCCTCTCTCGCTCTCCCTGTCTGTTTACAATTACAGCGCTTCGAATGAATCTTCCACGAATGACCGCTCAACTGGCAGCCCTGACTAGTCAGGAACAAGGGAGCTATTAGCGGAGGAACTGAGGAAGGAAGGAAGAGGGGAAAGCCAAAGGGAAGGCAGTCCAAACTCAGAGGCCCCGGCAGGGAGAGGAGGGGAAGGTAAAGGGAGAGGGAGGGGGAGAGATCTGTGGAGTTCAGCAAAAAAAGAGAGAAGGGTGATGCAGAACGAGGGCAGAGCTACATCTCCTCCAGGCGATCTAATCGACAGGAGCAAAGGAATCCCCCCCCCCACCCAGCAGGAAAAAGAAGGAGATGAAAGAGATTAGTTTTGGGGGTCTGGCCCAGAGGACGGTGGACCAGGCAACCCCTGAAATTCTTTCATTTCTCAAGCGACAGGATTGAGGACGGGACCTCCTTTGGCCTTTTGACACAAGAAATACAAGAGAGCATGTCGTGGGTGTGACTCTCCCTCACCCCCCCCCCACCCTTTACCTCACCCATGTCAAGGTTCTTTTGGTCAGGAGGGAACTTCTGGGGACTTCCTGACAGCTATAAATTACTCTGACTTCAGAGATGACATGTAGTGGGGTGTGTGGGGGGGGGGGGGACGAGCCGATTACCCTTCCACCGCGCCGCAATCCCAGACCTACGAAAAACGCCGCCTTTCACACGGTCATTCATCAAGAGGATCCTGTGAAGGAGGAAATGGAATGACACCGCGCTGTCGTAGGCTTTTCCGACGGATCTGCCAAGTCTTTGCTGCGGGGGCCTCAAAGGCCTCAGACGCGTTTTCTGTCTCGCTTTTATTGTTGTATCTCTGCCTGACCTCGGGGGTCGCGCTGTTATCGTCGTAAAAAAAAAGTTCCACTCTAAACTCGTGGGAGGCCACTCAACTTTTAGCAGTGGATTTTTTTATTTGTATATATTTTTTAATTTTAATTTAAAAAAAAATAATCCACTGCTAAAAGTTGATTTTTTTTAAAAAAAATTTTGTAAATATCAAAAAATAAATAAATAAAAATCCACCACTAAAAGTTGATTTTTTTTTTTTTTTTAAATTGAAATTACAAAAATAAATAAATAAAAATCCACCGCTAAAAGTTGAGTGGCCTGCCACAGGATTAGAGTGGATTTTTGGAAGATGAAAAAAAAAATCCAGAATCCAGAATATAATTTTGGTCCAAATTAAACTATTACTTTAATAAATCAGATTTGGATAAGAGGAAAAAAACGATTGGACAATTTTCTCTCATCTATTTTCTGACATTAATGGAGATCAAAGATATTCAAATAGCAAACAAGAGATCAGTCAATAAACATTAGCTGAAGGCGTGATCCTGATGTTAATGGTAACAGTCCTACACACACACACACACACACACACACACACACACACACACAGCTGAAGGCCTCATATATCCAAAGGAATCTACTTAACCACATGCTTAACCAGCGCTGATGTATATACATACAGCTCCGGTACATGGGAACACAATTCCGACACTGACAGCCAAATAGCGCCCCCGCCCCCCCCCACTCACACCCACCCCCCGGTTGGATTGATTTCACCTCAGCTACAATGGGTAACTTAAATCTGGATGAAGATGACTGAAGCCGGCAGAGGATTTATACCGGGATACCGTCCCCCCC
This sequence comes from Antennarius maculatus, assembly GCA_013358685.1. Taxonomy (NCBI): domain Eukaryota; kingdom Metazoa; phylum Chordata; class Actinopteri; order Lophiiformes; family Antennariidae; genus Antennarius; species Antennarius maculatus. The sequence goes on along the minus strand of CM023614.1, from coordinate 22,795,152 downwards.
CCCCCCCCATTGGCCCGTCCAGCGCAACCTCTGAAACAACTCCAGGAAATAATAGCCCGTTTGTTTAGCCCCCCTCCAAACACAGCCATGGGCCTTGTTGAGATGGACTGCAGAGGGGGGGTTTAAAATTAAAAAAAAGAGACCCCCCCTCCCCCAAACTTACACCTTCACGTCTTGTAAGCGGTTCCTAATGTGGTGCTGGGATCCCTGGAGCGGGGAGCCCGGCTCAGGGAGCTTCAGCGGGGGGGATATGAGGAACATACAAAGGGGGTATTATTTGTTGCACCCCCCCCCCCCCAGTTGGCCCCCTACCAGCTTGTCCTCTGTATGTGGGTCTGACTGTATCCTGACGATGGCGGCTGATGACTCCTTCCAGCCCCCTTGTTTCCACACAGACGATAGAGAGGCACCAAACAGGCGCTGTCCTGGACTTGGACGGACCGCTGACGCACCGGGGGGCCGACGTTTGGCCGTCGGACAATGAGAACGTATTGGGGGGGGGGGGGGGGCAGTAGCCACAATACGTAAGAGCTGCTCATAGATCCGTTTCTTTTTAGATTGTGATGGACAATATTCCGCTTTTCAAACTTCACATCATCTTACGGATGACGAGCGGCGGAGGGGCTGTGCTGATTGGACGATACTGCCGTGTGACACGTCGTAAAAACAAACAACACGGCGGATGAAGCGCTCATGCCACAACAAAAAAAAAAAAAAAAAAAAAAAAAAAAAAACGAGCTAGAATTAAAACAATCTTACATTTTATGGTGAAAATGAAGAAAGAAACTATTTCAAGTCTGCACAACATCATTACAATTAAATTGATTAAAATTGATTGTGATATAAAGGATTTTTTTTTTTTTTTTTTTTAAAAGAAGAAACTACCCCAGCGCCCCCGTGGTGTTGCAGGAGGGAGGTTAGGAGCAGCATTTATGTGAATAAATGAGATTTCCTGAGCTGAGAGCATTCCAAGGGCGCCGGTGGTCTCAGCTTGCCAAGAGGCAAGACGACACATGCTGGAGATGTCTGCCAGGTAGCAGAGCACAAAGAGCCCTCATTTCCTTTCCAACCCCCGCCCCCCGACCCGACACACACCTTCCTCCACCATCATCTCTCTCCAGCTCACCAAAACAGAGCAGCAGCTGGCAGACACGCAGCGTCTTTTGATTTATCTCAGCAGTTTCTTCTTCTTCTTCTGAGAGTCTTTCTGAGGCTTTTTAAGACCGCTGCTCAAACTCTTCTTAGATTTCACCAACTTTTAGTTGCCGTCGCAATTTCTTCCACTAAGTTTGTGGCTGCAGAGTCGGTCTGGTCTTGCAGGGGGATTTTTTTTTTTTCTTCTTCTTCCTGTATTTGGTCAGATTGGAGGCTTTTTGTGGTGGTATTCTTGGATGCACACATGTGTAAGCTGATACTAATACAGTCCTTGAAGTCTGATACTTGCCTGGGGATCCTGCTCCCCCCCCAATGCTGACACACACACACACACACACACACACACAGCTTCCCAGAGCTCATCCATCCCTAGGTGGTATCCCATTTCTCGCCTGCAAAGACACACACACACACACTTTTTGTTTTCCTTCGCCACTGTAGCTTCACTAAAGCCACAAGCCAAAACTCTCACCCTGCCACCTTCTCGTTTAGAAACACAACCGGGGCACGAAAACCGGACGGAGTTTAGCACAAAAACGAACTCGCCTAAATTTCTGCAGCTGGTGATTAATAATCAGAAATCGACGGCGACAACGGGGGTAAAAGGAACGCGGCGTTGACGCAGAGCGGCTCCAGCAGCTACAGTGTGGACAATACAGACGGCTGGGCTCCAGAGGGACACCCTGTACCGAGGCAGCGGGGCCCTATTCAGAACTGTGCAGTCAGGAAAAAACAGTGAATGAGCTCTAATCCTTTAAGACAGCACCAATAGAGATTCCATCATGCTTGGCTCGTCACGAGAGGAGAGCAAAGCTTGGGAGATGATAACGTCAGTTCAACACAAAATGAAGTATGGCCTGTTTTGACTGGAAGGCTTACAGCCGCTCTTTTTAGACCAAGAGTTGCTTCCTGTCGAGCGGAGGCTCGGCTCAGGTGGAGAAACAAAAGGTATTCATGAAGGAAGGGTCTGAAGAATCCCTCCACAGCCGCCAGACGGGGGAATTTAGAGGAATTCCTGCAACCTAACACACAATAAACACTCATTTTATTAATGGTTATTAATTGATTTTGATGATTTATATATAATTATTGGTGCCACTGAAGGTTTTGGTATCAAATAGTTATTTAAATGTCATGTCATTCAGATTCGAACGGATTTCAAGGCAATTAAGGGAAGAAGAAGAACCGCCCTCCTCCACTTCTGATTGGTTTTCACTCCAGAGGAGGGCGGGGGTTAAAGAAAAGTGAGGAGAATCCTCCCCAGCAAATCAGAATAATCCACACCTTGATTCATGACTTGTAGGTTTTTAAAAAAACGCGATGGAATCCCGGCGGAGTGTGAGACAGTCGGAATACTTCTGCTTGTGTGATTTATAACTTATTTGACGCTTCTCAACAGGTGGTGGGGGGGTGGGGTGGGGGGTGGGGGGACCCTCAGCATTCTGGTTCAGCGGCCAGGCCACAACAAAACCATAAATCATTCGCAAAAACATCGCTGATTAAGATCCGGCACAGCAGCAGCGTGCATGAATAGAAAGCCACACACACACACACACACACACACACACACATAGAGGGGGGGGGGGGGTCAAAGCTACACAAAGCTAATGCCTGAATATTTACCAAGTGGTCCACTAATTACAGTCTGGCGGAATTCGCCTGTGATTACAATTAGCGACGTCCAGACGGGCTCAGAAAACGCTGGCAGATGTTCGGGTTCGACGTCGGGGGATTTACTCCGGGCGACCCCCGCTGAAGCCCGACAGGCCACAGAGTGACCTATTGGTGACCTGTCAGAGTGAACTAAAGCACCTTCACTGACACGACAGGGTGCGACGCGCCGCACGGAATCACGAGAGGTCGCGCGCGGCTGCCGGTTCGAATGCGTCGCGACTTACATCGTAAATAGCGAACATGTAGCTAAATCGCAGCGCTGGCATGTGTGGCTTGAAGTATGTGCTAGACCGCAAGTCCACCAAGGCTCATAAAATATTTCACAAGGGCTCACGTTTCAGTGCCATAACTCACGCCGTAGAACTTCACGACCAAAAACTAAATACTACAACAGTTGAATTATTGTGGATTTAGCAGCTAGAGCTTCTTTAAAACGCAACCTGCGCGACATGTCGCTAACAAACAGCAGAGATTATTACGTAACACGGCTTAGTTCCAAGAGACGTCCGCTTTGAGTCTGTTTTATACGCTCGGATTGATTTAGTGTGACGTGTTCCTGCTGTCGCAGGCCAAAAAGAACATGTCGTTATCGCTTCTATCTTCAAGGCCAGGCTTTATCCTCATGCAGTGGGAACTGCAAACACTTCCTGCAGATGTTTATTAGCTGGGCAACGCGTTTCATGCCAGCGTTCTCTGGCAGGAGTTTGATCTGTAGGAATCACCAGGACTGAGAGGAATTCTCCACAGAGCCGACCCGCGTCAGGTTTGGCACCATCTCCTGTTCGGACGCCACACTGCAGCCCAGGGGCCTGATGGGAACCTGGATGTACAGTCAGTGGATGGAAAAAGATGAGACTCTTTGAAGAGGCGCTTCAGGAGCGACGCCGTCGGAACGCGAGACAGACTAGCGGAGGAATGTCGCTAAACACGCTCGATTATCAATTATGTTCAATTTTAAAGACCAATTCTTTAATTTGAACTTAACAGAACTAGAACAAGGATCACTCTGAAATATTATATATAACATTAGACATGTTTATAGTAAAGAAAACACCACGACCCTTTGGACCCCCCCCCCCCCCCCTTCATCCTTCTGCTCATCATGAGTTAAAAATTGTTTTTAGAATATTATATTCCTAGTTCTTTTTTTTGTGTTTCGTCTTATACTTTGTGCTGTACTGTCTGTTGTTCTGCCCGTTTTGTACTGCCTGTGTTGTACTGCCCGTTTTACTGCCAGAGTTGTACTGCCTGTGTTGTACTACCTGTGTTGCACTGCCTGTGTTGTACTGCCTGTGTTGTTCTGCCTGTGTTGTTCTGTCTGTGTTGTACTGCCTGTGTTGTACTGCCAGTTTTACTGCCAGTTTCACTGCCAGAGTTGTACTGCCTGTGTTGTACTGCCTGTGTTGTACTGCCTGTGTTGTTCTGCCTGTGTTGTTCTGCCTGTGTTGTTCTGCCTGTGTTGTTCTGCCTGTGTTGTTCTGCCTGTTTTACTGCCAGAGTTGTACTGCCTGTGTTGTACTACCTGTGTTGTACTGCCTGTGTTGTACTGCCTGTGTTGTACTGCCTGTGTTGTTCTGCCTGTGTTGTTCTGCCTGTTTTACTGCCTGTGTTGTACTGCCTGTGTTGTACTGCCTGTGTTGTACTGCCTGTGTTGTTCTGCCCGTGTTGTTCTGCCTGTGTTGTTCTGCCTGTGTTGTACTGCCTATGTTGTACTACCTGTGTTGTCCTGCCAATGTTGTACTACCTGTGTTGTACTGCCTATGTTGTACCGCCTATGTTGTACTACCTGTGTTGTACTGCCTATGTTGTACCACCTATGTTGTACTACCTGTTGACTGTGGGTCTGAGCTACATAATGACAACATGCTAATCCGGGACGCAGCCATGCCGACGTTAAGCCATACTGGCCATGCTAGTTTAGTGGGCTAGCATGCTAACATTTGCCACTTAGCTGCGGAAAATTTAACACAGCCGTACAGCCATGCTATTAGCATAACAGCTACAAGCTAAAACATTCTCTGATTGACTTTGTTGTCGTCTATTATGTGAAGACGAGCCCTCCAGTCTCCACTAGCGGCCACGCTAATCGTTCTTACGGAGCTTCAGGAGAGACGTCCCGGCCTTTCAACCCTAATTCTATTGCCTCTGTTTTCCTTTCGCCCCTTGATCTGATAAGAGCACAGTCGGGAACTTCTGGTCCCAAACAAAAGACCCATCTGCTCCTAATCTTCTCCACTGTAAACCCCCCTCACCCCCCCTCCAGCCTCCCCGCCTCCTGATAGCCTGGACGAAGCCCGGCGCACATCAGGGTAAACAAATGGGTTGTTCAGTAAAACAACAAACCAACACCGACTTTTCCTGAGGAGAAAGTCAACAAAGACGGACTCACAACAACATGTAGCGGGGAAATGCGAATCAAGCGATTTCAGACAGACTATAAATATATTGTGCGTGTACAGCTAACTACACATTACTGGTGACGCTAAACAATTAGCTTCAGGGTTTGTTTCCGCACGTTTTACACTAAAACCATAAACGTAAAGTTAAGTTAGGCTGTGTATTGATTATACAATCAGACAACGCTGTAAACAAGGTGATATTCAGGAGTTGGTGGCTAAAATCTGTATAAAATAATCCATTAAAACCCATCGGCTGATTGATTAATCTTGCTAAAATGCTTCTTAGATCCGAAACGTGCTCGAGTCGTATGACTTGACTCTTAACGGATTTAAATTTCAATCCCTTCACTGTTTGGAAAGCGTCTCCAAACTCTGATGAATCCTGTTTCAACCTGACGAGCAGCGGAAATCCACGTCGTCTCGAGGCGACGTTTGACAGACGGACATCAGGCCAGTTACTTTCAAACCTAAATAAACACCACTTTCTCCCCCCCCCCCCCACTCCGGCTATCGAACAGCTGAGGCCCCCAGGAGCCTCGACAATGACTTCATTGACACCCCCAGCGTCCCATTAATCTTCATTTGTCCCATCATATCCTCCCATTGGTATGGAAACGCTCCCCCATCTCCGGTGTGAACTGTCAGCGTCGAGGGTGGCAAAAGATATAGGGTGCTAAAACCGAGAAGGGGGGGTGGGGGGGGGGCGGGGTATCTCTTTATTAGCCAGCTTCATCACCCAATCTATGTCATATGTTCCTCATTCAAATGACTTGAACCTTGGCAAACACACACACACACACACACACACACACACACACACACACACACACACACGGTGGGGGGGGTGCAGGAAGGAGGATGTAATCTGATTTCTCAGCTGCCCGGGAGACCACTTCCTGAGAGGGAGGCCAGCTTGTGGAAGGACGCCTGGGGTTTCCCATCTGTCCACCCAGGGGCTTGACCCCCCCCGCCCCCCCCTCCGCCACCGACCTACCGTTATACTCGCTTCTTTCTCTCTTTTTAGCTACATATACCCTCTGTCTTCACACACACACACACACACACACACACACACACACACACACACGTTTCCCAGCCGCTAATAGAGTTTGAAATAAGACGACGACCGGTTGCAGAGGTGGAGGAAGTTGCTGTCACTCCCCCACCGCAGTGATGGATCAATTCACCACAAGTGGGTTAGAAACGGGTTGGGGGGAGGGGGGGAGGGCACATGGTGGTGGTGGTGGTGGTGGGGGGTTAAACCCCAAATTTGTACGAGGGGGATTTCTCCTTCATGTGCTGATAGATTCGCAATGAGAATTTAGAAGTTCACCAAAAAGAAATTGGAAATGCAGACGTGGCGACGCTTGATGGTCTCTTTTGGAAAGAAGAAGAGAAAACGAGGTTCGTGTTGGCAGAACCGGCAAATAAAATCCAATGACGTTCAATTTTAGACACAAAAACTGCTCATCAACAACTGCATTTCAAAGGCGCTCCATGCATTTACAAGGGTAAAGAAGACTTCTTCTGCACAAACTGAAAGAAGAACTACTAAATTTTAGAATGAAATAAAAACAACAGATGACAATAAGATTTATTCTGTCTCTGAAAGTTTTACTATTTAGACTGAAATCTGTAAAAATTCCTCAAAAACTCTCAGTATTGAACTTGAAATATTTCAAACAAATGCAACCAAACGAATGTCAGACGAGTAAAAAAAAAATAAAAAATCCTAGAAATACTGAAGGATTGATGAAAGTTTTTTTTTAAATTTTTTTTCAATAGACATTATTTGCTGCTTAGCAATCGTTGATTAACATCTTTAAAAGGTGGCAAAGCTGCTTCCTCATCTAATGGACTCTTCCTGACAGCCCTCCAGTTCATGAAGAGCATCTAAAGTGAGTTTAGGAGGAAAATCAACGACAGGAATGAAGGAAGCGAAGCAGAGACATACGGCAGGTCGAGCAAGAGCTCACAAAGCGCCGCGGAATCCTCCTTTCCTGAGTCCTTCTGACGAGGCCCAGACTCCGTCTTTGATTAGCGCTCAGGAAATTTCATTAGGACGGAGACGGGTGGATAAGAGAGCGGAGAGAGCTTTTGTGGATGGCCAGAGGAAGAGGAGGAGATAAAAGAAATGGAAAGCGGACGAGGACGGAGCATCTCAACTTGTCGTGAAAGAGAAAAGACGATAGAAAGATGAACGGGAAGTTAATCTATCGGGGTTAAAAGACATGTTGTGTGTGGCCACAACTGATAAAAATGGCAAGAATAATGGAATTAATTGCACGCAGTTCACCTTAGCCGATGTTCTAGATCACATGCGTCAAACTCAAGGCTCGGGGGCCAAATGTGGCCCTCCACATCATTATATGTGGCCCTTGAGAGCATAAAAGGTCAATGTCTCAAAATAAATAGGCCAAAAGTTTGCTTTGACCAAAACTACATTTCCCACAATGCAGTAATTCCGCCCATTTTAACTCTGACAAAAACATTTTAAACAAAGTTAACGTCTTAACTTGTGTTTGATGTTATTTTTCTTTATTCATTGACAGTTTGATCCTTGATTGATGGAGTTCTGTGGGTTTAATAATTAAAGGAATTCATGTTAGAAGAGAAACAAGCAAACATTTATGTGTAACTTTAATGTTTTTAACTTGAATAAGTAATAAATTTAACATTAAGGAGTAGTTACATTTATGTTACATTACGTTGAGTTACATTTAGTTACATTTATTAGTTACATTTGGCCCTTTGAGGGCAGCCATGATGCTGATGTGGCCCTCGGTGAAAATGAGTTTGACCCCCCTGCTCTAGATGAAAAGCTGAGTGCATGTGGATCAACCTGTCTGGATTGATCACCGTTTGATCTACTGATGGAGTTTTTTGGCGTCATTCAACCAAATGAACTAAATTACCTGTGCAAAAAAACCAAACAACCAAAAAAAAAAACGCTTTGAAACCAAACGCACCCTAAACCCATCAACGCTGAGCGCCGCCGTGACACCGTCTGAAGAGAGAGTCGTGGAAGACTCCACTAGAGCGAGCGACCTTTGACCTTATCAATCATGTACAACAGAGGAGGGGAGGGACGGGAGGAGACAAGAGAGACAAACACACAACACCCCCTCCACCTTATCAATCACCGACCAAAGAGGAGGAAGGAGAGGGGAAAGATGGAGAGCCGGCGTCCGTTTACCTTATCGATCATGTCGGGCCGGTTGGTGGCGGCCAGCACCGTGACGTCCCGGAGCTGCTCCACGCCGTCCATCTCCGTCAGGAGCTGAGCCAAGACCCGGTCGCCGACGCCGCCGGAGCCCGACGAGCTGGAGGGAGACAAGACGGATGAGCGGAGGGGGAAGAAAGGGAAGGGAAAGGGACGTATGTCGATTGTCAGAAAAAGGAAGTTATTGATGATAAAAGGGACGGATGGAGGACGGATGGCCTGGAGGGAGGATGGAAGGAAACCCAGGTGCAAAAGGAAAAACATGAAAAGAGACAACTGGGGGGGGGGGGGAGGAAAGAACGGAACTCGACGTGTGATGAACGACCGAGAGGACGACACAAATACGATGTGGAACGGTTCCCGCTCTCAGGAGTCCACAGCTACGCATGGATGTTCCTCATTCATCATTCATGTTTTCTGTATGACGTCATGAAGAGAATCGCTCGGCTGTCGGACGCTTGAACGTTTCTCCATCGCTCTGATGTCGGGTTCTTTCATTCGTTTCAGCTTCTGGCAGCTAAACGCCAGATTTTCCTGTTGATGACGTTGAAACTGAGAAGCAGAAAAGACAACTTCTCTTCAGACAACGTTGGCTGATGTAGTTTAAAACACACCATCATAGTCTTTCACATAGGAGAGAATAAAACAGACTTTTTTGGGGTGAAGGGAACAAAACAAAACAAAAAAAAAAAAAAAAAGTGGAATCAAATGTATTTAAAAAAAGTCAGAAAATAACAATTTCATAAAATTCCTGGATTTTAACCAAACATTACAAAAACGATTTGAACAAAGTTAACGTCCTAACTTGTGTTTGATGTTATTTTTTCTTTATTCATTCATAGTTTGATCCTTGATTGATGGAGTTCTGTGGGTTTAATAACCTGACAAATTCAAAGGATTTATGTTAGAACAGAGAAACATTTTTATTTTGTAACTTGAATAAGTAAATAAATTCAGCGTTATTTAACATTAAGGAGTGGTTACATTTATTTTACTTTAAATTGAGTTACATTTACTTACATTTATGAGTTACATCTGGCCCTTTGAGGACGGCCGTTACTACTCTTTACTCTGTGAAAATGAGTGACACCCCTGATCTACATAAATTACTACATGCACATTTATGGTAATAAGGGAATACGTCACCCGGAGCGACCCGATGGCTCACTGATGTGTTTTTAACAGGAGGAGGAAGATGCATCAGTCTTCATCACCAATACATTAAATACATTAAGCTGATTTGTTGGAGGCGAGACAAATATTAAACATCAGCGGCTTTAAGATTTAAGAAATTCATCACTGTGTCCGTCACTGCGTCACAAAGAGGTTATTTTCCATAATGCAATAGAGACAGAGGGCTACACACACACACACACACACACACACACACACACACACACACACACACACACACACACACACACACACAGTTTCTGTTGACAGGCCCAGCGGAAGTGCCAGACGTCATTAACAGAGATGAGGCTGCAGAGGAGCACAAAGGAGGTCTGTCAATGAGATATGAAGGGAGAGAGGGAGGGAGAGAAAGTTTGGATGGGGGAGATAATGGGGGGGGGGGGGTGTAGAATTAGAGAGAGCTGGACTGGACTGGAAGTAGGGGGGTTAGGGGAGACAGAATACGAGGTGAAAACTCATGGAGGAGGGAAAATGTGGTGAGACAAAGAGGGAGGTGATGGGGGAGAACGGGGGGGGGGGCGGCGATGGAGAAACGAGAGGGAGGTTTAACTCTGGGTCGTTGTTTCGTTTCAGATTCAACAGCCTGCCTTTCATTTCTCATGATTATCTCCCGCTCGCCGCTCCAGACTGTCCGTCAGGAATGCAGCCGCTTTATTTTCATTTCAGTCAATCTTTTCTTTTCTGCCCCCCCCCCACTTGTCTTCTCTCATCCGTCCATCTCCGCCTCCGTCCACATTCGTCGTCTGGTTCCTTTATTTATCTTGTCCCTGACGGTTTGCTCCTCTCTTCCCGTCTTCTTCATTTCATTTCATTTCATTTCATTTCCACCCGTTTGGACTCGTGGCAGGTCGGCTGACAGATTTACAGGTGCCTCTCCTGCCTCACACACACACACACACACACACGCACACGTAACAACAGCGAGGCTGTTCGGGTTGTGTCTTGCTGGCGCATGCGAGCCTCTCCATTGATTACACATGGCAGGAAGTGAAGACCAATAAATAACGTTTATAGATCAGCGCTAAGTGCATTTTTAAAATGACGGGTGGCCTCACAGCGCGACTTGCCCCCCCACCCCCCACCCCGGCTCCCCACCGAATTCATTGCGACCGTCTTGCCCTGGTGCAACTGGGTGGGAAACCAATCGCAAAATTGGACGAGATAAGAAGGAGGAGGAGGAGGAGGGAGTTCAGTCACGCTGGAAAGGCAGAATTCATGAGCGGTTAAAAAAAAAAAAAAAAGACTAAATTGGCGGAGAGTCACATCCTGTACGCTGGAGCCGAGTCAAGACGCTCCAAATATAAAGTAAATAAAAGATTGTTGGCTTTGCTTTCCTTTGCTTGTCAGTTCGGAAAAGACGTGAATGTGCGGCGGTGGAAAAGAAGACTTCCTGTCGATGTTGAAAACCTTTTTTGGAGACGAGAAGAGAGGGAAATTCATAACAATGGACTTGAGTAAATCGGGATTGGAAGCAATCCTGACTTACTCAAGTCGGGATTGCTTCCAATCCTGACTTGAGTAAATCGGGATCAGAAGCAATCCCAATTTCCCTTAAGTAAGTCGGGATTGGAACAATCCCAATTCACTCAAGTCGAGATTGCTTCCAATCCTGACTTGGGTAAATCGGGATTGAAAGCAATCCTGATTTACTCAAGTCGAGATTGCTTCCAATCCTGACTTGGGTAAATCGGGATTGGAAGCAATCCTGATTTACTCAAGTCGGGATTGCTAAGCAAGACGCTGAGCTTCATCGTCTGCTTGGCCAGGAAGCGAGCCACAAATTTGAGCCTTCCCCATCTGTCCTGGACGATCACAATGAAGCGTTTGTGCGCCTCCGGTCTGTGTCACCCCCCTACCCCCCCACCCCCCACCCCCCTTTAAGCCACAGATGTTCCCAGTACCATCCCACTGAAGCGCCTCCGGATAAGACTGCGTTCAGTGTTCGCCGGGCGCGAGAAGCCGCAAAAAAGTCTAAAAGGACACCATGGGAAGCGGCTTTGATGGAATGGTTATGCATGCTTTTCAGGACGCTTGTTCATAATTGAATCTTTGTGAGGGGAAGCTGGGACGCAGGCGAGGGATGGTAAGTCAAAGCAGACCGGGGGCGAAGGCTGCACATGACTCACCGCTGGACAATGGGTGGCAACAGTGCCAAAAATAGTAAACAGTGGACAGTCGCGGAGGTCAGCGGCGAACAATCGCCCACAGAACTGAGAGACGGGGAGGTGAGAATCCAGTCTTTTACCTCCTTCCCGCTAATTTTAGCTGAGAAAAGAACGTACTGTACCTTCCTCTTTCGCTGGCAAGAGCATCAATCTCATCAAAGAAGACGATGGAGGGAGCGACGGCCCTCGCCTTCCGAAACACCTGCGAGCGTCAGCAACAATAGAGGAGAGGAAAAACAGGCCTTTAAAGAGGGATCTGTAGAATAATCCCCAGCGCAAAACATATACAGGAAAAACAGCACTTATAATCCCATCCGTCCTTTCCGTCAGCGACTAAAAATACCCACAATGAACAAAAGTGTGGTTGTTTGCGGAGGTGCAGGAATGGACCTCGCTATGACAATAGCATCAAGAAATGTTAGCGTGGTGGTAACACACGGGAAGACACGTACGTACCTCTCTCACAGCTCGCTCAGACTCCCCCACGTACTTGCTCAGCAACTCTGGACCCTAAAGAAAGTCATTTCAACATCATTTAAATGAGATCGAATCATAATATTCGGGTTTTTACATCACCGCTGCAGATGAAAACAGAAAAATTGTGTCAAGAGGTCGAGTCTCGTGGTCTCACGCTGGACAATGTAAACTGGTTTGTGTGGTTCAACTGGTGGTTCACAAGCACTCGAGTACGCGAAGACTTGTGTGATGTCTAGTCTTTGTGTTCCTGCAGGTCCGGTCGGATTTATTTACAGTAGAACCTCGAGATACGAGTAAAATTTGAGATACGAGTCGAGCTTCAGGAAACCACCGATAGTTGGCGGATGGATACGACATCAGTGAGACCGGATCTCGTCCTAGTTGGTGGAGTAAAGACGTAGCTCGTGTGTTCTCGTGATTTTTGCGTTTCTTTTCTTTCTTTATCATTGTTTACATAACTTATATATAATTAATTATACACAGGTAAAGTCTGCATGTCTATTGGTTGATAAATAATGATTTTTTTTATATAATTTATATAGAGTTTGGGGCTTTTTTTACAAGTCTCGAACAGATTAAAATGATTTTAGTTTTTGTAAATAGGGAAATGTTTGACTTAGGAGTTCAGTCAGAACAAATTTAACTCGCATCTCGAGGTTCTACTTTATATCGTTGTGATATTTCGATTTCTAAAATCTTTCTCTAAACCAGGCCTGAATGCTCCGTCTTGGTCAAGCCAAGACATTTTTGCTAACGTTAACTTCATACTTAAACACAAAAGAGTCTCAGTGAAATCATTTCTCGTCTTTGATTGTCTGATGACAGGAATAGAAAACGCTCATAAACCAACAGCGAGTTCAGGTGAACCGATCCCAATTGTGGGCCAACCGCTGCGAGGGAGTCGATCTGTGACCACCTGACGTTTTCCTCATGAACGGGATTCAGCTCACGCGTTCCCCTGGAGCTCCCATGTCGTCTTCAGATGCTAACAATTCTCACAACCAGCCGTCTGGCGTTTCGAACCGCCGCCACTAATTTTACTCTTCCACGACCAACCCCTCTTCCTTTCTTCTCCACCCCCCCCCCACCCCCCACAACCGTCACTCACAAGCAGATAAACATCCACTCAGCCCCCACAAGAACTTCCTCCTCTGCAATCCAGCCTTTCAACACCTCCGGGCCGGCGGAGGAGACGACACTTAACTCCCAGCCCTTTTGTCTCCTGCTGTAAGTGGAGGTTGACTCATTAATCCCAGGTTCCTCTCTCTCTCTCTCTCTCTCCGTTTCCGTGGCGATCTTCAAACCGTTGACACTGCAGTGACACGAGCCGGGTGCCGTTTGTGCGTTCGGGAGGAAACTGGAATTGACACGATGATAATAGAGGATTCTTTTTTTGATTTTTTTGTTTTTTTCCCAGGCAGAGGAAACAGGCAGAGCCTTTAAGTGTCCACATTTTGAATGTGGATAACGTATCCATGTCAAAGCAACCGCTTGCGCTGGAAAAACCCGATACTGTTATGGCAGACGGGCGGACAGCGGCTGTCAGCGGGAGGGGACAGGATGTTTTTGACCCGTTTCGTGAAGGAGATACCCCTACCCACCCCCACCCCCTTTTTCCTGGTGACTTCAGCAACATGGTGCGAGTCTTTTGTTTAGCGGCGAACATAATACGGCAACAATGATAACGCATTCCTACCTCCAGCTGCTGCAGAGCTGTTTGTGTAACGTAATGTTGATCAGGATGTGTCGGGAAATAAAACAATGCCATGCAGTTTGCATTAAAAAAAAAAGAAAACATCCTTATTTTAGTATAAGATGTTTTTCCTGAACGTCCTTCTTTTCGACGTCACGGTTTCAGCGCCGAAACTGTAATTAAGTGAACATTCGGGGGAATTCTCGTGGGAAATTAAAAGTTAGTTTTCCAACACGAACCCCCCCGAAAAAGGCGTCCGACATATCGGACGTTCGACGTTATTCGACCCCCACGGATGAGAGGTTATGTCGAGGTTTGGGCGTCTCCCGCGGCAACGGCTTTGCAAGGATCCACTGATGGAACCGTCAACAGGCTGATCAATCAGTCTCTGTCAACCAGAACTGGTGGGGGGCAGAGAGGATGGGGTGATTAATGACAGCGGACAAAACATGAGGTCAGAGGTCAGGTGAGGAAGCTTTCTGCAGAGGAAGTTGGGCAGTCAGACATCACCCCCCCCACACACACCCCAGGTCAGCAGGAGTGTGGAATACGTGGGTGACCCCTTTGGTTCACGCCTGTTTTTCTTTAATTCTAACTTTTGTCACGCCTTTACGTTCAGGACGCGTCACGTCACTTAAAACAGTTTGGCGTCGGTCGGATCGAGGTCGGGCGTCGGAAACGCGACAGCGCTCGTACATCAGAGGTTCCTCTCCTGACGTTTTTGATGACGCGTTTGTTGGAACCGACAGGAAAGAAGTTCCATTTAAAGTCCGACACCAGATCAAATCAACAAGTCATCAACTTATGACATCACTGAACTCGCGAACCCTGACATCATGACTCGACTCACTTTAACGGCCAGGAAGTTGAGGCCGCTTTCGTTGGCCAGGGCTTTGGCGATCATGGTCTTGGAGCAGCCTGGGGGCCCGTACAGCAAGACTCCTCTAGGCGGCCGGATCCCCATTCGGGTGAAGGCCTCGGGGTGCCTCAGGGGCCACTCCACGGCCTGCTTCAGCTTCAGCTTCACCTCCTGCATCCCGCCTACGTCCGACCAGCGAACCTGGGAGGAGGAGACGCGGTCGGATCAACTGGAAAGGAAAAGGTTTTTTGTTTTTTGTTTTCTTTTAAATAAGTCGAATGAAATGAACAGAAATGTCGAAAAACCAAGAGTTGAAATGACAAATAGTAGTTGAACGAGAGCTGAAATATGAAGTCATGACTGTTTCAAAAGGGGTTTAATTATAATTTGGAGCAGGAACTTTGTGTGTGACGTACACGGGGGAAAAAAAAAGAAGCGCATGAAAAAAATATCAAAAATGAGACGAAGACTGTAGCGGAGGAAGTTGAAATGGTAGAAGAAGAAGAATGTCTTGTCAGAGGTGGACGTGGACGAGTGTTGGGGTCCGGTTCCTCTCAGAGCTCTAATCTGTGACGGCTCGAACACAAAGGCATCGCCAACGACGACCCCAACAGACCAAACCCGCTCTGATTGCACGCTGATGTCACCCGTCTCCTTATGTAACCCACACGGACGACCTTTTTAACTTTCTGATGGCCCAAGGAGAATGGGACTTCTTTCAGGCTGATGATGGGGATGGGGGGGGGAGGGGGTTGAGGGAAGGAAAGGGGGTGGGGGGTTGAAATATAAAAGCATATTTGGAAGGCGATGGAGGAACGGAGGGCTCGGGTTGAATCGGGGTGACTCTGGACGGAGTGAACAACAACAGCTGTCTGTCTGACAAATGGAAGGAGTGATGGAGGGGGGGGGTGGAAGTGCAAAACCCGGAGGAGATAAAGTAGATAAGAAGAGAAGCCCTCGTCCAAAAGCGCCTCAGACCCCTCCCTCGTCCTTCCTGTCTCGTTCTTCATCAAGCATCCATTATCTTTACTTTTTTTTTTTTTTTTAATCTGCTTTTATGGCATCTCTCTCCGTTCTTATCCCTCCCATCTCCTGCACCCCCCCCCCCTTTCTCTCTCTTTCCCTCCCCCCCAGCTCTTGGCTCGGCTCTCCCAACCCATTTGCATGTCGAGAGGAAACGAGTTTAGAGGTCCAGTCACGCAGGAAGTTACCTCGGCTGGACTTAAAGCTCGCGGTCACGCCATCGATGCTCCTCTTTTTCACTTCATCCTCTCTCTCTTCCTCATGCCCCCCCCCCACCCCACCCACCCACCCACCGTTTTCACCCCCTTTTCCTCCTCTCCATCCCGAGGTAACACATCCCAGGCCACCGGCGCCGTCTCCGGGGAACGAAAAGCACCTAATGGAAACCTGGCGTCCGGCCACATACTGTAAATACCGAACAATTTATGGACAGCACCGAACGACGGAGACGGAGGTGGGGGGGTGGGGGGGGGGTGGGGGGGTGGGGAGGCTGGAAAGGAAGGAAATGAGAAGGGAGAGACGCAAAGATGAGGAGATAAGGGCATGAAGATGATCTGAAGGCCCAGAGAAGAAGAAGAATGAAGGCGGTACGAAGCACATCCACACGTCTGCCTCTCTACACGTGGCGTTCGAGGACACTCAGCGGGATTCTAAACGGCGTTTCCATCGCCAGCTATTTTATGTTGTTTACTGTATGTCGTATTCGGGCCAGACGATGAATCTTAAACTTGGATAACGCCAGGAGGAATTCTGTCCTGTGGTTTATTGGCCTGGAAGGGTTGAAGATTCACACGTAGGAGTTTTCTCGTAAAAAAAAAAAAAAAAAAAAGTTATAGAAACGACATTAAAAGCTCCTTTCAGCATTAAATGCAAGGTGCTTTTAGTCACGAATGGGATGAAGAGGTGATGTTTTGACTCACACCTTTCTGCACTGCACCCCCCCCTCGCCCCCCCCACCCCTTCCCTTCCCCTCTTCCATTCCCTTCCTTTTTCGTCCGAGACCCGGTTATTATCTTTTACTGTTGTTTTCTGAACTTTACAAGAGGCCTCTCAAGGTCTGGTCCTTTGATGGGGTTGGGAGAGGAGGGTGGCGGGGGGGGGGGGACTTCTCAGACAAAAAAAAAAAAAAAGAGACTCAAAGGAGACGAAAAGGAAGAAGAATTGTTCCGCAGCTGCCAAATGAAAATATTAAAGCCAGGCTGCAAAGTGGGACATGATTATTTTTACAAAAATTAAAAAAAATTAAAAAAAAATAAAAATAAAAAATAAAAAAAGCAACGACGGTTGAATAAGAAGAGGAAGGATGTCTCGTCACCAAAAAACAAACTAAAGGATTCAAAAAAGAATGAACTTTCAATTTATTGGCGTGTAAATATATAACATAAATCATCAAGGAAAAAAAAAGAAATCGGAGAGGCTTTCCAAACAGGAAACTCGAGGCGTGTGTGTGTGTGTGTGTGTGTGTGTGTGTGTGTGTGTGTGTGTGTTCATCCGGCGTCGCTGGAAGTTTCTTATATAAAATGGGATTTGAAACAAATGTTTTCACTCATGTGGATATAATCAGGGCCGGGGCTTTTTTTTTTTTTTTTTTTTGCGGCCGGCCTTACTTTCAGCTGAGCTGCGCTCGGGGGGGGGGGGGGGGGGGGGGATAGAAAGAAAAGAACAAATTCACTCCTCCGTTTCCAGGAACCCGGAGAACTGGATGTGGACGGGTGAGCTCAGAGCGGAGCGACCGGTGGGGAGGCGGGGGATAGAGAGGACGTTTCTTCATCTTCTCCTCTTCCTTTTTTTTAAATTTTTTTTTTTTTTATTTTATTTTTTTTATAGTCGCTTGGCAGGAACCGCCGGCGACCCGATCTGCTTTCAATTACCGGTGGAGGATGATGTTAGCCCGCTTCCTGTCCCGTTATGTCTTGCACATGCAAACTCCAAAACATCCTGGAGTCTTACCGCTGTCCTCTCTTCCCCCCTCCCTCTCTCCATCCATCCATCCATCCATCCATCCATCCATCCATCCATCCGCTGTGAGCAAACTGATTCATCTTCAGGGGGGGGGGGTGGCGACGGGGTCCACTTTTCCTCAGTTTAACCCTGTTTTTTTGGAGGGGGATTCAGCGGTCACAAGGAGGGCGAAGAATCCAGTACGGATTCTGTAATTGATGAGGATGCTATAAATTAAGGAGGCAGGGTGCTGGGATTGGAGCGTCTCTCGTGGGTTTTAGTTTTCTTGCATCTCCTGAGTGAGCTAATAACGCTTCTATAACACATACGTGTGCATAAGCACGTTTTTTAAGCGTGTAAACCTGCTAAAAGTAGAGGAATTACTCCGTTCCCGTTATGCTTCATCAAACTGCTGAATCAGACGTACGTCTGCCAAGATCCGACAGAACCTTTTAGTTAAATTAACCCCCCCATTCCCCCCCAATCATGATTCCTGCAAGTTGTCTGCATCATCAAAACGTCAGTTCTGAGAGTTCAGGTGACAAAAAAAAAAAAAAAAAAAGTCACGTATCCACAAACTTTATTCCGAACGGCGCCGAGTTCCGTCAAAATCTGTCGAGTAGCTTTTGCGTTCCTTCGACAAACGGATAAACTTTAGGTTTCTCTTTTTTTTTTTTTGCTTGTTTAATGCTGACCAAACGATGTCCAAGTACCGGCGTTCCCGTCGTGGCATCACCCCGCAAAACGGGCGACGATACGAGCGTCCGTCGAGGTGTTACGGTGGCGTCACGTTCGGCAAAAAAAAAAAACAGAAAAAAAAAAAAAAACTGCTGTCAACTGCAGATTCATTCATCGCCGGAATGGATGCCAACAGGACCCGTTACCGCCGGAGACAAAAGCCAGATGTTTGCGGGTGTTTTGTCGAGAGATTTACGACAAAAGGCCGAAACAAAAAGTGTGTTTTGTTCGCTCTCGCGTCTTATTCTTTAAACTTGAGCATAATCAACTTTAATTTGAGGAGAATCAACTCCCTGCTGTCCAGCCTTAGCGACACGTCTCAATCCAGAAACTTCAAATCTACGAATACCTTTAAATTAATAAAATAAAAATAAAATAAATAAAATAAAATAAAATAAAATAAAAATTAAATTAAATTAAACAAATTAAATTAAATTAAAGAATGCCGTTCTACCAAGGGGTTAATCCTCACCCGACCGGCTGCGTTTCTCTAACTCTTCTTGGGTGAACGGAAAACAAAACACAAACACATTTTGGCTAGACTTAGGAGCCGCGCATCATTTTTTTTCGAAGCCTGGAACGCATCACTTTTTCAATTTATGTCTTTTGTTTTTCACCCCCCCCCCCCCCGCTCCCCGACCGCAGGCCTTCCTTCACACTTACAGCCTTTTTCCACCGCAGGGACGTTAGCAGGGGTCCAAGAAACCATCTCAAGAACTCTGGACGCTTTTGAAGCAGTGAAACCAGGAAATGATAGCCTGATCTTGTGTTCTTTGTGCTAGCGGGTCAGAGGTCGCAGCGATGGAGGGGTTACCGTACCTGCGGGACGTCGATAGCGACCTCCCTCATGGCGCTCGGCTTCACCACAGACGCGGCCCACTGGAGGTCCTGCAGGGTGACGGTCACCGTCCCCTTCAGCTGCCGGTCGGACGGCGGATGGAAACCGTCGAGCGCTCGCCTCAGCGCACGCAGACCTGCGGAGAGACGGGGAGAACGGGTTCAATCAGGAGGGAGGGGAAATGAGTGAGGCTGAACACACACTTCCTGTTCCTGCACTGACGTGCATCCAGGTGTTCCAGAAGTAAAAGTCTCGTCCATGTCGTTCCCTTGGCTTCCATTCACACTCAGCTGTCCCGATTCTTTTATTCATCACGTCTAAAAGTCGTGATGTGTGTGTTCTTCCTGGTGTGTTTGACCAATATTTTTGCGTTTTTTAAATGTATTTACGACAACAAAACTACAAACTCTGTCAAAAGTTTTCCCAACTTATCCCAATCGTATTTTCCAGCACCGCTGCAGGAACTTTCCGTTCCTCTTTCTAGTCGCTGACCCCACTGTTCCACTCCAGTCCTCGTCTCAGCGAGGGGGAAGGAAATAAATCCCGATAAAGGACCCGTCTCTGCAGCAGAGGATGTTATTTCACGACTGAGGTGAACTCGTGGCTTCCCCCAAAAATAGCCTCCCAAAAAATCAGAACGTCTGCGACAGGAGACGCTCGGCGGCGGCGGGAACCGGTCGGTTGATTCAGGTGGGGTCGGATGCACCGTTGCATGCAACGATTATTAAACAGGCAGAGAGGAACATGAGGGAAGCGGCGAAGTGGAACCGCAAGAATCCAGAACACGCCATGTGTGCATCAGCTGTGCAGATCACACACCCCCCCCCAGGTGGAAAGATGGGTCTGGATTACAAGCTGAACGTGGACGGTGATTAGTAGCTACGAAAACCAGTTTCCAAACCCGAGCGATATGCAAGTATGAATGCGCACACACACACACACACACACACACACACACACACACACACACACACACACACACACACACACACACACACACACACTCTTGGATTCATCTCCTGAGCGGGGGCCAGGGGGCCACGGAGCAGATGGGAGGGGATTTACGATCAGACATGACTGCATCCTGTTTATATTTTCCATGAGTCGTCCAAAGAGGCGAGTGACGGACAGGAGGAGGAAGAGGAGGAGGAAGAGGAGGAGGAAGAGGAGGAGGAAGAGGAGGAGGAAGAGGAGGAGGAAGAGGAGGAAGAGGAGGAGGAAGAGGAGGAGGAGGAGGATGAGGAGGAGGAAGAGGAGGAGGAGGAGGAAGAGGAGGAGGAGGAAGAGGAGGAGCGACCAACGCAAGGTGGTTCGTCTCCTATGAGCTCACCGAGCTGAGGTCAACGTGTTCCCCAGTCCCCCCCCCCCCCCAACCCCTCCCCGGGGTACAATATCTCTGCTTTTGCTTTTTCACCCGTCTCCCAGAGGTTCGAAACATCCCATCATTTCCACCTGGCCGTCGCCTCGGCAACTCATCTGCGTTCACGCTTTAGGTCGTCGCCGCTCAGACTGCAGGGAAACATCTGGCGCGAGTGGAGGGGGACACGGTGAGGGACGGGGGTGGGGGTGGGGTGGGGGTCCGTCATCTGAACGCCACCAGCAACATGAAAAAAATGTTCTGATCAACCTGACAAATTAAAAGCATTTATGTCAGAACAGAGAAACAAGCAAAAAACAGTTTTTCTGTGAAACTGTCATGTTTGTAACTTGAATAATGTTTGTAACTTGAATAAGTAATAAATTCAGAGTTATTTAACATGAAGGAGTAGTTACATTACATTTAGTTACATTTATTAGTTACATCTGGCCCTTTGAGGGCAGCCAGAAACATAAAACATTTATGAAAGCGAAACAAAAGAACTACATTTGATAAGAAAAACACTTTGCGCTTCACAAGAAAACAGTTTCAATTGTCGAGTATATTTTATAAATAATGTGTCTGTGATGATAATTCAATAAGTGCAGACGGAGACGGGGGGGCTGCTAAAAGATGCTGCTGACGAAATGTTTCGTAAATATTTCAGACTCATTCCAGACTCTCAGGAGTGATTTGAACATTTTACCAGCGTTATAATAAAAAGCCTGGCGGAGCAGAAACCCGACTCGATGGATACGACTAACATTTCGCTTCAGGGATTCTCTCTCTCTCTCTCTCTCTCTCCTTTGGCCGACTCCGAGCATACATTTGGTTTAGCTATGAAAACATCCGATGGGAAGGGAGAAGGGGAAAAAAAAGGCAACACAACATAATTTAATCTGAACCTTATGTGGACTCACTTTCTTCATCTTTTTTTTTTTTTTTTTTTTTTTGCATCCCTTCTACCCCCTCCTCTCCAGAATGCTTACAATTCGCCAGAGACCAGTGGAAGCCGAGACAAAGTGGGGCCCTCTAAAATGTACAAGAATGCACATTTGCAAAGCATCACACCGGGACCCGGACCCCGGTGTAGGGGGGGGGGGGGACGCAGCGGCTGGATCGCAGCGCCGGAGCTGGCAGCGCCGCCGAGCCCAGAGGAGAGCAGTTATTTGTGGTTTTGCGAGCGGAGGATGGTCTTCATTACCGGGGATCAAAACAAACCTCCCCCACTAAAAAAAAAAAAAAAAAAAAAAAAAAAATCAGGGCTTTCTGTTCAGGGGTCACCTCTGCTGACCCCCGCGTCGTTATTACAAAAAAAAAACCAAAAAAACGTCGACCCCCTTGGAAACAAAAATCCTCGGATTGTGACGTCAGCGCGTCCCGTCAACCGATCCAGACGTGTGGCTTCACCTTCAGGGGGGGGGGGGGGAGGAACAGGAAGTTCAGTTCCACCAAGAGGAAGCTCAGGTGTGTGTAACGTTCTGAACACACACACACACACACACACACCGGTACACAATCGCAGCACCACAGGAAGGGTTCCATTCCTCTCCGGGGCTTCCGGAACACTCTGTCGCACCTGTATTTACAATAACCAGCATCTGTTCCCAGAGCTGAGGGGGCTGCGCTAATATGCTCTCTTAAAACACACACACACACACACTCCAAACATGCTGGAAACGTGTGCAGGCGGACACACATGAACACACACACACACACACAGCTGTCACCGGGTAACAGATAAGTGCCGGGGTTAAGGAGTACAAGCAGCACATTTCCGGATTTTATAAACAGAGGCCCTCAAATAAAGTTGGAGCGCTGATCCGACGGATATTTATGTGAGCGGCCTTTAAATTCCTCGAGTGGCTTTAAAAAGGCCCGGCGGGTGGGGGTAAGGCTTTATAAGGGCAGGAAGCCGGGGGTAAACACACCGGCGCGCATCCAGCGCCGTTTGGCCCGTTTCTTCTTCTGCTGCGAAACGCGTTGTTTGTTTCCGTTAAATCACTCCACGCTCGTTTGGGGTAGTTTAGACCGAGGGGGGGGGGGTGAATACGCCGCCCGGCGTGGGCCGGTTTCAGCCGAGCGGGGACAGAGTTGTGTGTTTATTATTCCACGTAATCAATTTTACAAGCACTCTTATTTTTTTGTTCCAGCAGGCTTCCCCTGTTTAGAGAGGCTTGTAAACAGTGTGTCCGGATGTGGCACCAACCAACACACACACACACACACACACACACACACACACACACACACACACACACACACACACACACACACACACACACTTTGTACTGTTTGGACTGGAAGTGAGTCATCGGCCGGCGCTGGGATCAGCTGGACGCCAGCAGGACGACAGAGAGTCTGTGTGGCTCCGGGGGGCCCACGGGGCCACGGGACGGCTTCTGGGAGTGCGTCGTTCTAAAGCGTTTGTGCCGACACGCATCCAACATGCATCCAACACGTAGATATTAACCCGTTCGACTGGCGTGAGCGTTTTGAATCCACATTAACGGCTCTGCATTTCACTACAGAGTGATACTTCTTCACTGTCTGTGAGGATCTTTGGAGGCCTGAAACAGATATTTTTCTTCTCCTCTTAATTAAATGTATTTTAATTCTTATTCATTTTAATACATATTTTAATTATGATTCCTCTTTATTTGATTATTTGAAATTTTTTTTTGCAAAGAGCCTCTTTGGAGGAGTTGTTTTTTTTTTTTTTTTAGGACAGAGGTTTCCACACACTACAGATATTAAAAAATACCCCAGGCTTTGTGATTCATGGGTTTTGGGCTATATAAATTAAAAATTTAACATAAAAAGCATTTTTAAACCTAAAAATATAAAACCAACAGTTCATCCAAGTCATAATATTACTCTTTTATTAGTTCAAAATGCTGATCTTGCGTTATAAAAACTAACATTTAAACATTATTATATCTCGTATATCACTGCAGACGGCCTGTTTCTTTCTTGAGCAGCTATCAAAATTTCCTGCACCTTCTAATAGCCGACAGGCATCGGCAGAATTTCAGCAGGCAGTAAAAACACAGCAATGACTCCATCTGTACCAGCCTATCCGGTGACGGCGTGCGTGCCGACACACGTCTGACGGGAAGCCCGGTGCAGAAAGACGTGACGAGGAGCTACATCAGAGCGGCTGTCAGATTGCGTGTTTCGGAAACAGACCGGCCGGCGCGGGGGACGATGGGTCGTGTGCTGTAACGAACATAGAGCAGCAGAACTCCTCCACGCCGACGTAAAACTGTCAGCGGCGACGAAAACCACGTCCACGCAGACGGAACAACCGACACGAGGTCAGGGGAGCTGCAGAGGTGAGACCGATGGGGTGGGGGGGTGGGGTGGGAGAGATCCACGGAGATACAAGCATATCGAATCAGAATAAAGGTGTGAAAAATGAATGATAATAACCTTAAAGCACAGAAAAAAAAAAAACCACGAGTGGCTTCAAGGTCTGAATGGAGGTCAGCTGATCTGACCTCTTGTAATGCAAGATTTGTCCACTAGAGGTCCTCGTTTAAGGCCACAAATGAGTGAAGTGGGTCAGAAATGAGCAACGTAATAAAAAACTAGATGTAATTATCTTCTTATACATGATAGAAAACAAAATCTGATTTTTTTTTATTGGACCATCTCTTTATATTTGCATGAAAGAAAAAGAAAACGATCGTGCATTCAGATTTTCTCAAAAAGCAGATAAAATTTCTCAACGCTGAATGTGAATCCCTTTTGCAGGTGATATAAAATGCAGATTTTAATCGTTTGAAGGTGGGGGGGGGGGGGTTTTCAAACATCTTGTCAGGTGACCTCCATCAAACGGGCGCTAACCGATCGCCGTCGCATTCCGATCCATCTGAGAGCAGCTGATCGGTGATTGGCTCTGATCGAGCGCTGATTGTAACGCACATCTGTCATCAAGACGTCTGGAGCGCCACGCAACTCAAACCGGACCAACGAAAAAGTTCCCTGATGACATAATCACATCAAGATTCCCAAACACACACACACACACACACACACACACACACACACGTCACGAGGAATAAACACGCACACGCATCAAACAGCTGCTTTGGCTTCTGCCTCCCTCCAGAGACCACGAGTCGATTGCACGTCTTCCTCTCTGCTCGTTTTTTTTAGCGAACAGGAAGTGATGTCATCGTGCGCACCCCCGTGTGTGTGTGTGTGTGTGTGTGTGTGTGTACGCCCCCCCCCACACGCCCTGATCTAAATATAGATCTTAATTTTGGGAGTTTTGAAGCGTGAAAATGTCCTGACATCAAACAGATCGACACCTGTTGCACAAGTCAAACATGGGTCAGGTGATCGATCACATGACCTCCTCCCCCCTCTGATCGGTTTCAGCTGATCACTTCCTGTTGGGGCCTTCTAGCGGCGCCGGTTTCGCCGATTTGTTCTGGTTCATCTCAATCTGCATTTTAACACTGAGAATATCAGAGCAGGAAATCCAGCGGTTTGGTTTGGGGGGGGGGGGGGGAGTTGGGGTTGGGGGGGGCAGCGCCGAGGCGGTCGGACGAGGTTTCTCAGTCACGTCCGGCCCCCTCTCTGCGGACGGTAAATCACGCTCCTCTCCCAAACGCTTCCGCCCGGTTAGCCAGCGCTCCGTCCACGGCTGGAAATGCAATCTGCCCCCCCCCCAGACACTGGGACCACCCAGGAGACGTGTGTGTGGGAGGGGGGGGGGTGTCACACACGGAAAAACAAAACGTGTTCACACCCACAGAGTCGTGCGCGTTCAGACACACACATGCAGCCAATCAGCCGGGATGTGAGGTGGATCGGTTTGAGGGGTCAGAAGTGAGGAGTGGGGGGGGGCAAAAGAATTTCACAACAAGGAGTGGTTGGAGCGGTTTCTCTGACGCGGATCTGGAGACCGTAAAAACTCCCAACATCCTCTCTGGCTGACCCTCGGCGTTTCGTTTACTCGCCTGCCTCTTTGCAGACCGCCGCCAGGTCGGCTCCGACGTATCCGTGGGCGGCGTCGGCCAATCGCGTCACTTCCGCGTCGGTGGCGCTGCACGGAACAGAACTCAGCTGCTTCCGCAGGATATCCGCACGCTCGGCGGCGCCGGGAACCCCCACCTGCAGACGTGAAAGCGTACAGGACGGCAGGTTTGGAGGGGGTTCCGATCAGAAAGGCGACGGGTCCAAAACGTCGGCGGCGCACCTCCAGCTCCTTGTCGAAGCGTCCCGGGCGGCGCAGGGCGGGGTCCAGGGCGTGGGGGCGGTTTGTGGCCCCTAGGACCAGCAGCTGACCCGAGTGACCCTCCTGGAAGGATTGGGAGAAACAAAAAGTGGTCAGCTTCAGGAAGCAGTTTCACGTTTAGCTCCGGGTCCTCGCGGCGCTGCGGTCGCCCGTGGCGCTGCCTGTCAAAACTATGGAAAGTAAAGTTTTTTTTAAAAAAAGAACAGATGCTGGATGTAGAATGTCACATTTCAAACTATCGCTGCCAGATCTGCTGCGCCGCCGAAGCTGGAAAGTATAAATTATATGCAAATCGTCGCTTTGAGTCATCAATACCGACGCTGGAGGAGCTGAACTTCACCGCCGCGCCGCCGTAACTCCATCCCTTTGGTTTTCAGGAGAACATTTGACCCCGTTGTGACGCTAAACTTGTGTCAGTCCCCAGTTTCTAAGGCTGCGAGATGACGAATTTCTTTTTCCACCTTTCAATACTAGGGGATTTGTTTCCCAGAATGCCTTTGGGCGCATCGTCTGTCAGCACGAACGACATCCCAGAGACGCAACCGGTTGTTGAGTAAAAGGATGGAATAAGGAGAAGATGACCCGCCCGGTCATCATTAAAGAAGAGGATGAAGAGGAGACTCACTGAGCCCAGCCCATCCATCAGCGTCAGGAGAGACGCCACCACCCGTTTCTCCACCTCGTTCTGGGCCCCCTCTCTCTTGGGGCACAAGGCGTCCAGCTCGTCGATGAAGACGATGGCAGGCCGCCTGCGAATCAGAGGAAGAGGAGAGAAATGAAGGAGCAGACGACGACAGGGTGTCGGTTAAATTCATGTAACTCACACGTGTCAAACTCAAGGCCCGGGGGGCCAAATGTGGCCCGCCACATCACTTTATGTGGCCAGTGAGAGCATAAGAGGTCAGAGTCTAAAAATAAATAGGTCAAAAGTGTGCTTTGAGCAACTAAAGCGTTTTGTGATGTTTGTTAGCGTGATTCTGCAAAACGAACAGACGTCACCATCTTTGATTTATTACACATTAAAAAAAAAAAAAAAAAAAGCATCAAAGGCAAAAAAAAAAGAAAACTGTGGTGTTTTGAGTGACGTGTGGATTTCGTGGCGGTGTGACGGTGATTCACGTGTAGCTGTGTCGCTTCAAACGTTCACCTCTGACACGCGTCGGTGAAGATCCGCCTCAGCCTCGCTTCGGTTTCTCCGTAGAATCTGCAAAAACGTGAAACAACAACACATCTGGAATAAACCCCCCCCACCCCTCTTGATGCAGGCTGGTGTGTGTTCCATATGGAATAAGCCCCCCCTCCTCTCTTCCCTGTATGACCATACTTGCTCATGATTTCTGGGCCGTTGATCACGGTCATGTGAGCTCCGATCTCGTTGGCTATCGCCCGTCCGATCATAGTCTTGCCCGTGCCGGGGGGCCCGTACAGAAGCACTCCTCGGGGAGGGGCTATCCCTGAGAGGAGAACAATCTGATCTTAGATGTTTAATCTTCATTTGAGTCCTATTTTAGGCTAAACTCAGGTAATGATCTCATGTGTCCCTTCTGACCCACCGTAGTTGGAGAACAGCTCCGGGTGTTTCAGAGGAAGCTCGATGGTTTCTCTGATCACGTCCAACTGGCTGCTGAGCCCACCAATCATGCTGTACGTGACCTTTGACCTTGCATCCTCCACATCTGGATCCTCTCTTCCTGCTCCGTCTCTGAACCGGACTGTGGTGGAGCAGGAGAGGCGGTAGAAGGTGTCGCCTCTCTGAGCGCCACCGGGGGGCGCTGTGGAAGCGTTGTCCGCCCTCCCAGGGAGGAACGAGCCCTCCGGACTGAGAGCATCCTCTATCGAACCCGGAGGAGGGTCCAGGGAGTCGTAGGGGGGGACGCAGGGAGTCGGGGGCGAGGGGAGACGGGGGGGATCGGCCGGTCGGAGCGGGGTGCTCGCTGCGGGCTCCCCAGGCGTGACCGGCGCACAGTCGGCGTCGTCGTCGGCGTCCACGGTGAGCAAGCTGAGCTGCAGCGAGAGGTCAGCTGACGTGGAGTCCATCACGGAAGAAGCCTCCATGCATGGGGGAGGAGCCAGTCTCTGGAGGGTCACACCGTCCTCTCCTTTTAGGGCGTCCACCCGGAGGCTGCAGGATCGGCCAAAGTACGTCAGGGAGACGACGTTTCCTGGCAAAATGATGGTCCCAGCTGCCAAAAGGGAGAGCAGGAAAGAAACCAGTAGTTATTCCAGCAAAGGAAACAGAGCGGTCGTCAAAATGGACATAAACAGCAGTTAAAAGCAGGAAATTATATTGTTTTCTCCACAGAGAGTAGGTTGTTAAATCTAAAGTGTTCTGGTGATTGATAAAGGAGCAAAAGGAAGAAAAGAAAACCTCCCATTTTTATTCCTTTCCGACATATCTTTAATCCCATACAAACACAACACCACAACAACAAAATAATGTTAATTTAAACTTAATAAAAGAGTACACTGGATGTGTTTTCTGCTGCGAAACAAGAGGCCAACTCACCCAGAGACCTCAGGAGGAAGTTCTTGAACTCATCTGTTTCTAGTGTGTCGTCTTTTGACCTGCAAGAAGGTCAGACGTAGGTATTCTGTAACGTTTTTACCCTATAAAGTTAATATATGCACATATAATGAATGCAGAAACAACAGAAAAAATAGATGCCATAATATAAGACTTTACATATAATGAAACACTCTATTATTTATGGATCTGAATCTGTAAAAAGAATAAATAAAATCAGGACAAATTATAGATGATTAACGTTTGACGTTTGCGCTGCAGTTATATGAAGTCACCAGCAGGTGGCGGCCTTTACCACAATATGAGACCTCGATTCATTTACTTTAATTTTTCATCAGCTATTTGGACTAGATCTAAAACTTCTATCTGCTGCAGATGTTCACGAATAAAAATCTCTGAGTGTATGCCTGAAGTAATGTGCTTCTTCTGATGTTTTTTGAAAGAAGAAATACAATATTTACAACTTTAAATTATGTGGTGAAACCTTATTGACATTGACATTTAGCTGTGTAGTATGTAAACGAACTACCAAGTGTATAAAAGCTATAAAGTGCCTCAAAAGAGCCTGATGACAGTTACCCGTTAGAGAGAACCATCTCCTCAGCCTGAAGCACGGGACCCGTAATCGGCTGGAGCTTCACCTCCTCTCCTGACTTCACTCTCAGGTTTTTCTGAGCCCATTTTTGAAGACCAACCTTTCCGGGAGGGAAGGAGGCGACCGGCCATCCGACACACACCTGCAAGGCAGACATTAAACGAACTTCAAAGCTGTGCCTGAGGACCTTGACTCAAGGTTAAAGTCCAGTAACATAAAACATTTATCGTGTAAATCCTTAGAAATAAAATTCTGATGTCCTGACTGATCAGAAGAGACAGAAAACGACACCTCTTGCCGTCCTGAAGGACTCGTCAGTAGGACCGGCCTCCCAATGCAAGCGCCTGCCGACTTCATGGAGCCGAGGCTCAGTTGGGCCAAAGTCGTTCTGCAGCATTTGGGTGTTTTGTCATCAGCTGTGAGGAAATGTGAAATAATGATGCAATGCCTAAAATGAATATGACTTAAATAAAACCAATACTTTAGTTACCTGAATCAGAATTCAGTGTCATTTTTCGGTATGCCACATTTACAAGATGTAAGATACGTAAAATTCTAACGAGTTTTCCATTATATTTTAGTCTGAGTAATGGTTTAGGAGACACACATATCTAGATATGCGGGAGTTCGATTAAATTGTGTGCTGCATTGGATTAATAATTTCCCTACGAGGCTCAATAAAGCAAATTAAAATTAAATCAAGTTTAAAAATGTGGTCCAGGTACCCTCCTATTAATATACTGTACATTTCAGTTGAGGAACGTACAGACAATACTATAAAGAAAAAATCACACTGCAGTCATGTTGAGGTGAAACCAGTCATTAGTCAACTTTATATATGATTATTGTGATTATTTATTTCAACAGGTAGAAGCAGCATCTCAGCATCCAGCTGCGTCACCCGGAGCAACGCGAATCGCGTCATCAGTTTGTCCCATCGTCATCCTCCACGTGGGTTGTTAATATTTACGTACACGTTACATCCGACCGAGGCGTGGAAGCTTTAACCAATGGGCTTGTCCCCCGGTGTCTCACCTTTATCGATGAAATCGATGACAGTGAATGAATTTAAACTCCTGCAGGTCGCTCCGTCGTGGCAGGACGTCTGCATGCCGGACGGGTTCGATCCCTCCCTGGGTGACGGTGAAGTCTCTCCTTCGCTGGCTCTCTTCGATTTGTTCTTATTCTTCTTTGAAGACATTTTAACAGTGAAAATCTCCGCGTGAAAGAGCCGACATGTGTAAACATGGAGCGCTGCTGTAAACTTCCGGGTTCAACTTTAGTCCCGCCCTATTTTACCGTAAACTTCCGCATCGCTCACCGAGACTTAAAGAGAAATGACAGTCAAAATTTTTGAGTTTTGTCACCAGAAGTACACAATTTATCAGATTAAAGGTTCAAACCGTTGTTAAGATGCATAAAAAAGCTTTTTTATATACTTTCCGTAATTATTTTTGGATTTCTTCATAAAAAACGAACTAAAACAACAAAAAAAAACTTGTTATTTGATATTGGCATTGCTTTTAAAAATGTTTCCTTGTCGTATTCTTCTGCTGAATTCAACATAAATCGTTATTAATTGTTATTATATAACATTGACGTCGTCATACTAAGTTTAAAGCGTTAATTAGCTTAATTTAAACGCATGTGAATGGTATTAGCGTCAGCTTGTTCGCTAGCGAGGCCTTCTACTATTTATGGCATTACGGTAGTGACGCAACTTCCGGGGCGGGACTTTTACATAACTGTACGTCACTAAGTTAACATGCCGGTAAAAAATTAAACGTATTTAAACCAGACTACCTCCAAGCTGCTGTAAAGTTGACGTGAAAATGGCTGCTTTAGGGCTGAAGCTGCTGCCGGTGGTCAGAGGACGCCTTAGCGGCGGAGTGTGTTCCTCCGCGCGGTCAGCTGTTCGTGGGTTTTCGTGCAATGCGGGTTTACTCCGCGGCGCGGAGGGGACTAGCTCTCTGACGGGACGAGTGGACCGGTTCGGCGGAGTGACGGTGAACCTGTCGGAAACCGGTTTACCGGGAGACATCAGCGAAAGCTCCTTCTGCAGAATGCTGCACGGTTAGTGGTGGACGTTCCAGCTGTCCGTGACGTTCACGAAGAAACACGGACAATAACAGACCAATCATTGACCCCACGGTGGGGCAAATGTACAACCGCGTGATTAATATTCAAATTTAAGCCTTTTGTGTATTTGAATTATCGTGCTTAGAAATAAGTTTTGTGTCAACTCAAGAGGATTTGTTCTCTGAATGCATTGAGAAAACAGACCCTTAGACTTTTATTCTTAATTTTAAGGATTATTCTTCATATTATTTTCATTCCCTGGCTTATTTTTATTTATAGTTTTACATTTTTTTGCATCGCTTATATTTATTTTCTATTATAATACTTCTTTTTTTCAACTTCACACTTGTATATTCCATCTTAAAGCACTGTTTTTCGTAGTTTTTAAAAAGTCACAAGTTTCCAGAGGACAAATCTTTATTGATATTTTGTCTCATTATTGTCCAAAACCTGAAGATACTTGATTTTGGGTTAGGGTTAAAATATTCCTCCAGTCGATCTGTGATTATTTTTCAACATTTAAATTCTGCCTTCTCAACCTTGATCCATCAAACTGTCATTTTTCATTTTATCTCCATAATCAAATTAAGCATCAAAAACATTTGTGCAGGCTTATCTTTATCATTTCCTGTCTGTTTCTGCCCTTAATTTAATAACCCAGAACATCATTGATAATAAGTTTTTGAACAAAGATCCACAGATCCATATCAATGTTTGACTTTGCAGAGTCGTTGCTCCAGTGGAAAGCAGAGGGGAAGGTCGCCGTGTGGCTCCGAGTTCCCATCTCTCTGAGCCGATGCGCCGCCGCCGCCTCCACCCATGGCTTCACCTTCCATCACGCCCAAGACGACCACGCTGTCCTGACCCTCTGGCTGGGGCAAGGAGAGAGCAGACTTCCAGGGTTCGCAACTCACCAAGTCGGCGTAGCAGGTAGATGTTTCTAAGGCTCAGTCTGGACTTTGGATTTTGACAGTTTGATCAGTCATTATTGACAACTTGGAGTCTGTTGGATCAGCAGAAATTGGGAAATTAGTAGTTATTTTATTTTACAGTATGTGAGTATTTTTGGGGTTTTGAAGTTGGGCTTTGGCAAACATTTCTATGTGGTATAAAAAAAGAATCATCATCATCAATATTGACAATAATTAAAAACGCCTCCATCCACTGCCACAATCATTATTAATCAATAAATGATGATGTCATCTACTTGCTGAGTCTTAACTTCACAAAACACTGATGTTTATGTTTGACACTGCACTTTTCACAGGCTAGCATTTCCAAAAGTTGATTTATTAGCAGAACTTTGCCTGGTCTGGCATTACTTCACATCAAGCTCAATCCCACATCATGACAATGAACATTATTTCATCACAGTGATGAAAAATTACCTGCAGTCTGCAGTGAATCCATTTGTCCACCAGAGGGCAGAGTGTCGTTTAGACCTCATTCCAAAGCCCCTGACAGACTTGGTGCATGTCAGAACATGTCCAGAGCATCCTTCAGCGGGGATGGAGTCCAGACGCCCCCTCAGTTCCCAGATGATCCGATCAAAGGCTGATGAAACCAAGGCTTGGAATTTGAAGCATGCGTCTGTTTAGATGTCGTGTTGCTTGTGTCTTCATGCTGGGAGGTTGCTGTGGTTGAGATCTTGCAGGTGTGACACGTATGAAAGAGAGGAGTCGGACAGAATGTGGTCTCTACTGTTGGGCAGAACGCGGTTTCCATTAAAGCTTTAGTTCGATGATGCTTGTTGCTTTTCGTGTGGCCTCCATGTGGATCCTCTGGTTGTGGTAGCAGGTGGTCTTGCATGACGTTCTGAATGTCCCTCCACAGTCTTATGACTCCCAACATATGTGGTTGACAACCGTAACGTTTGAAAAACAGCGATTAGCCGCCAGCAGTTAACTCAGATCGAGAAGCAGCTCCAAATTGGGGAAACAAAGCAAGATCCAGGAGAGGAAGAGTGTTGCTGTGGTCTTTAATGAGAACAATCTTGCATTGAAACCTTGGGAACAAAGTGAAGAAGTTGAATAGATCTTTTCTCTCAAAGTTGCAGCATCAGTCTTTGTGACCTCACAGTTAACTGAAGAATCAATCTATGGATGTAAAACCTGAAAAGTTGTACATTCAATATAAATTAAGAGAAGACTATAAACGTTTACAGTTCAGAATCCAACTGCGACCTCAAGCCATCAACAGTTTCTTACCAAACCCGCAGTTCAGCTCCCGTTCGATTTGCTTTTTACCCCTGCTCCATGTGAGCATTTTGTTTCCTAGACATAATGATAGCCTCCCTTAGCAACAACCAGGCCTCCTCCTGCGAAGCACCGTTTGGCACAGGGATCGGAGTTGACATCAGTTTCCACACTGAAGTCCAAGTCCGGGTTTAAGACGACCCATCCCTCTCTACACATCTGTGACATTCATTTAAGGAGGCTTGTCTCAGTCAGATGGAGCAACCGGAAAAGAAAGTGGCCCGTTTTCCCTTCCCGTCTTCCTGAGCTGTCAGCAGCAGCAGCACATGGCCTCTTAGTCACTACCTGCTGGGCTTCGAACAGGGGAGGCAATGTCAGTGTTGAAATATGAAGTCCACGTAATCCTCTGAGTCGAGCATCCATCCAGACCCATTTTCTACAACCTTTTTTCCTTGTAGGGTTCCAAGGAGGTGGAACCCATCACGTCAAAAACAGACCATTCACACGCAGGTTGAAGTCACCAATCCACTCACGTTGTAGGTTTTAAAGTCGTGGGAGGAAGCTGGAGAACACCAGAAGAACCCATGCAGACAGGGAGAACATTAAACCTCAGTACTCGAGAGGTCTAGTTGAGTGATAGGAGAAAGAGAAGGAAGCTAGAAGATCTCGCCACTATTGGAACCAGTATGTGGAATTATGTTTAATCCTAGGAGCCACCTAAACTAATCTGTTGAAGTAGCTAGGTCAGGATAACTGTCTATTTGGCTATGTCACTCATTAACTTCATCAGATTTGGCAGATCTGGTCGCAATGAATGTTCAAAGTTGGAAATGGATGAAAAAGACGGTGAATACTGTGATTGCTTCGATTTAACAAACGTAGAATAGGGATGCCTTTAAGATTATTCGTGATCAAATCATCGTGTTGCCTTAAAGGCTGTGAGAGACTCTTTTTAAGTATTGTAGTCCTTTTTCCTGATGGAGGTCTGACATGCGGTACGACGTTCTTTGTCTGATCATTGAGGTCTTACAGGTAAAAGACGGAATATAATCCTAGTTGTTTAAATTACCTTAAAGTTTTACTTTTCTTAAGTCCTTTGAAATAAAAAACTTCCACCTACAGTTTCATTGGAAATGAACAATAATGTGACTAATGTGCGTCTGTCTGTTTGTTGTTCAGGTGCAGTTGTCGACGAACCCAACGGAAAGGTCCTTGTGGTCCAAGATAGAAATAAGGTATGTCTGTCACTTGAAAATAATTAATGTACGTATACTCTAAGCTAGGTACAGTTAGCAAAATTCCTCAAAAACATCTTCCCGAGTTCAAGTTATTTTAGTTTATTTGTTTGGTCAAGTCCAAACAAATAAATCCACAGCGAAGAAATGTGCCGCTGACGCACCGAATAGCTTGGCTCAACTTGTGTGGAAATCCTCTCAGACCATCAACTCCTCTCACTCACAACATAATCTGACCTCAGACTAACACTGTTTACACGCTGAATCCCCTTTAACAACTTGGTGAGCGTGCCTCTCTCTCGCCGAACACAGAGCCCCCGCTGTGGCTCTCAAATCGTTACGAGGTTGACTTACAACAGGCTTCTTTTAAAACTTGTTTGTTTTCATTCTCAGTTGGCCGTTTTCAGCCCAAAGTGGTTACACCATGAAGATGACATCTGGAAACCAGCTCTATTTTAATATAAACCAGCTAATTTGACTAGCAATAAATGTGGCAATGAGGAAAGATGCCTTAAAGACACACTTTTCACACAGAACAGTACAATTGCCGAGCAGAAAAAAGTCAATTTGAAGATGTAGTTTGAGGTTGTGGAAATAGCAAGTGGCCTTTTTTATGGTATGGCCTTCATATGCTCTCCAAAAACCATAATCTGATAGAATAAAAACCTTGTCAGGGTTCAGATGCGGGCTAGAATAAAAGGAAACTGTCTACCCCTTTTAGGCAAACATGAATTATCACAGTATCATCAATGATCTCATTATTACCCGATGTCCAAATGCGTTTCCTCCAAACAACATGTATAGAACATTGAACTTTTTAATTGTCAAATAATGCCTTGGAATTAAGTTTGTCCAGTAACCCGTCCTACATATTTCTGTCTTGACGTTTCATCTTGCTGGACGAACCTTAAAGAAAGAAGGGGCAAGCAACCGTAACGCTGCCCGGTCGGGAATCAGAAGGGTAAATAATGTCTGAACGGTTTTTGTCCAGAAGCAGAGGAAGTTGGTGGCCGGGGAGTGTTTTATCTCTTCCTCCTCCTCCTTCTCCTCCTCCCAATAGAGTCGTTTACTGGAAATGTGTTTTATAACTGGCTGGCCCTTGGCAGTAGAGTCTCTGGTAGACCGGAGCCAGTTCAGGGCCCACAAAGGGTTACAGGACATTATCGCCCTTGCATCAGTACACAAGACACAGCGGATTGACGGTAATTTCATCCATCGGGGAGGGCAATGATGTAATGAGTGTTTCACCATCGTCCAATGATATTTGCACCTTTATTTCCCCAGGGAGGTAGCGCGAACAGTTTGCATATGTTTGGCATCCCTCCCTCTGTTGTTTTTGGCATTATTTTCACATCGAAGTCACGTGGCTCCTGAAAGGATGAGACTTTTCTACACCGAAATATCACACCAATTTAAGTTACACAAATCTTTATTATTTTTTCCTTCCTTCCAGCACACAAAAAAATATAGCATTCTGTTGGCAATACATGAAAATAAATGCTGTAGTGCATTTGTGTTCCTCACAAAGAGGAAAAATCAAAGGTGAAAGACACTTCTGAAATAAAAGCACTGCATAAACATTCTTTAACTACAAAAATATATATATAACACACTGACATCATAATTTAACCAGCAGCATACTGTTATTAAATATGAAGGATAAGTGGTGAAACAGTTTTTGAAGACACACTTCACCGCAACAAATCTAAGAGTCTGCAGGTCCAACACAAAATGGAAATCCGCTCAAAAGAGCAACAAAGACATCTCTACGTATCAGATCAGATGCATAAAATAAATGTTTTCAACGAGATTTATAGCGTGAAAAAACCTACGGCACACATGTCAACGTCAGCGGATGTTCACCTGCAAGACTTGATGATCAAATACTAAAAGAAAAATGAACACATACAGAAAAAAGTGTTAAATTCTAAAGGTAGCAAGAACTCATTAAATTATTAAATAAAGACATCGCCTCCGGGACACAAGTCTCCTTTGCGAAGGGATTCGCGCAATCGATTTCCGTCGAGAAATGCGCAACATCGGTAAGAGTTGGCGTGTACGCTGCCGCCAATGGGGTGGCTTAAGCAGATTTGTTTTACATCAACACAAGACAAGAAGGTTGTAGAAGGTGACGAGATCATTTACAGCAGTGCTATCTATGGAGACTTAAATAGGAACTCTGCTCTCCCGTTTCAGACCAAGAACGCTTGGAAGTTCCCCGGTGGGTTGTCCGACCCACGGGAAAATATCGGTGAGTCCGGCAGAGCAACTAATACAGTACATCTAGCGGAATCCTTGGATTTTAGTGATACGCTTAAGGATGAAACATACATTCATTTAAAAGGAACATGATATATACGCAAGAAATGTGTCCCTCACTTCAAAAGCAGCTTTAACTTCATATACATGACCTATCCAAAAAAAAAAGCAGCATGTCTTTACAAAAAAATACATATTTTTTTTCCCTTCTCCCGAAAAGATTCCTAATTATTTCACCTTAGGTGACACTGCCGTTCGCGAGGTTTTTGAGGAAACTGGCGTTCGCTCGGAGTTCAGGTCTCTGCTCAGCATCAGGCAGCAGCACAACCACCCCGGCGCCTTCGGGATGTCGGACATGTACATCATCTGCCGACTCAGCCCGCTGTCCTACGACATCCACTTCTGCACCCAGGAGTGTCTGCGCTGCGAGTGGCTGGACCTAACCCAGCTGGCCAAGACCGACGAAACCACGCCCATCACCTCCCGCGTGGCCAAGCTCCTCCTTCACGGCCTGGAGGAGGGCTTTCACAAAATTGACCTCACCATGGAGGAGCTCCCCGCCGTGTATTCTGGGATGTTTTACCAGCTGTACCACAGGCAGCTTCCAATGACTCCTAGGTCCTAGCAAGTCGACGTCGACCTGACTGTTACGAGTATTATCTGTATTTACGACTGGAAGGTAATTTGGAACAAGTTTCACACACTTGTGTCAAACAAATGTGCAATACTGTGACAACTTTTTGTAGCTCTTACGCACAAGGCTGCATTTTTTATAATTTATTTAACACTATTTTGCAGCCGTGTTGGAAATCCACAGCAGATGCCGTTGGTACTGTTGTAGAATCTGCTGTGTTTTTAACTGGAATTGTGTTATTTTTGGCACGAATACTAGAATTTCAGGTTGAATGCTAGCTAACCACAGCGTTAGCTGAGCAAACACTGCTGAATTTGCCAGCTTTTCAATCAAGTCTGCCTTCTGTTGATGAATCATCAACTACTGTTGTGATGAATCATGCTCCAGAGTTGTATGATACTGAAGCATGATTCAACACAACTGTTATGATGAGTCATGCTTCAGTGTCATACAACTCTAAACCTCAAAGTACATGCTAAGAAAATGGAGTGTGGGTATTCTCAGAAAGTGTGTATGGTAAACGAAAAACGAACAAAAAAGTGCCCCAAAAAAACCTTTTGATTTTTGTGTTTTTAGTTTGGATTTTTGATCACAAATCCTAAAATGGAGTTATTCTCTTTCTCACATCGAGTTAAGACAATGTGGGATTAAATCCTTCATACCGAACCTTTAAATTCCTTTAGATGCCCTTCTTCTGCCTCCACAGATGGACAGGTGTTCAGTAAGAAGGAAAAAATCAAAGGTCTGCTGCTTCGAATCCCACAATCCTAGGAACGGTTTAACGTGGGATGGGGGGGTGGGATATGGGGGCATCAGAACAAGGCACCAGGCTCCAGTTGGTCCATGGTAAAAGTCTTGCGTCACTGAAGTCGTAGCGCGGTTTGCACGTGAAGCTGAATAAGGGCACTCCTAGCAAAAAACAGTCAGAAAACGTCACAGCTGTTCAGGGCAATGCCGACGTCTTCATCTCCGTCACATCTTCCTCGTTGTCGAGTATCGTCACAGATCCGGGATCAACCTCTGCCAGACATGGGTAGAAAAAGAATGGCCTTTTGACCCGGTCCGGTTTTGCTTCCGGACTTGTACTGGCCAGTCCGCGTCAGCGCCACGTACATGTTGGGGTACTTCCTGGAGCGGTAGGTGTTGTAGTTGTTGCTCTCCAGACGCTCTAAGAAGTGGCATTCCTCAGTCGCACGCCTCTGAGGGGAAGAGGAGGAAGGACAGATGATCTGATGTTCAGCGGGGGGGGGGGGGGGTTCTGGACCAATCTGGTCTCGGGCTTCTAGAACAAAATGCTAGAAATGTACTGTTTGTGCCGCTGTTAGCTGACGGTTACTCGTGTTTGCAGCAGCATTTCCTCGAAGAGTCACTTCATTTGCTTGAATTTGCTAAATATGCTTTTAGAAAGGGAGAAAACTTGTAATGCCGACATTTTACGACATTACCACACAGAAACACCCAGAAATAAAAAGCCACCTTTGTCGTGAAGGTGGTTTTAGGAGCATTTCTGCTTCAAGTGATATTTGTTTAAAGGGAACCGGTCCCACCAGGGACAATATTGCAGCTCCGGTTTGTTTTTGTAATAGTTCTTCCTGTTTGAATCATGATTAAACTTTAACTTGGACGAATGATTGTTCTGGATTTACTGGAGTCTAAAGACTTGCGCCACGTTTCTCTGTTATCGATCATTATTACGTTAAGAGCTCACGCCAATCCCCAACTTGAAGTAGGAAACACGAAAAGTCATTCATTACCGAACGTCTGGCCAAAACCTGCGGGGCGTCGGCGGCGCTACGGCCCGTGAAACAAGTGGCTTTTGTTTCAGGCTGTGTTTTTCACAAGGCTGTTAGCCAGAAGACCTTTCAACTGCGACAACCTCCCAGAGACTCTTTAAGTCATCAGCAGCAGAGGTCTCTGAAGAAACAAACCCTACATCAGCGCTGACATTGATTAAGTTCACACGCCGTATTCTTCAGTTTTGCAGTTCAAACGCTGTTGAACCCTCAGACATCCCCCAACGAACTGATAACTAAGAACTAAGTTTTTGCATATTGTTCATGTTTTACATCTAACGCTTATTGGATGAGTCACCAATTCAGTGATAGACTGTTTTTGGATTGTTGGGGAAGAATGCACCTGGAAGGAGTTTACACCAGGTCCAGCCCTCTAGCCACAAGGCTAACAGTGATAGCCACCTTGGTTACAAAGATATTCACACAGGTGGGCAGGTATTCAGTTGTCACGGAAAATAAGAGCCATAAAGTTTGCTTTTTGCACGAAGAACTTCGCCGCCGACGGCTTTTCTAGGCTAACGGAGTGGAAACTGCATTGTTACTCGAGGAGTGACTGATTAAAATTTGTTTAAGTGTTTCCTGTGACGATGAAACGGAGTCAGTTGTCTTTTCAAGCTTTGCTCTCAAGTATTTAATAAAGCTTTGACAACAGGAAGAGCCGTGTCAGCGTCGGTGTCCTACTCACCGCTCCAAACAGTCGTCCATCTCTGTTCATGGCCAGATAGCGGTTAGCGCTGATCCCTTTGATGACCACTTCCCCGACCGAGGTCGCCTGGAGCTGAAGCTTTACTAAAGACAACAACGATAAACACTTGTTTTAATTCACTGAATTAAACTGAAATCAAACTCCGTCAAACAGCACAGAAAAGACACCGTCAGGTGTTCAGTTTGAAATCTTGCTGGAAAAACAGTTCGGAACGACTCGCTAATCGCAGGGTGTTAAAAGTTGCCTTCATCTAAACAACTTCATGCTTTGATTTAGCATATGGATGAAAATCTAGTTGATAACAGTAAAAACAGAAGTTGTCCTTTGCATCTTTAAACACGACCTATCACGGTGTTTATTTTGTGGTTCTCTATGTTTTAATGAGCTGATGCTTTATTTGCAGAACTAAATAAAACTCGGTGGAGTTTTATGCCCTCTGGCCGTACAACCGCCGCGCCGCAGACCCATCAAATCATCAACTTTCTTTTTATAGAGGAAAAAGTCAAACCATCAAAAAGGAAGCTGGGGGTCATGTGGGGTCAACTTTGGGATCCGTCAAGAATTAGTCCACATTAAGACTCACATCTGTCTACAGTTAAGCTTTCCGCCTCGTTGAATCCTATCACACATCAAAGTGGCGTTCTTCCTTGGAATGAGTGATTGATCTGAGTGGGATGTGGTGAGTTTCATGTTCGCTGTGGAAACACTTTCCTCCAGCTCCTCTCTTTTTCTGGACTCTTTTGATTATTTTATTTTTATTTTTATTTTAGCTTTCCTGGGGTCAGTGATGCCAGGGCAGAACATATGAATACAATTTTTGAGGGTTTGACTTTACATAAATCTATCCCATCATTTATTTTCTACTGGTAGGTTTTGATTGGTCGTACAAACACCTGACTGTCCCACGTCCTGCATCCCACTATTGTTGCATCACTCTCCGCTTGTTTCCTTTGACAACTCAATGGAATTGAATTATTCTGAAAATAGCTGCTCTTGGATATGTTAAGACCCACCTGTTTTAAACGTCACACATCACCTTGTTAACGCTTCTTTCTTAAATTTCTTAAAAGATTTTCTGTTTTTCCTCTATTTGAGATTTTTATGTCTGTGCAAAAACTTCCAAACATGGTATTAACAGTAGAAGCAATCCTGATGCAACATGATGGACGTAATCATTAAGATGGAGGAACCAAATATAAAAGTTAAAAAAAAAGAAAAAAAAGACAGGTTTTGTATTCTGTAGTCATGATTTTTAGACACGTCGTTTCTTTTATAACCCAGCATGGCGATCAACAGTGACTTAAAACATCACACATTCCATCGAATGTCCCCATCGATCCCAAAACTTTGAGCAGGACTTTTCCTCGACTGCTCGTTCCCCTTTCGGGGGAGTAAACCTGAACACTTTTTTACAAGTGGAATCAGCCTCACCGAGCTGGAAAATTCCAATCGTTCCTCCGTGATTCCTTCGCTTCGCTCTCACCTCCCTGTTGCACGTTAAAGACGACATAAAGGAGCTTTGTACGAGAGCGAAGGAGAACCAGACTGGAAGCACTTACTGTGGGGGTCGTTCTTCTCCCGGATTCCGTCCACTCCCCCGTCAGACTTGATCCTCAAGAAGAAGCCCCCGTTTTTACAGTAAAGCCTCTTTGGATCCTTGAAGCCACCGTGAGGAAAGCCGCCGCTGCCGCCGTCTTCAGGTGTGGAGGGAAGTGTGGTGATTTCTCCCGTGGCCATCTCCTCCAGCTTCCCCGGTAACTGTTTGGTCTCCTCCTTGAGCAGCGAAGGAGCCCCGCTGTGGCCTCCCACCTCCCACCGCTGCCTGTCCCCTCCTCCACAGAACACACCAACTGATACTGCTTAACCTCAGGGGTCAGTCGCCTTGAATACCCCGTTTCTCAGGGCAACAAGGGCACTTCTGAGTCCTGAGATCGAGGCAGGACGACTCCTAAAGGCTTCTACTGAACACCAAATGTCTCAATCTACCATCTGCAGCTGCTAGTGTGTCGTTCGTAGAGCTGGCAGCTGCTTTTTCCAGCCTACTGGTAGGGGGGATGCATCAGGGTTCCCCCTCTTTTCCACTCTCCTTGCAGTGAAGTGTTTAAATCAGGGCAGCTGGCTTAGATCTGAGTGGATGGCTTTCCCCTTTGGGCCTCAGTTCGCATGCGTCCTAGGAGGACCAACACGCCCACTAATGCTCTGGGATTGAACCAACCAACCCAGAAGTCTACAGAGGAAAGGAGGGCAAAGACAGAGAAGGGGGAAGGGGGTGCAACCTGGAATGTGTCCCTGAGACGTTTAGCAGCATGTGAACAGAACCCGTGTGTTCATTCATCCGCTCTGCAGCGGGAAGCGAGGCGCTGAAAGAAAAGCAGCGCATGGAGGTGAAACAGAAATGGCAGCGACACCGGAGGACTAAAAAAAAACTCCCATCACACCCAGTGGAGGATCGGTGATGGGAGTTCCTCCTGATTTATCAGTTTAACCCGTCCTGCGGACGCGTTCCAAGTCTACAGGACGGGTTCAGATGGTTTCTGAGCATCCACAGGAAGGGTTTCCTGGGAGTGACTTCAGCTTTTCCTAGAGTTGTGTTTCTGTTGTGTTTTAATGGAAATGTCTGGGGAAGAAACACGTTTAAAAATAAAGACCAACAGTGAAATTAGACAAAAATGAACAAAAACAGAGTTGGGATACGGATCAACGTTTCTCCAAACCCCTTTCTAAGTTGCATAAATTATAAGTTATCTATACAATAAACTGTGTAACATATTTAAATAAATAAAAGACTGTGTGTCTACTGGGGGTTTTCTATCTAAAGAAGAATTCCTACATCAGATTGTGGACTTTGGTGCTACACCTAAATCACAGACTAATTTAAAACTTTTAAAATGTTGGTTTTTGTACAAATATCAATAAAATTAGATTTCTACAGAAATATAAACTTTGTATTCAATTCAATTCAAAAAATGTCATCTGTCCCCAAGGGGCAATTGAAAGCACAGAAAGCAGGATTGGTGTAAAAGTGCAAAAATAGAATGTAAACATAAGCAGTGTAAACAAAACATGCAGTGTTTATGTTAAATAACAATTCAAAAACTAGTGGGTTAGTTTTATTTCCCATTTCAAACATTAATACCCCATTGTGGTAACTGGTTTTAGTATAACATGAATCTAAAGGTTTCCAACGTGATCATTCAAAGCAAGCTGTATGAACGCTTTTGGGGTGTCGACCCGCTAAGGCTAATGAGCGCTAAGAAAAGGTTCCTCAAAGGTCAGCGGCTGATTTACCCTCCAGAAGCTGAAGGTCTTCTCAAACAGGGCAGAGCGGGTCGTGAAGCCACAACAGCTGGCAGGAAAGCAGCTCCTAATGTGAACGAAGCCACATAATGAAGTTCAGGCAAACGCTGAACACGGCAGGATTCTCCAGGAAGGAAATTTAATGGAGTTTTCTGGATGCGAGTTATTTGTTTCCCCGAACTGAGTGTGGAATGCCAGGTACAAGCAGCGTCTTTTATATTTATAGCTGAGGTGCTAAAAATATAGAAGACCCTCAGGAGAAGATTTTAACTCATACAAGACTGATTAAATATGTGAATATTGATTACTCACCAGACTCGCTTCTGTGGTCCTATACCTGGGAGGCGGGTTTATATAGTTTTGCTCTTTGAGTCCCTTTATTTATAAAAATTGGCAAACAAATCAAAAGAATTTATCTTTATCATCTTTGCACTTCTTTATTAATTATGTATATTAAGATTAAAAAACTTCACGTTGAACATCAACTGACCGTCTGTCTCCCCCTGGTGGTGTAAAATAGGAAGCATTTTATTCTTTAAAACTTTTGATTATTAAAATTAAACTAATTACTAGTGATGAAAAATTAAGAACATAAATATTTTATTGTATTTTCACTTTGTGAAAAAATTTTCAACAAAT
Organism: Antennarius maculatus; assembly: GCA_013358685.1. Lineage (NCBI taxonomy): Eukaryota > Metazoa > Chordata > Actinopteri > Lophiiformes > Antennariidae > Antennarius > Antennarius maculatus. Next base: position 22,751,212 of record CM023614.1, on the reverse strand, counting down.
CTGTACAATTGCGACAACAAAAAAAAGTCACTCTCCGAGACTCTTTAAGGTCACAACAGCATCCAGTCTTCCTGTGCTCTGTCAGGTATCTGATCGACGCCTGTGATTACCTCTGCATCCGCCTGTAAGACCAGAAAAACCACATCCAAAGCTTTCCTCCACGCCTCCTGTTTCACACTCAGATTATCATAGATTGTAATCTCCGATGCGTCGCCAGATTTAACGGGCGAAGAAGCTGCCTCTTCTTCGCCGTCCAGGAAAATCCAGCGGATGTTTGTTTCCTCACAGTCCTCCAGTTGTTGGATCACCACCGTCCTGGCTGAGAAATGTGGAAACCGTCCAGTGTTGGCCACTACAGTGGATACGTAATCTATGAATCCATCAGCCATGAGGCGCAACACGTCACCCGTGTAAGGGTTCTGGACCTCCTCATCCCCCCCACTGGGATGTGTGACCGGCTGCTCTGCTTGCTTTCGGAGGCGACGAACGCACATCATTTCAGTGGCTCCGGCGCCGGGCAGCAGGACTCCGTCTCTCAGCGCGTGATGCACACGGTAAGCACACGCCCAGAAACGGTCCTCTAATGCCTGCAGCTTGGCGTGCACGCAGCTGGTGAGGATCACCGAGACAAGCTGGCATTGCCCACCGGTGGAAATGTGAACGGGGGTCAAACGCTTCCCATCCTGGCCGCCGAGGTCCCTCCATAAACCGACCATCGCCCCGCTCCCAACGCAGCGCTCGTTCAACTGAGTGGCGTACGTCACCGGAACAGCTCCCGTGGCGTCAGCCAACGCCTTCAGGACGGAGGCCTTCACTTTCTCCACCACCAGAATGCGATGTGTGCAGCAGCGTAGAATCACCGCTCCGCTCACGATCCCGCTGGATAGAATCAGCTGGACGTCCAGCTTCAGCAGGAGCATCACGACCTTTTCCATCCACTCTTCTTCTTTGCTCGATTTGGACGAATCCACATGACCGTTCACACACTTAAAGCCCGTTGGTTTCTTATAGCCTAGATGGCGATAGGTGTGTGTTAGATCTCCATGAATCAGAGCAACCTTCAGGCGGTGTTCTCTTAATTGATGTGCAACTCCTGCCTGTTCAGCAGATAAGAGAACAACGCAGCCCGGTAAGACACAAGCTCTCTCCTCTGGTAAACCAGGCAACACACAAGTCACCACTTTACTGACATCAAAGCCCACATCTTGATTATTTTTGGACTGTATTCGGCTGGCTTCCACTACTAAATTCATTGCGTCAGTGCAACCGTGACTCAATCGTTCAGCGATGTGTGCAACGTCGGGAAGTTTCGGCCGGTGAGGTTCCCTGGAATCAATTTCAGGCTGACAAAAATGTCTGCTGAGCTTTAATTTCACCTGAGAACCACCATGTTTTGTCTTTTTCAGATGGTACAATCCATCTAAAGACTCCACAACGGATTTCTTCTGCAGGTTAAGTCCAAAACTACCAGATGTTTCAGTGCAGCTTTTTGATTTCTCCCCGCCAAGCTCTTCGGTTAAGACGCCGCTTTTCCTGCAAACATCTAAGCATATTTCCATCCCGTCAGAAAAAGCCGAGATGATTTGCGCCACTGGGATTCCTCTCTGTAGGCAGTCCAGAGCAACACGGCTCCACGCTCCGGCCAGAAACAGCAGGCATCCCGTCCCGGTGCGGTAAACCCTCTGGTGGGCTCCAACGGTCTCGTAAACCAGCTGACCCACCGCACAGGTCAGCTCCAGGTTCTCCAAGACGCGAAAACACGAGCCCACAAGCGTCGACTCACCGCTAGCGTCATCTTCAATGAACTTGTATTTTTTAATGGGCCCCAAAAAGGAATGTGTGATTCCTGCCAGAGCTGAGAGCTGCTGCAGTCCCACATTTTGTCGATGGTTTATCAAAGTACTTCCCAGCATTTCTTGAGGTGCCTGAATTTTAAAAGATGATTTCTTTTTAATTAACTTTTTACCAAGTAAAGCAAACTGCAAAGTTCTCTGTGACAGCAAATCAGTGATTTGACAGTACTGCATGCTGGAAGTGTTTTTCACATGACATGACTTTTATGTACATTTCACTTTAAAATAGCTTTAAATTCTATTTTCGAGCTGCCGTGAAGCCAGGAATGAAATGAATAAAGTCTCATCTTTTCTTATCTGACGTGATTTTAATACAAAAACACCAGAAACGCAGCTCAACACATTCACAATCAGCCTGCACGCCAAATAAGCTTTAGTTTAGCTGGCTAAGCTAACAAGTTAATATGTAAAAGACGTCTGAATTAAGTCTAACAAAGCTAACGTACATTTCAAATCAAGCCCAGTTGTGCCGAAACGACGCTTTAACACATTGTTTATTCACAAACAGCGTAACGTTACCTGTATTTAACTTCTGTCAATATTCTATCTGCTCCCGTTGTTCGGCGGCTCGAATTAGTACTGCGCATGCGTGGTTCTTGTGGTTGCTTAGAAACAGGAAGCTACCTCAGCCATTGGCCTACGCTCCTTTAACCCGCCCACTTTAGTTTACAATTGGTTGATTTCGGAGTAGAGCGTAGCTTTCGCGATCTCTATTGGCTAGCTCCTACGTCAGTTCCGACTGACTGTTTGTTGACACCGGATTTCCAAGCGCAGCTTTGAAACTTCGACGAACTTCAATGGTAAAGTTTAACAAACATTTACTGTCTTTTTTTTTTATGGAAGTGTAAGACGAATTTTTTGTATATAAAAAATGGCGCACTTTAAGATAAAGATGGTCGTTTTAGACTGAAACCGTGTTTGTGTGTTTCGTGGAGTAGCATTTGTGCTCAAGTTTGCTAGCTAGCGTGATGCTAACGTTTGTCTTAACAGCGTTAAAACGGTTCTCTACCAAATCTGAGTACCAAACAAAAAGTCACAATCAAGTATGAATGTGTGCTTTTCAGGCATCAAGTTACCGCAAACCAGCTGCTTCGGCTAACCAAAGGAAAAAGGCTGCTTCCAAAGTCGAACTGACTGAGGAGCAAAAGCAGGAAATTCGGGAGGCTTTCGATCTGTTCGACACCGATGGAACCGGAACGATAGACGTGAAGGAGCTGAAGGTCAGTGTCCAGTTTAGCTGCGGCTCACATGTTGTCACATGTTGGCAAACATGCAACCTGTGATCCGTTGCTTTCTGCACCGCAGGTGGCCATGAGAGCTCTGGGGTTTGAACCCAAGAAAGAAGAAATCAAGAAAATGATTGCAGATATTGATAAAGAGAACTCTGGAACAATTGACTTCGAGGACTTTCTCAGTATGATGACAGTAAAAATGGTGAGTGTCGTGAGCAGCAAAACCTGGAAACTTCATCGCCAGCAATGGAAAAAGTGTTTGTTTTCAGTTGATCTTACAAGAGAGGAAATTCCCTAAATAGTAAAATCAATTTTCATTGCAGTGTTCTTAAAACTCAATCTTTATCTGGGACTAAAAAATTTTTAATTGCAAGGTGTAGGTTCTTAAATAGAAGAGAAGCTCACGTCTTCATCATTATCTTGTCCCAAGGGTGAAAAGGACTCCAAAGAAGAAATAATGAAGGCTTTTCGGTTGTTTGATGACGACTGCACGGGAAAAATCTCCTTCAAAAACCTTAAGAGAGTCGCTAAGGAGCTGGGTGAAAACCTCACGGATGAAGAACTACAGGTATTAGTGAGTGTGTGTGCATCTGCGAGTGTGTGTGTGTACCAAAATAACACTTGGTATAACAATGTAATGACTAAAATGTGCATAAAGTTTGGTGAAACTGCTTTGTGAAATATTCTAGACTCACTAACAGTCATATTTCTGTGCAAGTAAAAAATACAATTCTAAGAAAATTCCAGATATTAAAAAAAAAAAACTACGTTTCAGAAAAACAGAAAATCTCTTTAAGCTAATGTGAATATTTAGTGCCAGAGGAAAAAAAAGACACTTGTCTTCTTTTAGTTCCTGTTATGTTCTTAGACTGGTTGATTTCTGAGGAACTGAGCCTGTATGACTCATGTCGTCAATCCAAGGGAGGTTTTTCCATGTCTTTCACATGCGATGCATGAAGATAAGCTTTCAGAATCTTTCTCATCCTTTCAGGAAATGATTGACGAGGCAGACCGAGACGGAGACGGCGAGGTCAGCGAGCAGGAGTTCTTGAGGATAATGAAGAAGACAAACCTTTACTAAACCATTTTAAATTCACGATTAATTCTCTCTGAACACTTTATAGACTAGCTATTTTGGGATCTGGGCAGCTATTGCATGTACATAAATATTTCTGTATCTTTGCACAACTTTTTCTAAAAGCGCAGGACAATAAATGTTTCAATAAATTCATTTGTGTATTATTTTAGCAGATATCTTCATCTGCTTGTGTCCAGATATCAGGAACGGTGAAAGTCACTCGACGCCGTCGGCGTTGACTAACCAGAATTGTGTTACTGCTGACAGAAATGATGAGCGCAAACGCGGAGATGAGTAACTCAGTAAGAGTCACTCTCACTTAATGTTCAGAGCTACTGAACCAAGTCATCGTCTGAAGGAGATGCACAACGCTGTTCTGATCGTCTCATGGGAAAGACGCACCAGCTGATTATTTGTAACATAACAGCGGAAGTCTGTTTTTTTTTTTTTACTATTTAAATCAAAATGGCCATTAAGATAAACAGGATATTGTAGTGACGTGTTACTTTCCGAGACAGTCTATTATTTTGAGGATGCTTGTCAGAGTTGTGAGAGTTCTGATAACTTGCTGCAAACAAAATAACGCCAAGTGGAAAATATGAAATGTTTGTCCTGAGATGACGTCATGTGTTTGTATAAAACTACAAACCCATTCGGAGCATGGGAATTCAGGTGAATTCCTCTCATTTTTGGTGATTTGTTGAGACTTGAGAAAAAAATTACAGCCAAATCAAAAAAGGTCATATTTTCAAAAGTCAAAATTTTACATGACCACCTCTGACTCAAATAGTTCTCAGAGTTCAACAGGTGGGAGATGAAAAACTATCAGACAATTCAGTTTGTGTGGGCACATATTTTATTACGTGAAATAACTTAATAACTATTATTAGTAACTATTTTAACATTAAACTATATTCCCTCACACATATTTAAGCGTTAACGTTTATTAAAAGAATCACCCTCACTGGTTTCTTGTTTAAATACAGGGAGCAGTCATTTTGGGAGAGTAGGCGTTGTTCAGACAGTGGATGTTTGATTAGAACAAAACTTTCCAACTGGAGTTGGACGTTTGCACACATGGCCTTTAACGTGTTCAAAGCCCCTCAGCTGAGTGTTATTCCCCTACTGCTGCGGTTTAACATCACGGCGTCTGCCTAATACTCCCACTGCTCTTCTTCTTTTCCCATGAAAAAAATAATTTCCAAAACAACAAAGCGTCTGCTGGTAAAAGCTGATCTTATTAATACTTAAACGTCTGCAATGTGTCATCAATATGTGGGCTACCTGTTTTCATAAACCCCTTTTTAGTTAACACAAGTAGAGGACTTTAACTGTCATTCTGCAGTGAAGACTGGCTCCATCGGTGGTAGGTCTGTTTCTGACCTCATTCTTATTTGTGAAATAATTTTTCTACTAACTTTAAATGTTAGTATCTGAAACTTTAAATTCGGTCATGTTTTTGTCTTCAGCACGGAATATATATTTGTTTTTGATGCAGCAGATTTGACCAGTCAGCAGCCAGTCAGCTTTCTTTACTTCAATGTAGAAAAGGCTAGCTGAACAAACCAGAATGACTTTAATGATGCTGCCAAGTTTTATATCTTTTCTGGTCCCAGTAGCTTTCAGTAATTATTCTGTTACTTTATTGTTACATTACATTTGTTTATCTGCGCGATTTTTTAATAACTACGCAAAAGTTGACATTTTGCTTCGGACCGGGGAAGCATTGATTAAATATTGGATGAATATATTTGTGTTTGGATTCCCGGAGGCAGATCGCAGACAAACAGCTGTTAGAGGATTTTGTTTTTCATGAACTGGAAACTGTTTTCCGATATCTCAGATTTTCATGACGACAGCATTGGTGGCGGTATCCCTTTTTCTTTAAATTACTATCGCACATTTGTGTGTCTCACATTTTATGGCTTCAGTATTTTTTTTTTGTTTCCATCCTTCAACCATTGACCTTTAAACAGCAGAAGATCAAGTGAACTCACGCGTGCCATTTTTCCGACATGCATGCGTTTTTAGCAGACCTTTAGTCTTGCTGAAGTATTAACACGCCTTTGCATGAACTCAGGAGGAAAAGGAACAATAATATTGGATATGAGGTTCATGAAAATTCTTTTTTGTCTCAGCTACATGAGGCTACTTTCTGTGAGCTCAAATGAAGTTTGTCACAGCTGATGGCAGCAAACAACTGACTCAGTCCTCTTCCAAGAAGTAAGAGAATTTGGTCAACCAGGACTGAAATCAGTCACCGGCTGTGGCTGGCACGTATTTTCACTGCACAGAATTCTGTTTTTTTTTTAAATTATTAAATAAAAACCAGAAGTTGAAACAAAAAAACACTAATTTCAAAATGAAAACAAGAAGAATCTTGACATCTATTTGCCTGCAGTGGTCATGTGAGCGAAATTTGCAGTTTTACAGAAATAAATTTGATTAGAATTAGAAATAACTTCATTGCTATATAAAGTCAATGGCACTCGAAACTGAACAAAGAGGAACTGCTATAAGGGCTGGTATTCATAATCATTTTGAGGCAGCAAAAAAAAAAAAAAAAAGGCAGAGAAAAACATTAAAATCTGCTGCATGGCTTTGCTTTAACTGTTCATGTGTGATTTAGCTATGGCAGCAGATAAATAATACATATTTTACCACTAAAACATCCATCCATCCAGACAAATATGAAAACTGCAGCAAAGAATGATGAATTGATGAGCTGATCTGAAGTGTGTCTGATCAACAGAAGTATTTGTAAGCTTATATTTATTAAATGTGCAGAAGTTAACCTTAGAAGATTTGTTTGGAAAGCGATTTTAGTATAATTAATTTATGCATGGCAGAATAATCTGCACGTCTCACCCAAGGGGGGCAAGCTGCTTTCAGCTTTCTCCATGAAAAGCGAATCCATCACTATTAATCGATCGAGCCGTCGTGACGATCAGCGGAGAGGATGAGAAGAGGCGATCCCCCACCCACACCTCTATGAGCTCTTCCTGTACATTTACAGTAAAATCAAGCATGCTCGCTTTCCTCCGTCACTAAAAATCACCTTCCTTTGGTCGCGTTCCAGCTCCTACTTTTTCACACATAAGCATGTCACACAGAATGTTTCAGAACAACGTTCTCCAGTATGCCAGTATGTTCATGAGCCGCATGCAAACTTTCAACCTCGCGCCCACTCGCCCTGGAAATGCAGAGACCGCAGTGTAGGAAATCCTACTACTGCAAGTGGGAGTAGGAAGTCAATTAGATAATTAGTCTGTGTTTAATCAACCTGATGGCGTAATGGTTCTCAGTTCTTACATCTGCTAGGTTTTTGTTTTCTTCAACGGAGTGTTGACAGTTTGAAAAAGACGAGTGACTAATATTTCTTCACACTAACCAAATGAAAAGGCCATAATTTCACTTCATGTGACCGCCTTTGACTGAAGAGATGAGAAACAAAGAATTCATTTTGGGTGGATGACGATAAAATCTTTTGAAATTACGGAAGGTCATCTTAAAGCTTCCTCGACCTCAAGTCACACACCAATTTTTTGTTTTTAATTAACAACCTGCACAAAAAAAGTACATAATCTAATGCACTTTTAATGACAATAAAAATCTGTGTTAACCTGGTGATCTTTATTTTTATATGTTCTGTATTTCTGACACATTCAAATCATTGTATAGTTGTTTTTCTTAATCAAAAAATAGATATTTGGCTGTTTTGATTTAAAATGCATTTCAAATTTAAAGTCTTTTGTGACTCTTTAGTTCCTGCATAAACAAAAATGTATTTTTAGCCTAAACAATGTTTTTAGTGAGAATTCAAACGTTCATCTTTAAAAAAGACACACAAATAACAGTTTATTCTAAGATAACAGTAAAACACAAAATTATTTTATCAACAACTACGTGACCATCAGGCTCTATTACCAGATTGTTATACAATCTACTTCGACAACAGGAATATCTTTGTCTTCAACTTTCAACATCAGATTGTTAGCATCATGCTGCTAAACATGATGCTAACTAGCATGCACTTTCAGCAAACATACCTTCACCACGGCGGAACAATCCTTTGCATCTGATTGGCTCAATTGGCCCAAGCCCCACCCCACTACAAAGTTCAATAGTTCAACAACTCGGGTAAAACATAATAAAAGTTTACATCTACTTGCAAGAAAGTTAGAAAAGTCCTGGCCCCGCCCCTTCATTCTATGGAACCCCGTCCTTGTTTGTGGGTAACGAGCACAAACCTCCTGGACAGAAGCGCAGATCTGGTCACGCTTCAGACTCTCAATAAAAATAACAAACAGAAGAAAAGTCATGGAGTGTTTAAAGGTTTTTCTGAGGCTTTTTTTCCTCTCACCTTTGAACCGATTCCTCTCACTTCAAGTCGCTCCACAGCGCTGCGTTTAACACTCTTTCTTACCACAACCTTCGCCATGTGCCCCATCCTCACCCCCCCCAACCGAGAGCTTTAGTCATCTCCAAAAACATGCCTTAGCTCCTACGTGACAAATACATTTCTCTAACCTGAAAGTTGTTGTTTTTTTGCACACAGTGTGAGAATGTGCAGAAAATAACAGGATGGGTGAAAGCAACATGGTCGACACATGGCTGGAACCAGTATTACTTATTTATGTTCAGACCTTCGAAAAAAAGGTTGAGAAAAATACAAAGTTTACACCTGAGTAGAAATGTAAATACTGTATATCTTTATATAATAAGAGTTGAAAAAAATCCAAAACTTTGTTTCTAATGCCTAAAGATTAGGGTTTCATAATTAATGCATGGCTAGCAATTCACCTTCTCACAGGAGTCCTCAATGAACTGGACAGAACAGAGCTAAACAGCTGCAAGAATTATTCTCATTAAATCCAAAATAAAAATTTCCTTTTTTGTTCTTTGCCTAGAAACTTATTTTTTTCTCACCAAGCTTCAGAATTCTGCCAGTGAAAGCTGAAACTTTTCCGGACAACTTCCTAAAAGTCTCCCAGAGTCTATGGTATCCAAAGGAAGGCCTTTATTTTTTATGCCCAAATGCTGAGCTGCTTCCTTTACCAGCAGAGACATTCTAACGAGTATTAATGCTTGAGTGACATTTGAACTGTTAAAAAATGAATGTAAGTAAGTCAGAGCGTCACCATGTGAGGAATCAAACATTCTGAATGTTCTAAAAAGAAATATAGATATTTATCACAACTCACAAAGCCTTTGAACAGGACACCTTCAAAGGGAGAGTCCACCACGTAATCTTAACGGAAAAAATTTATCTCCATCAAGGTCAGCGAACGATTTTGAATAACCGGGTCATGATTTCTGGAAAACCTGTTTCAGCTGTAATTTTTTAGGCTTCCAGCTAAGTCCCTTCTCCTTCCGTTACCACGAAAAGATGACTTCACCAAACTTGTCTTTTATATTTTTTTATTCTGACTTTGGTTTCAATCCCAATCTTTTTTTAAACTATTTGCTCCACTTTAAGTTTAGAACTTTGCATGAGTTTCATTTAAGACAACTTGCTGAGTAAGACCTTCACGCAGACACACCCGCACTCCCCTTCCACAGGTGGGTGAGGACGAAGGGGTACCCTGATGACCACCGTAGGAGGAAAAGTCTTCTAGCCTCCATCCAAGAAGGGACCCCCGAGGCCTGAAGGTGAGGCACCTCTGGGGCCGATCTGGGCCCCCACCCACGTTTTCCCTTACGCTGACAAAGAGAGAGAACGCACAAAAGGGGTTTTCTCTCTCAGTTGCACTCTCACTTCCTCCCCCCTGGTGACGAGATACATATGAAGACATTGTAGAGAGAAGGTGTATTTGCCCCGATGAGGCAGGCCGACTGCAGTGTTTGAACTCATTGTTCATGGATGCACTGACTAATATGTTTCTGTAACGCTAATGCACGCTGGAGTCAATGTCCATTCCTAAAGAAGATGTTTCCAAGCAAATGTCCATTTTTTTTTTCTTTCAGAGTCAGATCTTATGAAAACCTTGAAGTAATGTAGGGAATGCGGCATACACAACTCTTCTGGAGGCGAAAGACCTGGGAAGCTTTTAACTAAAACATAGTCATTTTATATATTTCAGCATCAAATGTCATCGCTGTTCCTTTTCTCACTTGTTCAGTTCAATAAATATGATTTGAGATTTGTGGATGCTTAATCATTCTTTATATTCTCCCACTTCCTCTACTGAAAGTCTTTGTCTGTACACTTTGTGTTCTGGAACTGTGATAGTGGGTTTTGATCAGACCTCAGGGAAGGGCGAGCGTGGTAGAGAGTTCCGGTTCCTTCCTCTGCCTTATCTATAGCAACAAGTTGGACTCAGAGATTCTAAGTTATCCGCATCAAAGAGGACAAAAATCTTGATTCCTTTGTGATTAAAGTTCTGTTCATTCACACCTGCAGCAGAGCCCAACATCAGAGGCCCACTTACGTAAATCATTGCGTCATAGCTTCAAAGCAACCTTCTGAGACCAGTGTGGGAAAGAGAAAGATAATTATCACCCTGGACATCCCAGAGCGATCCAGGGAATCCACACGGGCCCGTTTGAGACTTAAGACTCTTTCGCTGGTCTTTGCTGAAAGAGTCGATGAGTAACAGTGAGATGAAAGACCCTTTTAAAGATCAATGAGGTAATATGACCAAGTATGGATGGAAGGAGACTTCCTCCTTCATAGACTATCTCCTTACTTCTCCTTTTGTTTCAACGCCGATGCTTAAAATGGGTTTCCTGTTGTTGCAGCACGCTGAGTGTTTGTGTAGGTGCCCATGATGCAGTGAATACAACCTGGTTGTCAATACCACACCTACGAGCATTACCTATGACATGGTATGTTTGCGGCGTCGCTGATTCAAAGTGAAAATGGGAAGTGCCGTCTTCCTGCCGCTTCCTGTCGGGTGCGCTGAAACAAGCCTGCGTTCACACACTCTCATCGAACGGGCAACATGCACGCGCAGCTTGACGCCACTCTCGGATCACGATGCGGTGATTGCCAGTGGAAAAGAAAATTTCATTACTCACACCAGTTTCTGCAGCTTTCCAACTCTCTGCTAGTGGTTTTCCTGCCTCCTCAGGGATATGTATAAAAAGGTAAAAGAGACACACGTCTTCATCTCAGGTAAATTTCTGAAAAAGCTTCCTTCGGCGACTGAGTCCTGCCGACGACATTGAAAATATGAAGCTTGTTACGTTTTGTGTTTTTGCAGTCTTTTGCTGCTCTTTGGCTCGCGTGTCGACAAAATGGGTCGACAGAACACTGCAGAGGAAGAAGCTACAAGAAGTCCTCATACAGCTGAACGCTGTGAAGGTGACTCTTCAGGTAGGCGACCTTACCTTATCTTTTTCTCACCTGTCTGTGTAGGGTAGGGGTTTTATTTCTAAAGTCTTTGGTTTGTTTCCTGCAGCACAGTGAGCAGCAACTGAGCACTCCACCAATGGACATTGAGGTACGATCAACTAAGTTGTATTTTACCCCATGTTGACAATGTGGTCTTTGTCACGCTTAACGCCTGTGGATGCTTACTCATTCATTCATTCAGCTACTGTAGGAGTACATCAAATGATGTGTGAAGTCAAAATGTGTTGGTGACGCTTTTTGATCAATCAGCTGTGAAGGTTAGACGCTAAAGGCAGAACTTGAAAAGCAAATTCTTTTCAAAAATTTGTTGAATTTCTCAACAATTTCTTAATCTTGAAAAAACATGGATATTCAATGATTTCAGATTGGTTAAGTGAAATAAATGAGAAAAATTTACTTTCGTTAACTCTAAAAATGTTCTTGGTCTACAGAGGAAAATGAATAAGACCAAGAATTAAATTTTTTATGCAGGTCAAAATCAACTGAAAACAATATTTCACTTTTTATACATAATTGTGTATAAAAAGTTCAAATTTGAAGTTTAGTTTAATAGTAAGAACATTTAGTTAAGCAATGTTAAAAAGAAAAGGCATCCTGAAAACTTTTGTACAAAACCAAACTTTTGTAATTTAAGAACCAGAATCACCAGTGCTAGAACCTTCTGAGACCCATAACAACAAAGCTTAATAATAAAATATTCTAACAATCCAAATAAGTCATTACACAAATATCATTCTGATCTGATCACGCTCACTTCGCTTCACATAAAGCTCTTTCATGATCAACCGTCTTGCTTGGAAATTCGGACCAGCCCTCTTTCTTGTCAGGCTCGTGTTCATCAGCGAGTCAATTCAAGAGCTTGGCTCAGTGTATTTTCACACAGCTTCCGTTTGTACTCTCAAGCGAAATGTGATGAGTAATTAAGCAAGAGAGCAGACAAAACCATTGCACTTCCTCACAACACCTCAGCAACACGAAACGCACCACGGCCTGCTGTGAAACATCCGAGTCAATCGCTTGTTGGAAACCTGATCGACTTTCGGAATCCTGAGCGGAACAGACGTCACTATTTTAGCCAAAAAAAAAAACATTTAGAGTAAAAATTACGCTGTCGTTGAGGAAAAATTTAGAAATTTCTACAGAAAGCCAACTCATCATCATAAAGAATTTAAAGATTTATAGCAGGAAGAACGAATCAGGACAGCCGTAAGTTCTGAAAAATATTCTAAACTGAGTATTTAAGCAGTTTAGATCAGGCGTGAAGCTAATTAGGAAACTGACTGTTTCACATGGAAAAACTGAATCACACAGCCAACGCTTTCTCAAGAATATCGAGAAATTCAGTCCCAAAAAAAAAATCCAACTTCTAACCTTAAGTGTTGGAAACTACATACCATAAAACTTAAAAGAATTTTTGGAAATGTTTTGAAGAATTAAAGCACTCAAATAGAAGGACGCTCAACAGAGTACCCACATCTACTGAGGATATGTTTAATTTATACAAATGCTGAAAAAACTCACAAGATCCGCTCAAAAGTTTGATGAACTGCTCCAAAAGTCTGACTGCACAATATTCAACAAAGCAGAAATGTCTTGAATTTGATCCTTTATCTAGAATCCACACAAATTTTAAGAATCTTTCCTGTCATACTTCCAAAACTCTCACCAAGTGTCAGGGAAACACATCAATTAGTTTTGCTAAGCAGCAAAGAGACCTACAAACCAAAAATGATGAAAACAAGACCAATAAAAATTTATCTTTTTTGGAAAGTAACAAGAAACATAAACTAATATGAACTGAAAATATTGTGAACAAAATGTTGACTCATGCTAAGCAGCTTGTACTTTATGGTTCTGCTATACATGCACATGAAGAAGCATTACACAAGTCTTCAAGAGCCTTAATTGTGCAAAAAAATTGACGGTGTTTATTTTTTGTTCAGTATCATCTTCTTCTTCCATTATGCAACAGGACTGCTGCTGTCTCTCAGCCCTGGAATGTTATCGTGCTAATCTGCATGTGCAATTCAACACAACAGAAAGACACCACAGACAGCTTTCTAGAAGCCTTAAGAATCACTTGACCGTAAGTAAACGAGCAGAAGAATGACGCCTTCAAATGTCAACACAGATATCTCAAGGACAATGTCAGATTTCAAGCTAACACGTTTATTTCATCCATTTCAGAAGAGCGGTCTTTGTGATTCTCAGAAAGCTAATGTAAGTGAAGCTTGTATTAATACTTTCTCTACTCTCTGCTGCTACTTCCTTATTTACTGACACTAAATAGAAGCTCATCATGAAGTCAGTTTCTTTTTTCTTTCCCTTCAGTCGTCCTGTCAGGACTGTGCCTCACATCCGAAGGAAAATGCCACGGAGTTTTTTAACAGGCTACAGTCGCTTATTCAAAAGGTACAAGTCTGGCACTGAACTGGAACTACATGTCATGAATTTATAAAATATATGATCTGATTAAGGTCACTCATCAATATTTTCTTCTTCAGGGCATAGACAGACTGAGCATGATCTGAGAAAAGACCAACATCCACTTGTGACCAAACATTGAATGTATAGAAGACACTACGTTGGAAGTTGTCAAAGCCCTCTCAGTATTTAACTATCCTTATTTAATATTTATTTAGATAGTGGTGGGTGGAGCCTACACAAGCTATGAACGAGGTCCTCTCCTGCTGCTTTGCTGCCCCCTAGTGGACACCACAAACCTGATTGTTTTATTTTTTTCCCTTTTTACTGAAAAGTGAATGTTAATTTATTTTTGGGGGGAATTCTCAAGGAATTTATACAGTATGTAACAAAGTGTATGGCACGATTTGATATGTGAATTCTTTAACTGAAGCATCTCTACCATTTGAAGACATTAAACTGGTTACAAAGCGCAAGTTTTTAAATTTATTCGAGACAACGTATCAGACACTTTACAATCTTATTAACTGTACAAGTCTGTTGAACGTGTTCGTTAAATTCAGCAAATAACCACTTACGAATAACACATACTTGACCATCAAATATATATCAAATAACATTTGAAATACGAGTAATTTGAAAACTCTAGGGATGCACATCAACCATTTTTTTCTAACCAGCGGTAATAATTGTTAATGTCCACCATTTCCCTTTAATAAAACACAAAAGGAACAGGTCTATAACTACTAATATAAACATTTTTGTGTTTTAAGAAGTTCCAATAGTTTACACTTACATTTGCGGAAGAAAGCAAAAGATGGGCAGAGAATAAAATTGTTCTTTAGAAACTAGTAATTTTTGTCCTCTCCCAGAACCCTTCAGAAAATGTTCTGCCAATGGCAGCTGTTTTCTTTAAAAATAAAAAAGCAATTCTCTTTATTCACCAGCAACTAGTTTTACTGGCTTGAATTTTATTTTTTATCATCAACAGCAAACCGATTAATTGAACTAAGCAAAGCATATATATGCTGCCCCCACAGGGGTTGTGGTAGAAAGGAGAACTGCAGGACAGTAGTCAGCTATGGCAGTTCATGTCTTTGAATGTTTGTAAGTTGACTGTTCAAAGGTTGCCGAAATGCATTATTTAGAAGACAACCAGGTCTGGGCTATTGTATGATGATTGGTATAGAATAATACATCATCATGGTTTTGCAGGAGGTTCAGAATGATGTGCCTTCCAAATGTTTTTTTTTTTTAATCACTGCTGACATTCATTGCTTCCAAACTTGTATTCAGGTTTTAGTGACAATGGCTTTTTATCTCTTGTATTTAACCACACAGAACAGACAAAAGTGGTTTTGAGTCCTCTATAGAGATGACATCATCTATTATCAACAGTAGGTGGCGATATGAACACTTATAGCTGATGGGACACACCAGGGGAGAAACTGTGTATTTAAGCATATTTGTCTTAAGTTTTTTTTGTTCTTCATTTAAAACATGTTATAGGATTTGTAAATAAGAAAATGCGTGAATAAAACAATTGCTGCCTATTTTAAATTGTATTAATTTCTCTGACAATTAAGAAAAGTAAATCCACAAAGGCTCCAATGCTCCTATTGACGTGTTGGTCTTCTTTACCTGGACAGGTAGAACCTCTCTGAGCTACCGACAAAACCTACCATGCTTAACCAAAGTGGAACAAACTGAATTCATGAGTCTGTTCACCACAGGAGGGCCCAGTCTCACCTTTGATCATGGATGTAGCGGTTGAATCCTTAGCAGAAGTTATTAGGGCACATGACAATATATCAGGGAACAAAATCGTACACACCAATACATTCAATACTGCATTATATGCAGATGATGCCTGACTGTTCATCTCTACTTACTCGCTCCGCTGTGGGGGTAGGCTTTTGGGGGCTGGGGTGCAAAGTTCAAACATTCGCATTTGATGTTACAGACAACGTGATGTCACAGTAAAAATTATTCAAAATCTGCCTGCAGTCCACGACTGTGCCCCATTAAAAATACATTATGAAACCAAAAAAACAGCAAAGGAGGCTGGTAATGCTAAAGCAACCAGTAAACTAGACTGTATCCCTTTTGAAAAACGTTGCGAAAATCAATTTTTGTAAGTTCCATTGCTAAAGATGTTTTTAAAAAAGTTTGCGTTTGATCGGTTTTACTATAAAAAGTTACATTTAATGAAACTTAAATTTCAGCCTTGTGTTATCTAAGAGAAAAAGTACTATAAAAATTCTACATACAACTCTCAAAATGACAGGTGTACATTTCTTTTTAGCAGGTGTGCTATCAAATACCACTGTGGTGTACTCCACAGATGTAAGGGGATTTCAGTTCAAAAAACAAACACAAGTACTTCACATTTGTGTGGGGAATTTAATGTCGTACCACCTGTGTTGACTTACTCGATAAACTACCACAAAGTGAAAAAAGTCATTATCAAGGAGCCCCATTGTCCTGCAAATCTACATCCACAACATCTCAAGAAATTGTCTCTTCTTCCTTTTTTAAAGTCTTAGTGACCTCGATTCAATGACTCAACGAAATTACAAATTTAGTACAAGTGACAACATGCAATCCAACATCCACTCCTGTGAGTAATTCCTACATAATCTACTATTCCCAGACACCCCTCTTTTGCAAGAGATAATAGACAAGAAAAGTTAAAAAGAAAAACAATACTGACATGGATTAAATAAAGATTTATAGCAGTTGCCTCACTTCCTGCATCCCTTTTAAAAACTTGCTGTTGGGATATCGCTTTCAGGGTCCTATCAAAACACATTCCTTTATGTACCACACACACACAGCTGATGCAATAATAAGTTCAGGTGTTGTAATTTAACAAGAGGAAATTCTTCATGGTCTGTCAAAACCACCGTATTTGATAGCTTTAAAAAAAAACTAAGAGCAACATCAGTGAGAGGATGACTTGATTTCACAACACATTGACCTTCTTGACACTCCCTTGGATTCAAAATGTATCCTAAAATGCGAATATTTATCCTCTTAAAATCAATCAATCAGCTTTTGTAGAGTGCCTTGACATCAACAGATATTTCGAAGGGCTTTTACAGAAAGAGAAACACAACAGAACCCTCCAGACCATGCATAGGTGACATGACGAAGAAATTCCGGGCAGGACCCAGACTCCTGACAGATGCCATCTTCTTTGACCAGTTGGGTAGAAAGTAAATACAGTTTAGATGAGAACAAGGATGGGACAGGGCAAAGGAAAATGAGACAAAGAGACAAACTGGTAGATAGGACAGAGTCAAAATGTGCTATGACTAATTTATGTCATAGTAAAGACAATTCAAGTTCACTGAAACGCTGTACCTCTGCAAACCATGACCCACCACTCACTTCAACACAAAATTTTGGCCTGTGGTCAACAAATCTCCACCCTCCCCAATGATATCAGTGTTCTCATGAAAACCCAAGACTTTTCCATCCCCTTCTGTGTCTTTGTGACTCGTGAATAGCAGTGAGAGCAGTGACATTTGACATGTGGGACAGTGAGTAATTTTTTTTGACCAGTCTCTTATTTAGATGAAGAAGAAGAAGAATCATCATCCTTTATTAACTCCTATCAGGGAAATTACTTTGATGATGTCACCACAGAGTAAAACGTCAGAGTAAGTGAATCGTGGACTTCTGCCAAACCCACAAAATGATCCACAATGACACATAAAACCACCACAATGTATTTTTCTCATTATATTGAACAAGGCCTGATAAACATGCAGATGTTTGAATGTTAAAGTGGGTGAACCCTTTTGTCCAGTAGACCCAGTTTAGCTCCTGCTAGCCATCTCCTAGAGGCTCCTGAGCATCTAGGGAAGAAAGGCTGGACAAATGTGTGAAGGAAGCACAACCATGTTCACCATGAAATGGGGATGGCCGTAACTTAGAGTGGAAGAGCATCGTCCACTCAGAGGAAGATCAGCGGTTCGAGGTCTGGTCCCCTCAGTCTACAAGCCAATGTATCCTTGAGCAAGACCCTCAACCCCAACTTGCTCCCCAGACACGTCTCAGTGGGTTCTGCCCAATCAGAGACACACTTCATGAGAAGGCAGATCAATTTGAAATTAACATGAAGTTTGCAACCACAGCAACCAAACATCAATACATTCCTGGGGAAAAATCAGTTGATTACACATTCCTTTATCAAAAAAATTAAAAATTAAAGATGGTCTACGCTAATCCTTAGCTATACTGGTAAGGAGTGTAAGTTCTGCTTCTTTTTCTTTTTTTTAGCAAAGTATCACGACAAAATAGATTTTGGATAATGGAGACGTTTTGACCACAGGCCAACATCAGCCAAAGTGAACAATTACTCACGACTACCAAAGCCCAGCACCAGAAAATACAACAGCACAGATCAGTCTTGGATTGATGGTGAACTTGCGCTGTCTCATCCCACAGATTTGTCCAGACATTTTGTGACAAGTCATAAATGATCCAAGGCTGCAGGCCTGAATAAATCACCGCTCTACGTTTCCCCTGACTGCCAAAATTGCATCACTGAAAAAAGGTGTACTTCTCAAAATAAACATTACATTGAGAAAGTTTACAGCTGTTGGATTGTGCAATCCACTGTTACGTTATGCAATAATATGCTATGCTCATGCTACACAGCACATTTGATGAAGATTTTAAGATAATACCCAACAGAATAAATTAAACTTGTATCTCGAGGTACAACTGTATATATATATGAATAAATATCAAGTTTTCTTAGACATATTAGAGGTCATGAATAACTGAGCAAAACAAAGGAGACTGTTTCACATCCATGATGTAAACCTGAGGTATGTCATATTGAACCTCTCCAGAACATGTATGGAGGTTACATTATAGGTATGCAAATTAAACCTCTGCAGGGTTATATTTGATTAAACATCAGCGCCTCATGAATCTATGGGTGGGTGCTTTTTATTACTGGTAAAATACGAGTTCCTCTGATTCCCATCATCATCCTCTGATTCACATTTTCAGAATGAGGTCTGTCCTGGGCGTAAAGTTACAGGTTCTTTATTATCAGTCTCTAATCAAGTGTGGGCAAAGACATGGAAACAGAGACAAATATGCCCCCACTGTGGCAGATTCCATGGATCTGAAATTTCCCCACATCTTTCACTCACGTCAAAATCCTGTCATTACTTTTGACGACCCTTGAGGATGATCTCAGAACAGAAACCTAAACTGTGAGCCATTCTAGACAGTGACAATGACAATATGTCAGGTGCAGTGTGCAAGGGCTCTCAGCAGTGATGCATCATTTCAGTGGGACTTGTAAGGGGAATCCCAAGTGAGGTCACAACCGTAGGACAAACCATTCACGTCTGATGAGAGAGGGCTGAACATTCTCAGGGTAACATGCAATATTTACTTTTATTTTAAATTATATGTAATAAACAATCAGAGATCAGTTGGAAAAAAATATTAAAATTGCAACAAGGTGAGATGTGTTTCAAAAGAGAAGCTAAGTCTTTTCTCAAGAACAGGCAGAAGTTGTTGCAGACCAAAAATAAGAAATGTTTAAAAAAAAAGGACTTTTTAGAGACTCCAGTCGATATGCATGCAGTTTGTTAAAGGTGTAATAGTTTTAAAGTTACACTCAAGATATATGGTCCACACTCAGAATCAGACAAATATTGTTCCCCAAAATGACTATAAAAAAAATTAAAAGCAATGTTTCGTGAAGAAATCAGGAAATGTTTCTGAGTAATGCCGCGTAAATAAGACGAGAAGATGAGTTGTGGTTCTGCACGCCACAATATCTACATATGAAAAAAAATAAACCAAACTAATTGCATTTCCCGTGATGCTCACTTTGTCACTTGCATATTTTTTAAAAGCACCAGTCATCATGAATAAACAGTTGCTGACCAAATCTAGACAACGCGCCAAATTATCTATCACCACTAAAAGAGGAATGCTACGCCCACCT
Organism: Antennarius maculatus; assembly: GCA_013358685.1. Lineage (NCBI taxonomy): Eukaryota > Metazoa > Chordata > Actinopteri > Lophiiformes > Antennariidae > Antennarius > Antennarius maculatus. The sequence continues at coordinate 22,731,285 of CM023614.1, read as the reverse complement.
GACTTCAACTTTGGGGTTTCACCTTGTTGAGAGAAAGGTGTAATATGATGAATTGGAAAAAAGATGTTCCTACATGCACACACGCCTTTATTTGCCAACTCCATATATAAGCTAAGAGCACAACACAGCACCACAAGTTACTGCTTAGCAGCACTATCGTGCATCTTCACAGGGCAGCTGCAGTCAATGTTACACATGGAGAAGTGCTTCAGAACTGGCCTCGCTCTCTGGATGTTCCTCCTCGTGGGGAACCTTCAAGCAAACCCTGTCCATCTCAAAACGGATGAACAATTCAGCTTCATAGACCTTGATGATCTGGGCTTAGACCTCTTAAATAGTATCTCATGTGTAAGTTATTATTTATTAACGCAATCTTTTACCGCTTAAAAGAGAAGCAAAATTTAGAAGTGATTGTTTTGTTGTCTTTCTTCTTTTATTGTAGGATAACACGTCTTTCATTTCGCCAATCAATGTTGAGGTAAACAATTACAGAGATGTTTTATGGTCTTATTTGGGATGATGATGCAGCTTTGGCGGATTCCATTCTATCCAATATCAGACTGACACTCAACTGATTTAACTGAATTTGCATATTTTTAACAGATACAATGCCAGCTCACAGCCCTGCGTCAAATCAGAACTGGGATGGAGCATGCCAGAAAAAACTGCAACATGGAGAAGAACACAGCGTCTTACTTGAACCTGACTCTGGGGTACTTGGAGTCGCTCATCTCGGGAAAAGTGAGTCTGACTGACGTTTTTCCTTAAGTTATTACGAGATCAAACTGCTTGATCCAATGCTGAATCAGCTTTCTTTCTTCAGACGGAGACATCCTGCAACTTGACCACCAGAGTCGATAAGAAGTTTGAAGGCTTTCTGAACGCTGTAGAGGATGTCGTTGATCTGGTGAACACTCACTTGCTGCTCAACACATCCCCCTGACCCACAAGCAATCCACACCAACCTAACGAATGTTTCTTCCACTTTACATTTATAATTATTTAATGACAGACACTGCACTAAAATTTGACGTTTTTGACACTGAAAAACTATTTATATATTTATTACTGGATTCATGTACTGCTTTTGTGTGGATATGTTAAATTTTGCTAATAAAAATTAAAAGGATTGAGAATTTTGTCTTCAAGTTTTGCTTTTGTCACAATAAAATAGTTAAGTCCTCCAAGCGAGAGTCATTTGGTGTCGACATACACCCAATGCAACCTGTCATTGTTTAACACATGCAGCTACTGTATATATGACACATCAGTTTTCAGTTCAGAGTACAGTTATAGAAGGATGCAAGTATCTATAGATAAGAAATCCTATTAACGTTGGCAAATTGTGCAAATACAATTGAACATTATATAGAACATTTTAAGTGTCCTATAACACTGGTACATCCGGTCAACAAGGGACCAAGATCATGTTTCTGAGTGGCCTTTCACTTTCCCAGCCTCGTACTTGTGTTCTGCACTAAGGGAGGAAGTGATGCAATGAAAAGGAAGACATGGTAGGAAGAATGTAAACAGGAGAAAGTGTCAAAATACCAAGCGGACAGGAAATTAGACCAATGAACGGATGATGGTTGTACTGTGATGGTTGATGATGGTTGAAATGCACCTCAAGGATACACCATACAACTACTAACTACGACAATTGACGGCTGATCACTGAGAACAATATATGAAACCATCTCTGGAACACTTTCCTACGTTTCTGTTGGAGAGCTAGCCGTGGCTTTTAGCATGCATGTTTCCTAACACCCTTTGAATTTGGCATTTTGCTGGTTGTTTAGGCTTTAAATCAAATTGCTTGAATTGAAGGAGGAATTTTTCATAATGATTTGCATTATGAAAATTATATCGCTTATGATACACTTACATCACATGGTAGATGTAAATGTTATTCAATATATCAGCAGACAATTACACGAAATCATGATACTGGACTCTTTACCTCTGCAGGCTCACATTTTAAAACAAATTCTGCAGTGAATTTATATCAATGCACTCAGAACAGAGGAAACACTGAAAGTAGGGGCCACCAACCTACTTTCACAAGACCTTGAACTGACATGCTGCGCTGCAACAGGCCACTTGAGGGATTTTACCACGTTGAAGTAGCATCACGAAAAAAAAATTCCAAGACTCATCAAAAGGAAAGACAATGCTGTGTGCATTAGGTTATGTACACCAAATACAGCCCACCCTTTCCACCCCATGACTATTTAAGTTCAATACAGCACAGGGGTTCAGCAAAGCAGTGCAACAGTTTGAAAATCACACTGACAAGCCTTTAAGCTGAATATGAAGGGCTTAAAAGGGATTGCATTTTGGATTTTTACCTTTTTTTGTTGTCTTCTAGCAAAGAATCTACCTATAATAGACATGGATGACTCAAATATTGAGTTAATGCAAGAAGAAGTCACATGTGTAAGTCGTTTTAATAGTTTTCCCTGCTCAAGTTTGCCAAGTTTCTGCCAATTGCTCATAAAGACCAATGTCATCTTTTCTCTGAACAGCCATCGGATTTAACATTGTATTCACCATCGAATGTGGAGGTGAGTGTATTTGTTTGATTTAGGGTTAGAACAAACGCCGTAAAGAATATGACCATGAATTGCTAACCTTCGTTTGGGTTCTCTCAATTTTCATGAATTAGCTGAACTTCTCTGAACCACTTGGAAGTTCTCTAGTACAGGAAATCAACACATCACACAGCTGTGACATCTTTCATCTGTCGACTTGTTAACATGCAGCCACAAATCTCTTTCTCTCGCACATACAGGAACACTGTATCACTGCAGCGCTGATCTGCTTCTCGATAGAACTCGGTGAAACGGCCAAAGAAGAATGTGAAGACCCCCAAAAACGTATCATCCCAGCTGTTGAATTTTTGAAACATTTGATTCAAGAAAGATCTGGAAATGTAAGTATTTCTCCACAGGGCATTGCCAAAGTCAGGACTATAGAAACTATGGTATTCCATTGGTTCAAACGGACTTAAATGCTTTTTCACTTAGGTGCTCAAAAACGCCAGTGATTGTGTCTGCGAGAGTTGGCCTCAGACTTCATTCAGCCAATTTCTGGCAGATATGGAGTCTTTCCTTCAGAGCCAAAACGCCACCGAATAACTTCAGTCCAATAACACCTCTGGGTCTGCTGTCCCAAGAAACACGACAGGAAGTGTACGGCAGACATTTCACAATGCAGAAAACCAACTGAACATCTAGTAAGACCTGACCAACGACCAGGGATACGTCAAGACTTGAAAGGTTTTAAGGCTTTTATGCAACCAGCAATGTTTATATGTATAGAATGGAGTGATCTCAGGTATATTTGTTTGTGTAAAGCTACAATATTGAACACTGCTCTAAATTATTTGCATTTACAACTACATATACTATAATCATGCATTTCTTCAATTATACATTTCATGTTATCTACAGAAGTTCTCAGTAAATTTTGCAGCAATTGGAATGTATCTGATGTAAAGTTTTATTTATATATTTATTGTTTAATGTGCTCTTAAGTTGGTGATCTAACTCAAATGGTGTAACTTAATAAATGTGATGAACAATTAATCTGTACATCTAATGTGGGAGTGGAAAGTTTAAGAAATGTCATTAGATGAAAATGTGTTTGTCCAGAATGAAAAATGTGAGTTTCATTTTTCTAATCGTTGGTAAATTCAAATCAGAATTCTCTGTGGATTCTGTCTATAGTAACTAGTGAAATCCTCTTAAAACAAGACTTTTATTCTTACCATGACTCAAAATGTAATTTAAGTGTGAGAATGGTCGTATGGCCTCTGTAGGAAGATGACTTCCTCAACATGTAGGACAAATACAGTCGTTGAGCAGTTCAGAGGGGTTTGAGTTCGGAAAACTAAATCGTTGCAACTAAAAGTTGCAACCCGAACCCATCAAGTCACTTCAAGAGAAAATTCATCTGCCCATCCCACGCAAGTTCCAAATTCACATACAGTGTATCTAACATTCTTTATACAAGAACCCTTCTCAGTAAAACACGGCATGAACACACAAGATCAAGATCACACACCGCAAACGACCAAAGACATGATAGGAACTACTTTATGTCAGATGACAGTGAATCCGAGGTCGTCCTTCTGCCTGTTACAAAGTGACGCTACAGTTTAAACAGGCTGTTTTACAAGCAGAACGGACACGCGAGATATCGATCATGCATGCCCTGCAGAGGACGAACAGTGGATAAAGTTTTAGCCAACTGCACAGGTGTGTTCAGTTTAATGAAGAGAGAAGCTCCTTTAGGTGCTGAGGTCATTTGATGACTAGAAAATGGAGCTCATTGTCACACAGTTTAGACATTAATAAAAAGTTTTTGAATGTACTATAAACCCTGTTATTAGTTTGGAAAAATATACGTCAGAAGAAGAAGCTTGGTAGAAAAAACTTTATTGTCATTATAGAATGATTTGTACAACAAAATGATGAACTGCTGCTAGAAGATGCTGCAAAGCATTCTGGTCACCAACATATCATGGAAAAAAGCTATTTCATGCACAACAACATCCACCTGCTGCAGGCTGATGTCATTTGATTCATCACCTGGATCTTTCATGCAAAGGGGGTCCAAGCTGCTTTTATTTCAGTCACAACACACCCACCTGCACAGCACCTCAGCAAAGGTGCTAGGGCTTCTAACAGCTCACATCTCAAATGTGTGACCACATCAAGAGAGTTGCACATCCTGTTTATCTGTCAGCCTACTAGTATCACACCTCAGATGCCAAATGAAGTCATGGTCTCATTGTGTCAATTTCTTTCTGATATTGATACATGAATGTCTTACAGGCAGAAAACGCAAGATCCTAACTCGCATATGTACAACCTGCAATGTAGAATAATCGAAATGATAATACTTGTACCATGAATTTAATAAAGAGAGCACAAAGGGTCCAAAACCACAATATGTTCCAACCCAACCCACAAATACAAAAGAAGGCACTGAGCATATTAAGAGTAAAACATGATCATGATATTAAAACAATGCAAAGAAGTCAATGATGCATTTCCTGTATATAAACACAAAGATATCAGCCTTGCAGATGTGAGCATCTGAAGCCCAACCTCAAAGTATTCCCAGAAAAACTAATGTGCATTTTACCAATTTAAAGCTGCAATGAAATCCTAAACACTGTAAGGTGCACATAATCAATACAACAATGTATAAAACCTGGAGGAGTACGTACAAACTGAAAGGCTCGATCCTGGTTCAAGTTGCACTGGTAATCTCCTCTGTTGGCAAAACCAGTAGCAAGTAAAGCCTCCAACAACACAACCGCTCAACAGTTAAGACAATATGATCCACTGCATCAAATACACAGGAAACCAGATCACTTCCTGTATGGGTGTGAGACACGTCAACAGTCTGTTTCAATACAGGGGTCATCCAGTTTGAATCCACTGATGAGCCCTCAGATCAATGCACAGAACAGCCTGGGTATCTTCAAATGTAATCTGATTGTGTGGTCAAGCAGTTTAATATTCACCCATAAACGACAACCAAGATTGAAGTCATACACTGATAACTAAATAGATTGAAGTCATAAACTGATAACTAAATATATTGAAGCCACACACTGATAACTAAATAAATCAAAGTCATACACTAATAACTATATAAATCACGCATCATGAGAGGGGGCGGGGGTGCGCTTCGGGAGTTGCACCTGTTAAGTGGATGCTGTCATGACGGTCCTGTGTTGCTCATGTCAAGTGCAAATAAAGCCGCTAAAGGAATATAAACGTCGTATATATGACGCATAACATCAGTAGCAGAGAATAGCTGCTAATTATTCAGTTTGATGGAGCAAAGAGTGTTGGACAAATGAAGTCAGCGTCTGGAGACAAGTCACGGAGCTGAATGACGCTCGCCGTGGATTTGGCGCTCGCAGGATGATTTCAAACAGATACAAACGGATGAGAATAACATGACGTTGCCTGACACTGTTTTAGCTTTTAAGCATATCTGGATGAGAAGAGCAGGCAACTAGCATTGACTGCGCACACAGAGGTGACGTTCACCTCCATGAAATCAGCACTGAAGAGGATTTTTGTTACAGAGTAGGCAACAAAGGTGTTACCAGGTACTAATCCACTCGATAATTTCGGTTAGAGATCAAGATGTACCATTTGTCAGAGCACTTAGCATTGGGCTGAGGACTGTCCCCACAGGAAGAATGAACAAGTAAAAATCAGAGAAGATTTAAATGTGTAACAGATGCCTCCAAATTTGACTCAGAAATCAAGTAAGTCAGTTGCTGTCAAGTGAAGAACAGGGCTGCAGACCATTTCGTCTTGGAGATGGAAATGTAGTAAATTCAACCAGACATGTGAACCTACCTGCACAGAGAAAATGCAATGTTGAAGCCGAAGTGGTTCCAGTTGATATTCCGTTGCTGCTGAGTAAAACATCCCTGAAAAAGTGTAGGAACTGTTTTGGACATGAGGAATGACGGGGGAGATGTTCAAGCAGCCAGTACGTCTTGAGTTTGTGTAGATCAACACGAGTTGGAACCGACGATATGGTATCTTCACATCATCGATCACTTCATAAAACAAAAAAGTCCTCTGAGATTGTCAGTCAGTCAGTCATTTTCTTAACCCGCTTAATCCGCTTACGCGGGTCGCGGGGGAGCCGGTGCCTATCCCGGCAGTCTCAGGGCGCGAGACGGGGGACACTCCGGGCACGACGCCAGTGTACCGCGGAGTCACACAGAGACAAACAACCACTCACACACACATTCACTCCTATGGTCAATTTGGGACCGGCCAATCAACCTAAAGCGCATGCTTTTGGAGGTGGGAGGAAGCCGGAGAACCCGGAGAGAACCCACGCAGACACAGGAATGAACTCCGCACAGAGCAGGACTCGAACCCAGGTCCGCTGTGTTGTGAGGCGACAGCGCTACCCACTGCGCCACCGTGCCGCCCCCTCCGAGATTATGAACTCCTTCATTCATATAGTTAGTCATAGTCATTGTCAACTTTATTGTCAAATGTACCATATGGGATCACCAACTATAAATGAAATAATTTCCCAAATGGTCAAGGTATATGTGCATTTTTTTTAATCACTGCACCGAACCTTGGGGGTCAACAACAAGACCTCACAAACACAAATTACTTCAGAAATGAACTTTAAACTACCAGTTTAAACACAAACTGCAAGCAAAAACTAGAACATAAGTGTCCAGCACATAACCTTTGTTTTTGTTGCGAGGGTACTCTGGTTTTGATTCACGAGGTGAAGTTATCGACAGCTGAGGGCTTGACCAGCCAGGACCCAAACCGTTGCTGCGACAGGTATGCCTTCAACATGCCCTTGGCTTCCTGGTAAGGCTTTGCCTTTGTCTTCAACGACAAAACATCAACGGTATCAATATTAACAAGTTGCGCTTTGTGAGTGCATTCATTATAAAGTATAGGGTCTGCTTTAGAATTGCAAATTAAGTCAGTGTGAATAAATGTGGTGGAACAGAAGATGTGAGTCGTGGCTGTGCAGTTAACAAATAAACAGCAGTGGAAAGATGCTAACATGTTGACATTGATCTGGAATGTTTCTAGCAGCGTGTTCAGTCTACGCCATGAAAGATAAAGTCAAAAGTGGTTCTATCACAGGATAACCATTGTGCATCTAACGAAAGGTCCACTGCAATGTCACGGACATAGTACGAGTCTCACTGTGGTACAAGAGCTCCTGACCTTACCTTGGCTTCTCTGTAGCAACTTGTGGCTACCAGGTCTTGTCTCTGAGCGTTGCTGGCCACCAACTTGAAGCGGTGCAACATTGCTGCTTTGCAGAGTCGACTCGCCAAAGTAGGGCCGCTTTGAAAGGGAGATCTACAGCGAGACAACCAGCGTGAACCAACAGCTTTTATGGCATCGTATCAGGCCTACCCAGGTGACGACACTCATCCTTACCGTTCTGTCGTCTTGCCCTCCAGGCCATCCACAACCTCCAGGGAGCTGTCTCCTTCAGTCCAGTTGACACTGTAGGTCACACTCTCGCTGCTCACACTGTGGGCAGCCACAGGAGGCACCAGGCTGATCTGAGGTCTGATGGAGCAGTAGTACAGGGGCAGCTGGGAAGTGATCCCTTCCACGCGCTGGCTCACAGAGATCTCCAGGCCGTAGACATCAGTGCCACCAGAGTCACCTGCAGTCCAAAAGAGCATCCCTATTTAATTTACAGCTGATCTTCTGCAACATTTTGACACATCAACAGAAACTCGCCATTGCTCAGGTGGACGGTTAACCCTTCATTGACAGTTCATTTCCTCGCATGCATCTTTACTAATAAACTAAGAAAAAACATGAGTGGTTTCAAGGAAACAACTACAGCAAAGTGAGTCTTCAGTAAACCAGGAAAGACAAAAAAACTGCAGCGCTTCTCATAAGAGGAAGTCTAGCATTTTGCACCCTGTCTGACCCAACATCAACCCTGGAGTGATTCTTCTGTTGGACCTGCAGCAATACATTGAAGGCAAAATTTAAGATTTTTTTAAATATGTGCGCGCACACACACACACACACACAAGAAAAAAAAAACTGTCAGACTACACACAGATATTACAAATGCTATCACAGAATTTCCCTTTAAATTGATTTCAAAGAAAACCCTGATTCTAAGCTATTCTAGGAAAACGGACTATAGAACACTGATGTGTAGCATATAGAACACTGATGCATTTCACCAAAAATCTTCCACTTATTAATTTTTTTTTAAATTAATTTTCATTCTTCTGTTTCATAGAAGTGTGTTGTATTTATTTGCACATTGGAAAAATTTGTTTGCGATTGTCGAACTTGTATTTTGGGTTGACGTTACTTTTGACCCGTGACGTCACTTCCTGAGTCGTGCTTCCCTTCCTCAGTTTCGTATTGGTGATGACTGAGAAAGGCGAGTTTGTTAAGTGCTCCTGGTAAATATGGTTCCAGACATTCCATGGATGTAAAAAAGGTATTAGAAATAAAGAATAAAGGTTTATATGATTTAGTTTTTGTTATATTAAGTTTGATTGTTGTCACAAATGGAGGGTTTTGTCGACGTTTAAAGTACGTGTATTTGGCAGCACTGCTGAAATACTCTCTTTCATGAGTTTTACTATTGCTGCAGATTGGTGTGCTCTGTCCTGCTTGTGGTTTACAATACGTGATTGTGTCACTCCATTTTGTGCAGATTGAATACGCCACTTCTTCAGCTGAACCATCACATCTAGAATTCTTCATTACACTACACAGAGTACTGTATTAATGGACAAGTTAGGCCAGACCGGCTACACTTGCCTATGAAGATGCTCTCAACATAGATGGGCTCAATGAAGTGGCTGAGCAATGCCCCCTGGTATCCAAGCACCTGCCACTGGGTGAGCTTGTCCGTGGAGGACATGCTGACGATCTTGTTGGCAGAGGTATCAGTGGTAGATGAGAAGACTGAGAAAACCTTTAGAAGAACAAATGAAACTTCTGCGGCCCATTGCAGGTGTAATGCATTGAGAGCCATCACACTCCAAATACACTTAAACTCACCCTTCCTTCCACTGACAGATGTAGGCTGATCGCAAGGTTGGCTTGCAAACTCGACGGAGAAAACGGATTCAGGCGCCTGAGACGTGAAGCACAGTTAAAACATCTGAAAACGTCTTCATTATTCAGGTTCCTTTTCTCAAATGTAACATTTTTATGAAGCCATAACTGTTAAAACAGACAAAGCCACAGTATTTATGATCTATTTTGCAGTAGGACTCACTGTGAACATCAGAAATCACCAGCAACTGGTCAAACAAACTAGAAGCTTAGCATCAGAATCTGTGCTGACAAATAGGAATATGCTACTTTTCTAATGTGAACGCCTATAACAACCTCAATATTACACTCAGGAGACTGTCATTATATTTTCTTTACTCAAGAGCTTCCCTCCATAGGATGAAGCTAATAATCACACACTCACATCCTGGATAGGATCTGAGGAGCACACTTTGGGAGTCTGTTCACATAGAGGTGGAAGGTGATGCCGCTCTTCAGGCTGAAGAAGCCGCTGGCGCTGTTGCATTCGAAAATGGACGTCTCCTTGAGACCGTCTATGTTGCTGAAGAACATCAGCAGGTGCCGGTAAAGAAACCTGAAAGCACACCGCGAGAACGGCTCATGTTAAAACTCATATTCATGCGTAAGGTCATCCCGAATCCCTTTATGAATAATCAAATGAAACAAATTACTCAAATAATGCTGGTTGAGGGTGAAATGTTAAAAATTATGACAGCAAGCAGCTCAGGGAGCTTCTAAAGGGAAACTGTAAAGAGAAGGGAAGAGATGGTGTTAATGGTTGAGATCTCTATCACATCAACCGACACAAACGACACATTTAAGTGAACACACAATTAAATATTTAAGGACAGGACACACACAGCAGTGTGGGAGTTATTATCAGTATGTCACAACTTTTAATCAACCGTGAACACATAAACTCTTAACCGTGAACACGTAAACTCGACTTTTTTTGTCATTTTTTCCAACTAATATCCCTAAAGAAACTGGATTGAAGTGAATTCCATGACATCCAGCCTGAACTAAACACTAGCATGTGAGAGAGACTTTCATAGTCAGATAAACCTCCATGCCTGACCGTGCTGCAATTCCCTTTAAAACCATTTTTTCTGTTGTTGAATGATGCAACTCAAGAACACACCTGGCGAATAATTGGTTATTTGTGTGTCACGAGATGTCATAGGCAGGGGGTGAACATCAAGGAATACAAGGTCTATGTCCCAGGGCGTAACTGTGATTTACATTTGATAGCATTAAGGACACATAGGGTAGGTAGCGTTGATCGGTAGCTGCCTGCTTAACACAACAGGAAATTCAACCACATTTCGAGTGATTCTCAAAGATAACTGCTGGTCGCTGTGGTCTACATTCGTCTGAGTATTCTAATGCCAGATGTTTAACCTGATGTTAGAAGGATCCTTCCTACAAAGAGATTAAAGTTTCTAGAATGTTATAAATATGAAGATGTTAAATGTGAGACACTTTCTTGCAGGAGCATCACACGCAAAGTCAGATTTGCAAACTAACCTCATCAGAGATCTCCGTGCAGTCACAATGGCGTGCGAGTCGTGCACGATTCGCCCACTGGAACAAAAATCCTCTTTGGTGTTGAAGTTGCCGGTGCCTAAAGCGACCACCTTGTATTTACCAGCTAGAAGGACAGAAAATACAGCTTACTCAGCAAGTGGCTAAGCACACATTGCAATGTCTGAGAGGAAATATATTTTTTTACATAATAAGACATGTGCAAAAAGCATCAATTAATTCAGGTTCAAGCAGGTGGATTGTGTGTGTTCATGGCAAAAGTCTTGTTCTTTCCATAAAGTTATTAGCTTAAAATGTGCAGCCAAGGTTTGACCACAGTGTCCAACAACACTGTCAGCTGTTAGAGGGTTTACAACCCAGCCTGAAGCCCGTGATGTGTCCCAGGTGTTTCCCTTGTAAATTACAAGTCTGAATGATGAATGCCGCTACGGTGCCAGCACAGTCGGAGAACTCTGGGTGGTTGTTCATCAGTTTGTTCAGCTGATCTCTCACGACGTGTGGAATCTGGGAGTTGATGGCATCCTTCCTTCCTGCACATATGAAATACATAATGAAGGAAAAACATATCTTTTATCACCAATCGCATCTTCAACACAAAAGACTTGTGTAATCGAGAGCAGCATGTGTTCGCTATTTGGTGATTCATACACATAGTGATTTTAAAAAAAAAATCCTGTATTTTGATCTGTTCAAAGAACTCCAGGTCTGTAGAGAACCTGTGTTTCGCTCACTAACGACCACGCAAGCGTCAGTCAGTTCCAACACTTTTAATCCAATACAAATGTAAACACCATCAAAAAGTTAAGCACTAAGTGAATAGAACAAAAAAGATACTGCTGATATTTGTGGTTGCAACAGATATGATTTGTTATACCTTGTTTGTCACACAGAGGAGCATGCATCTGCACATCTGTTAAAAATATTTAGGTCTTTTCTTAAAAGGTGTAAGAAGCATCTAGAAATACAAACTTACCATTTAAGCCGCCACATGGAAGAACATTGAAGACGGAGAGCTGCTCTTTTACTGGCAAGGATTGAGAGACACCTAACAAAAAAAAATGGAAATGAACGAGGATAAAAGTAAATATCGTTGTGCACTTAAACACATTTTAATCTGATCAGTGTATGACACTTACCCACTGCGTCATTAAGGACAGAATTCTTTCTTTCCAGCTTTGGCAACAGTTCCATCAAGGCAAGCTCTGCCGCCCTGACCCGAGCCTTCTTCTTGCTATCTCCCATTCCTGTCTTGTACGTGACCCCATCGATAACCACACAATATGCAAAATAGAGGCGTACTACGTTTCCTGAGAAGACAAAGTGGAAGACAGATTCTCAGCTCTGGCCTGTGGGCTTTCAAAACATTTGATTTCACCAGTTTTACCTGGGGTCACTGTTTCTTTTATTGCAAACTGGAAATTGAAATGCTTGGCGAGCACATGAAGTAAAGAAACGGCGTTCACTTCTCCTTTCTTGTAATTTTCAATTTGCTTTCCAACCATGTCAGCCAAACCTAGGTGTTTAAAAGGTCATTAAAATGTTACAACTGCAGATATTTATGTATTTAATGTTTGTAAAATAGACATTACATGAGCTGCAATCATCTGGAACTTGGTGACTGAACACATTTTGAAAGGTGATTGACTGAGAATTTGCTAAACAATGTTTGTGGGATAAACAGGAAACTCATCAGGTTTGAATTACCTTCCCTTTTTTGATTGGTGGCTTTTCTGTTCTCTGGATCCATAGCTTGGGAACAATATAGGAGCACATTTAGACAACTCTTTATAGAAATGTATTCATATATATTATGTTTACAGATTTCTCAAAAAATTCTAAGATCTGTATGTACAAATAAATAGTTATTACACACCTTTAGAGGTGGTTACACAACCCTCCACACATTTACTAATGATTTGTCTACATGCTAATGTCAGACAAGCAAAATGACAAAACAACTAATAATGCTAACTGCGAACTAATGCCCATAAGGGAGACTTTATAGATTTTAAGATTTAGCTTTAGCTGATAACGCTAACAACTAGCTAATACCCATGCACTGAGTTCACCGTTAGCTTTAGCTTCATTAAACTTGGATCGATACTGACGTCACGATTAAAACTTTAGCTTCTAAAATTACTTTTCTAACTTACCACACCTGAAATTCCTGCTTACCAAATCGTGAATTAACTTTAGTTAGTTAACTTTAGTTGGTACGGTAGCTACTATTTTAAAGTAGTCGTACTAATTCGTCTCAACGCCTTGGGAAGATGCTGAGTCAATGCGCGTGGGCGAGAAAATGCGCGTCCGTGTGTCAATTAGAGCACGTGCGCCGACCTTGCTCCTTCGACTCCGAGTACAGAGATTCAATTCAATTCAAAAAACTTTATTTGTCCGCAATTGGGGACACGAAGTCACACGAAGATACACGAAGCCGCATCGTTTATAAAACACGATGATCCGTTTCTACACGATATTTTTTTTATTTTATTTTATTTCTTCCTAAATTTACGTCATCATGTTACGCATTCCACGACCCACTACCCTCTCGTCTCTGCAGCGATTTCATTTTTTAAAAAATGTAATCCTATATAAAATAAATTATCTAAATGAATGCCTGGATGGAAAGTTGCCATCCGTGTTTTGTTGGTTTTAACAACTTTTAATGGAGACATAAGGGTATTATTACATAAAGAGGAATTTGAAATGAAACTGAATTTATCAATATATCTTTTCCCTCTTCTTCTTCAATTGGTTGATCACATGACCCACAGAGACCTGAGGAAGTGAACTGAAGATGAATTTTCTTATTTATTGAAATAAAAGGACTCTTCTTCTTCCAGCATGAGCCCTCCCTCCTTCGCCGGCCCTTGACTACCCCTAACTCCTCCTCTACTACCTACTCTTTGTGTCTCATTGCTGCAGGAAGTTAACAAAAACTCCTGTAAGGTTGCGGTTAAGCATCACTATTTGCCCCCTGCATGTTTGCCCCTCTGACCAAAGTCAAATCAGGTGAAGACGTCTGACGTAGACATGCAGGGAGGGATATATGTTCCACTGAAACTTTGCAAATGTTCTGAAACCTTTGCAAAGTTTAGGTCAACAAAAGGGGGGCTTCCTCTTCCTCCCAGTCTGCTATGGCATGATGTCATTGGTACATAAACAACACAGCACAGACCGCTGGCCTACTTTTGCTCTTTACATCTTCAAGTGGATAAAATAAACCTCAAAATCTTCATTACGTTTGTTAGAGCAAGACTATATTTGCAGTTTTTATAGAGCTCACTCTCCACTGCATCTTTATTTATCAAATAAAAACACAGATCACGGGACAGTATATTCGCTTTTGCGACAACAGACGTTGCATCTGGCCCATGATAATTGTGTTTCATTTTAATGTCAAATTAGATCAAGTTTAAACATCCTAAATGAACGCCAGCATTTGGAGCCAGAAAGTGAAGTAATGAAATCAGATCTGCCTTATTGATCCTGACCCCGCTGAACCATTATGAGGACTTAATCTGTTTGTACATTTCTCTGCTGAAACAATATTTGAATAAGATGAATTAAAATCTTCAGCTGTGGATGAGATTGATGCCACTTTAACGCCTGGAGGATAAATATCATCCTTTCCTATTTTAGCACAGAGTGGAAACTGGCTCTACAAGAGCCAAAAACCAGTAAAAGCTGCCCAAAAGACCCCCTGTGATATATACTCCCATAAGGCATGTTTTCTTCTTTTATTTTGAATTTGTATGAATTAAAATAAGACGCAGCTTTGGCTCTAGAGGTGCTGTTTCCAGCGTTTATGCTCACTTTAACTGAACGCCATCAGTGGTATTGATCTTCTCATGTAACTGAGAAAAACTAAGAATCCAAATCAGCCCTGTCAGGACCCGATCCATACCGTAAACTCGATCTGTTCCACATATGCACAAGCGGTCAGGGATAGGGTTGGGATTATTGACTTATGTGCACATGTGATGAACTTATTAGGTTTAATTTTACTGCTCCAAAAGGTGAATGGTTTCTTTAATGCATGGATGGAGAAGGATCCGCTGGGACTGCACTGTAAATCTGCTTTTGGATCAGCAATAAATATAATAATTCTGTTCTTTATTGTTAAAATCAAATCCTAGTCTGTAGAATTTAATGTGCTCCTGTTTGGCTCGGTGCCCTCGGTGGTACGAGGAGGCGGCATTACGCCTGTGGTTTGAGGCTCCACTGACAACTGAAAGTTTTTACCTGTTGACTGGTCATTATGAAAGACAACT
Source organism: Antennarius maculatus (assembly GCA_013358685.1). NCBI lineage: Eukaryota > Metazoa > Chordata > Actinopteri > Lophiiformes > Antennariidae > Antennarius > Antennarius maculatus. The sequence continues at coordinate 22,715,870 of CM023614.1, read as the reverse complement.
GGCAGCAGTGTTTTCTTTTCTCCACTATTCTTTGAAGTGCCCTCAATGGGAACAATGATGAGCATTTATAGATAAATTAAAGTAAAATGGAACAAACAGCCCACATTCGGCAAGAAGTTAAGGTCACCACAGGAACAAATATGGCTCTACCCCCCACGCAGTTTGTAAGGACGAAGCTTGCAATGACTTCTATAATCAGTCACACTTGAAAAGGGAAAGGATGCGGTCTGAAATGAGTTTGCGCATTCGTCTTCTGATTAATCATCCCAGAATGTAAAGGAAAAAAAAACAGTCACTGAAATCTGACTTTTACCACAAGTTTCCCACAAGTTTAACGAAGCTGGAAGAGAATAAGTTGGTTCTTTTGAGGCATTTCCTATTAGAAAACTTTTCTGTTGATTATTGGTTTATCTGATTCTGATTTACTTTATAAATAACTTATATAATGATGGTGTAAATAGACCAGAAGGTCAGAGAGTCAATAAATAGATGCCAAATACATATAATATAAATAAAGGATCTGAAGGTTGAGCAATCCAGGAGAGAAAAAAAAAATAAAATAAAATTAAGTTTGCAAGTTTATTGTAAAATATCACATTTGAGTATGAGAAATTAAAAAAACTTGAATGTGACTGAATTCTGCTTCAGTAAATTTTATAATTGTTATTACGATTGGAAGCACGGCTGATATCTCATCTGAAAATAAGGACTGAAGAATTAAATTACCGAAAATCATAACCTGAGGCAGTATTTTTCTTTTTTTAATTATCTGTTGTAAGGCTGTTTTTTTTTCCTACACAGGAAAGAAACAATAACCTCAAAGTGAAACTTTCAACTTCAAAATGTTTGCTGTTGTTGGTAACTTGGTGCACAGTCCTCACTGTCTCACCGGTTTGGAAAAGCCAGACTAACTGAAAGCCCTCAGAGACGGTGGAAATCCCCCCCAGTAGATGTGTTTTTCAGGACATTATCATCTCGATCAAACTCAATTTTTTTTCCACACTTTTTTTTGTCATACAGTTTGCAAAAAATTATGTGACAGATTTGATCTGATTTGGAAGTTTTGTACAAACACTTGCAAATGCAGGATGAAATCAATCCTTCCCTCCTTCCTCCTGAGGTATTTTTACTTCCAACCGTAAAAAGAAATCTGATTCAGCTAAAAAAAAAACAAACTACAGGTTGTTTAAAGAAATTTAAATAATTTTAAAGTTATGAAAAAAATATATTTTGAAAATTATTTGCATCCTTCTCCATCCAGCTGCATCCATTAATAGAAGGTATCTTTCTTTTTTTGGACAGTAGAGGGCAGTAGAAGAGAGAAAATAAAAGTAAAGTCTGCACGACAAACAAAGTTGCAAATTTCACATGTGATTTAATCAATTATTGGAAGGTTATCAGTGTCAAACACAACAAATGGAGAATTATAATGACAGATCTCTGTAATATGAGTCCAGAAATAACCACTTGTGCAATTAATATTCACTTTATCAAAGGCTGATGCAGAAATAAAAACAAAATACACATCGGTACTGGACAGGAAACATTATAGACCTTCAAATGTGTGATTCACAATGGGAAATAAAAGAAGCAGCTCCCTGGGCTTCATGCATGATGCACACGACACGTGGGCACGTCCTTCCAAAATGACATATACATGATGGACTGTCGAGAGCTACGCTAACTGCTTTATTGGAGTTCCCCCCCCTCCTCCCCAAACCATCAGAAACCAGAGCCGAGTGCCCCATGGCCAACGCATGCTTGCTCTGACAGCACCCTACCATTGATAAATAACAGCAGGTCTCCTTGAGCCCGGCTGGTGCAGTCGCGTTCAGCTGCAGCTCTCCAATGCGTCTCCACAGCCAAGATTGAATCTTCCCCATTCATTAGACTAAGTGGATGAGGCTCTCTAATAGGGGCTCCCTTCCCCTCAATAATTGCTGTTGATTGGCGTAAATTAGACCCTAGTTGCCAGACGAGTGATTCTCGACGACGATAATCCGATTCCCAACTCAAACTAATAGGATTTTAACTCTGGCTTTGGCCTAATGTCCGTCTGCAAACCCTGGCTGTGGCCCTACGCCCCATCCAGCCGACGTCCTCTGGATCATATCTGGGCCGGGCAGGCCAAACTGGAGCTGCAGTGGGTGTGCGGATTCGGCATGGGGGCTCGGAGGGGGTCAGGTCTTCGGCGCCGTTCGTGACTCATCCCCAAACCTCGACATTCTTGGTATCAATTGGACATTCATGCATGTGACCTACATCATCTGGGTGGTGGTGGTGGGGGGGGGGCGTGTGAATGAGACTTCTGCAGCGGATGTTGACTGTCTTGGGCTGACAGTTCGTGCCTGGATATTGAATGATGAACCGTCTGAGGGCTCTGCAGCGTGGATGTCAGTCAAACTTAGCAAACAGACGCTTCAGTCCTGCAACACTTTCAGTTCCACAGTCGCTGTCCTCATAGGATTGGATGCACAGTTGATAGCCGGGTTCTGGTTGGGTAAAAGTCACCCAATTGTCACCGAGGGCCACATCAGCAACATGGCTGTCCTCAAAGGACCAGATGTAACTCATAAATATAACTAATGTAACTCAATGTAATGTAAATTAAATGTAACTACACCTTAATGTTAAATAACTCTGAATTTATTGCTTTATTGCTTATTTCCAAGTTGCACAGAAAAAATATGTCTGATTGTTTCTCTGTTATAACATAAATCCCTTTAATTTGTCAGGATATTGAACCCACAGAACTCTATCAATCAAGGATCAAATTGTCCAAGAGAATAAAGAAAAATAACATCAAACATAAGTTAGAATGTTAAATTTGTTCAAAACGGTTTTGTCAAAGTTAAAATGGGCTGAATTACTGCATTGTGGGAAATGTAGTTTCGGTCAAAGCACACTTTTAGAAACTCTGACCCTTTATGCTCTTGCAGGCCACATAAAATGATGTGGCGGGCCACATTTGGCCCCCGGGCCTTGAGTTTGACACATGTAATCTATTAGAAATACACACTCCAAACCACACCCAGTGTTCTCACACAAGTAAGACACAAATATTATTGGCATTAAATGCAATTTCAATTGGTTTCACCCATTAGGAGCTGAAAACTGGCGGCCCTGCCTTCTAGTTGTGTTGCTTGTGATCCAGGATTGAAAAGATGCAGCAACACCCTGGTATTTCACCAATATATCACCTCATAACACGCCTCCTCCACAACAAGAGGAGTCTAACAGGAGCAGACTGAATGTTCTTTTGTCATTCAGTTGATAAGGGGATGACGCTGCTACTGAGGCCCGAGGACTAATGAATCTCCACTCCATTACAGCTGAATCGGACAGATTGCTCTCCCGGAGAAATGAATTGAGTTTTTTGTATTTGTGAGATCATTCTCCCTCCATTAACTGCTCTTTATCCCGTCTCTTCATCACAGGCAAATCAAGTTAGGCAGCCATGATTAGCTGGGGTGGCCTCCCTTTTTAAAAGGTAATTGGGTTTGGCGGCTCAGCTGATAGTGCCATTAGGACCAATAAAGGCTGGGCTTGGCTCATCGAGTGAAACAGATTCTTCAGCAGCAGATGGCAGATTGAGGGAGAGGGCTGTGATGCACTGAGGCCAAAAACAAAGTTTGTGTAACCGAAGTAGTTTGGGGGGCATCCTAGCTACACCTCACCCCCTCCCTAGCTAGCGCCTTCCCCCCAAAAACGGCTTCATATTTTGGGGACGAGGAAAGTGAGACGATGACATCCTTTAATGTGCTGAACACTGATTACAAAATGATTTGGCCGTTAGCCTGTGTGTCTTTCTATTGGGGTAATTAATCATACACACACTGAAACGCTTTAATGGTGTACTCGGGGCCACGATGTCACCGCAGAGACTGTAGAGAGATAGGACTGACGCATCCTTGTTAAATAGCTTTCCCTTGGCGGGAACGTCATGTAAAAAAACCAGAATTATCCTATTCCGTTATCCAACATTCCGCATCCTTCAACCCCGACGGTGGCGCAGAAACATCCGCGGTTGATGCGGATCAAAGATGTTTGAAGGTATGACCAACAATCGATTCTCGCCAACTGTATCATTCCCTGTCATCTGGACTAAAGGAAAGGTGAACTAGCCGATTCCGAGAAATCCTGCAAAAGCCCCAGATAACCTTACTGCATCAGGGGCTTTGTCGTATAGGAAAAGGTGCATTAGTGGTGACAGGAGGGCCAATGGGGACCGGCGATGATGGGAGGTTTCGACGACTGGAGGTGGGCTTGTGTATTATGTGGCTAGCCATTGCTGTGGCTGTCTCTCTCTTATCTCTCCCACCTCGGGGTCCGATCCCCAAAGTCCCGCTTATCTGCGGGTTTGGACTTTTTCCTTCCCGGAATCGTCCCAGTTTTTCGGGGCGACCGTTGGTCACGTGAAAGGTGACTCCGTTGCCTTCTTTTTCTGTCTCATTTAAATTCATGTAAAAGACGCCATCTTTTTTTCTTTTTTAGTATCGTCTTTAAACCATCGGTAGGATCTGATTTCAAGACATGCCACTTTCGTAATCCCATTAAATGGGTTTCTGCTGACTTTATCAACCTTGGAGACGGTCATTCTTGATTTGTCTGAAAAGGAAACTAAGTCAAAGTCACTGAAAGGCCACTGGCCGGTTATGTCTTTCTTCCGAAAGGCTTTTTAGAACGCGGCGGAAGCAAAAACGCGTAAATATAATGGAAATGCAGTTATTTATTTTGCTTTTGTGTGGCGGTTCGGGTGCCGGCGCACACAGGGTAATGTATTCCTGGAGTATAACCAGAGGGTTGTGGTACATTTTCACCTGAGAGCTGCACATCTCCAGCCTTCCTAAATAAAACATTGTGTCGCCAGGCGCCGGTAAGTGTCCCTCAAAGAGCGGAGGGAGGAAGGGCGAGGGTAAAAAGCGTCCAGGTTAAGTTGTTTGAAAGGCCCTGGGTATTAAGAGGCATTTTACACTTAAGAAGTTGGTTTCGCTGGGTTTTCTGTTTCCCCTCTTATTGATTGATGCTCAACTATCAATGCATAATAGAAAAGCACTCAGAGCAAATGCAGGGTTATGGCCTTGGGAAGGAGTCGGCAGACGAGACTGCAGCACCACCACCCCCCCAACACTCACTCCAATGCCATTATTGGCCCATAAAGGATCCCTCGGGATGGCCACGGTGTTCAGATCAGCACACACCAAATACCCAATTAAAAAAGGCTTTAAATTCCCTCCTCTTTCCTGGGCGAAAATCAATCTGAATTCAATCTATTCGGCTAGGATTCCGACAGAGCAGGTAATTGCCCATAATCGGTCAGCTAGGTGACAACAGCTTAAAGGGGAGACACTAATACAATCAGGTATTTGCTTTCAACGCCCGTCCCGGGCACAGGCCCGGGCTGTCGAAAAACAGGTAGAGTGCAGTTCATGTACCCATCAGACAAAGACGTAGATAAAGTTACGCAAATGTTCTCTTTGTGAGACGCTCTGCAAGCCGATGAAGCGCCGAAGGAGCGATATACTTCCCCACACGACTCGTTCGTAAATGCCGCAATAAATGAATTCGGTGATCGTCCTCGGAATTAGTTCGTCAGGGAGCGGGAAAATGAAACGACTCAACTGTTCTTCCACTAAAGGTTGGCGTTGTCGACACGTTTGAACTGAATGTCACGTCAGTGTTATATGTGAGTGAAACTCAGGTGTGTGTTAGAGCAGCAGGATGGTTAATGGGGGTGTACAAACCCACATCACCAGGATGGACATTTTGACATTGTCTAATGCACGTGTTAAAGTCAAGGCGACCCTCCACATCATTTAATGTGGCCCGAGAGAGCAGAAAATGTCCTTGTCTAAAAATAAATAGGTCAAAACCAAAAACTACATTTCCCACAATGCTGTAATTCAACCTATTTGAAATCTGACAAAAAGGTTTTGAACCAAGTTAATGTCCTAACTTGTGTTTGATGTTACTTGTCTTCATTCATTGATAGTTTGATCCTTGATTGATGGAGTTCTGTGGGTTTAATAGCCTGACAAATTAAAAGGATTTATGTTACAGCAGAGAAACAGGCAAACAATTTTTTTTCTATTTAACTTTAATGTTTGTAACTTAAGTAATAAATTCAGAGTTATTTAACATTAAGGACATTAACATTACATTTATTTTAAATTACATTGAGTTACATTTAGTTATATTTCTAAGTTACATCTGGCCTTTTGAGGACAGCCATTATGCTGATGTGGCCCTCGGTGAAAATAAGTTTGATACCCCTGTTCTATTGCATTTGTTCTTTTGCTCCTTTTTTTTACTTCAGCAGCTCTTCAGAAAGGATTTTGTCATCTTTCGAACGACTGAAGTCGTCTTGATTTAAGCAGACATGAGCACGACGCTGAGCCGAGCTGAGGTGGCAAAGTTCACATTATGGCTTGATGATAAAAACCCCTTCAGAGAAATTCATGAGCAAAAAGGCAATATAACAAAAAACACCTGTATGTATAATAAACATATACATGAATAATTAATAACACAGGAGTACTTTTTGGATAGATTTTATGTCGTGTTGTGCAAGATTTGGGACCCCAGGCTCTCAAAAATCCATTTCACGTGTTTAAACCCTGAACGTTTTCCTCTTACGAATAAAGTTTTATTTTTCTGGTTTGCATCCAGTTTGATATTTGCTGAACAACCTGGTTTTAAATATATATACTTTTCTTGTGGTGATAAAAATCGACCAAAAATAAATATGAAAACTTGTGAGCGAAGCTTTTTTTCTCCAGAAGTTAGAACCTGGTTACTCAAAGACATCTATGGAATTTATTATTGGAGGTAGGAAGGAACTATTTTCTTTCTTCTTGCATCTGTTCATGAGAAGTTTCGAAAACCAGTGAGAGAAAAATGATGCGTTTTTATTGGAGTTTTTGCCTCTACCCTCCTGGCTTTAAGTCCGGCTGGTAACCTGATGTCCAGGGGTCAGCAGGGGTCGAGGGGTCAGCGACAGAAGGCTGCGATTAATGGATCTCTCAATAAAACGGGAGCTAATATTACCAGCTCCCTCTCCCTCGGCCTGACTTGGCCGAAGTGGAGAGGGAATTCCTCGTAGAAGACAGCGCAGGCCAAACAGCTTGGCTCTTGAAATTACTTTCTGTAATGGGTCCGGGCTTCGAAAAGTGGAAGCGCACTTTTAATTGACCAATCAAAAGGAAACAAAGCAGCCAATCTTCAGACACGGAGCAGAAAGCCAATCGAATTTGTTTCATTTCCTGCCAGATCCATCGCCGTTTAAGACCGTTATACAGTACATCAGCGCAGTTGATTATGAATATATCAAATAGCGAGCTGCTTTGAGAGCTTTTGACTCTGTTGCATTAATAAGTACAGAGGAAATCAATTTCTTCTCTTCTACGGTGTAGCATTATCCCTTTGTCAAGGAAAGAAAACGTGAAACTTGATTATTCTAAACCTAATTTAGTGATGCTTGTGGTCTTGTGTTTCATTTAGAAGCTTCTGCAGAATAAGAACTCACATAATGAAAATACCTGCTTTTCGCTGATGAGATAGGCTTTAATAACGCAAAGCATCTTGGGTAACAAACAGCAGGCGTCGGGCGAGTGAGTCGTCTTTGATTCGGAGGAGAAGAAAAAGTGACTTCAGAGAGGAAGAAGTGGATAGAATGAGGAAAAAGTGTGTTTATTCTGAAGCGGTCACTGGGATGCTGTCAGTCACTGTGATGCTGCACAGCTGCTCTCAGACCAGCCAGCCTGCTATGCGCTGTTTGTCCACAAGGTGGCGTATGTCGCTCTCAGTTGCCAAAGGCCTACTTCTTATTTCTTGTAATTTGAGGACACCAAGTCTGCATGAAAGGCATCGACCTGTCACAAAAAAGTGTTTTGGTTCTCTTCTAAAGTAATACCCACTACAAATTGTTCTGACCTCGCCAATATTTATCACCGTAGATCCAGAAACACGAGATAACTGTCTTCTTTTTAATGAATCTGACCTGCTTATTTCTGAAATGAGAGTTCTTGACAGGTAAAATTACCTAATTAGAAAAGTAGACTTGTATTAACCCATTTTTTTTCTCCAGAAATTCTGCATTTCTTTTCTTTTTTTCAATGCAGATCCACGAGCTAAAGAGTGTTAAAGGTCATGCATGATTTAATTTCTGAATTTCAACATAATTATCAAGCATCAGAGGTTCACAGTTGCGTGCAAACAGAAATCGTGGTGTTGCAAAAAATTGATGGGAAATTTAATTTAGATGATTTCTAATCATATCGCTCACATCTTAAGGTAAACTGTGAGAAAGAAATAAAAGCTGCAGCCCGTCAGAAGCCGACTCAATCTGTTGCTTCCACCCATCCAAGGCCGTGTTTTTCTGCAAGCAGCTTGTATTTGATTTCACTGAGAGGTGGTAAACATGCCGGTCTTTTCCACATGTCTGTTGTTCCGACACGCTCAGCTGAGACGGAGCGGCTCTAAAGTGTCAGCTTGAGGATGTGGGCATTGCAGGTCAGCTTTCACGCACACAAACTTCCACTTCTCTGGTTTCAGCCCACAATATGGGTGGATGTTACAGCCTGGCGTCGCCCTTTTGCTGGGCCCTGGGTTCAAACTGTGTGAATCTAACGTCGATGCTTTGAGAGAATATCCAGAAATTTATTGAAAAAGGACAAAACTTTGCATCTTGAATGTCACAGCATCCAGTAATGCTCTCCTTGATGTCCATTTGCATCCATTGCTAATTTGATATGAACTCCACGTCGACTTAAATGCTATTTGAAAGCTAATAAAATCTATTTGTGGCCATATTCATTACTACATATGTCCTTTTTATTCTTTAAATCCCATCTCGAGTCCATTAAACCTTCTGCAGACATTAGGTGTTATCAATATGATAACAGGAAGTGATGGGACGATGTTTATCATTCAAAAACGTGTCTCCTTTGTTTGGTGGAATAATCTCTTAGAGATGATGAACCCCAGGAGGGGGGGGGGCTTTTATTAACTCCATCTTGTGTTGATAGGTGTGATGGCACCGGGGCGTTCAGAGAGGGACACTGCAGCTGCTGGGGCTCAGAGGGGTTTTCACGTCCAGGAGTCAAACTGGGGGCCCCAAGGATGTCAATAGGACCTCCCCTCCCCTCTTCCATTCCCTTGTTCACTCACTCTTTCCTTCCCATCCCCGTCAACCCCGAAGGCCACGCTGTTGTCACAAAGTAAATCAATGTCCCCGCTACGTCAGGCATTCCCCCCGCCCCCCCAACCTCACCGCTTGCCCATCAAGAGACGTTGTCCACATATTGGTATACCCCCCCCCCTCTTTTATTATTTTAATTAATCAGGATCACTGCACCTGTCTGTCAATTCTGTGGGTCGCCATTCGCTGCAAAAAAAAAAGGGAAAAAGTAATTAAAGCGGCTGGCAAGGCATGCTGGGGGTTTGGTTTGGGGCAGGGACGGTGGCGCAACGTTGACAAGATGAATCGGATACAGATGCCAGAGCTTTCATTAAAATCCACACCTCCCTGTTCCCTCCCCGTTCTCTCTCTCTGTTAACACCTGAAGCCCTCTTTGTGCTCACCAGGTAAGGAAAGAGTTAATAAAGCAGCGTCTGCGTCGCTTCTAATTGTGCGGGTGAATAAATGATGGCTGGAGGACAGTGTGAATACTCAGGTGGTGGGGGCCCAGATTATGGTCTCCTCAAAAAAAAAAAAAAAAAAAACGTTCCACAAACGTTCTGAGGTGTTCCAATCAAACACGAGCCCCTGGGGGTCCGGCTTCATCTTCAGGTGTTGTAACTGTTCATTACAACTAATCTACAGAAAGGAAGTGAAATTAAACTCTGCAGGAGTTGTTCCTCAACCCCCTCCCCGACTGAATTCATCAAATATCTGATGATTCCAAATCCATTTCATTCCCATCTAATCGGTGAAAGGAAATGCACAAAACCACAACTGTTATTTCTTAAAAATGAAGTTGGAATCTTTTTCCAACATGGCAACCCGTCACTACTTTGACTGGATTTTTTTGGAGAGGAGGGGGACATAAGAGGCCTTTTCCTCCTTCCTCCACGTCGCAATCGCTGGTTTTCATCTTGAAATTGATGCTTATGACGGGATCGTAAGCATCAATTTCAAGACCAAAAAGAAAGATGAAAAAAAAAGATTTAATAAATTTATTCAGCTTTTTTTTTCTAGATGAAAATTTTTTTCAAACATGTTTTTTTTTCCAAGGCTCAAAAATTTATTCACCTTTTTTCAAGATGAAAAAAGATGAGTCTTGAAAAAAAATCCAAAATTCATTAATCTTTTTTCAAGATAATTTTTTTTCAAAAAATTGGAAAGAAAGAAAAATTTTTTAATTTTTTTTCCCAAGATTCATTCATCTTTTTTTTTCAAGATGAAAAAAAAAAGAACTTATTAAGCATCACCTGGTCTGTTTTCACCTTTATGGCTCCACGTTTCAATAACCGCCTGCAGGTGGACGCCGAGCAGAGAGAGGCATCTTTGTCGTGCCTATTGCCCCCGCCTTGTGGGGGTAACTTAGTGTCAATAAACCCCGGCGCTTGGCAAAGTGACGGCAGGCAGGAATGGACAATCAGAGCGTCTGCAGAGGATCTGCAGGGATACATAACACGGCGGGGGGCTCTGGGAGAGGCTCGGCATCTAAGTGGGGACTTGGGGTCTTCCCACAGCATTCTGGGTAATGATCTGCATTATGAAGCATCAGAGCACTTTACGAGGGTCCCTGAGAGGGTGCTGATGATAGTGGCCATCGGGGGGTTGTTCTCCGGCTCATTCAAAATGAGACGTGACGCCACGTAACCTGCAGAATGAGGCGCCCCCCCCCCCCGCCCCGACAGCTAAAGCGTTCCATTTGGAGCTTCCTGCACCCTCCCCTCCCCTCGCCTCGCCTCGCCTCCCCCCTCCCTCACCTCCAGTCAGTGTCATCTTCACTGAAACAGGAGCAAAGTGCTTTAAAAGGGGAGATGGGAATAGACCGAGGGTGGGGTGGTGGTGATGGGGTGGTGGTGATGGGGTGGGGTGGGGGGGTTCAAGGGAAATGTGATTATCATCAGAAAAATGCTATGAGTGTTTAATGCACAAATGCACAAAAAGTGATATTTTATTACAGCTTGAAGGCTTTCAAAAATTACTGGAAAAGGCCCGAAAATGTGTCTGAGATGGAGACTGTGAGAAGCGTGTTTAACGGGACGTAATCGGTTTAACCCCGGTGTGTCCTGTCCTTTTCACGCCAAGATATGTTTCTCTGACCCTTGATTTGATTAAGTCAAACTTCATTTTGGGGGGGGAAAAACCACTTTGTTGCTATTACTGGTGCATTTTCAAGATGGATGAACGCGCGGAGAGAGAGACGTCATTTTCAGATGTCGCTCTCAGCTGGTGATCTACACGGTTTGTATGCGTGTGTGTGTGTGTGTGTGTGTGTGTGTGTGTGATAAGTCCTGTTTTAAAAGGAGAGTGTCATATTTCCCCATAATACTGCAATATGAGATAATAACGTTTGGGATGAGCTGCACAGAGCAACATTTCCTGATTTCATTTGCGTCTTAAATGTAAAATGAAGGTTAGAAACACCTCTGATGTCCACATGTCACCATCAGCCCACACCGACATCGATCGGTTGTGACTTTTATTACAATCTACATTATTATTATAGCTTTAAATAAAGCCTGTTTCATTCATTTATTCAAAAATTTATTGAATCTTTCTGATATTTAAAAAAAAAAAAAAGTGTTTCTTTTGGCGTCAAAGCTGGTGAAACAGTTCAGAAAATAAAATGTATTCCTGAGAATGAGGTGTAGTTTTAAATCTTAATAAAGGTGATAATAAATAATAATAATAATAAAAATAATAATAATAATAAATAATAGTAAAATAAATTTCAGATCATTTCCAGACTCAGTAAAAATCATCTCAGAAATCCTGTTCAAGGTGAAGTTTGGTTTTAATCGAACATCTTCGGCGACTGTTTCCTGTTTTTACCATATTTGGAAACGTAAACACGACTCATCATCATGAGGTCACGACCTTTAGATAAACATCAGATTCATCTGCAAATGTTGATTCTGGACGACGTGAACCCTTAAATGTGGAACACCCTAACGCTAATGACCCTTGGTCCGAGGCCTTTCCTCACTAGAACCTCTCGACTCTCACCCCGGTGGTGTTGGGGGGGGGGGGGAGATCTGAAACCCCTCCCTCTCTGATCCGTCTCCCCTGAATCTCCATCTCCTCTTCCCCTTCGTTTCTTCCCTAATAGGTAACATTATCCCGTATTAATGACGCCGGTGGCGATGCGCCGCCGCCGCGAGCTGAGGAAGAGGGTGACTACAGATCAGCGGGGTGAGGCGGGTGAGGCGGGTGAGGCGGGCAGATCATTAACCATAATTACCTCCAGCTAATCCACTTCCAAGCAGTACAAAATAAACAGCCGGGCCCATTAGAGGAGCTGACTGTCAGCCTGCAAGTGGCCTGTGGCTCCTTTGGCAATGATCTGAACCCACAGGGGGATCAGAGTGGGGGGGGGGGCTGCATGAGTAATGGCGAGCCCTACTGGTGCTCTCCCACCTGACTGAGGGGTGGGGGGGGGGGTCGGTGGAGGCGTCGCTACATGGCGACATGCTGGCAGGACTGGTGCTTTTGTTTTGCCCCCTCACCCCCTCCTCTAACACCCCCCCCATCCACTGCCTCCCTTTCATGTACCCAGATGGTGTTCATTTTGACCTGCCCTGTTTGCCCCCCCCCCCCCCGCCCCCCACCCATCTAGCTCCATTCATTCTTTGCCTGCAGGCGTTTTTCCATCCTTCCCTCTTTCGTTCCTTGTCAGTTTGTGTGTGTGTGTGTGTGTGTGTGTGTGTGTGTGTGTGTGTGTGTGTGTGTGTCACATCACGCCACGAAGCTCATTTCAGGTCTTCCACTTCCCGTGTGGATGATTTATTTGCTCTGCCTTTATTATCCCGTGTGAATAAACGAAGCGCGCGTCGTACATCCTCCAGGCCAATAATCAATGAGGTGTTCAACTGTTGCTCCGGCAGCCAATCACGTGTCTCCATCCTTATTTCTGCACGTCGATTCATTAAAAGACGTTTCCTCGATGCACGATGAGAATGTAACTTGCAGAAAATTGAAAAGTGTTCATATTCACGCAGCGTTTGGCGCCAAAACCTGTAGCATGTAGCATTAGCATCACTGTCAAGTCAGTCCAGTGTTTGTATTTGTTCTGATTTGGGCATAATAAACTTAAATCTAACGCATCCGTTTCAGGATGGCTCAAATTCCACAAACTGGACGTGAAACTTTGCGAAAGGGAAGAACTGAAAAATTGCGTTTTTAGGGAGAATCTGCGTGAAGTTAAACCATTAAAGGTCAAATTGGGTCATCGCTACCATAAAAGTTCATATGTGGACAATTCACAGAATATTTTCCTTCACTCATGAAGAAAAAAAATATTCCTCGAACTTGCGTTTGATTATTTATTCCCATTGCGGTCGGGAGAACATGAAATTATCGGCTTTTAAAAAGATGCAACTCTTCTCCTCCACTTTGTCAGATGGCGGCTCAGTAATTCGTGGAAAGAGAAAGCAATGGAAATTTAATTTCCTCGCAATTAGAACCTCTCCCTCATGATGAAATCTGAAAGAGGGATTCTTCAGGCGTTGCTCATTATTTTTTTCTTCTGAAATCTCAGCCTTATGACACAGGAAATTCAATTCATCAGGCACCGGGCTTGACTTCATTTCCAATCAATGGGATGCGAGAACAGGCTTTTTAATTCATCGGCAGCTCTCTACATTACAAATGTTAATTTAAATGGTTTAAATCTCACTGTTTACACCCAGAACGTGGAAAAACATTTTTTTTTAAATCTGTCTGTTCTTTGATATCTCACCAAAAATCCGCTGCTGAGAAAGCCGTGACACCATTTGTCATTTCGTGATGATAATCTGAAGTCTTCAAGTCAAAACAAAGATCAGATTAAACTGAATCCAAACCCAGCGTCGTTTCGTATACATAACGCACGGCGCAGCTGATAGGACGCGTTCTGACTCGCCTTTTCTTGGCACCTCCGGTCTCGCCAAAAGACCCCCGAGTCAAACAAAATCACAAATTCTTAATATTTGTCGACATAATTAATAAATGTAGGGAATGAAACGTGCCAAGACGTCCATCTTGGAGGGTAACTGAGGGCAACGTTGGCTTTATAATCAACTCAGACGTCATGTTGGGGGGGGTACGTGATCTCACATGACTCAGCAGAACTTTGTAGAACTTTTCACAGACCGCCTTTTCACAGTTTGTCACATGTAGTTTCTAAAAACGGTTACAGTAAACAATCGTTACTCGTGGTTAATGCAGGACCACTCGCAAAAAACTTCATTCTGCGATTTAGCGACAAACTATTTATTATATTACTTACGGTAAGTTAAACATTTATGAACCCTCCCCATACTGATATTAGACCACCTTATATCTGTATTACTTTTCCTCACACTCTTATAGACTGTTTAAAGCACTTTTGCATTAAAGAGAAGTGTTTCTTTAACACACGGATGTGCGATGCGTTCCGTCAGTCTCGGAACGCACATCCGGATACGTACGGTATCACGTGACTACCTACTAAAAATCAGAAAAGTAGCGAAGCCGTGCATCTTGAAGCACCAACAATGGAAGGATTACCGTATGTCAATTCAACTGAACACTCTTGCACCACCTGTGCCATCATCCCGATCAAATCAGACGTAAAATGTTGTTTGCTAAACCCCCCCCCCCCCCTGTCCCCTTAATTTTTTTTTTTTTTTTTGACAGATTGTGCCTTCAAGCACTTTATGTGGCAGCTTACGACTGGAGAACGGAGTCTAGCCAAACTCAGTAATGAATTCCTGCAAATAAATCACCTGACTGCAGGAAAAAGAAGACAAATAAACTGCAAATCAGCGATCGGGTTCACTCGACTTGAAACGCTTGGAAAAGAGTTATTGGGTTTCACCAACAGGTGCATTTGACTCCAATTTCCAAAGTGCTTCCTTTTTATTTTGAACAACACCTGCTCCGGCAAACTTTTTTTTTTTTTTTTTTTTTTTCCTTTCTAGATTGACTTGATCGTTTTTCCAGCAGCAACCGAGATGCAAACGCTAAAAGCCACCCAACCCAACAACAACCGGGAAACATTAACTGGCCGCTCCGCTACCCACTAATGGATCGGACCCATTTCATCAGCAATCTGACATTTAATGAATATATATTTTATCTTCCCGTGCCAGTTATCGGAATGTCCTCCCTATTCCGAGAAATGGTCGCCCTGGGACTCTTTCGAACGAACCTTTTTTTCTTTCGACTGGCACCTGTACGCCAATCACACTCCCTGAAAGCGGCCCGCAATCCTTCCTTGTTTTTCCCTCTTCCCTCTCTGTCTTCAATATGGCATGTGGATTAATAATTCATGGCCAGTTATTAGGGCCAGTTCAATAGAAGATCTGCTGATGGAGGGTCGGTGCTCGGCGAGCGTGCCCGGAGGGACGGTGCGTGTTGTTGTGTCAGCCCCCATCTGCCAGAATGCAATAAGGCAAACAATGGAGGCCTTGATTTCCACCAGCAGGCCCATAATCTTTAAATGGCTATTAGCTGAAGAGTGCAACCAGTCAATAACCGACAAAATCCTTTTAAAAGCTTCTCTCTCCTTCTCTCTCTCTTCCTCACCGCCACTCTTTCTCTCTCTTCCTCCATTCCTCTTCATCACCTCCTTTCCTTTTCCTGCCTCAGTCTTGCCTTTTTTCTCGTCAAAAACTGAGACTCGGCTGCGACGGTAAAACTCTTTTTCATGAGTTTCTAATGCCGCCAGTGGAACCAGGTGATCAATGGCGGTGGCTGAAGTGAGGACAGATGAGGTCAACTTCCATTTTTTTTTTTTGGTTTCTTTTATCATCACAGGAAATGATTGCACTCCGTGTGACTGTCCCTCATCTTCAGTTAGTATATTTGACCTTAGATGGTCTTAGAAAATACAAATCCTTACATTTCTAACGAAAGATTTGACCATAAAGTTAATTTCTCTATCATGAGATGGACAGAAAAAAAGAGGACAAGACACAAACACTCTTTCAAACACTTGACGCGTCTTGAAATAAGGCAGTTGTCTCCCACTGACATCATATGGATGGTATTCTTTTGCCATCAATCAAGCGCGATGCAGCTTGAAAGAGATTGAATTACTGTTTACAAGGATGAGATTAAATTGTTTTTAATATACAATGTTATGAAAGCAATAACCTTTTTGATGGCCGCAATCATATCCTAATAAAACTGATATTCATTAGTGTCAGGGAATATTCCCTGCTTCCAATCTCCTCAAACTAATACGCTACCTGAATCACCGCCGGCTGGTACGCCGGCAGATCCTGTTGCCTTTCACGGCTGACAAGGTAAATGTTCTGGTCCGATGACGGATGGCCGACGGCGAAACGTTGGACAGGGAGAGGGGTGTTACACCCAATTAAAGATATCGGTCTGATCACGCTTCACGCACCGTTACCTGGATACCTAACGGTTACGTGTTCCTCTGTCCCTGGTGACCCTTACTGAACGTCACGCCATCATCCAAGACTGTATCCTTCAATATGGAAGAAAGTTTGGTCTAGGGTTTAAAAAACATACATTTCCATTTAATATTATGACCTATATCCTCCTATTTCAGTTTCGAAAAGGGGTTTTTGCTTTGCTTTGCCTGCTTACTCGCGTGCATGATTTGATTTCACTGCCAAGCTGGGGATAGAAAGATTAGAGGGAGAAAACAACACTTTACTTCGGATCTAACAGAAAAACTAATCTCCAGTTGGAAGCACTGACTTCCTGTAGGGTTCCAACGTGGCTTCAACAAATGGGATCCATGTAAAAGGCTCAAACCTCTCCTGCAGCTTTTTGAAACGCAGTTTTAACAAAACAAAATCCTTTTGTTTCGTAAATATAGGGGAGTTTAAGGAGTTCAAAAAGTTTTGCTGTCTCCATTCTTTAAATAAACTTTTCTTTCTTTCTTTAAATCCTTTAAACTGTTCTTTAGAGTCATAAAACATGCAAAAAGTCACTTCCTGTTGTACAGGAACCACCATGTCCCTCTGCTAAATGCTAACGCTAACGCTCAGACGGTTCTGGGTCCAGACAACCGAAGAGCCAGGGGAGCGGCGCGGGGGGTTAAAACCGTCACCTCAGACAGATTGGCATGAAGGTTACCACATTGTCACGCATCAGCGCCGTTGTTTTGACAAGCCGGCGTGACCTTTGTGTTGCACGATCACATGATCACAACCAGTCGGGTCAAAGGTCAGAGCTAATGGACGGTGCAGCGAGGGAAGCGGCTTCAGGTCGAGGCGTGAGTGCGTGCACACGCGTGTGCTCACGCTGGACTGAGGTTTCCTGTTATATGGTCGTTATTTTGACGAACAGCATCACCGACAGGAAGCGGTGGACTTTTAAAGGGGGGCGAAAAGTGAAAGTAGTTTGGTGTTACTTTTAAAACAACAGATAAAATGCTAGATAACTTTTTTAAAGCATCATTTATTGCTTGTTTTTTGCCTGAAATTTTATTTTGATGGGGGAAAAAAAACTAAAACTTCCTGACGTGTGATAAACTCACAAAAGTCGCGACAGACAAAAAACTGTAACTATTATCTTTAAATAAAAATAAAGGCGCTGACGGTCGGTGTCCTGCGTATGGGGAGACTATCAAAATAAAAGTTCCCATTCTTTGGGGTTGGTCGGAGGCCAAAGCGCCTCACAGGAAACACTAAACAGAGGAAACATGTGCCCCCCATCTTTTCTTTCCCATCTCATTCTTGCGTCTCTCTACCTCTTTCCCTCCATTTCTCTCCATCGTTCCTGTCTTTTCCACCTCTGGTCTCTGTTTCTATTCTTTGCATTCTCCCTCTATATTGCCCTCCCTCCCTCTCCTCCTCTGCATCCCTCAGTATCCACCCGACAGAGAGTCATCCATCTTCATTGGGGGGGGACGACGCATGTGCTGTTTTGACAGTAAGGACTCTGATGGAGTGAGAGGAAGGAAAGCAGCAACCCCATGACAGCAAAGACACATTATCGGTGGGAAAACACATCCGACCATCAATTACTGAGAGCCATCCAACTCCACCAACAGTTAGGGTATTAAGTCTTGTCACGGCCGTCTGGCTCGATGAGCCGGTATCACTGGCGAGGTGTTAAAGCTGCCTGCCGAGTTAATTCTCTATTCGTCAACGCTTGTTCTGGTCTCGAATGAAAAGCTCGGGCACCAAATGAAATTTTCGATTTTCGATTGGGGGCTTCTTTTCCGCGCAAAGACGCAAGTCATCTTTAAGTTTGCAAAATTGGTTTGGGATCATTTCATAAGCCAATAAAAAATGCTTTTATTCCCTTCTTTTAATTGCAAATAGATTTTCTTTTGTTTTTTAACCCTGATTTGATATGATATGACGATAGAACATCAACGAACCCGTCGACGTGAAAATCCCAACTCGTGAATCGTTCCTTCGCCGGTTGACCGTCCATCACGTTAACGCCTCTCCGCACACGACAGTTTGATTGATAAGGGACGTTCAAGCTGACGTGGGGGGGCGGGGTACAAGGAGCGATGTAACTGATGCCGAGTTGGATTTGTTTGTAATTGCTGTCAGAGGTGATCTCAGTCAGTGCCCCGCCATTTGGAACAATATTACTCTGACCTAAAGATGACACTTCAATTAAATACTGTGTCTTCAGGCTGAGGCGATGTGACAGTCTTGCCTCCAACGGTTGCCGGAGGAGTCGTAATGACATTGCTGACAGTCAAGCTGTCACCGGTCTGTCCTCTGTTGCTCTTCCTTTTGGTGGACTTGAGTAAAAACAGCGAAGGATCGTCAATAAATTCAATTAAATCAGCCAAACAAAGCCAGTCGTCTGATGTTTGGACGTAAATACAGGTCAAGTTGTGGTCTCGTTTTTAGTTTTGACATTAAAAAAAATGACAGAATTATCATTTTTTTAAGACTTTTGGATGCATTTGCACCAAACGATGCATATTTAACACCATTTTTCAACCCACTCTGCAGTTTTTTTTAAGAAATTTGCACGTTTGTACGTCTTTACGTTCTTTCTCCAGGCTGAGGCCGCGCCGCCAAAGTCTGTTTGCGATGCGTTTTCTATCAGCGTGATTCAGCCTCAACATTTTGTCAAAGTTACATTATCAAGTATGAGGTAATGCAGAGCAGATGTTTCAAATCAAATCATTTTGCTCTTAAACTGCATTACCACTAATAATGAGACATCCACAAGATTAATGCTTAAACTCCTTGTCTGTGATGATGGATTAGACAACCCAAACAAATATGAAATATGAAAAGTCAGCTGATTGTTCTTAACAGACTGTATGAAGAGACATGAATGAAAGACGTCTCTTTTACAACGGAAGGACGTAAAAAAAAAAAAAATTGATCACATCCCTTCCAGTTGTTTGGATGTAATGTCAGCCTGTTTCATGTACAATAACTTAATAGTATTTTCAGTACTATAAGGCGCACTGGACTATAAGGCATACTTTCAATGAATGGCCTATTCTAAAACTGTTTTCATATATAAGGCGTACTGGATTATAAGGCGCATTGTTGGTTTTTGAGAAATTAAAAGCTTTTAGTTGCGTCTTATAGTGCGGAAAATACTGTACTTTAAATGACAAAGTAGGAATAGCTCACAGTTTGTTCTGAATTACAGCTCGTTGTTCGTTAATCTGTTTTCTTATCATCATTGAGCGTTTTTGCATGAAAAAACAAAACAAACAATAAATTAATCCTAATGTTCAAAGATGAATGCGAACACACATTACCCTCCAGCACCTGATTCGTCACCACGGATGTTACGAGTTGCGCTCGTAAACCGAACCTGTCTCTTTTGTTATGAAAAGGTCGAGGTTGTTGCTGTGGAAACTCTAAAAAGCAAATTGCTCCAAATTGCCAAAGGGACTGCTCCGGCATGCGAGCGAAGTTTCTGACAAGTTTCACGGGAAAGCGTTGAACGGGTTTTGAGTTACGCTCCAAACAAAAAAGTCATGGAAGACAAACTACACAACAATAACCTGCATTAAATGCTGGAGGGATAAAAAACGATAATACAATGACAGCTAGACGGGCATTACTAAGTAATAAAACCCTCGACTCATTCAAATTCTAATTACGAACCCAGATGAACAGGTTTCATGAAAATCTATCAAGTTCTTCACGTGTTATGGATAAAAAAAAACTTTTAACTTCTTGCAATTTAGAGCAAAGTGGATGAATCTCGCCGTTTTAATCGTTCCGGATCACCTAAAGGCGTCGTCACTCAACATTCTCGCATCTGTCAGGTCGTAAACTCTGACACGCGAACGTAGAGGCGTTCTCCGCCTCAACTCGGGCTCACGCCGCCGCGAAGCGTTTGACGAAACGCCTCTCTGCCGTCCTGTCATGGTGTGCATCACAGTAATAAGTAATAAGTCTCTGATTTACCACCGACGTGGTCCTCGGTGATTTTATTTGTGCCTAATGTTCTTAAAGTTGTCACATAAATCAAGCCGAATCAAGCGGAGGAAGGGGCGATTCTCCCCTTCCTCCCCCGGGTATTAGCTCATCCTCCTCTCGCAGACGCTCTCTCCGCCCTGGCGCTCACTTCCCGTCTGTAGGCGCTCATGCCGGGACGACGCTCGCTCAGCGCTTCCTCTTGATGACCCTCTGAGGTACATTTGATGTCAGCACGAACAGCTTGTTTTCCTCTCCTCCCTCCGATTCCCCGTCCCGCTCCTTCCTCCTCGCGTCTCCTATTTTGTCTTTAGTCTGGAAACAGATGCGTTATTGGACGCAGGTTTTGAGAGGCCGCAAAAACCGGATTGATGGCCGCTGGGGAGCGTGTCCACGACACACGGGCCTGAGAAGGAGGCTAGAAAGAGCTCTTTTCTACCCCCATCCATCATCCTTGAGTCCTAATCACCCAGTGATGGAGAAGATACAGGATGGAGGAGGAGACAGCTCTGGATGACAGACGTGTGTGTGTGTGTGTGTGTGTGTGTGTGTGTGTGTGTGTGTGTGTGTGTTTTGGAGACACTTTCTCCTCATCCGGAGGAGTTTCGTTCCGTTAAGCCTTCGTCTCGCAGGACGAATGTCATGGAGTCATGTTTGCAGGTTTCACGGGTCGTTCTTTGTCTTGTCCGTCGTCACGTGTCGCGTTAGCCTGGCTGTGGCTGCCAGGATGTGACATCATCAACCACATTTCAATACGAATCTGGTACAGAGTAGATGTAAACCCTGAAGTCTGATCATTAGAATCCACTGGAACCAAGAGGTAAACCCTCGATGTCCATTTGAAACAACGGGACATTCGTAGTATGGAAATTTGGAATGGCAGTTCACAAGAACGGGGTTCTCAGGCCTGATAGAACTTTGCGTTGTGAAAAGATAATCAATAGTTCCAATGCTTCCACAAAATAAAATGAATAAAATGAAATTTTATGTTCTGAAATAAAAAAGAAAACACAACAAACCTTTCACAAAACGACCGAAGCTACACCATTTATTCTACCATCTAAATCAATCTCAAACATCCAATGTCAAATTTAAAATTTTGACATCCGTTGATCCACTTTGAATGTAAAGATTTACGGAAGGCTATCAGATGCGTTCGTGGGATGGATGTGACATCGTGTTGCCGTCACTCCCTGGTTTCTTTGGTGCTGCAGAGAAACAGCCTGGATGGTTGAAAATAAACAAGACGCTAATGAAGTAGCTTCCCTTCTTCATCGTGCTACCCTCCTCATCATCATCACATGTCAGTCACGCGTCAAGCGGCTCATCAGGATCCGCTTCCTTGTAGACAAAATCATTTTTCATATGATTACGTGACGTAATGAGACGTTAATCGCCTCTAATCTCATCTTCTGGTTGAGGTTTAAAGTGGATTATTGAGCAATCTGCTAGAAATACCTCAGTTGATTGGCAGAAGACCTAACCCCCCCACCCCCCCACCCCCCAAAAAAAAGAAAAAACCAACAGAATCACCTGAGATTTGCTCTTAAACCACTCATCACTGTCAAAACAACCATTAAACGTGTCAAGGAAGACAGATCCCGGAGAGATAAAGCAGATCCACGCGTTCCATGCAAAACCACGCAAGATTCTAATTACTTCACATTTCAATAATTCCACGGAAACAATTATGCTGTCGAGTCTCGTGTCACTGTGGATTTGCAAGAGATTACAAAAAAAACATGCACAAAACTCACACACGCACTCCAAGAAGAAGACCTCATCATTAGCCAACCAAACTTTTTTTTTTTTCCTGCACAGCATCAATCAAATCGGAGCGTCTTCCCACGTCACGCCTGTATTTTGTTATTTGCCACCAACATGATTAATAGTCACTTAGCGTATTGTTATTGCACGGCATGCTTCCACCGCTCCTGCAATTAAACAATACTTAGCTTCTCAGCTGTCAGAGATCCACGCAAAAAAAAAAAAAAAGGGGGGGGGGGTTCACGTGGACGCGCGGAACGCGTTGGACGCGTCACTTTCTGCACACATGATCCACCAAAATATTGCGGATGGCTGGCAAAGATAAATGACGTTTAATAACATCACAATTCAATCGTTATTGATGACTTTTTTTTTTTTTTTCTGTTTGGGAAGCAAAAGCAAATGTCAGATGAAAAATGGCGCACCCCACTGGAGCATCCATCATGAAGCCACTGGCAGGCTTTTCTCTTTCTTTTGCATATTTTAAACCGCGGACTAGAGTTGCAGATTTATGGTGAACAATCTATTGACCCGCTGACATTTTAATTTAATTTGAAGACTATAGATTTCAGCTTGATAAGAGCTAAAACACAAGTATAAAAAAGTGCCCTGGAGCGGATAAGGTGCACTGCAATGTGAATGGAGATGGGGGGGGGAGGTTGGTGGGGGGGCACATGACCTCATTCAGTCCAGCCATTATCACTGAAGTAATGCATAAGCTGTTATTCCAGGTAGGACTGCGCCTCGTTTGTCAACGTCAGATGAAAGGTTTTGCAAGACAAAGACCCATTAAGAGCTCAGACTAAGTGTTTCTTCTTTCGGAATATTATATGATAGCCATTTGTTTTCATTGTCTCGTGTAGTAAAGATATGATTGACTCTCATCTAGGGAGGAAAAAGGTTTATTTCCGAAGCTGGACTGATGCGCCATCATCAGCTGTTAATGTAATAACCCATTAAGGCACGCAGATCTTCTATCAAGAATCCAAACATGCCATGTAGAGTCTTTTTTTTTTTTTAATCCCGCAAAAGTAGACATTCATAAAAGTTTCCCTAGATTTAAATTCTAAGGTGTTGCAGGTACTGAATATTTTTCTCGTTTTAAGCAGGAAAAAAAAATAAGGGACAGTAAAGTTACAATGAACCATGTCTGTATTTGAAGTACATAATTAAACAAAAGGCTTGGTGGCATTTTTTTTATTTTTTTTTATGATCAATGAGGACTTAGAAAAACAAAATTTATCATAAATTACGGAGCGTGCCATGACAGCGGAAGTGACGCAATGTCGTAGACGTCACGGTGAATCCACATCAGCGCCGTTATATAAATATAAATGAATATACAGCAAGCGACAACGTAACGAGCCGACAGTCTCACATTTATTTATCAGGATATCATCTAAAATCATGTCATCATCAGAATTAGTTATAATGTCCCGTTTTGGTTTACTGTATGGAAAAGTTCATCGCGCTACCGACGCTAACGCGCTAGCCCGTCAATTGGATTTTCCATATTATGTTAGCATTGAGCTAACCGCCATTCGTTACTGTTGTACTGTGTGGAATTAAAATCAACTCTAGTTTATATTAATATTTCTTGTACTTAGGAATGTATCTCCAGTAGCTCCGGACATGAATTCAATTATCCACTAAACCTTGGGAACTCAGAATAAATAATATGGGTTGTCCAAAAATGATCTTACCTTCAAATTTCTTTAGAAATCATCTGGGTGCTCATGACAGATCTTTGGTCGTTTTGACCCTGTTTATCCTTGCTTTCCATTTCTCTCCAAGCTTCCCAGAAGGTATTCTGAAGAAACATAGATTCCTATCTTCACGTCAAACTCCTGTGGTGTTGGAACAACCATTCACCTCACAGGTAATCATGGCTTTATCAGGTTTATGGCTTCAGTGTGTTCTAATGGCTGCCCTGACAGATGAAGCAACGAGTCGCCGATGACGTATGACCCCACGTGACCACTGAATGCGGAAGCTGCTGCAGCGCAGATTTTAAGGTTTTCTGACCAAAGGGATGATGATAGACATCTAAAAAAAAATTCTTTTATTTTTCATAATCATAAACAAAATATACATCGCTTTAAAATGAGTTTACCTTCCCTTTAATTTAAAATCTCTATAGAGGTGGTTTTAGGACAGTTTGAAGCTGACACCGGATTGGTTGCCTGTATATGTGAGCATTTTGGATGAGTTATGGCAATTTAATTTGCAGAGGAAATTGACAACTTTTTATTGCTTAAAATAAATAAATTAATTAAAAGATTGCAATCCATAAAAGGCAACAAGAAAATAATTGATTCGATAATTGAAAAATATCCAAAACTGTATGTTTGAACTACAGGAAGATTGGAGAGAACATACCTCCCCCAAATGATTTACAGATCCTGGATCTAATCCACAATTAACAAATACACAAACAAACAAAGCCGATCGCATCATTTCCTCCATTTCTTGATGGCGATCATCACACCAGACCTCAAGGCGACTCAGTTGTGCTTTTGTACTCTCAGATGAATAGCAGACTGTTATTTGCATTCAAACACCATTATACTTGAAAACATCACCTTTTAAAAGTGTTTCAGTTCTTTATTCTAATGTCTGTGTCACCGTATTTGTGCAATTTTTTTTTCCAAACTGTTTGCTTTAACTCGTGTCAGAAAAATGGCTCCTGTCCTTCTTTTGTAATAACTGGAGTGTTTATATTTCCTCCTGTCAGCAGCCTCTTCGGCGAAGGTGAAACATGTTAACCGAGTCAGCGTTCGCCGATCAAATAACAGGACGTACCTGAACTGTGAAATCTGATTGAGATTCATGTGAAACTCTCTCGTATTTGTTTTGGCCCCTGGAACTAAAAGAGACCAACATGGAAATCCCCTCTTTAAGATTTCATGTTCCTCCTTCTGTCCGCCCTCTCTGCTGGCGTCGCCCATTAAAGCACTCATGCTGTTCACTTTATCATTCTTATGACCCCCATCTTCAGCATTCGCTACCGAGGCTTTCCTCCCCCTCTGTCTCTAATTCATCATCCTTTATAGAGACTAATAGGCTAGAGGTGACACCAGGGAGAGCCGACGATGACTCCTGGCTGCTCGGATCCACTCAGAGTGAAGGGTTTTCATTTGCTTCGAGACACAGTGGTATTCATTTGTTCCAATAGCACCCAATTTTCTCCTGGCTTAGAGCGCGAAAGTCTCCGAATCTATATGAAGCCTCTTAGATGGAGATGTACAACTGCAGACGAGCTCCAAGAAGTCCTGGTCAATTCTTGCAGTAAATATTTCAAATTAAATGGCAATTTTTGGGCCGCTTTTTCTGCAGGATGTGAAAAGATGCATGCCAAAGCCAATTTCTAACTCAGAGTGATGCGAGCATTCTCGATAAAAACCTGGAAGTACACATGTGATTGAGCAGAAACATGCTGAAAAGCACGGATGCAAGCAAAAAATGTTGCATTTGCAAGACGAAGTACATCCACGCGAGGTCGCGATCTTCCAATTAAACACGCATTTCCTGCTTTGCATAGGGTTTATACAACTTGGTGATTACACGCTAACGTTGTAGCGTGCTTTGGGTTTAATGGATCCATCCATTCATGCATTCTTTCCTGTTGCAGTCCGCACTTTCCTTGAAGACAGGCTTTCGTGTCCCCAACCAAGAGTCAACACCGGTTGGTTCATTAACAGTCACATGCGAGTGTTGCTCATAACTGACTACAAAGAAGAGAAAATACGCTGTGCGTGACTTTTTTGGACAATGCATGACAAGTATGTTACCTACCATCCCCTAACAAGGACCCTAAGACATTATCCAGTTAAGAATGTCATCAAAGTGAGGATGCCTCTGTGCAAATGACACTTGTGACGAGCAACTGCACGGTGGTTAAGGTTAGGAAAATACTTCATTAGCCTGATAACAATCATAATTTCAAGCAGCCTGCAGGCTCTGAGCATATTTGAATAACGTCACAAATTATGGGTCGTATTTACCAAAGTGACACATGCACCTCAAGTGCTTTGAAGTGGGAGCCAAGACAGACACTGACGTTGTATACGTAAGTAAATGCCTGTGCTAATTTAGTGGAATGACTGAGGCTTGCTGCTAACCCAACATAAACCAGCACTGGAGAGAACTCCAGGGTTTTTCCGCACCTCTGTCAATTCTGCTGTCATTGGGAACGATTGGCAGGGGGGGGGTTCCAGATTGGGGTGAAACCACTTTGTTTAAATTTGCCAAAGCAGTTTTCTCCTTTTGTGTTGTTGAAATGGTAAAAAAAAAAAAAAGACCAGCAACTCGAGCCAGTGCGCCCCTAGTGGCGGAAGTTGTCATGACAAATTTAGTCAGGGACCTGACTCCTATTCCTAGAATTTAGAATCATGTGAATATTGCCAGAAAATTATGAGTCATCCAAAAAAAAAAAAAAAAAAACTGCTGTGACCCCATTCAGAATGCACATTTTAATTTTGCAGATATGGAATAATTTTCCAGATCCACAGCTGATTGTGGTGGAATATCAAGAATTTTCCCAGGCTTTGAATCTTATTTTTGATTGGCTCGAGCTGTGATATTTGCAAAATGTTGAAAAAGACTTTTGCAAATATAAACGAAAATGAAAAAGTGATTCAAAATCCACCTTGGCGTAAGATCCATTTCTACAAAATCCACAACAGTATGTGTTGCTACCTTTTCAAGATGTCTTACTGACAAACAAACAAACAAATACGAGCCATGGCATAAACTCCTCTATCTCTTTCTGATGGAGGTTATTTTAAAAAAGAATGGAGGGATGGGTCTGTTGCTGTTGTTCATTTGCATGATGCTTGTGTTCCCTGAAAACCAGCTGAAGGAGAAGCTCATAATTAATATTTAAATTTGTTTAGCATCTCCGACGTGCCGAGGACACAAAGGCTTATGGAGTATCGTATTTCCAGAAGGGTTATTGGTTTAATCCACAGGTAGACTATTAGCAAGGTGAGTTTATAGATTTCATCATCTAAATAAATGAGAAATTATTAGCAGAATTAACAAGGCAATGAGAACATCATTTAGCCATCCCAATTTTAGACACCATGGGAAGAAGATGCTAAATTACTCCACTCAGAAATCGCTCCTGCGTTAATAGTATCTCCAATAAAGGGTAATAAGGTTTGATTAAGCAAGACGTGCTTCCTATAGGGAGATAAATATTAGGATGAGAAATGTGTTTATTTTTAAATTGAATAACGAGGGATATTAATTCAAGCCAGAGAGCTCGACAAAAAAATACCCATCTATCAGGCGTTTTCTTCCACTTGCGCTCCTTGTCATTGCTTATAAAGACTAGTATTAATATGGGGAAAATGCCCCCCACTCACTACCCCCACCCGCCCCCCGAGCAATCATTTGAATTATAAATGTGGCACAAGGCCGAGGTAAAAATAGAGCCTGACACTGAATCTACCTTGAAAGACAAGGAACCTTTGTGCAGTCTTTGGCGCTAGGCATCATTAGCATACACTTCTCTCTGCTATGCATGAAGTTAATAGTCTAATGATGCTTTTGAACAAGTCAATATATTTCTACAATGACAACAGCTCTTTGGCACTAACGATTTAGCTGTTTAAATTAAAATTGAACATTTTTACAAATATACATCTTTCTGGCCGGTGTCTCACACGGCTAATCCAATATTTACCTTGAAACTGCTGCTTCTTGTCTCTTTTCACTAAATAGAGCAAATATAAATGCAAACGCTTACAATGATGCTTTGTCAACTAATGCTTTATTGCAGATTTCAGTACTTAATCAGAATTAACTTCAGATTCCACTTAGGGCTGTCAAATCCTATCGCTGGAGACGGTTTCAATCAGCAACACGGATGAATTACATCCAGATGAAGCAACTAAGACACTTCTTTCAAGGCAAAGTTCAATCTAACATGTTTTTAATTGTTCCTGTGGAATGATTTTGGTGTTAGTCCCTTCATTTTGTAATGTAATTATCATCCAAACTGATGTTAGTTGCTCGAATGGCTTGACAGCGACAGCATGTAAATGTTTTCCCGCCTCAGCTGAGCTGTAGCATTACCTAGTGTAGTTAGCGTCATTGAATAGAATCTGCTGCAGGATCATCCGTGAATTCAAATGAAGATTTCAACTCATTCAATGGAAGAACTTCAATTTGTTGCTCCTCAGGAGGAGGATTTGTTGCAGATCTGACTCAGGTTTAAGTGATCAATCCCAACTCGTGCAATCCAACAATCCGACTCATCGACTCGGACAGGATGCTGACTAACTTCTTCCCCCTCCACCCCAAAAAAAGGTTCACATCTCAAATCTCACGCAAATGATCTCCAAGCAAAACTTCCCATCTGCTGTTCCATGCTGCTCCGTTTTTCCCCAGAGGGCCATTAAACAGACTGTCCAGAAATTAGGACCCAACCAAAACTCTAAGTGATGATTGGGGAGCAGCATCCCGACTAGAGATGGGATGCGACCGGAACCTTACTGGTTATTGGTGCATGATTTTAAATGGAGAACATACTGTATATGCAAGTCTGTAGACTTCATACATCTTGATGAATCAACCTTTAACCTAATTGTTGATGAAGTGACAATAAGAGTGAACGTTTGGAGTTGGCTTTGCGATCAATGTTTGCCTTTCTACTAACCGTTCCTCTGATCCTTCTCTAACCCTAACAGAGTGTTTCAGCTGCCAAAGCTTAATCACTTAATTACCTAAAAAAAAGCATTTCCCTCGACAGAATGGAAGGCAGCATGCTCCCTTGTAAATATAGTATTAGGTGACACGATTTAAATGTCAAAAGAAGTTCGTCGTTGACTGCAATTTGGGATATCGCATGCCGAGATGAACAACATGCAGTCAAATCTATAATTAGTCCCTTGAAGCGTCTGTTCTCATCTCCAACAGGAGCCTCATTTCTCTGCAATCTATTTTATTACAAGGAGGCTGTTCAAAAAAATGTCAAAAATAAAGATAGAATCATTTTCAATTGAGTTTTTAAACATCAGTGTTGCGTGACACCATAGTTCCTGTAATCTACACCTCATCCTAAACGCCAATGCCACCCCCTCCCATTTCCAAAGTTCAGATCATCGATTGGTAACTTTGACGCCCCAGCCAAAAAAATGATAACTGTCCATGTGGGACATTGGAGCTAAGTGCTAAATCAATGAGGCCAGCCGCTCTGATGTGCGTCTAGCGTTACCACGGAGGCCGGCGGCGCGAGGTGAGGAAGATGCCTCCCCAGGGAAGATTTTTGGAGACACACCACTGAAACTCCAGTTTGCAGGTTCATCATCTGGATGATCAATTAGAGCGTCTTTGCAAACCGTCCCTTTTGGAGAAGTCTATCAATATCCTCTCTTGTGGTTGAAGCGTCGTCACTCCGACGCCTCTTGACCCGTGTTTTGTCGTCTCTCTCGGTCAAATTCAGGGTTTTTCACGAAAACGCAAGGCGGAAAGTGAAGGAATAAGGTCTTGAAAATTCGGTTTCAAATGAATCCCGACTTTGCATCCATTCCTGCTCTGCGACTAAACGCTGATTATAGTAGGGGGCCGATTTTGGCATCTTAGTGATCGTTAGGGCTGCATGCGTAGTTTTCGGGCGTGCTAAATTAGCTCGCCCGTCCCAAATGGACATTACACGTGCACACAATGCGAAACTGCACTGTCAGGGAGGAGCCTGGGCGATGTTAGCGCCACATTAAGTTGTTTCTATCATTAGGCTCACTGTTGCTTATTTCCCATGTGAGTCGTGTTTTTGTTTTGAGGGACGTGGTTATCAAGGTTGGATGCGAGGCTGGAACGTAACTCCGAACGGTTATGTGTCAGTGATTATGTCTCTCACTATATGTCTTTCCTTTTTTTTTTTTTTTTTTGGTCTTTCTTTTGTCTCTTTAAATTAAAAAACAAATCCCACGACAGGCATCGGCGAAAATGAGCATTCAGATTTCAGACAACATAAGCATTTGGCAAATGGGCACTTTCTCAAATAACACACAATGTGTGTAATCAAGCCCGCTGCCAGGGTCTGCGTCTCTCACTGTGAT
Organism: Antennarius maculatus; assembly: GCA_013358685.1. NCBI lineage: Eukaryota > Metazoa > Chordata > Actinopteri > Lophiiformes > Antennariidae > Antennarius > Antennarius maculatus. The sequence continues at coordinate 22,685,505 of CM023614.1, read as the reverse complement.
AATGGTGACTGATACAGTGGCTTCAAATTAGCCTTCACATGGATTCCTCACTTCAATATCTAAAATTGGATGCCAGGGCAGGACGTAAGGTTTTGCTATACATAGAAGAAGTCTAGACAGATTTGTAAGGAAATCTGTTTTTATTGGGCGGAAAGAGGGGGTAGGGGGGGAGAAGAAATCCAATCAGAAATGTCTCGTCAAATAAAAAAAAAAGAAATCTGCAGACGTTCCGTAGTGTTCGAGACTATTTGGTCCACGCATCGAGCTTTACTCTCTGAAGGATTAGAGTCTATAGGCTAATCCAGGACCTCCAGCTCTGGAAACATAAGGGGGGGGGGGTTCTAACAGACAGACTGGAAACCCGATAGAGCGCCCCTCACCCAGAACTTAAAATACCAGCAGAGATCAATAGCGGCAGCATGTTATCTATTGTCCGGCAGAGTCTCACAGGCCCTGATGTTGCAGCGGATCTCTAACCGAGGGCTTCGGTTTGGACACTATTAGACACCGACTCTTCTCTAACTGGGTGTACTGGTGTTCTGACCAGTTTTGACCAACATTTTATTAAAAGATTAACATTCAAATCTCTCTCTCTCTCGCTCTCTTTCTCTTACCCTGTTCTGATCTTCCTTTTATTTCTTTTCCACCTAACCGGTCAAGGCAGATGGCCGCCCAAAAGAATCTGGGTCCTGCCCGGAGTTTCTTCCTCAACAAGGGAGTTTCTCCCCGCCACTGTCGCTCATGCTTACTCTGGAGGGTTCAGCTGGGTTTCTGTATCTGTTAAAGCGCTTTGAAATGTCTGTTGCCATGATTAAGCGCTATATAAATAAAACTTGATTGATTGATTGATGATTGAAATCTGGCGAGAGACTGTCAAACTATATTTCCTTCTCCTTTTTTTTTTTTTTTTTAAACCAAACCAACTTTTTAAAGAGTTTCAAACTTTATTCAAATGTCACGAGGGCAAAATTGGTAAACAAGGATTTTGCGTGAAATCCATCTTAACCGTCGTTTTTCATCAACAGAAGTAATAAAAAGAAATGTATATTAATGTTTACAAGGAAGCCGCTGCCGCTCGGCTCCCCCCCCCCGGAGGAAACAATAATGCAAATATTTGTAAGTTTAATGAGCATCCTGCCATCTTTGCCTATTCTAAAACAATATCGAAGACACAATGAATTATCTTGCCTGCTTTAAATACAGAAAAATAAAACATTTCCCTGTGTAATTAAAAGCTGGTCTGCAGCCTCCGGGAGTCTCAGACATCGTCTGAAAGTGTGAGAAAAGATGAAAAACAGATCCTGCATAATCTACGATGCCCTCCACGAGTCAGCGCAAGTGCACCTCACTCAGACGCCTGTGTGGAATGCATTCTGGGTAACGTTGTGTCTGGTCCGGGCCCTCACGTCCGTCATCTTAAACGGCAGCAGAGACAGACCACTTGTGGACCTCTCTAGGTAGATTTATGGGCTGTTAATGTCGTCTCTCTTCGCCCACTGTAACGCCGCCCGCTTTGGTTGTGATTCATCGTAGACTTCATTGCTTCAGGTCGACTCGCTCCTTGAGATTCGCTTCATCCAGACGGTGTAGGAGGTCGGGGCCGACCCCCCCCTCAGGCCAGAAAGGAAGGGGTCAAGTTTAGGGAGACTTTTTAAGCAGATGGTGTTTAGAGTTCAGTCTGTCACTCAGGAAGAACAGAGAAAGAGGAGAAAAGACACTTTAATTGACTCATGCGTGTCTCAATATTGACCCAACCCCCCCCCCCCGCAATCTGAAAACGCTCCCCTCTTTGTCTCCAAAATGAGACACTTAAGGTCAAATTGTCAGCATAATAGTCCTTAAATACCACTTATTCACCACGCGCTTAAATATTTATGATAACCTGAGTGGGTCGGCCCAGTTTTCCTTCGATTGGAAATCAATTCTTTTAACTTCTTTGGGGGGGGGAGGGGGGAGTGGACTCCTCATGAATTTTGTAGGTCGGAGGTGATTTTTCATTTTCTGTTGAAACTTCTACGGAAAGCCGTTTCAGGAGGTTCTTAGAGCCTCAGCAGAGTCATCAGCCGCCGCCACCAAGGTGGGATTTATCTCCTGCAGTAAATCTGTCTTCACTTCATTCATCTGTTCATCATCATTTACTCTCCATCACTATGGCAACTGAAGCTCAAGGCGGGGCCGTAGTATTGGAGATGAACATACCTGCACAGCGACGTCCTTATATGGTTTGACGTATTGACGACTAATTGGTACAAAGCATGATTGGAATTTGGTGCAGATGAATATTTCAGCTTGCATCCATGAAACAGGCCTTCCAGCAGCGTGTTGCTCAAGCATAGCATTGAGTTAGCCTGTAGCATCGGCTATTTGAACTCTTCCTTTCTTCACATTTTATTTCATGACTCCAGTCGCTATCATTATTGCTCATTAAATTGTCATTATTTAGGTTCTTTTTAGCTGCTGTTCCACACCGCTGCAAGCCCATGCTAATTACACACCTCCTGCTAGCACAGATTAATGGTATTATTGCTAACTAGAGCTTCTGGGATCACCAGCTGCTGGTTGATGATGCTAATCTAGAATAAACGGGGTTTGTTTACAACTTGTTTACAACCACGACAGGAAGTCACAGCAGACAGAAAACTACACATCCTTTTGTTTCCTCCCGTGGAATAAATCCAGCCTTCGCTTGTCTTCCTCCGATATTTCCTTTAAGTCTCAGTCAATCACCTGTTTTGTCGGTTAGGGAGCCATCTTTTCATCCTGATGCTAATCAAATGAGCGGTACATGTTTTACAAGGGGTTACCATCCCATATTCATCACAGCTTGCTTGTATTCTAATAGCGTAATTATTCTAACGTTGATTAAGCCACTTGGGTAATTAGCGTTTTTGATTGCGACTGCATCCGGAGGTGAGTTGAAGGAAGGTGAAAATAAAAAGACAAGAGACATCCCGACACTCCGACGCGTTTGCAGGAGCCAGGTTTTTTTTTATTATTTTATGAAGAAAATCATTTATAGAAATGAAAGAATTGTCTTTCCTGAATATTTCAAATGCGGTTTAACATCCCTAAGCGGTGCGTGTTTTTTTTTTCCGTGAGCGCGGGATCAAGTTCCTGAAGTGAGATGACTCGGTGAACCCAGCCGTGACTCAAGGCACCCCTCTTAGTGTACTTTTTTCTTGCTTTGGGCAAACATGTCTGTTGAAACAGTCAACAGAGTGCACCGATGCGAGACCTCGCTATGTTTTCTCAGGTTACCCCATATGGTCCCCCCCTACCCCACCAGGCCTCCAGTATAGCACTCCTGCCTTCCCAACGGATGGGGTGGGGTGATACGTTGGTAAGATGTGTGTGAGTGTGCACGATTTGAGCCTGTTGTGCGTGTGTGCATCTATGCAGATGAGATTAGAATTTATGTGTTGACTTTCTCTCTTCTCAGGCTAAGTTCCCTCTGCAGGCCATCATGCAAAATTCTGAATTTGAATGACATAGACGTGTCGACATATTTAAAATATCAGTGTGACAAAAGGCAGCACATCTCCTTATGCACACATCCAGCAGTGAGAGGAAGATAAAGTAGCTGTCATAAACTCTGCCAATGCATGCGAATTAAGAAACATTCCGACCCAAACGAGTGTCAGTAAAGGTAGCAGCGTTTCATTCGGTGGTGCGACTATAGGGTGAGAAGATCAGGAAGAGAGGTGATGTAAATGGCATAAAATCAACCAGTTGATTAATAGAAGTTATTGCAGGAATTATAATAATAGGCTATGATTAACCATGACAATTAATCTTGAGTTTTTAAAAGCGATGCGTTCACGAACATCTCTGGTACTTCACGCTGGATTCGGTGGAAAGACAGCTCATCGCTGCAAAAGTGTGTGCAAAGCTTTGGTTTTATTACAACTTCCATAGAAAAGAACATTTTCCATTCATTCTTCTGCACATATTTGTCACAGTGCTTGAATTACAGGAGGAAATTCAGGACAAACTTGGTGACTTGATGAATTTTCTTTCTGCAAAATTTTCAGTAGATGTGGTTTCCAGAAAAGTTGCATTTCATCACTTCAGGGTAGTTTTTGATGAAGGTCCAAAGATGCTGATTTGACATCTTGCGGGATACCTTTAAGGACTCCAGGAAATGACATTAACAGTCCCCGGAAAAGAGATTTCAATGGTGAAAAAATCCCCAACCAATCTGACAATTATAAATATTTAAGGGATACTTTGCTGTACCTGTCAGTCCCATTATGTTCCACTTGCGTTCCACCCCAACGTCTCTTTTTCAGGAATAACTCAGACATGAATGAACCATTACATGGACCCTTAGTAATCATTTAGCCTTTGAAACCCTTTCAATTGATTTTTTTTTGGTGGGGGGGGGGGACTCGGTGCAGCTGTAAACGCAGTTAACACAATATTGACACGCGGCCACCTTTTAAAGTTTGCACTGCATCAAATTAGCGAGTTGTATTTACTTCAGTATAGAGACAACTGGAGGTGCTGCTTTCAGAGACCGTCAGACACAATCGTTTCAATTTTTCAGTTCTAGCTGCTGACTTTGACACTGATATTCAATATTTTTGCACATAAAAGCGTTGGATTGGTTGTCGGCGATGATGCTGTGAACGCTGAATTCAATTTAGCATTAGCAGGTTAGCATTTTGTGCAATAAACACACCATATGAAAGGTTTTCACACAGCCGTGTCCTCCTGATGTGTTACATGTTTCAGATATGAAGTCGTGTTTTTCCTGGGACAATAAAGACAGGGCTGTCGGATGCTGGTTTGTCGAGGGGGGGGGTGTTGGTACCGGGTTATGATGAGCTGCATTGCTCATCCATCAAGACCACTTACACGCCATAGGATCTGCTCTATAGCTGAGGGGGGAAATTAAGTTATAGACCCACATCTGCTGATACCTGCTGGTTCATTAGAGGATCTGCCTGCTTAGGCAGCAACTGTGCAGCATCAAGCACGCTGCAAAAAATGAGGAGCTCGTTTCAGTCGTCCAACCCATCCTTTGTGGGAGTAAAACCAGGAAATGCGCTTTCAGTATTTCTGATATTTAAAGAAACCCCATCCCAAAATATGCTGATATCAATGCAACAGCTGTATTTTTTACAGCGGAACTTATATTTTGGATGATAGCACATTAAAAACATTCTTTATTTCGGTTCTGGAGGATGAAATACACCAATCCAGTCAGATAAGGTGACCTTTAACCTGTGCAACAAAAACGTGGCTGCTTTATTGGTTGTAGTCAAACAGAGGGAGTCAAGATGGTCACGTTTCTTCTTCTCAAACATTCACTTCTTGCAGCCCTCTCATCTGGGGAGGAGAAGGAGGAAGAGGAGGGGGACGGCGTGCTAGAAAATGAAGAAGGCTAACGATTCCGAGCTCATTTCCAGCGATCGGCCGCTATCAGCATGAGGCCGCCGCGACGGCCCGATGTGAATTAAGCTGATTGTATGCAATTGATTTGGCACTGGGTGTTGCTGACATCGACAGAAAAGTTGGCTGGTTTGAGTTTCAATTAGCGGAGGAGGGGCACTGAGAAGACCGAGGCCGCTTTTACTTATCTTGTTATGAGAATTTAAAGGCAATCGTGTAGGAAAGGTGTTTTTATACGTCATTTATGCATCTAGCTTCCTTTCTAGTCATTTTGCAGGGTCATGGAGATGGTTTTAAAGCAGCTACAACCAGCTAAAGGCTACGCCGTTTTTAACAGTTCACGTGGAAGCCTAGCGGCGCTCCACAAAACGCATGACATCCGGACACGGTTGCTCACGGCAACATGATGGTGAAAGGTCGATTAATCACCGACGTGTTGGAGCAACATGGGTTTTGGTCGGCTGCACTGTAAACAAATGACAAAAAGCAGCTGCTTTTTTCACCAGATGTCATCAGATCATGACGGAAAAAATAAACTTTACAGTTTTGTTTTTTTTCTGGTGGTGGTGTGCAGAGTTCCTCTTTGAAACAGGTTTTGATGACCCAAAGGTCACGACAAGCGTTTACACAGTCAAATCGTTCAGAAGAGGAACGTGACTGGAACTTTTTTTTTTCCTCGTTCGTATAATTGTGACCAGAGTCTGTTATTGAACTTGCGTGAGCGTGACAGTGTGCGTACGCGTGACAATTTCTGCACTTGAAATGTTTTGGGTTTTTTTACTGTAATGACACGATTATTCATTCCAATTAGAAGGAAGCGCCGGTTTTAGAAACTGCAGGTTTGTGCGGCAGAAAAAACACAAAGAATATGAATGTTTCTTAAATTTAGCCTTGATGCTAATCATGCATTCTCACCATGCAGTTTTTAGCGACTACTTAATGTTAAATAACTGAATTTATTACTTATTCCAGTTACAAACGTTACAGTTACATGGAACAAAATATGTTTGTTTCTCTGCTCTAACATAAATCCTTTTAATTTGTCAGGTTATTAAACCCACAGAACTCCATCAATCAAGGATCAAACTATCCAAGAGAATAAAGAAAAATGACATCAAACACAAATTAGGACATTAACTTTGTTCAAAATGCATTGTGGGAAATGTATTTTTTTGCTCAAAGCACACTTTTGACCTGTTTATTTTTAGACAGTCTGACCTTTTATGCTCTCGTGGGACACATGAAATGATGTGGAGGGCCACATTTGGCCCTCGGGCCATGAGTTTGACACATGTGCTCTAAGCTCTCAGCTGACACCTGTTTATCCATATAATAGAAAAGATTTAACTTCCAAGTGACCAAATTTGCAAGAATAACAAATTTTGGACAATTTTAACGACACAAATATTTCCTCTGCAGCCTTTGCGGCCCTTCAGGAGTAGAAGCCAAACGCTTCCATCCTCATGTTGCTCCAAACTTGTGAGCATTTTTCAATTAAGCATTTCATTTCTGACAGTTGAGGCTAGCGAGGCTTGAAATGTATGAATGATGGCACTTAGTGAGAAACTACCATCCACACCCCATTAACCACCATCACTCAGGAAGGAGATTGGACGATTAGGCCGTTTTAAGCCCAACGCTAAATCCAACATACCTTCCTCTGGCCCCTATTCCTTCTCCGAGTCGGTCGGAGACGTGAGGGGCCGAGGATGCTGGCTGCTTGAAGCACTCTTCCCATAAGGGTACTTCCTCCCCGAGTATTGCTTTTCCCCTTATCTAGATTCAGCAGATTAGCCAATCTGGACTGAGTGTTAAAAGGGGCGAGTAAAAAACATTTTAAACAATCACAGGATGCTAAACTTTAGCAGTAAACCTGAGCAATATGGGGATTAAATGCGGAACAAGACTCTCACTGGTGCCTGAATGAAGCTTCTTCAGTTGTTTTCTGGTTGTGGATCAATAACGTTGTTGATTTTTAGTTCTATCCATAAAACCGGAGGATGGAGCGAAGTGGAACTCAACCCACTCAGGTTTCTGTAACTGCTGAAATGAGTTTGTAATTTTTAAAAGAAGAAACAACACTGTTTAACGAAATTTGCTGTTTATAGACGGTTGAATGAAAATTTCCTGTTAGCGTCCGCGATGTTTGCTTAAGCAATGACAAGACGATTGCTTTTAGTATTTTTGGCCTTGTCGTGCAAAAAAGTAGTGAGTTGCAAGCCAAAGCCATAAAACATTGAGGGAGCCGTCAGCTCATCAACACGTAGGGAAATATAGTCTTAACCTTGACGGATGTTTTTAGAACCGTTAGCCGATCTCCGCCGCTTTTGTTGTTGCCGCTGTCTTTTCATAATCTCTCAAACTACAACTTCCATCATCTGAAAGGCAGCTGTTGCATTGTCACCCACGAGAAAGGCTGGTTAATGCTCGGCCTTATCGCTGAAGATGAAAGGTTTCAACAGTATCGCCATCTTCCTGCGTTAATGGCCATTAACTCGATCTCTCCCCACCCCCATCCCTCGGTTATCCGTCAAGGTGAGGGTAGAGCCGCTCAGGCAGGAGATCAGAGACCAATATGGGTCGGCTTCGCTGAAAGCAGAGCCATGGTGGTAGCGTTTGAGATCGTCCAAACACTCCCGGCTTTGTTCCAGGATTATTATGGGTGAACATCAATGGATTCGACCCCATATATCACGCCTGCGGCGATGGTGGCTGGGGGCGTTCTCACAGACGGCGACCCCCGTGAAAGACCATCAGGCAACGGGAAAAGTAACCAAACCGCAACGGGTCAGACTTATTTCCCCGTTGATCCGCTGGAACGTTAATGACTACAAATCTTGTCTCATTGGTGATGTGTCGAACCTTATGAGATTCTCAAATTGATGTTTGACCCCCGTAGGTTGACGCGCACCGAGGCCGTCCCGAGAGTTTTAGATCAGATGTTTTTAATGCAGTTGTTTGGTGTCTAATTGTTCTTTGATATGTTGTGTTTTCACCGAGGAACCATGGCAAAGACAATTTAGTGTCACCTGCAGAGAGACAGACATTAAAATTTTGCTTATTCTATTTCTAATTATTCCTACATGGAACATTTGGAATAAGACTGCCATGTAATGCAGTTTCTTCATTACTCAAGTTTTGCACCAAGGTAAATTTCGCTGCTGTAGTACTTTAACTAGGCAATATTTAACTGTAAAATTATACCCATGTGGGTGTCCTGCCTGGTTGAACCTTATCATGTGATCACATGACATCCAAGTCAGTCTGAATCACAATGTGGACCTGCAACAGAGAAAGGTGCCCAATTCTTACTAATTGAAATACTGTAGACCCTTTTGCCCAAATGTAATTATAGCATCGTACGGGCACTTGAGGAAACAGCAAGAAACAAATTGAAATTTAAGAGTGAAATACAAACTGTCTCCTGCAGAGCATGAGTGCTCATAGTGCCCACAAGACCTGGCCTGGAAAACCTGCCCAGTGTAAAAGAAATAAATAAATTTATTACAAATAAATTACGGAATAAAATTCATTACAATAATAATAAAGTCGTAAAAATAGAAATCAGTCCATAAAATAAAGACATAAAATTAAGTAATGTAAATAAATTAGATGCAAATAAAACAAAATCTAATAAAAATGTCATAAAAAAAACACCATAAAAATGGCAATTAGTGAATTGAATTACATGAAATATTAAAAATAAAATTATTAAACATTAAACAAAATTAATAAATTAATAAAATAATAAATATAATAAAAATAATTTCAGAAAGTCACACAAGTAAGTCACATTAAATAACAATTAAAGATATAAAATAAAATAATTTTTAAAAAATAATACCATAAAAATAGAAATCAGTCATCAAACTTAGATTAAAGTTAATTTTTTTGTCAGTCTTTCAATATTTTAATACACTTAGAAAGTGAAAATAGGCTAAAAAAAAACATTAAAACTTTTTCTAAAATTTCTAAAATTCCTACCCGACTGAACCATAATTATTATTCCACTTAATAAATTCTGATTTTGCAGGAGGAGCTCAAACCTACAACAGATAAAGCGCTCCATCAGCGGATGACAGCTACAGTATGTCGGCAATAGGTTTCTCCCCTGGGGGGCTGCTGTTGTGACTCCCCTCACGTTCGGGAGCTGTCAGCGGGTCGGACGTCAGGAGCTGGGAGTGCAGATGACAGGTGGAAAGAGCACGGCGGCAGCACTGGAATGAAAATGGCACCGCCTGGACAACATGGCGACAAAACGTTTCAAGAGGTTCAGGAGATGCGAGCAGGAGATGCTTTCCAGATTGCTTTTTTTACGGCCTCGGTTGAGGTGTTCATTCCACGAGTTAAAGTGTCGATCACTACCAGGGGAGGGGGGTGGGGGTGATGTTAGACTGGTGTTTTTTCTATCCTAACGCTGTGATCTTCGGGCCTCCGCTTTGGCAAGACAATGGCAGATGGGAATGCGTCAATATTAGAAGAGGCCCTCTGCATGCATGGACACGCCACGCAGAGTTCACCACTGTCACACTCCTGCTCTGACTCGGCTGATGGGGAACTTTTTTTTTTTTTTTTTTTGTGCAGTTCCTCCTCTGAACCTCTTAAGTAACCCTGGTAAGATGTACAATCTTGTGCCTGCATGTTCATGTATTTGTCTTTCAAAAAAGATCCTCAGGGTTCATCCAATAAACTGTAATTACTCTGACAGATATTGACTTTACAAACCGCTAATAATCTTTGGAAGTAAAAACATTTGGATCCAGACCCAACTTGAGTCAGACTCGCTTGTTGTTCTGAGGTTAAAGCCCACAACACCTGCTTCGTCATTAACGTAAGAAGCAGCAACAGGCTCGTTTTAAGCGCTGACATAAATTAACTTGTGTCCTTCTTAATAAAAGCGCCCGTATCTGGTTTCTGGAGGACCCGCGATCCGTCGGGGACTAATGCATTTTCCTCCTGCTGGAAGGCCGTGCCGCTGTCGACAGAGACGTTTCACACAAAGCCGTTGAAAATGGCTTCACTTCGTTCTTAATCCAGATATTTCAATCTTGACGTTTTTATGAGTGGACAGTCAAAAGAAAGGGAGAAGTCGCAAAACAATCCCCTTAGTTACAGTAGCCAGGAATTTGGCCACGGTGGAAAGACACAGATGTGAAAGATCGCATTTCAGATGAGCGCTGGTGCACCAAAAAAAAAAAAAAAAAAAAAATAGAACCAACAAGCCTCTGCAGCAGCTCTGGATGAAGGTATGTGGATCGCTTTCCACGGATGATCGAGTTTTTGATGACACATAAAAAAAGAAAAGTTCTTCCGAAGACTTCCTCAAAAAACAAAACAAAAAAAAAATTTTTTTTAAATAAATAAACAGCAGATCCCCAGACACGGTGAGACAGCTGAAATCTTGAAATAGCTGGCGTCTCCACGGTGGCTGTTGTGTTTTCATCCACCTATGGCGCCCCCCGCCTCTAAAAAAATCTCGTCAACGCAAGTGGATTGACCTCGCTTTGTAACCGGAGACGTAGTCGCGCTTTGGAATTCACCAACTTTCATCTCCGCAGTCAAAACCTTTCATCGCAAACGGCTCGGCGTCTTGATCCGCCGTCAGTTATCTGCCGACAAGAGTAAACACGACGCGTACTTGAAGAACTATAAGGTAACAGAGGAGCTGAGAAACATTTTAATTACCACAAGCTGGTGGACGTTTGGGAGAAAGTCTGCAGATCTTTGAGTTGGTGGAAACAATGATCGCCGTTGGGCGTTCATGAGATGGTCATATTGACTTGAGTTCAACTAACGTCACATGCTAACGCTAACATCTCGAGCTTCCGATGTTACACAGTCAAGAAGAAATTTCTATAAAAACATGTCAAGCACTGATTGCACACTGTTCACACTAGTCCACCCAGTCGAATGTTCCAAGACTCTTCCTGGTCTGGTAAACCAACACCAATCACCATAAGACCAAACTCTGACTTTTGTAAGTCAGGATTTCAGTTCTTAATCCTGATGACATCAGAAAACTCCCCTGAAACCACAGGAAACACTCGACTTTGCACATCCGGGTGTGATTGCTAACGCATCACATGATCACTTTGTGGTGAAAGTGTCCGCCCAACTCCACCAACGTCTTCTGGAACGAGGAACAAACGCCCTCATCCTCGTTTGAACCCATATCAACGGCGCCGCACATAAACAGCTCTCTGCCTTAAGATCCCGTCTCCCTGTAAAAGAGCAATCATTTCTTCATTAGCCTTTTATTTGTTTCTAACTGTTCCACTTCAGGGGTAACACACACAGTTTATTTGGGTACTCTTAATTACAAAAGGGAGATTGTGTGCCCTCCTCGCCAAAATGAATGTCTCTCTCCTCCTCCCAGAGGGCAGCGGCAGCTAAGAGTCGGACTGTATCTGATTGCATTTTCCAGGATTGATGAAGTTATCGAAGCACTGACCGGACCAACTCGGACCTCATCTCGCTTGTATATGAGCTGTGAAGTCTTTAACCTGTGTCTTTCACCCTTAAGGTGAGGTGGATTAAGAGGAGCATTGCCTTTATTTCCTATTTGTTAGGTTTGGAGATTCTTTTTTTTTTTTTTTTTTTCCCCCCTTTTCCAAGGAGAAGCCCGGGGCGGTGAACTCAGTCACGATAAATTATATTGCTGTGTTGTTTCTCTCTCCAGATAACCGTTCAGGAGGTATAGCTACCTTCAGGATCTTTTCATTTTTCTTGCCGTTATTAAACAAGCAATAGGATTGGCTTCCCTAGTTGATTCGGAAATGTTAGGGTTGACAGTGGAGTGGAAATACGTCTTGCTTTTCTCAGTTTACTGTCGCCTTCGACATCTGAAGTGAGACTAAAACCTTTTTTGGGGACCCAAAGCCAGATGAGTCTCAACGATGGAACCCAAGAAACGTTCGTAAAGTCCAGTGGATTGATTTAAACAGCTTTGGATAACCATGACCTGGATAACTGAGAACCTACACAGACATCTTTTTTGTGGACACAAGTGAACACTCCGATGTGCTCCCACGTAAATTACATCCATATGAATCCGATTTGCGGCTATAAGGACACCCAGAATGCGCATACATCCCTGCAAAATGTCACGGAATTCCATAAGGGCGTTCACGGGACGTCCAAAAACCTTCCCCAACAAAGACGCAGGAGGTCTGGGGGCTTACGGGTCAGCCCCGCGATCAGTTGGCGGGATGTCCTACTGCAATGTCAGCCGGGCCCGCCAGCCCCCGGCAGGGATAAACGGATTTATGGGTAGCTGGATGGACGGATAAATGGATTTATGGACCCGTTGAAAGATCCAGGATCAGTTTCTAATTTGCAATTTGACCTCCCAGCAGTTACATGACAGGATTTTACCCCCGTGGAGACGTAAAGCAGAGGTGCGGCTGAAAGAACACACAGGTGTTGCACAACTGTTCGCTGGCGGTACCGACACCAACCCGTGTTCATCGTGCCAATTTGGATTAAAATCCTGGAGGGCAAAACCTCCATCGTGGTTGAGTGAAATATTCCGGATCCTCTTCCTCCTCCGCTGGGAACTTTTTGAGATGTTTCGCTGACAAACGAGCAGATGGTAAAACGGCGATGATAACTTGACGTCTTTGGCAGAGATAGCCCTGTTTATCCAGATCGACTCTGGCTCGCCATCACGGCCACGCCGCCGCCACCAGCTATCAAAACAGAGAACCGAGAAGCTCCGGTTGTGACCTCATCGTCTTTCTCTCTAATGATACCTTCAGGCCTCGTTCAGACCGAATCTAACACCTCAAAAACCAAAATTTACATCAAAATCTGTGAATTTCGAGAGTGCCATCGTCACTTTCCTTGAGACTCCTTTCTTAAATTACTTTTCCGACAGGAAGTTCAGGAGCTGATTACAGGAAGTGTGTACTTTCGCCACCTATGACATGAAATACAGGCAAAACTGATTAGCAGATGAACCAAATCAATCAAAAGTCCAGTGAAGGACGGGTGAAACTAAACAGCCTAAACATCAACGATGTTCCTTGACGGCAACGTTTCTTGACTTGCATCCAAACTCTTGAAGAGTGAAGCTAAAAGGTCTTAACTCTCATCCACGGCTGATTACGGGCATCGAACCCAGCGTGCATTAATTCAGTTAGCAGCCATTAAAAGAACAAGAGTGCTTGGGCTTGCAAATGGCAAACTCTGACTGTCAACAGCATGATGTATGGTAGCTTATTATATTCCCCTCATTATGATTAATAACATAGGAAGGAATCCTCCATTCTTGTCGAGATGGAAAATGTAATTAGCTGCCTTGGCTGGCGGAGCAGCCAGGCCTCTTCTTGGCTGCTCGCTTCCCCAAGATAAAACACCCAGTTTACAGCGGCAGACTCAGCATCCAGCTTTCATACGCATCTTCTTCCTTCTGTTTTCCCAGCATCCTCTTCTCCGACCGTGCGTTCCATCTTTACGCCTCGGAAAGAACCCGCATCCCCCAGTTAGCATTCAAAGCTAACCTGAACCGACGTGGGATAAAATGGTTTTAAAGTTTGATTTCTTTTTTTTTTTTTTAATGAAACCTTTCGATGTCATATTTGCTCACACAGCGGAGGTCACTGTTTACCCGTGTTTGCACCGAGCGGAGGAGTGTGTGGAGGAGGAGGAGGAGGAGGGGAATGAGTAATGGCGAAGAGCAATGGGAGGGCATTCTCATCACTTCTGCCGCTGCACCTGCAATCAGCACCTATGAGACTGATCGAGGTAAACATCAATTAATGCCGTGATATCCTCCCTGAGACCCGACTCGCTCTCACCTCCAGCCTTCTGATGGCAGTAATGACGGCGATCAAGCAGGAGACGCCCTTAGAGGACGGGCCTTTACTGCTGCGCTGTGCTATATGTGTGTTTAGCGTTGCTTTTTACCCAAGATGCAATGCAAGAAGATTGGCTTCTTCTTTATTTCTTTATTATTTTTAGGGCTGTTTGACTCGATACGCGTTCAAGGCTACCGATCAATCGATCCGAGGTAGGGTCAAGAATCACGGTTTTGATTTAAGTGAAGTTTAACACAATCTAATAAAGGGAATCATCACAGTTTGGGGAAAAAAAAACAAAAAAAAAACATGACTTTTCGAGCCAGCCTCGCATTTTGAAATCATTTCTGCAGTAGAAAACATCACCGATGGTCAAATCGTACTTACTAAATTATCTTAAAACTAAAGCGGTTTAAAGGCAGAGCAGACCAGGGGGAAAATGAGGCCCAATCGGATTACGTGTTGGAGCCGCAGAATCCAAATGGTTTAAGTGGATGATTACAGTTTCGAGCAGGAATTCATTACTCGATTACAGAATGAAAGTAACAGAGACGATCCGTCTCCTGATCTCAGATGATGAAAGAAGAGGATAAACGTCAGACGCTCCAACGTGATCGACTGTTGGGAGGTCGTCCTCCATCCAAGAGGTAGACAGAAAAAAAAAGGTGGACAGAAGTCCTCCATCCATCCATCCATCCATCCATCCATCCATCCATCCATCCATCCATCCTCTTCCACTTATCTGGCCCCAGGTTTTGGTGCAGGTAGCTCAGGGATCCTGAGGCCAGATGATGAAGGGGGAGGACGGGGTGGGGGTCAGGAGGGTGTGTCTTACGTCGTCAACCTTAACATCTTCATCCTCTTCCTCACCGCCTCTTAGAAACTAAATGACGTCATGATGGGATCTCATCTTTACGCAGCGTGAGCGCATAAAACACGCGTGAAGTCTGCGTAAAGTCTCCCCTTGTGTTGTTGTTGTTGTGTACGTTCCTAGTGGGGGGGTGGGGGGTGGGGGGGGGTTCTGGAATGCCACTAAATCCCAATTGAAACCATCAAACCGAATGGAAACTAAACGCTGGTTGGTTGATTACAGGAGGTCTCCCGTGTGGACGTCACACCTTGCTGGCGCTGCAATCGGGTTCACCCCCCGCCCCCCCCCCCCCCCCCGCCCCCCCATCACCCCCTCCCTCTGCTGCCTTCCTACAGCATCAATAAAGAATATAGCGTGCATGTGTGTGTGTGTGTGTGCGTGTGTGTGTGAGTTTGTGTGTGTGTTGACCAACGCTCTTATTAGACGAAGGGAAGAAAAGCAGCCATCGACCAGCGGCCGCTCATCCATCACTCCGCGCGTCCGTGGACGCCATATGAAAACACAAACAAGCAATCAATTGTTTTGCGCACAGCTTGGGGCCCCCTAATAGAGCACATTTATCTGACGCCGCGGTGGTAGCCCCAGCAATACTTTAATTTGTGAGACATTATGTTGAGTTAATGCCTACCAGGTTGCCGTTCAACCGGGGGGACTTGGCACATTTGGCGGCGTTGTAAAAAAGCTGGCTCCGCCTTGTATTGTACTGGGACGCCGTGGTGGTGTAAATGATCTCACCCGCTGTATCTTTAATGGGCTGTGAAATGAATTTATGTGGGAATATTTGCAGAGGAGCGTTGCATTGTATCATGGAGTAATTAGAGGGGAACTGCGGTGCGCGGCGCGCCGAAGCCGCGCTTTAAGGCGCGCAGCTCGGATGTTTGTCCTTCGACGGCCCCCGTTGATTGGATGAGGGAGAGGCTGGAGGAGAGAGAGAGAGAGATGGAGATGGAGGGATGGAGGGGGGAGAGATGGAGGGAGGAAAGGAGGGAGGCCTGGCTCTCCAATAATGATGCGCCCTCAGGCTTAATGTACCATCTCTCTCTCTCTCTCTCTCTCTCCAACACACACACACACACACACACACACACACACACACACACACACACACACACACACACACACAGACACACACACACACACACACACACACACTCATGCAACACAGTGCATTTTTCCTCAGTTGTTTGTAATACCAATAAAGAGTTCATTTACAAAAGCCTATTTTCCTTCATGCTGCAAATAAATTAAACTCATTATTTGGAACGAGCGTCTCAACGTGACGTCATCTGATTGGAGGAATTTAAACTCTTCAAATGAGCAGATGAGATGTTGGATACAAAATACAAATATATTTTAATACATAATAATAATGTAACTGGTGTTACAAATAAACAAAAAACAAAGAAGAGGAAGAAATAAATTATTTATCTTCTGCAAATTTAATGAAGAGATCTTTTATTATTATTATTTGTCTCCCATTGGTCTCCAGGTCAAACCTTTATATAATTCTCCTGACCCACTTATATTTATTTCATATTTGAAGTGTTTCATCTTAAAAATACAAAACATCCAACATCAGATAATATAATACATAAATTTTAAAAATCCTAAATTAAATTTCTCTTGACCTTTAGAGGAGATTTAAACTCATTTTCTTATAATCATCACCTGATTGCAAACTAAAACATCCAAGATCATTTAGGAAATTTTTCCTTGTTTTTTTTCTTGCTATTATGATAAAATTAAAAATAACAGATACTCCGGGAAAATAGAAATTATTTCACCCCAAAAGAAAAGTTTATAACATCAGGTAAAAATATGTTTTAAAAAAATGCAAATAATCATAAAATTGTTGCAGTCAGAAGTGAATCATATAAAGAATATGATTAAACATAAAATTTGCATTTAAAATGATTTAAGAAACCAGAATTTGATGCTGATTCGTGATTGAAATCTCCTCTTCATTAATGGATATCTGGCTTCTTATTAAAACATACATTTATGTCATCCAACCCAGGAGACGGTGGGGGTTTTATCCTCCATAACTGCCCTGGATATCATTCATGTACACTTTTATTTGGAGGCAGATGTCACCCTCCTCCCCTTCCTCCCCCACTCCCTCTCCAGAATCGCCCCGGGGGCAGTCTCATGCTCGCTGCCCGGGGTTGGAGAGGCTGAGCCCGGCCTGACAGGCGGCTGGTGGCTCTTCAATGCGGCGGAGGAAATTAAATTACCGCTTCTGTTGCCCGCTTTGTAAACAAGACAAAAGCCAATGATACGGCCAATTACGCTTAAATACGGCGCATGCGCACAAGGGGGCTCCCAGAGCAGCCCGCTTTGACGCCGCAGCATCAGGGATGGAGCAGAAACACGCACAGCAGCCACTTTATGCTTTTATTTACCCTGCAGAGATTTATCACGTCATTTAGTTTTATTGGTGTTATTATTATTATTTATGTGTTTTATAGAAGCACAAATATAGAAAAAAATATATATAAAAAAAAGGCAGAATAATATGAAGAAAACGTCACCAAGATCATAAAGTATTACAGTTTCAGGGCTTAACATCCAGGAATGAATATTTATGCAGTCAAATTTTAACTTTCAAGTGTTATGACAGAGATATTAATTTGTTTTTCAAGATAGACTCTAAAATACAGAACGTTTTCTTTTCCATGATGCCTCTTGGAGGAGTTCTGCAGCGTTTCCTGCAGACAAAAAAAAATAATTAAATACATATTAAAAGCCAAGAAGGCCAGTTGGTATATTTTATAGACTGGTTAAATATTAAATGTGAATTAAAAGTCAATTAAATGTCGTCTGCTGAGGTGGAATTCAGACGCCATGTCTACAGATTCACAAAACACAACCAATGAGGAGGTAAAATCTTCTTTTCTCTGCCACCAACTCTTCCCTCAGTCCCACAATAAAGCCCGATGAAAATGGCGATCAGACCAAATAAAAAAGATGGTCTTTATCAAAGTAAATTAGATTGAAGTAAATAGTTCACCGGAGGGGCAGAGCAGTTCCTGTAATTCACTTTAAGGTTCACCAACTTACTCAATAAAGCCCCGGCTAGGAATCTAACTGATGTCTAATCGATAGGTTGATCTGAGGCGAACAGCTGGCAGGAGCCAAATGAATCGGTTGGAATTCAAAGGGAACAGAGGAAGACGTCCGGAGAGGAAGGGGGGGGGGCGGAATTCAGCTGATATTTAAGTCCTGCCCCCCCCCCACACACACACACACACACACCCTCCCGCCCCCAAATAGAAGTCATGACAAAAAAAAGTTCAAGTTGAAAATGCGTTTTTATTCTTATCAATAAGTCCAAACATGTAAATAATAAACCTATTAAACCTGTCCCCCCCCTCCTCCTCTCTGCTGCCTCTGAGGCCTCTGACATCCCTCCATCCTCCCTGTCCCAATCCCACATTTAGGCGATTTATCCTCCCTTTTTTCCAGTTTTTACCCCCCCCATCCTCTCCTCCCTCCCTCCTCTCCCTCTTTTCCACTTGCTCCAGTTTTGAGTCGTCTGATGCAGGCAGGAGGCGCCAGGTTGTCCCCTGAGGGGAGGTGAAGAGTCAAGGACTGAACCCTCCAAATGCAGAATAATGTAATTCTACACTCTACGTAAAAAGGGTTCCGCCGTGCGCAGCGGTCCTTTATGGGGGGCGGGCGGGGGCGCAGCCCGGACCTGGACCCTCCATCCGGACCGGAGCGACCCTGGAGGCTGAGGTGACGCATCTGGACCGCAGCACACCCTGAAGAAAAGAGGTTCCTCAAGCTGAACCTCGGTTCTTCAATGTTCTCAGAGTGAACGGTCCAATAATAAAATATAAAAGTATTAAATTAAATGAATTAAATTAAATTAATATTTACTGTTGATGACATTAGAGACAGGAAGAGAAAGGAAAATATTGAGAGGAGCAAAATGTCTAAACAATCACTTCATTTAATGAAAATATTTAAGTTAAATAAAATTATTATGGATATAATATATTTGTAAGCATACAAATATAAGCTTAAAGAGGTTTTAGAAGAAGAGAGGTTTTAAAAGTAAAATCCATTATTCCAATACGGCTGAATAAATATTTTCATCACAAGATAAATGTTGGATTTCCAGCAATATGATGTAATTTTTTTCTGAAACCATATCTTCTTTTTCTTTTTTCTTTTTTGTGGTTGGATTTCTGATTAATTTTAGAAAACGTTCAGTTTCAGTTTCCTATTTCCTACCAGTGAAAATAGTGACTGTCCACCTTAAATATTTTTAAAACTGTTTTATGAATCAACAAGTGGTGAAACAACAAATTAACACACACACACACACACACACACACACACACACACACACACACACACACACGACATGTAAAGTTATTTATTATCATTTATATGTGATCTGACTGACTTGACTGTCAGGTTGGTTTATCAGTTTATCAGTTTATCAGTTTATCAGTTTATCAGTTTATCACACACAGCTCAGGTTTTCCGATGTTCCCTGAAAGCAACGTCCTTTATTTGTTAAAAACAAAGTCAAAAACAGGAAGTAAGACACACAGAGACTCTTTTTCTGATTGTTAGAAGCGTTTCATAAAGGATGGAACCCTTTTAGTAACCCGCTTATGGGGTCTCCAAAAAGGCTCCATGGTGGTTCGGGGGGGTCAAACGGGCCCCCTTCACGGACCGTGTTTACTCTGGGAGTCCTCAGAAATCCAAACAGGGCCTGCAGGTGGAGGACGATGACAGGATTCATCACACTAAACTCCAACACACCACCCTTCCCTGCTGCCTATTTAAACGCGTCACACACCCCGTTTTTATGCGTTCTAGGGGAAAACGGATGAAAAACGGAAGCAGAAGACCTCCAACCTTTTATTTCTTGTTGCGCATTGGTCGAATTTTGGGGTCACAGGCAGGAAAATTGGCCCCGTGTTCCAAAATCACACCATGACGCAATAGATTGTTGTTGTTGTTATTTGGAACTGGTATTTTTTAACATATAGGACACAGATTCTCATATGAGCGCGTCTCTCCCCCTCCTCCATCCCAGCCCATCACACTCTTCACAGAAACAATTAGTGAACACCGAGTCCTCGATGAAATGAAAAAACCCCAATGACCAATAACAAAGAGGCTTTACACAAATTAATGACACAAAACAGCGGCTAACAATATTAACAACAACATCAGCAGCCGCGGTAATCGTCTTCATAATGACGGGGAGGAAAAAGAGCGCACCGGCGGAAAGTCTTTACGCACGGATTACCTGGCATGTGTCACACTTTAAACGGCAAATATCGTTACTCGTTACTTTTGTAACGCGTTTCTCCACACGTGGAGAGTTGAAAAACACTAAAAAAGACAAAATGCTTCTTGTATGTTTCTGTAGGATTCACCAGAATCACGCGTTTTCCGGCCAATGCGAGTCGTGGATGAATATAAATGAAACGTTCATACCCAAACGAGATGCGTTAGATAATCATAGTCGTGGATTGCGCGGCTCTGATTGGCTGAGGGCTCCTTTAACGCTCCCGGTGAAGGGAGAACTAATACTATACTCTTCTTCTGCGTGCGTTTTGCTTTTAAACGGCTCCTCCAACGAGCCTCCGCTGGCTCATTACTTAACGGCACACGCGTAACTTTTCCCCTTTTCTTCCCCTTATTTTCCCGGTTCATTTTTATTTGGCGTGCGGGGCCCCTGGACCCCCATTCAACCGGAGCTAACCCGACCGATAGGTCGCTAATATATCGGGGAGGCAACTGTGACAAATTCCTTTTGTCTCCGCTTTGCTGGTACTTTATTACCCAGACGAGCAGCATGGCCTGGAGATAACGATTCATCACGCACAGCCGGCAACCATAGACAACGCCTTTGGGCAAAGTCAGTGAGGGGCTTTCATATTGAGAGAGAGAGGGAGGGAGGGGGGGTGCGTTAGAGCAAGATAGGGGGGAGGGAGGGTGCCTTAATTGGCAATGGGTTTTTATTGCATTAGTAAAATTGCTCATTACAATCCTGCACAGCATCATGTTTGCATTTAAAAGCTATAGGCAGCCCTCCTATTGGCCTATTTTATAACTAGTTTTATAGTGGCAGCCCATAATAAGTCAGGGATCTTTATTTAAAAAATAATAATTCTAATTCCCTCATGTTTCACTGCTATAGCTTATTAGATAAAATTTTAATGACCCGTGTGGGAGAAGTGCTGCAGCAGATAGAGAGATGTCTAAGAATAGAGCAAAAGCGGCCTCGACGCGCATCTGGAAAAGCAGGGAACGCGTTTATACATCCAGAAACCGTCTTCTCCTCCACAAAGCACCGGCAGCGGATGGGTTGGTGTACATAAATCACATCTTTTCCCAATATTGTGTGTGTTTTTTCTTTTTTTTTTTTTTAATCTGTTTCCGGTGGGACAGTGAAGAAATACGCGAAGCAAAAGGTGAAAAATAGGAACGTTTTTGCGCCATAGCCTCAATAAAATCACCGTTTTTTTTGTTTTTTTTTTGTTTGTTTTTTTTACCCATGCCCAGATGTGGAAACACCAGCTGTAAACAGATGATATAATGAGAAATCTCAGAGTTAAAGGTGACACATCAGTCTGACGAGTCCCAAACTGCACATTAGAAACCAGATAACCTTTTAAAATCGGTTTAATTTCCTTATGCTTCATTATAAACGGCAGCGCATGGGAGCTAATCAGACTGAACGGCCTAAATTGTTCGAGAAGAATGAAACAGGACACTTGCTGCCGTTCTGTGGGAGCCAGCTCTGATGTCAGGTTCAATGAAGACGGCTGTGATGTGGCTGCTGATGATGAAGAGGCTTACAGTTGTCTTCAACATGTTGGCGCCAGAGGAGCACAACATGTTTCCATGAGTTTTATTATCACCCACTGGGCGTCTCATTGGTCAACAAACAAGCAGAATTAAAAAAAACAAAAAAAACAAAAAAAAACTACACCTCTAAATCTAGTTTCTACCAGCAGCTGATTTTTCACAAGGCGCACCTTAAATGAATGACCTATTTTAAAACTTTTCATATATATAAGGCGCATTGATATATAAGGTGCACTTGTCAAGTTTTTGAGGAAAATTAAAGACTTTTATGTGGGACTTAGTGTGGAAAATACTGTAATCAGATTAGATTAGATTAGATGATCAGATTTGGATGCGCACTTTACTTTCATTCTGATGTGTGAACAGGTAAAGTTTGGGAACCCCCGTGTTTGCGCGCCTGCATCACCGAATTGCTCCAAAGTTGACGCGCAGACGCGCCTTCGTCCCCCCGCTGCTGACGTCACCGCCAGCCTTTCCGGCCCTTCTATCATCCTGGCGTAGCATAAACGTCCAATTACCCCGTCAGTAAGCTGATCTGAGGCGCGGCGCGTCCTCTCGTCCCTATTCATTTGATGGTTACGCACAAACATAAACAGGCCTAATAGCAGCCGCGCTCCGCCGTCGCTCGTCCTCCGCGCCATTATTGATATGGCCTCGAATTCACACAATTGATTTTTATGCTTCCCTCTAGCCACCTAGTGCGGTGGAGAGATATCTTTATTCGCACGGAAAGTGAAATAAGTGCGTAATAAAACGGTGATATATTAAATCCGTTTTTCCCCGTGTCGCGGTTTTATTATGAGACATTTTTCATTTCCATTGAATTGAGATTCGGGCGATCCGTGACGTCACCGCGGGGCGGAGGAGGAGTGAATAATTTGTGCAAATCAGCTCTCTGTCTATCTGTCTATCTATCTATCTATCTATCTATCTATCTATCTATCTATCTATCTATCTATCTATCTATCTATCTATCTATCTATCTATCTATCTATCTATCTATCTATCTATCTATCTGTCTATCTGTCTATCTGTCTATCTATCTATCTATCTATCTGTAGATTTATGGCTACAGTGCAGCAGGTAATTGCGCCATAAATCTGCGCGCGTATTTGTTCCTCTTTGGAGGACGCGCTGAGCTGATGGAACATGCCTTTTAAAAAATATGGGTCAACGCTCGGTCTCCGGTCTGATCCGCAGCTTGGCATCACCTAGATTCGCTCGTTAAACCGATGAGTTCCCCCTAAAGTGTACCGGGAGAATCCAGAGGTCCCCGGGCGCGGGATAAGGGTCCAATATGAGCTCGGTTTAATTGCGCAGACGGTGAGCTCGCAGAAAAAGACACCCATGTTTCAGCGCTAGCGCCAAAACAAAAGCGGCGTAGACCTGCTGGATCAAACCTCAGGTGGGCACTCAGATTCCAAAGAAACCCTATTCATGGAGAATTTTCCAGGGGGGGCCTGTTGGAGGCCGTGCGCAATAGAATCGCTTTGGGATTAGATGGGAATGTGTTTCAGTCAAATATTCAACTTCCAATGAGGAGAAATATGGAAATACAACTAGAATGACTCAGAAGGTTTAAATAAAAGAAACTAAAATCAAAAGAGTGAATGATCTGACGTGAAGAGACACATTTTCCTTCTCTGGCCCTCAATGACCCAACCCGGATGAATGGATGGAATTATTAGCTGTAATATTCCCAACATGTTGACGCGCCTGGAAAGGCGCTCGATTCGAGTCAATAAAAGGCACAAAAACTCCGCGTTGATTCAAGAAAAGCTGTAGAAAATAAAAGAAAGCTGCGGCTTCTTTAAGACGTGAGAGCAAAACAACTGCCCTACCGCACGGAGGGAGGGGGTGGGGGGTGGGGTGGGGGGGGCGCAAAGGGGAGGGAGAAAAAGAGAGAGAGAAAGAGGGAGGTTCGGCTGGATGACCGAATGGCAGCTTTTACGCAGAGGCTCGTCTCACCTGCTGAAACGCGCCTCGCCGTTCAGCGCACCAGAGACATCTTCCGCTCCCCCCCTCCGGTTCACATCCGCGCCGGGGAGGTCAGAGCCTCGTTCCCGCCTCGGTGCGGTGCTTTTGCTCCTTTATTTTGACGCGAGGAGCCCGGGTACCCTCTGCCATGCCCCCTGCGTGTGGATCGTCTCCTCCGGAGTAGGCGAACAAAAGCGCATCGAGCGAACTGTCTCCCCCCTCTCCAAAAAAAAAAAAAAAAAAAAAAAACCCAAGGATTTCTGTCTGTAAGTTGTCCGGATAACCATTTTGGAATTTTTTTTTTTTCCTGTGTGTGTGTGAGTGTGTGTGTGTGTGTGAGTGTGTGTGTAGTTGGTTGGAGGGGAGAGAGCACGCGGTTTAAAGATGGATACGCTCTTCCTCAGCCCGATGGATTGGCACTTCATTTAGTGGGGGGGGGGAACCCCGACGCGACTCCTGGAACAAAAATAATGGCAAGAATTTGGATCACGCTCGACCCTCTGCTGGTTCCGTGGGAGTAGAACGGGCCGATGCTTGACAATAAACACACGGCAACACACACACACACACACAAACACTTCATTTCCCCCAAGCGTAAATTGCTACATGACAAACACACACACGAAGGCTGAGAGAATCCACCGATAAAACTAACATCACCGACACCGACATGGAGCACACGGGCATCGAGGAGGTGAACCAGACGCACCAGCAGCAGCATGAGCCCATCAGCTTCGGGATCGATCAGATCCTCAACAGCTCGGATCAATCCAGCGGCTGCATGCTCCCCAACCGGACCGGCGACCCGGATTACGCGCTGGCCCCCAACGTCTACAGCAACGGCTACAACAGCGTCTACAACCCGGCGTGCTCCATGGCGGCCGGCCTGGCCGGCTCCTACAACGTCAACATGAACATGAACGTCAGCATGAACATGAACGTTAACGTCAACTCGGGCGGTGCCGGCGGGGTGATCCGGGTGCCGGCGCACAGACCCATGCCGCCCCCGCCCGCCTCAGCCGCCGCCGCCGCCGCAGCCGCCGCCGCCGCTGCGCCGCATCCGCCCTCCTCCACCCACCCGCCCAGCATCGGACCCGGGATCCCCTCGGTGCCCGGGATGGGGATGGGCAACGCGGCCAACTTCACCTTCCCGTGGATGGAGAGCAGCAGGAGGTTCGCCAAGGACAGATTAACAGGTAAAAAATAAAGAGTTTAGGTGCTTAAACCTGCGTGACCCCCCCCCCCACACACACACACACAGGTGTGGGGGTTGTTGTGCATTTTCTGACATTCAGGGCTCAGTGCGTGGGGCTGGATTCACCTTTAGGTGCGTAATTTATCGCCAAGACGCGCAACACGCAGTCCGCTTTATGATGATGGAGGGACGGTCTGATGGATCCGAGACGGACCGACGCGCTCCGGTTCCAACCGGATGACGGAAAAACGACGTTCACCGTCTCTCCGCGAGGAGGAACGACGAATTTATTTTATTTATTTTTTAATTTCGTCTTTGAAACAACTGAAAACAGGAAGATGAGTCATAATAAAAGATGTCAGGTTGGATAAAAACAGGTCCCATTATTATTATCATTAATGCTATTATCATTATTGTTATTATCATTATTATTGACATTATTATTATGATGTTATTCTTATTATAGCAGCCGTTGGCCAGTACAGTATTTGTAATATCAGAAGTACACATTCCCAATTTTGCCACTAGGAGTAGCCAATGCAGCATTTTTTAAAATTCGAATTTAGAGAAAGATAAAAACACGAATCCTCTATTGATCCGCAGAATTCCCATTAAAGTGAATTTAATTTAGTTGGATGTTTGGAATCCAGATTGAAGCATTTGATTGTGTTTATAAAAAGTCAGATATTAATCAAAACTGTGTTTTTTAATATGATGATTTTGTAGGGAAAGTAAAATTAATAATCAATAATTTATAGCTGCATCTCTTCAGGCCTTTAACCCCAGTTCAGTGACGTAAGTCAATAATGAATTCAGAATAGTTCATGTGGTCATTTGTTTTTTAATTTAATGAACTGAAAACTACATATTTTTTCCAAAGCACAAAACTCTAAACAAAATAAAATACAATTATAACAATATTTATTATTAATATTCAGAAATGCAGTTAAGTTAACTTTGTTTTCGGTTTTTATTCAGGTAATTTTGTTTTAGTTCGACTTTAATTTGCTCTTTTATGTTCACATCCATCCAATTTCCTAAAATTAGAGTAACCACATCTCAAAAATAAATTTATTATCGTGATTTTATAGCATTTTTCTCGGGCAGCGCGCATCGATCACCTCCAGCATTGGATCAGTGTTGCGTTCAAAGACAGGCGGTAAAATAGGTTAAATAAATTAAGATGTAATTCTAGAAAAAGAATATTCCCATTCCACCTGACGGATTAGTTTATGTCTCTCCATCACTGTCCGTTCATTTAATTCCCTTCATAATTTACTTTTTGGAATGGGACGCTTCCTGTTTTCCTCTGATGACCTCATCGTTATGAAAATGAATATGAAGAACATCATAGATTTGCATTAAATATTCAGTTCCGTTCTTTCCAGCGGATGAATTATTAAATACAGGGGGACGATATGTCAACTGCGCAAGGATACAGTGTAAATAGGCTTATCAATTCTGCTCATATAGTCACTGAGGGCCCCTCGTTTAATTTCTCTCAGCTTTCTGTCGCTGTAATTATTTCGCAGCCTATATCTTTCCACTGTATTGATCAGACACACACACACACACACACACACACACACACACACACACACACACACACACACACACACACACACACACACACACACACAGGATTCATTCAAAGGCCGTAAATCATCTCTCCTGGTGGGCTGAGTTCCATTTCAAATGTTTCCCCTCAAACGTCTCCGGTTCTCCCGCTGGACGGGGGTCGGCTGCCCCGGCTATGGAAGCCGGGAGGGAAACCGAAGCTGTTAAATTGCGCGATTGGGTTGTGGCGTTTTTCATCCTGGCATTAAATTCGTGTTGTAAATCAGGGGAGGTTTTATCAGACTAACGGAGGATAAAGCTGGGGGGCTTCTGAAGTAGCAGGAAATCAAATAGGCCTCAGAGTTGTTGTGTTTTTTTGTTTTTTTTTGGTAATATTAGTGCGTTTATTTTCAAAAACACGGACAGAAGGACAAACAAGAACAGGCAGATTCATTTTATTTTATTTTATATTTTATTTTACTTTATTCAAAATTATTGAATGTAATTTTTAAAACATAGTTTATGTGTAATATAGAATTCCCGAGCCGTAGAATTCTGTTTTAAAACGTGGCTTGATTTAATAAGTGGATAAATTATTTTTTATTCAACCCATTTGGAATTTAAAAAAAAAATTGGTTGATAAAAAGAAAAAACAGAAAATTATAAAATAAATTACGAATAGAAAGTTGTAACCCATCTTTCAATATAACATAGAACATAATATATTTATATTTATTTATATTTATATATTTATTCACAATGTTTTCAATGTTTTACAAAATGGAATATGTAAAAAAAGGCATATGAAAATCTAATAAATAGCAGTAACAATAAATAACGATAATAAAATAATAATGATAATAATAATAATAATTATTATTAATAATAATAATAATAGTAACTGGTGTCGTAGAGCAGAAACATTCTATTCCGAGTCGCTCCCGTCCTTCTGGTTCTGCCCTGATTCTCAGTGTGACAGAAGACCCTCCGTTTTGTCCCGGATACTGTAATAAATAGCAATATATGTTCATGTTATATTTCAATATCCCCTTTAGAATCCTTCATGGATGTATTTATTAGATTGCTGCAAAGGTAATATCCGCAGTGGGGAAGGGAGGCGCTGTCACCTGGAAGTGTTATTAAGTATAGATGGTTTTATTATGGGGAACATATTCTCCATGGTGGCATTTTATTCTTTGATATGCTTATGTTAAATTGTATTACCCGAGCAGCAGATTTAGTATTCCTACACATTTCTTTTCCGTCTGAAGAAGGGAAAGAAAACGACAAAAGCCTGCTGTTTCTTATTTATCTTATTTTAATGGGATTTTATTTGCTCTGTTTTTAAATCCTGTCATTTCAAACCTATCTTTAAGTTTAAAATATTTTCTCCCCCTTTCAGTTTTGTGAAATTGTCTCATAATTTATCTCATTTTGAGAATAATTAAAATTTTAGAGCGCGTATCTGAAACTTGGAAAGGTTAACGACGCATCTTTACGTTTCCCTCCCCAGTCAGTGTCTTTATTTAAGAGAATTATAGAGAATAAAAATATAATTTCTCCACTAATAATCTGATATTTACATGAATGTTATTTTACAGCTCCTGACATTAACCTCAGAATTAAATTGAATTAAAACCGAGAATGACCATTTAAGAATCATATTCTTTAAAAAAAACATAAACCAGTCACGTGGGTTATTTTCATCCAAGTCATTTTATTAGGACCTCTGCAGCAGAGCAGGAAGTCTTTTAATATGATGTCGTTTTAAAATTCATCCCGTTCTGGGCTCAGATATTAAAGCTTTTCTCGCTCGCAGTCTTGTTAATATTAGCAGCGCATCAACCTGCAGGCATATCTGATTCCTGAGCGTCACCATCCGCAGCATCGCCAGCTCGTATTTATCAGCATTTTGCCCACTGCAGGGCAAAAGCTTCTCTCTGAGGTTGGCAGGTCCAGAGGCTCCTGCTTTTGCGCGTCTTTTTTTTTTTTTTTTTTCCACTTGGGTTCCCTCTGAACGCGCTCCAGTGCGCCTGGTCCATTAGCGCGCCCGCAGATGGCCTGAAATAGCCATCTAATGCGGTATTATTTAGCCAGACCCGCCGCTGGGAGCAACAAACAGGCCTGCTCGCTCTCTGAATATGATCTGCACGGTTACATATAGTTTGGAGCAACGATACGCATCCATAAAAATAAAAATAAATAAATAAACAAAATAGAGGAACAGTTTGGTTAAATGTGGGGCTGTTTGTGTTCCAATCACCAAAATTAAACACCAGAACCAGACTGGGAATTATGTAGGATTTAAAAAAAAAAAAAAAGAATGATTATGTCAATAATGTCACAATAAAATCACTATTAAGGGCCATAGAGGCGCTGCAGCCCATCCCCCTCCTTTTAGTACCTTAAATATCAGAAACATCAGGGGAAATTTGTCACCATAAACTTATGATTAAATACCATAGATGCCCGTCCACGTCCCAAAAGGAATTTTAGAGGGATAGAATTACCATTTATACTACTGTTGAGCATCAGTGGAACACATCATGTAAAACCCCGGTCATAATATTGCAGGAATATTACATTTAGAGGAATAAAAAAAAAGAAGACGGACGCTATAAATTCAGCTCAAAACGCCATTAAAATAGGAGAATTCTACATTTGCGCTGTTAACTTGCAGTCAGGTGATGTTTAACTCTCTGTGACCCGCCGTGTTTCACAAATCATTGACTTGTTTGTCTGCCTCAGCACCACCGGGACAAGTCGTCGGCAGCTCCCTTGGAAAATGACTGCTTGTGCGCGTAATAAGCATCATGTTCCATTTTCCATCCAAATTGTCACATCGTCTGCGTTGGCAAATGAATTTTCAGGTCGCTCCTTTCTCCTCCGGGGACACCTATGCAGATGTTTTCATATTCATTTTGGCTTCTGGTGACAAAATAAATGCGAATAAACAACCTGTAAGACAGCATGTTGGGGAGGGGGGAGGAGGAGGAACGGCGCAAAGACGCACGGAGGAGCAGGAGACGGTTCCTGTTGTTGATTTAAAAAAAAAAAATAAAAAAAAAAATGAGCTGGAGGCCTCATGCATGGGGGGTTGGGGTGGTGGGGGGGTGGATCCATGGCCAAAAACGATCTGGTTTCATTTATCGATCTTCTGTTTACCCACGGCTGACAAAATAGACAGGATTCATAGATATTTTATGATGCAGAAGATGCGTTGATATTAATACCCAGAAATGTGAGAGTGAGCCGTCAGACATGAGGGTGGGGGGGGGGGGGGGCAGAAAGATGGAGGGTCAGGGTGCAAAGAGGACACAGCTGATAAGATATATCTGAATTATAGGTGATCAGTTCTGCAAAAATATCACCAATCTGTGTTTTTATTATGATGAACGTGTGTTACAATCAGGGAAGGTTTAATTCTTTTGGTACGGAAGCTTCTTTGTGCCAAAAGTGAATGTTTGTTGAAGTTGAAACTGAACGCCTGACTCTGATTGGCTGATCTGCACAAGCTCCATTTAGCTTTTTAAGCGAACCTGTTTGTCGTCCCTCGTTTTCCTCTAAAACGGCATCGATCTAATTCTTTAGCAATAAATGCTAACAGAAGCTAACAGCTAAACCACGTTAAAGCTGATGTCATTTAGGCTAACCCTTCATGTGATTAGCTTTCCCTGCCCCCCCCCCCCCCCCCCGCGCCGGCGCCATGTGCTCCAGATGTGGGCCTTCACTGTGTCTCCCCTTTCCTTTAGGGGAGCAGGCAGACGAGAGCCGAGTCGGCGAGGCGACAGGGGGGCCGGGGCCCGCCGGGTCCCTCTGTCCGCTCCCCAAGGGAGACATCAGCAGGGTCCCCGTCTGGAGCACTGTGGAGACATTAGCCAAATGCTATTACCCAGAACTCGCTCACCTGCGAGACGGCAATGGCCTTCTAGCAGAATATCCTTTCCCGAAGGGGGCTTGCCCAGGTGAGTCATCCTTCCCCCGCCCCCACCTCACCTCCTCCGCCTCACCTGTGTGACTTTAATGTGAATCCATGTCATGTGGGACCTGAACACGTTTTGCTTTTTGTTCAAACACACACTCTTAACCCCTTTTTTCTTTACTTCTGATCAAACCAGTACTCGACTGGTTTTCAGAACTGGTTTAGCGTTCATCATCTTCTATCTACTCCAGTAATTTGTTTATAACACCATCATAAACCAGATGAATCATCTTGATGTCCCCACCCCCCCCCCCCCCAAATTAGCTCATTGCTAATGCTAACATATTGGCGTAAAAGTAAAATCTTTTATTTGGTTTTTTTTCTTCCCCCTTTCCAGCTGCCCTTTCGCCCTTTTCCGTGACCCGACGCATCGGTCACCCCTACCAGAACCGGACGCCCCCCAAGAGGAAAAAGCCCCGCACCTCCTTTAGCCGGGTGCAGATCTGCGAGCTGGAGAAACGCTTCCATCGGCAGAAGTACCTGGCGTCGGCGGAGCGCGCCACCCTGGCCAAGGCCCTGAAGATGACGGACGCGCAAGTCAAGACCTGGTTTCAGAACAGACGAACAAAATGGCGGTAAGCTCCGCCCCCCTCAAATCGACCACGCCCGACCCGTTTGATGTTTAGTCACGGATACGAAATGCTTACTTGAAAGTTTCACTTTAAACGCGATGGAATCGTCCGGCGCCGGAAGCGTTTGGAAGCGTCGTGCAACACGGATAACCGCCGGTGGACGCCGCTTCGCTTGACCGAGCACAATTACCCATAATCCTCTTTGAAAGGCCTTTCAGAAAAGCTGCTGTCCAAAGCAATACGGAAACACTCACAGGAGGGATTCACTGCCAAGTCCACTCACGTACCAAAACACACACACACACACACACACACACACACACACACACACACACACACACACACACACACACACACACACACACACACACACAGCCTTTCACTTCATTCTAACCGTTGTTTATAGCCGATTGGAGGTAAATGAGTAGGAAATTAAATTATCAAGCCCCGCCTTGCAGTTAAAGGGACAGGACGCATTTTTCAAAAAGCACATCAGGAGCGGCTAATTGATGTTTCAGGCTTTTAATGTTTTAAAAAAAAAAAAAAAAAAAAAGCTAAAGCTATTTGCATCGAATTTGGAATTTCGCACACTTTAAAATATCTATCTCTTTTTATTTAAAGCGATGAACGTAAAGTATTTGAGTTTGATTCACGGGAAGCAAAAAAAAAAAAAAAACAACAACAAAAAAATCCCCTCATGAGATGTAATAAAAATGAATTTGCGTCATCGAGCTAAAACCCCAAAACCCAACGACGCGACGCGTCACGGGCGACAAGGGGATCGGCTTAACTGGTTTTACTGATTTCCTAGTTTTGCTGAGATTTATGCCGTGTAGCGTTCACCCGATAGGACGAGCGTGAGGGATGTCTCTGCGTGACGACTACGCTAGTAACAAGAGGATGATCGAATCAACAGCCGAGGAATCAGATTATGATAATGCTGTTAACAATAATGTGTGGCTAATGGATGGAGGCTGGTGTGCATGAAAGAGGGTTTCAGAGGTGTGGTCGTGCCTATGATTTGTGTCGTTTGTGTTTTATTTTGGATTTTAATGGGTGTAATTTGTTATTTGTGTTTGTTTTATTAGCAACACCTCAAATCAAGCTGACAAAAGTCTTCCTGAATTTGTATTTGTGTGTTTTTGTTTTTTTTTTTTGGGGGGGGGGGGGATAAAGAGATTTCCCTTCAATACAGGAAGTGCAAAAATTCAAACAAAAAAAAGAAATGATGCTTTTTCAACCTGGGATGTTATTTTCACTAATTAGTTACACATTTGCATATTTTTCAATACATTTATCCACTCAGCTCTTTCCTCATCGTCTGTTCCTGCAGAGACAAATTAGGCTAATCGCTAAAACCTCCTCCTTGTGTTCAATCTGGATCTTTTCCAACACAAAAGCGGCAACTTTTCAATCTAAAAAGCATTTTAAACAATGTTTTTATTCATTCTTTTGTATGTGCGTGTGCGGCAAATGTTAACACACCCTCCATACATCAAATGCTAGGGCGTGTGTTGCTAAAACGTTCCCTCTCCGGCGGTCACGTTCCCTCCCCAGCACCTGTCACTCATTCTGATCGACTGGCATCTGCTCTGAAGTTTCTGGCACAGGTGTCGAGCAAAAACATTCAAGGAAGGGCGTTTGCATTTCCTCCGAGTCACACGGCTGCTCTTGTTTTTCTCCTGATATTCCAAATGTGAGCTTCTCCTCAAAAGTTAACTTAAAAGGTTATATTTTAAGACAAGGGTGTCAAACTCATTTTCACTGAGGGCCACATCAGCATCATGGCTGTCCTCAAAGGGCCAGATGTAACTTATAAATGTAAGTAAATGTAACTCAATGTAATGTAAAATAAATGTAACTACTCCTTAATTTAAATAACTCTGAATTTATTACTTATTCAAGTTACAAACATTACAGTTGCACATAAAAACTATTTGTTTCTCTGTTATAACATAAATCCTTTGAATTTGTCAGGTTATTAAACCCACATAATCCATCAATCAAGGATCAAACTATTCAATGAATAAAGAAAAATAATATCAAACACAAGTTAGGACATTAACTGTGTTCAAAACGTTTTTGTCAAAGTTAAAACAGGCTGAATTTATTTATTTATGTAATTATTTATTTATTCAGTTTATTTTTTTTTCTTTCCAGACGTGTTATTACAGCAGACTTCACTTTCATCGGCGTTGGAACGTCAACAACAACAACAACAACAACATCCGAAAGGAAAAAAAAAAAAAAAAAAAAAAAGGGGTTGACGGGTAGAAGCCATTGGCTTGTAAAATTCCAATTACATGCATTGTGGGAAATGTAGTTTCAGGTCAAAGCACGCATTTGACCTGACCTTTATTTTTGGAAACTCTGACCTTTTATGCTCTCGCTTGCAACATTAAATGGGCCTTGGGTTTGACACGTGCATTTCTTCATCTTGTGCTTGCGCGATGTTTAAAAACTACACTCATAAAAGGTCTGGTATCTCCACCCCCACCCCCCCCAGGAGACAGACTGCGGAGGAGAGGGAGGCCGAGCGGCAGCAGGCCAACCGGCTGATGCTGCAGCTTCAGCAGGAAGCCTTCCAGAAGACTCTGAGCCAGCCCCTCCAGCCTGACCCGCTCTGCCTGCACAACTCCTCCCTGTACGCCCTGCAGAACCTGCAGCCCTGGGCAGAAGAGAATAAGGTGACCTCCGTCACCTCCGTGGCATCTGTGGTGTGAATGTGTCGGGCGTGAGTGTGTGGCGGGTGGAGGGAGGGTGGGGCAAAAAAAACAACAAGAAAAAACAAAAAACAAAAAAACGGGTGGGGCAATGCAATGGGGGTGTAAACGCAGGAAGAACAAATGGGAGACAAATTCTGGCGTGTCTGACGTTCAAAAACGCAGCACTGTTATGGGATTTTTCATAGAATGCTTTGGGAAAAAAAACCAACCCATTTTGATTGGACGTTGGGCTTTCTCACTCATTGACTGTTACCAGCGTGTTTAGAGAGGTCTACGTTAATAAATGCAGACTTCAGCTGCACTGTCCAAATTTAAAGCCAGTCTACTGATGTTATTTGACATATTTCAAGTATTCTGAGTCATTTTTTCTGCCTCACACCAAGTTTCCGCTTTCCCTTCAGCTGACAGTCTAAAAGAGAGGAGGGCACTTTATCCAAAAGTGCCAGAAAACAAATGGACACCACTGTACATGCCCAACTATCAAGACTGTCCCCCTCCGTACTTTTGCCTCCGGATCCCTCGGGAGGCGGCGGAGACTCGATAATGGCAGAAAAAAAAACAAAAAAACAAACAAACAAAAAAAAGACCTGTTTTTCGCTTTTGACTTTGTACAATGTAGTAAAAATGCATGTTTCAACCATTTTCTGTGTGCACTCTCGGGACGTATACCGTCGAAGTCAAGCCGCCGTCCAGCCTGGACCGCGGCGTTCAAACGGTTACGGATTGTTGGAACTCCTGATGCCGGAAAAAATTCCTCATTATGTTCAATTTAAAAGGTGTTTTATATTAAATGATATTGTGACTTTTTGAAAAGATGACAAACCTTTCTGTTTTTTTTTTCCTTCCCTGTCTTTTTTTTTTAAATTTTTTTTGTTGCTCACCCACTTCCTGTGTCACCATTATGAAAGCGTGCAATAATACTTTATGATTTTAGCACGCTAGTTAGCCTCGTGGGATACATCCGTGATTACACATTAGAGTTTCAGGCCACCCAAAGGTAAGATACCGACAAACTGTATCAGAAGGGACAGCGCAATACCTTTTTTTTTTTTTATCCATAAAATCTGATGACTACAGCTCCCAGGTGTGAATATGAAGGAGGGCGTTACTGAAAAAAAAAAAAAATGGCGAGCGTGCTCAGCAAAAGCCTCTCCGGATAAATAAAGGTTTTGAAACCCGATGCCAGCTCAAATTAGAAAGAGAGCAGAGGAGAAAGTACAAGTTGTGCTGTTGCCAAGTGAATATTTAGAAATGCAGCTGTCAAAGTTTTTGTGGTTCTTTTTATTCCGCTTTCGGCAGAGCGGGAAAATCAAGAAAGAATGAAACGACTTCACTCTCGAGCAAAAACTGCTTTTTCAGGCTGATCAGTCGCACCCAAACGCTTTATTTCCTGTTGCGTAACGATGTGATTCATGTCTATCAGCTGACGCCCACGTGAGGAACGGAAAGCTACACAACGATTCCTCAGAAAAGCTAACGAAACATATCGGCACATCTGTGTGTGTGTGTGTGTGTGTGTGTGTTTATCCAGGTTTTATTTTGTAGGAAAAAAAAAACATTTTAAAAAGAAAAAGAAAAGTTTATTTGTTGAGGAAAAATAATTTTTAGTTCCACCATGAACAGTTTTGAAAAAGCTAGCGTTTCTGCTATTAGTTAGCATTGTTTTGGAGGGAAACTGCCAGCAGACACCCGCCCAACATTTTTCATCGCCGCTTTTCATCAGCCGGTGCTTATCGCACAAGTCAAAACACCGACGACCTATCTGCTAGCACAATAAACACATCGCTCAGGGTCCCTGCCCGTAAATGAGCCTCCATGAACCGCGAACATCCCAGGAAATGGGGGGGCCCCGACCGCGTCCCGCCTCCTCTGCTTATCGGCCAATAGCATTCCTTATCCAGGCTGGGCGCACATGCCGGCGTAAACACGCCGCACCTTTTTGTCGGGTTATCGGCGGCATCTGGAGCCTCCCGGTTGGACGATCTGGTTTTTGGAGGCAGCTGCGTCGAGTCGCTCTTGGTGGGGGCGTCTGGCCTTGTTGGGATCCTGTCAGTGACGGGCGGCCCCCTCCAGGTGACGCCTCCTCAACCTCCCCCACCCCCCTCCCAAAGCTTTCATCTCCTCGTCTCAGATGCCTTGAAGACGTGACTTGGACCATTTTAGAAAAATTCCTCCATGGACTGTTTTCAAAACTATGCATTGTGTTTGACTACACGTGCTTAAAGATCTCTACCCCCCCCCCACCACCACCACCACCACACCCCTTTTACCGCCAAATAAAAAACAAAGGCCTTATCCAATAAAACGTCACCACACAAGAGGAACAAGAGCAGCGACTCGGGTTATATCAGACTTCCTATCGACTTATCTGAACACCAAAATAACCGTAAACCGTGTTTGTTGTGTTCAGGGTCACGCAGTAAACGTTTAACTGCCTCCCAGGCAGCGGTTGGAGCTCCGCTGGCTCGGAAACCCGCCTTTCAGATGTGAATAAAATACATTTTATTTACTGCAGCACGCAGTTTATTCGATAAACTACCCATGGTAACTCACCGTCAGCTGAATTCAGTAACATAAACTTTAAGCGATGGCCATAACCGTCTCATTTGGGATGCATACATTCCGTTTTGTGCCGGGATAATTCGGTTCTTGTTTGCCAAGACGTTTACACGACATTTTTTTATCACCCGGGCTAACCAGATATTCAGCGTCTGTTTGAGTTTTAGTGACACATTTGCAAATTTATACAAAGTTGAAAATAAAGATGAGGATGTTGCAATAAAGTTCTCTTGTTTTAAGACGTGTTTGTTTCAGCGCGGCTAACGTGCTAGCTGTGGATTCTGGGCGGCACAGCCGCGCAAAAAAAACAAACAAAAAAAAAAAAACGTGCCAAAAAAGTTGATCCCGAGGGATATCAAATTCTTTTTCCGCTTTTTTAAAAAAATTTATTGGTCCAGAGATCCATGTTGCAGCTGCTGGAGCCACTAGAATTCGCAGGAAGCTGCCTCGCACTGCCAAAACGATTTGATTGCCGCTAATGTGTTGACACTTGAGGCTCTGTTTGACAGAGGGCTTTCATGGTCCTGGAAACGCTGCCACGGTCCGTTAGCTGGGGCTACTTGGAAAATAACGCTTGCATACAGGGACGTGTTTTGTGTTATGACCCTAAATCAACAACCCTTCAGCAATAAGTCGACGTTACGATGTGTGCATTCTTTGTTGGAGAGGATTCCGGTCGTAAGATTTGCTCCCAAGGAGCAGGTTTTTATGTTGGGATGAAAAGAGCGCGAATGAAACTTGCCCCATGTGGAAAACTGAACGCACCCCATGAAGTAAATTCTGATGGAGACTTTGCATTAATGTCAAGGGTTGTTTCACAAGCAATTTTTCCCAGGGAAGCTTTATGCAATGACTCACAGCCAGTGTTAGTGTGGCCCAAGCTTATTTATTGTCATTTCATTTATTTCACCTTCAATTTTTTAAAAAAAAAATTAATAAAAATTTTTAACCTAAATTTGACATATTAATCTGTTTTTGAGAGAACGTGACCCTGAGGAACTAAAACAGATCTTAGGAGTTCAGAAATTAATCATCACATTTAAAACAATAAAATAAATACAACTGAAGTAAAACGTCCCCAAAAAAAAAGAAAAGAAATACATTTAAGTAAATATCTTTTTTTTAAAAAAAAAAAAATCAATAAATACAAAAATATTTAAATTTGAGTAACACGTTTTTGCATGATGGACATGCGCAGAGAACGGTTGGCCCTCTTTTTTTTTTTTTTTTTTGCTGTTAGTCATTACAGTTTGGAATGATATCTGATAAACAACAGTTGGCTGCGGGGGGGTGGAGGTGGTGGTGGTGGTGTTGGTGGTGGTGGGGGGGAGATCCTGCAGCATCGAGTCACTTCCAGCTGAGCGAGGTGAGGAAGGATGAACTCTGTCTGCGCTCTGACAGCATGACAGGGACCGGCGGAGTTAAATCATCGCGATGACGTGACAGGCGCGCACGAGCCTTCTCACTCACGCGCTCACTTCCTCTGTCTCTCTCTCGCGCGCGCGCGTCCGCTTTGGCACGCTTTCACGTACGCGCACGCACGCGTAAAGGCGCACGAAGAGCGCACGAAGTTTGAGCGTTCATCCTCCAACAACGAG
Source organism: Antennarius maculatus (assembly GCA_013358685.1). Taxonomy (NCBI): domain Eukaryota; kingdom Metazoa; phylum Chordata; class Actinopteri; order Lophiiformes; family Antennariidae; genus Antennarius; species Antennarius maculatus. Next base: position 22,647,436 of record CM023614.1, on the reverse strand, counting down.
GAGAAGGAAGCAAACACAATGAGTGAAAATGAATAATAATAATGAGGAATGATTAGTGATAATAAGAAATAAATGAAAAGAGAGAAACTTTGAGGGTTTTCAGTGTCAATAGATGTTAAAAAAAACAAAAACAAAACACAACCATTTCTTGTGTTCCTACTTTCACGAATCTTAGAAGTGTTGAGTGACTTATCAGTCATGAGGAGTGGATCCGCGCATTAAAAAGCTTCTCAGGCTTTCAGCCATGCATGAAAATGACTCATTCCTCTTAGCGCTGGCACAGCAGCTCAGTGACTCAACATCTGGACAACACGGGCATGAGGTGCGCTGGGAGATAGGACGTCTCCCAGTGTGATTCATTATGTTTTGTTCTAGATGCCTGTGTCTTGATGTGATTTATCTTTCACCAAAAATATACTGGAGTCAAGTTGTCAAGGAGCCAAAAGTGAAAAAAAAAACAACAACAACAACCCAAAAACGACTTTTTCTGCTCCCAAACCAAATCTGCCAGTGCTAAACTGGAAGATTTGAAGGATTGCAGCACACCAGTGGGTACGTAAACCGTCCAGGAAATGACTTTTATTTAGGCTTGCAGGATGAAAAGGCCTCTGATGGAAAGCATTCAGCAGCTTTAGAACAACTGCTCCGGCTGACACAGCGAGGGAATGAGTGCATCATGTCAACAATGATGAATATCGCTGCTGTTAGTTCTTATTATTTTGACATCCTTGGACTTAAAGGCACATTATGTGTTCAATTATCTAATTGACAAATTAATTAGAGGAATATCTTCACATATTTAGGTTTTCTTTCCAGTACCATTGTTAAAATATATTTATATACAATTCGGAAAGTTTCGTACTTGGTTAATACCTGTTCTCTGTGGTTTATAAGACTGCATCGGCTTTTAATTTTATTATCAATATTATCAACTACCACTGAAGACTCTTCAAAGACTTCAGCAGCCCCCTGGGCTGGACTTTTAATATCACTGGCCAAAGGCCTCTTTTATTTAGTCGAAAACATCACATTAAACGATGGACAACAGGGAGAATATCCCAATCTTAATATAAAAGATGCAATTACTAATATTTGAGGAAGCTGTTACAAATTAGGAAGATGCAAACAACTTGCCAAGGCCTCGCAGACGGTGAGAAAACTGTTGGTTGTGTTGTGAGCACTGATATTTTTACAATATATGTCACTTCTTCACAATCAAATGTGTAAATTATTTGCCATCTTGCTTGTCTTGTGTTACACAAACTATATTTTAATGTGGGCATGGATTAGGACTACAGGTCACGATAAAGTGTTATATTATTCACTGCTCTATGATGGGATTAATTACCTTTGAAGTTTGAATCTGAAGCAACTGGACTCCTTTGATGGTTTGAGGATTTTTTACTAAACATTCCTCAGTTGGATGTTTGTGATCTCATCTCAATTTATCCACGTTATATTAATACCATACGACAAAGTCTTCGTGATATTATTATCTATAGAATTAAACTTTTAAATGATTGCTCTGATCATTTGAAGCACTTCTTTCCAGCAGGCGTTTTACTGCAGGCAGGCAGGCCTCAATCTTCAGTACGACAGCCCCATCTAGCGTCTATCCACTGTAATGATCAGTTACAGAAGTCCCGCCTCCTCTTTATTCCTATTAGCTCATACAGATTTTACACGTGGGACGTTCTGCTTTGCCATTCGCTGAGCGGTGTGTCTCTTACACCAGTTTACGGAAGTCGAACCACCTACTGCAAAGATGGAGGACGATTTCTCCGAAGTGAGCAGACCACAAATGTATTTATTTGGTGAGCTCGTTCGTTTTGCTAAACCTCATAGTTTTTAGTCGCACAATCACATTAATCTCTGTATTTATCACGTACAATTAACAATTTAGGAATATTAGTTGATCACAAGTAGCTAAATAGCTGGCTAACCTCTTCTCCCTCGCACGCGCCAAATCAGCTCTATTGTTTGCTAACGTTAGCCGAGCAAAGTGTGTTAATACGACGTTATAGCAAAGACCGAACATGCTAATGCTAAACTATAGCATATATTTGTATGTGTTGTTCGGTTTGAGTGGAAACACGGTGTTAGTAACGGCTTATACGCGTTCGTTTCCCCAGGTTGTACCCTCAAATCGGACAGACGGGAGTTCAAAGTTGACGTAGACGACGATGATGTGGAGCAGCAGCTGTCCCTCAAAGCGGTAAGAGGAACGGTTCGACCGGCAGGGGGTCGAATCCTACTGGATGTTTCGACTGGAAACACCTCAAGGCTTCAATCTAAGAAGTTCCTGTTGTTTGCAGAGAGTGATGGAGTCACGATGTGTGTCATTAACACCGAACGTGTGTCCATCTCATTTAGCTTCATTACCATAACAAAGGAAAAGGCTAATAGTTGCTTTAATGTTTTGCTCAGGTGTAAACAGGTTATATCACCCTGGAAAAGGTCACCAGCAGTGATGATGATGATGATGATGATGATGCAGAAACATGGAGGTGTTGTTTTGACCCATCACCTGTGTTGTTGTTTTTCCAGGTGTGCCTGGGAGCCGAGGCCGAGGACAACTTACACATGGTTGAAGTCGAGGCTCTGACTTATGATGGGAAAACGACCAAAGTGCCCCTGGTTGTTCTGAAACCATCCGTCTTGCCCTCCGTGAGCGAACCAGGAATTGTGTTTTTTTTTTTTTTTTTTTTGTTTATTTTAAATTGCTTATTATGCTTTTGTAATCTTCAACTTTTATCTTGTTCAGATGAGTTTGAGCGGATTCGAGATCACGCCGCCCGTCACCTTTCGTCTCCAGTCTGGCTCTGGACCAGTTCACATCAGTGGGCAGCATTTTGTCAGTGAGTATTGAAGCAGCAGTGTCCTTTTATTTTTTAACGCATTTCCAGACATGCATCTTGTCATTTCATTCAATTAAGAAAAAAAAAAAAAAATCAAAGTTTGTGTGAAGCGTCCCACGTTGTTGTGAGTTGATGAGCAGTATCTGCTGTTTAAATATCTGTTTCCACCATTGAAAGGTCTGGAAGGGCTGTCCGGTCTGGATCGTAACTGTTCTGTTTTTGCTTCGTAGGTGTGAAGGATGAAGACGATGAGGAGGAGAATAACACCTCTCCAGTGAAGCGGCCTGCGAGCCTGATGGCAGGGAAGAAGCCTCCAATGGTAGCTACAGTTTGTTTGTTTTGGTGAACCAAGATGGACTCAAAGGAAGGAATATAATTTACAGGAACAGATTTAATTTGTCATCTGAAGTAAAGGATAGTTTAAAATAGGAGTGTTTTTACTCCTAAAAGCTGCTGCTGGACGTTGACGTTAAATCTGATGATTTATTGTCATTTTAGAAAAAACTAAAGATGGATTCTGATGATGAAGAAGATGACAGTGATGAAGATGACGATGAGTAAGCTTTTATATTTCAATCAACAAAAAGCACAAAAGTTTAGTCAAACACACAAATATCAAGATTTGTGACATTTCCCTGACTCCATCATTATTCTTCTTGTAGCGATGAAGATGATGATGATGATGAAAGCGATGACAATGATGTGAAGCCTCAGAAGAAATTTGGAAAAGAAGTCGCAAAAGTAAGACTTTTTTTTTCTTTAAATGTGCTTCCCATGTTACCAGGTCATTTCATGATTCAGCACAACGAAAGACATCATCGTCTGATGTTCAGTTTACAGGTAGTCCTCAACCTACAAACACAACTGGTTCAGAGTGGTTGTGCGGAAGCTGAATTGTTTGTAACTCATTATTTATTAAATTCCAATCTATAATCACCATTTGAGGTCATTTAAATGTCATTACTATAAATATGAAAGTACTATACCCTAAGACTGACCATAAACAATTACAGGACATAAAAACAACATATAACAAATAAAATCCTGTAGTACCATAATGTGACTTTAACATCTCTACCTCTGCTGAATGAATCTTAGAGGTTAAGACCAGCTATAATCCACTGAGGGTAATGCTACAAATGTTCATAAGTTGGATGTTCATATTTTGAGGACTACCTGTATTGTTCCAGCATGTAAAGACGAGGCAGATGAAATGAAACATGTTTCTACCCGTCTCTACAGACTAGTTTAGCAGGGTTAACTCAGTATTTCATGAAGCATCGATGCTTTTTTATGTCAAAGAACAATAACGTGTCGGGAACATACACAACGGTGGCAAAGACTGAAGGATAAAGTTTGAATAAAGTTGATCAGCTGTGTGATTTATTCTGGTCAGACTAAATGTTTCTGTGTAGATCTGCAGACTTTTTTAAAAAAAAAATCTGAACATAGAACCAGTTTGAACTGTTTCCAGTCTCCTGCTGTCCACCAGGTGTCAGGGTAGCCGAGGGTCCCCCCCCCCCTGCGCCTTTAAGGAATTTCCCAACATTGCTTCAGTCGGCCCGCTCCCATTTACATCATCCAACTCCTACAAACACCGTTCCTATAGCGGCGTTTCGTATCTGCAGGCCCTTCCCAGCCCTGCACTCTCTGACCGTCCACCTTTTTCCAAGAGACAAAACATGAAACTTTTTTCATCCTGTTGGCTCATGTGCCCACCTGTTTTCCACGAGTAAAACACAGGGTCTGAGTGGTGTAATGATCAGATTTCTCCTCTGTAATCTACTCGAATTCTCACCGTCTCACCAACGAGACGGCGCTGTGTTATCCTGCGCGCTCACAGAAACACACACTGAAGGATTTATACACACACAACACGCATGTACTGTATGTATGCACGTCTGCAGCAAAGCTCAAAGGAACAATAAACACCGCGATCTGCTCATGCATACGTTCTGGTTCACACAAACACACGCACACGCCACTTATGGGAAACATCTTTCCCCATTTTCCTGTAACTCTGCATATCTTTGTCCCTCTGTCATCCCTCTGTTAATATGATTGCTCCTTTTTTATCGTCTCCTGCCATTTCAGCGTTGCACCTGGCCTTTGCCTTTGAACGCTTGTTGTGCATGTTAACACAATCACTTGCGTGTGTGTGTGTGTGTGTGTGTGTTTGTGTTTTGACTTCATCTCCACGCCGGTGTCTGTTTGTGATTCTCTTTAAAAAGAAAAAAAAAGAGAAGTTACCCCGGTGCAAACTGTGCCAGGCGTCAGATCAAAGCGGGGCACATGCACATACCTGTGACATGAGCGCCGATCCGCGCCTCGGGGTCAGATGACAGCTGAGTGTTTGTCACCTGTTGAGTTCTTCTCTTGTCTTGCCTCCCCCTCCCCCTTCTTTATGCAACCCCCCCACCCCCAGACTTTTAAAAAAAATTCATATGATTTTATTGCACAATGTAAACACTGCAAAAATAACGACACCGCTTGGATGCATTCCCTGTAAACCTCACACTTTTGCACCAACAGCAGAACAAAATACACACATTTGGATCAGAACTCCACTTGAAGTGTGTGACTTTTTAGTTTGAGTTTTAAAAGCGACGCCACGACAATAAATTTCCCCTTCTTTACTTGAGACAAGTATCACAATTCCAGTGTTAGCTTTAACAGTAAAACAACCACTGCTATGGAAATAAAAGAGTTTCCTGTTAATTGCGTTAAAAGATTCATCCTCGTTCGGACAGAACCAGGCAAAGACCCGCCTGTTTTTTTTTGCCGTGGGAACGTTAAGTCATGGAACATTCCTGGTTAAGGTTGTTTCCAATCTTAGTTTGATAAATAGTACAAAAATTTTCAGTACAGCGGCACAAAAAAAACCCCATCACTGACATATTTTGAAAAAATTTGCACAGTCAATACTGCTGGGTCACATAAATATCGTTCTGTCCTCCCAGCTGGAGACAGTTTTTTGTTTTCTAGGGTGATACCGGCCTTGAAATTCCCGAATTAACTGGACAAATCGGTTTTTCATTTATTTTAGCAGCACTTGAGACACTGAAGTAAAAGCTTGAGGAGGAATTATCGTGTTGTCGCCGGTCTTGGCTGCTTCGCGCTGCTGCCTTTTTATTGGCAGGTATTACAGGTCAGGTGTTAACATGGGGTTCAGATGTTCTGTAGTTTTTATTTATTTTTATCCCACATGACTGAATACGGCGGAAACGACCACAAACACTCAAACCCGCAGAGCGGATCGCAAACGATCGGTCGCATCTACGTCCGATTTGGAGAAAGCATAACGCTTTTTTCCGAACATCAGCGTAACGCACCAACAGCGTCTTGTATTGTCAAGCACTGCTGGAGGAAATAACGTGTAATTGCCTTGTAGCAGTTATGTCAACACAGGCAATTACACCTCTAGCCCATTCCAAGGTGAATACCAGTGATTGCAAGGAAAGGCTTGGTGTGCAGGAAATGCATGTACTTGCCTCGGCTATTACAAGGTAATTACACAGGCAATGGAAACCTGACGGGAAGGCCTCCAGTGTGCAGAACAATGACAGGTTATTGGGGTACTGAGTATCTGATTAGTCACAAATTACCAAGTATGTGTACTTCTTCCTCTCTAATTTCATATTGTGTTGCAGCCCGGAGCTAATTTCAGTTTTGGTTGCCGTCATCTCTGATTTGGTTGAACTTATGTTTGTAGTCCAACGTGCAGATGGATAATTGTTTTTTCTTGAATGAATAATCAGAATAAAATATTGATTATTAAAACTGGAGACTGTCGTTCATCATTCCATTGGTGAAACGTAAATTTGCGTAGCTTTTGGATGTTAACGGGGTTGATATTCCTATTTAGAACACAAAATTGGGTTTTGATGCCATGCATATTCTTAATCTGTGCTTGAAATTATATTTCAACCTTTGGCGCAACAAAATAATTTGGTTTTTCAGGTCAGGAACACTCGGTAGCAGATTGTAGAATTAAAAAGTGCCGTGTTTTTCCTTTCAGAGCTCAGAGTCTTCGGCAAAGAAGCTCAACAAGACTCCGGTGAAACAAAACGGCCCGACGGGAAAACCATCAGGATCGGCAGACAAGCCTCAGTTTAAGGTAGGACCGGCGTCGCCTGATTGGCTGTAGTTTTTTATGTTCAGTCAGCGAATTAGTCAGCAGGAATCAGAATAATGAAGAGACGGGCTGAGATCAGAAGAGATCTCTTTGATTTGTTACAGCATGCAGCAGGAAACACAGCATAACCACTTCCTTTACCCACGATGCACGGCACATTTAATCCTTTTTAAACACCTGTCAGTTGCAACACGTCAAAAAAAAAAAACTGGAACAAATACACCTTTGCTCAGCCTGATAGTTAGTTTCCTGGATGGAATGTCGGACAGACGCCTCTTCAAACCTGAGGCTTGAACTTTCTTTAAGCAAACACACCTGACCTCCCAACAGGTTTCCTGGGGCAAGGTTTAAACCCGCGACCTCATGGCTTGACCCCGCCATCGACCTACACAACATACACTTTAGGGAATACAAATCAGGTAGCCGCTCTTTAACTTAAGACGAATTAAAGTCACTTCTTGTCGAGATTTAAAAAACAAAAAACAACCAGATCGGGCCAAATGGTGCGACTCCTCCCTCCCCTCTTTTGCTGATGCCTTGAAAAGAAAGCTGCATTATTCTTATCATGTTAAACACTGAGCCGTGGGATCACTAAATTCCTGAGGTGAGAAAGTGATCCCCCCCCTCTACCTCCCTTCCACACATGGGGGGGGGGGTGCTGGCGTTCTCGGTGTGTGTGTGAGAGTCTGCGGTGGCGGTCGTCCAGACATAAACACCGTGTGGCTCTTGAAACGCTCCGAGGGGGGGGAATCAGCCTGCAGGCCGCAAACCGTCCCCACCGCTTGAACTTTCTGGCCCGGGGAGCGTCGGCTGCCCTCGAACCCTCCCCGCTCGTACACAACAACTGTTCCCTCTCCACCACCTCTTCACACCCCTCACTTCCTGGACACACCTTCTCCCAATTGCTCCCATTACCGCCGTTTGATGTCTGGTGCAGCTCGCGCTTCCAGATGCCCCTGAGGAGGGAGGAAGCGGGGCGTGGGCGTCTGTTTTTTTCCTTTCCTAAACACAGGTGACTGGTCATTAGATCGGCTCGTCTGATGCGCTGCCAGCGCCGCCGTTCTCACCTCTCGCTGCCCAGATTTTGGTGGCTGCGCCCATCTTGCGTAACAAGAAACCTGGCTAAATGGAGTTGCGCCGATCCCGAAGTAACTTTATCTGGCAGCTGGCGTCGTCCGATTGATTGGTTCGGAAAGAGGACGACGCTTTCGAGGGCGCGTCACGCCGTGGTATAGTCGTTAACCCGCTTGTCTCAGGCTTCTCCCAAAAGCTTGTGAGTCTGCAGGTGCCTGCGTGGTGAACACGTACTGACTTTTTTCCCCTTGAGGTATCGGGATGTTTTGCGTCTAACTCGCAGCTCTTATTTCACGAACTCCCAGACACGTCGTCCCAATGGTTGCCCTTTCGCGATCCGTTAGCGTCGGATCGTTTTCGTCGCACGACTGTGTGTTCGCTAACCCGAGGAGAACCTCGATGTGACGTCGGCGGGAGTCGCTGAAGATTCACGCTCTCGTCTTCTCACATTCGTCTCTCCAGAGCGAGTTCTAGATAAGCTCAAGGACGCGGCGCACACGCGAAAGGGATTTATGAGCGTACGGATGAAAAACATGGAAAAGAACATTCACGAATCTGAGGATTAGAGTCACAGCTCGCAGTCGCATGACGTTTTCCCCCCCAGACGTGAGCCTCAGGGTCCCCGACAGAACAACAATTACCCTAGCCTGACAGACCTGATGAGCAAAAGGTGTCACAACCATGTGTTTGCCCTGAATTGAAGACAAGAGATTACATCAAATGATGGCGTGCTTGTGATTAAGTTCCACGTCTCGTGGCATCTGTAATCAGTGTCTGGCCCAGATGAAAAAGCTTTGTGTGTTTATCAGCTGTTCCAGGTCCACAGCTGTCCTTCTGGAAGCAGAGAGTCGTCCATAAATTATAAATACGTGGTGCGTTCGTCTGGCCGGGAGCCAGCGGGATGTGCGCTCTCTTCTTGCGGCGTGGAATGTGTGTTTCAAGGTTTTCTTCGTTTTCTACCTTTTGATCTGTGTCATAAAATCCACTTCTCTTGGGGACAGGGACACTTAATTGCGTTTTTAAAAAACAAAACAAAAAAAACTAAAGTGAGGATTTATTTTCTGTAGCTCATTCCACCTGTTTTTAAATTCCAGGCCTTACGCCGGCCTTCATAGCCTGGAGTTGCTAAAAGGTGTTTGAAGTATGAAGTAGTAACACATGGTATTTGTTTATTGCTTTTATCCAAAGAATGTTAGACTTAGAGGTCGGATATGGAGAACCTGCTCTGAATTTTAACGAGTTCCAATTATATTTAAGTAAGAAACTGCTTTTGGATTCCACTCATTCATTCCTGAATGCAGCGTCTTTAGCAGCCGGCTAACCTGTTGGCCTGCTACACAGGCTTCAGATGATGATGTACACGTCTAGTTAAAGATCTCAGAAGGAGATCATTAACTATCTCAAAGCTGGGTTTAAGGCGGGAATGTCAACAAAGCAAGATACATTTGGTTTTATGCTAGTTTTTGGACCTTGACGCGAGCGATGTGCTTTTGGTTCGGACGGAATTGAAATTTGAGTTGGCGCAGACCTGACAACTTCTGGAAACGATTTGATTTCAGTCACATTAGCTTAACTTTCCTACAAATTGATGCTACATTTTCATGCTCAATTTTCTCTATTTAAAATTTAGATTTTGTAAGCTTGAATGAAATGAGGAGCAGATTGTGGCGAGATGAAAAGACATGAATTCGCAGTGACGCTGCAGAAATATCGTTGGCGTTGTGCTGCGGTCAGATGGTTCACACATGCACACAAAAAGCTGTCTCTTCCCACGTGTTAATTGTGTTTTGTTGTGTCGCGTTTTCTTGTTAGCTCGTTGTTGAGTGACTTCATCATGGTGAACGGTTTCACCATTTGGTCTGATTTCGTTTCTGGTTTAAATCACATGATGAATGGAGCCGGTTAGCAAAAAAAAGTCTGGATTAAATCATCTTGAATCTGATGTAAAACGCACATCCAAACCTGTTTACAACCGAGTGGAGTTGCCGGACAGCCATTGGCCGTTGATGTTTTGTTGCCGTTTGACTCACATTTTAAAGAGTCGCTTCTTTCGAATGTGTCTCTGGCTATCAATGAAACCCTGCAATTTCTCTGGATTCCACACCGGCTTTGCGTGTAGGGACAAGATTTCTGTCTTGTCTAACATGCAGTCATGGTGTGTGTCTGTGTGTGTGTATCTGTGTGTGTTGTTGTCACATTCATGCACTTCTAATTTAGGACCTCTGAGGTCTGGACACACCTGTGGGCCCGCTAGCTCAATGCTAATGCTACTCTACTCACAAACACAGAAACACCGGCATTGAAGATGACTCTGTGACAGTATTACTGTGATATTGATCCTCCAAATATTTTAGAACAGGACAACTTGTGATCTTATGTGTGGAATTAATTTGGTTTGTTAGTTAAAAAAAAGTTTTTTTTAAAAATCGTGAACAAGCTTAAAAACATTGGGTGTATTTTCGGTTGTTGGGGATTCACCATCGAGGGAAAAACAAACCTGACAAAGAGTCTCTATTACTTCTAGCGGTGTCGGGGCTTGCCCTCTCCTGCTCACAAACAATAAAAACATAATAATTTGTACCTGATGTATTTGTGAAATAAAATGAAAAAAAAAAAAAAAAAAAAAAATCAGCCAAAAAAAAAAAAAAAAAAAGATGGTGTAATTAAATTTTCTGGCGCTTTTATCTGCTTCCAGCTGGTCGCCCATGCCAAGCCTCTAAACACAGACCCAGACTGAACGTGTCACGATAGGCCCGCGGCTCCGACTGGCTGTTGTTGTTGTTGGTCAACCAAAGGAGGAATAAACAAGAAGTTAGGAGCAATTTGGTTGCTATGGTTTCCAACGGAAGCACAGAAAACATTCATCTGAACCTAATGACGAAAAATATTGTCGTATTTTTCCATTTGTCTTCTTAAATTTCAGTTTTCATCTCCACGTCTGTACATTTCTCTCCATTTGTCAAATCAACCAGCGTTTCTAATCGAGATATTATATATTTTTCAAGACCCCCACCCCGGGAAAAGGCAAACCCCAGGCCGGCCCGTCCAAAACTCTCTCTCTGACTGAGATTAAGAACAAGTTGTCGGCGGGAGCCAAGGAGGTAAGGCTGTCATCCTCCCTGGCAAAATGACCACACTTGTCTGACGCGTGGTTAAGCTGATGACTTAAACGCCTTTTTCTCGTCAGGGGAAATCACTGCCGAAGACGGAGCAGAAGTTTGAGAACTTTGTGAGGTGTTCGTATAAAATCGTAGACAAAAAGGTAAGTCCTCAGGAGCTGGAAATTGTGTCTGCATTTATTGATTGTACGTCGATGGCGGGTTCGGTTTGTGCGACGTGTATTTACAGTTGTGCCTTGGTAAGTTACGTTCAATATGAAATCTATGAAATAGCCGGCTTTTTTAGTTATTGTGTATCACTAAACACTTTATACACTTTTCTTCGACATTTTCACATTTTTTTCTCATTTAAACACTTTCAAAGTTAAAACTTGAGACAAATAAGTCCAACTTTTTATGCGATGGTTAGCATCTTTCTCTGCCGTCTAGGAGCTAACCCAGAGGCCTTTGAAGGTGCAGAACATTTCGTCGACATTGTGTGTTTGTTGAGCTGCAAACTTGCAAACATACAGTTCAGCGTTTCAGAGTCGTAGTGCTAGTGGACTGTTTATCCATTTCCTGCTTGTTTTTCTCCTTTCATGCGAACTAAAACACTCCAGTCAGTAACCCTGAGCGCTTTTTGTGTGATAGATGACCAGGAATGCATTATTGTTCCTCGTGGTGTCCTCATGCCTTACTCTGTCCATTATCCCTCCGACGTCTCCCCAACACTGTGCGCTCGCCCTTTGAATTATATTCATTTTGTGTCGGTGGGCTCTTTGGGGATGGAATGGGAGTATACCTGCCAAGGCGAACTCTTTCTGGGTGATTTACTGCATTGAGTGTCTTTTGTAGCCTTAATGAAGGGACTGGCGGTATGTGGATGGTACCAGTCTCTTTCACATTCAAGGTCTTTGACCAGAGGGTTTTTCTAAATCCAGAACTTAAATCTTGTCATTTTCGAAGAAAAACAACAGCCCTTACACATTATTTTTACCTGGCATGAGTGAATCACCAGTAAAACCTTTAAATTACGGCCGCAAACTAAATTATTTGACTTGACTTTAGAAGCATTTTCTGTCTCAAAGCACCTGTAAGGGGGCGTCTGCTCCAAAAGAGCCGTTGGTGATTGCGTGGCGGCGCTAAACTGTTAACTGTGCCGCTATGGGAGCAGGTGAAAGCTCTTTAGACTGATGCAAGGGCCGCTTGGACGAGGAAAAGAGTTGGGGGGTGGGGGGGTGGAGCCGGGTCATGAGAGCTTGTTGATCCCGATGTGTAGAAACATCTGTGCAAGCGCTTTGGTTTCATCAGCCAATGCTGAGATCTGTCAGACCTGGAGCACCTAGTCATATTCTCTGGTATGTACTGTTGCCCCCACCCAAGCCTCGTTGTTCCCCCAACAACCCCCGGTCTCAACTCAGCGTTCCCACAGGCGAGACGCACAAAAAAAAAAAAAAAAAAAAAGCGAGTTGTAGTAAAAAAGTGAGTCACGGTGGGAAGCTCCGCAGCGTTTGGTTCAGATGATTTATCGTTCACTTCCTGTGTTTTCTGTTCCTCAGGTAGTCAAGGACCTTTGGAGTTTTGTACAAACGCTGAAGATCGAGAAGAAGTAACCAAACTTGCGTTGTTGTTTTTTTGCATCCTGCACGACTTTTAAAGGCACAGTCGGCAAAGTGTCCTCTTTGGCCTGATTATGTCATCAGTGTTAGCTCTGGTTGGGAACAGAAGGGCTGAGGGCTAAAAATGGGAAAAAAATAAATAAATCAGCAGCTAATTTATGCGTCATTATTTCATCGCTGGTGTAGCGGTGCTCATCGGCACCCCCTACAGGAAAGGATGATCCCAACACCACCAGTTAGGACCCGCTTTCGTGTTACGTTACTTTCTAACAAGGGGGGGAAAAAAAAAAAATCTCATTTTAACATTTGTGCACCTGCAGGTCATAAATGTTTGCACCTGCATATTTTTATAGCAGATAACTGATATGTAAAGTCATTTCAACTGAAGCTCGTCTTTTTTTTTTTTTGTTGTTGTTCCACACGACACTAAATCTGAAACTGAGCAATAGTTTTTATACAGACACCAGGAATCACGAAAGACGTGACGTTTTCAGACGTAAATCCTCGCGTCTTACGTAAAAAAAAAAATGACAGGAAAACAGGTGTGTGTCCTCCTTCCCTGCAGAGGGTGAGATCGGCATCTCCGACGCTCTAACCTTCGTGTTCTTTGACTTGTGTGACATCAGAGCCGCAGGCGTGAAAATTTTCAAACGCTATTGGCTGAAGCTAACATCAGGGGCTTTGCATTTCAAATGCAGTAGGGGATATTGCGGAATGTGCCTTTAAATATCTCTCCTGTAAACGGAGATGGACCAGATTTGGTCAGTGGACGCTAAGACGGTTCCAACAACGGATGCAAGGGGACGATTTCATTTTCCTTCATGTGTTGTTTTTATTTTAGCTCGTGTCTGGCTAACAGTGCTAGCTTGCAAAACGCGCTCATGAACTGTATTACAACCTTTTTCTCTCATTGTCTTTTAATTGTCATTGCATCTTTGGCAGCAGAACATAATAGTTGTTTTTTTTTTTTTGTGTGTGTTTTTTTTAAACAACCCAGCCTGTTTCCTGTAGAGTTAAAGCTTATCGTTAAATCTATATTAGGGTCATTTAATCTTACAGAGCCTGTAAATATCCCTTTGACCCGTTTCAGTTACTTTGAAGTGTAAATTCATATCAAGTTATTAGCATCTGTCATCATTTGAGAGGACATTTATCGCCGCGGTTGCAGCCAAAAATCAAGACTGTAGTTCAAGACTCGGAGTATTAGGAGCCCTTTAAACCAAAACCAGATGTCAGACAGAAAGCGGTGTACTGTAGGTTACATCCAAAAAGTTAAAAACACAGCAACTAGGTTAACTAGCAGCGTTTTTGACGCCAATGTGCTAAAAACATTATGCTAACCTGCCATTAACTTGTATTATCCTATTTTTTTTTTAAGTATCAGATAAACATGACTTCATTTACAGAAACCCTCTTGTGTGTTGGTGCTCTGGTGACAACAATGATACACCGGTTGTGTGTTTATGGTCCCGTGTAATACTTTTTACGAGCCAAACGTTGGCAGCTCAATACCATCTTTAACCAATGAAATCGCCTGATTCCAATTTGTTGTCCATAAAGGATAGTTGGAATTCCTTCCCCGTAAACGACTTCAACTAATTTAAGTCGTTAAATTCACCTCCGTGATTTAAATTCACGTAGAGTTTCGGCAGGAGCAGTTTGCCTCCTTTAATTACTCTTCTTTCCTTTTGTTAAACCCTCTCAACAAATGTATTTCTGGCTTTTACTAACAATTGCGGCAGCTAAGAAAACGAGATTATATAAAAGTATTTCTAACCCGCTCCGGGTTCTTAATTCTTTTACTTTTTTTGTAGATGGTTTTTTTTCTCTCCTCCTCGTTTTTTAGTTTGTCTCTTTTAAATTGACCTCCTTTGATTCTGTATTGATGAATTTTAATTGCAGTTCCTAAACATGAACTTTAGCGAAGAAGAAAATGTGGTTGGAATGTAACTTTTAAAGCCACAGTTACTGCAGAGACTGTAGTTTAGCTGCTCCTCGTAAAGCATGGTCATCGTTTCCTAGATGATAAATAGCATTAGACTGAAACTAAGATTGATAAGAGTATTGATCCAGTTAATCTTGTGCATCTTCTAATCCGTTTATTTTTTTTAGCTGACATGCTAACAGTGAGACTCATATTCATATTTGCTGTGGATCAATAACTGATACACTGAACAGTTGTGAAATGTATTGGAATCTGCTGGCCGTCTTGAAACAAATTGCATTTTGTGAATATAGTTGGTGCATGATTGCGAATGGAGATTCATTCATGTCTTTTTTTTTTTTTAGATGAACTTATCCATCCATGTTTTTTTTTATCCTACCTGTGATATTTACCTGAATAAAGTGAACCCCAGCTGATTTTGAGTCACTTTTTATTTTCTTTAACTTCTAGACTTTGCATCACTCGAACAGTTTTTTCTGACATCATCCTCACGCGATTCCAAAGTCGTACTATGAGGGTAAACGAATTTTGAATATGATGCATTTAGGAGCAGTGAAATAATGGGAAAAGTGAGCTTCTTGTAACGTCTGACATTTTACACTATTTTCTGAATTTTTGATATTGATGTCGGATTAATTAAATGATCGTCCGTTGCTTTTCTATACAAAACAATTCTTTCTTTCACCAAATACGACAGTAGAATGATGCTTTTTAATTAATAATCAATAAAATATATTACTTTACATTTTAACAAACGGTAAACTCATTATTATTCAGTTTCTAAACACGGCGGAATGTGTTGTGAGGAGATTATGTATTTGCATATTAGCTTTAGTGTTTTCAACACAATCTGATATGTGGTTAAGGTTAAGACGTGTGACCTGGAGGCAGATTGTTTCCCCACAACATCCCTTTTATTTATTTACGAAATGAAACACACACTCAAATATTACAAGAACTGATTATTTCAGATTAAAAGATTAAAAATAAGCTGCGATCGCACAAAATTAATATTTACCACAACTGACAGGAGGAGCAATTCAAACAATTGCTTAATTTAAACAACCACCCGGCTTTGCCCTTCCACTAGGGGGCACTGACGTCCAGGCGTTGACATCAAAGCGGACTTTTTAATGATATAACTTTATTAATCTTTTATCTGAAGTGTGAGTCAGGCATTACTTCACTGCCAGCTGAACACTTCTTTGCCCTGTGGCCACCGGCGCGGCGCACAAGCAGATGCAGCCCCGGCGTGACGCACCATTTCATGTTCCAAACAAGACGACTGCGAGGCACGTGGAAATCCCCCCCTTTTGTGGTTGAATTGAATTCCTGCCCATGGTTTGACTGAACCAGCCTGGGGGTATCCAGAAACACACCAAAATGCCAAAGCACACACACATACTGTGTGTACGCGGTTAACACAACTATACAACACTTGTTTCAACTCCCTTTTGAAGGTGCGAAGACTTTTCTGTCAACACTGAAGGTTTGATCGTCTCAAACCCGTCGGGATCCTCTCTGGCCACCGTTTGCAGTGCGGCGCTTCCTCTTTGCATCCGGTTGACTGCGACCTTTAGAGTCTTGGGCCTCGTCGATGTTTGTGCGAAGTTACTGGAATGGGCAGCAACTGGAACAGCGTCATTGGGCGTCATGTCGATGCAACAACTGGGAAACTTTCAGATATTCTATTTTAATCAGGCTGCAACGTGAACAAATGGGCAAAGATAGGCGTCATGATACCGTCACTGTACCCCCAAAACTGCCACCAGTAATATCCATCTGTGCTCGGCTGCTTATGCCTGAACCCCAGAACCACCATGGGACACTCTGGTCCGGACTTTGACGTTAATCCGCGGTTCATCCGTGAGGAAAACACTCGTCTCGCGAGCCAAAACCCATCAAAGTCTGTTACGACGACGGACTCCAGTCAGGTAGAGACGACCCGGCGAAGACGTCGAGTGAACAGATGAGCCTCCCGAAGGCGTTTTGATGGAAAATCAAATCAATCATTGCATCAGCTTTCCGACTGGCTGGTCTGGGTGAGCACGCAGGTGGAGATCCAACGCTGGCGCCGTTGAGAGACAGGTTGGATGAACTGCAAAATTCTCTGATGTGACATTAGAGACGCATTCTGTGTAGAAACGTTTGGCATCTATCTGTATCTTCTCTTTTCAGGTCACTCTTGAGGAAATGAAGACTCCACCAGCTTAAATGAAGGATGCATCAAATTACTAAAGGTAAAGTGGCGGGATGATTTAATTTTTGTTTTGTCGGATTCGAAATTACAGCTGGTTTTCTTGACTGGTTTTCTGGACCAGAAGCGAACGGGCCGGTCTTAAAGGTTTGGACATGTTCTCCAGTCCCAACCAGGTGGTGGGGAGGACGGATACTTAACCTCTTCTGAGGTCGCCAACATCATTACGGTCACACCTTAAACCTTTTGTTATGCGTCACTGCAAGACGCTGAAAAGCTGCTACTCATTACGTTTAAATCTGTTTTAAATGTGACACGTAATTAAAATCATTAACACACAACTCATTATCACGCCAAAGACTCAGGCTTTTACAATGCAGTTGATGTTAGCTCTTTTAATCCAATCAGAAGTCGCACACGTAACATTCCACCGTAGTACCACGAGATACGAGCTACATGACCTACGAGTCGCTCTTTCCCGATTTTTGTATGACATACGAGCAAAAATCCGCTGTTTCGGGACCCCACCGCTATTGGCGGATGGATACATCACGTGTTGGTGGATGGATACGACATCAGTGAGACCGGATCTCGTTCTCATTGGTGGAGTAAAGACGTATCTCGTGTGTTCTCGTGATTTTTGTGTTTCTTTTCATACTTTTTTATTGTTTACGTAACTTTTATACAATTAATTATACACAGGTGAAGTCTGCGTGTCTATTGGTTGATAAATTTAGACTGATTTGGGGATTTTTTTTTTACAAGAGTGGAATAGATTGAATTGATTTTAGTTATTTTAAATAGGTAAAATTTGTTTGACTTACAAGTTCAGTCACCTTGTATCTCAAGGTACGACTGTATTCCCTGGAGTTTTTCTGGATTATTTCAGTTAAAATTTCCTCAAACAATTGAAGAAGGTGATAAAATTATCTTGAAATTGTTCAGATAATCAGTTTCTCTCGAGTTTAAGAGTTCATTTTCGTGTCGTCACCGTTACGACGTGTCCTCCTTTCCTTTCGGAGGGGCTTGTAGCAGCTGGTATCGATTAGCAGCTACAAATTTCCATTTTGATACCATCACCTGCGTCGCTGCCAAGAATGTTGCTGCACATGCTTTCATGAAACTGACACTTGGAAGCGTTAAAGACCAGGTACGCGTTTCCATGAATTTCAGGCACGGATTATGCAACAACCTCATCCTCCAGTGTTCCTGAAGCCGCCTGCTTTGAACGCTTCCACTGTGACTCCAGCTTGTGTTTTTACATCTCCAGTCTTGACAGCTACAGCTAGTGGTGGATGTTAGATGTTAGGCTTCTTCAAGCGCTGTCACCTTAGGGAACGCTGTTACGTCTATTGTGGTGACTAATTTTTTTTTGACATGTGTTCCACAAAGGAATCGGTGAAATCTTGAATTACTGCACCGAGTCTTTTTCTCTGTTTTTACCAGGACGTCCAATTTAAGAACAATATTTTAATGCTCATCTCTGGTGGAAAGAAATGTGAGGTCATGTCTCTGCAGGTTCGCACATTTCCGCCCACTTTTTTCTCTCGACCCAAAGGGATGTGTGATTTTAAAACCTCACTTCATGACGAGTGTTGTTAACCCATTGCCGCATGCAGTCGACTCACAAATTCAAAGACCTAAAATTTACAACTGAACTACAAAGTTTTTTTGATTTGAAATTACTTGTTTGGCAATTTCGAATGCAGGAGATGAAATAATTTATTTTAAACAAATCAGTTACATCCTCTCATTTCCTGAACTAGCTAATATTAAACCCCATGAATCCATAGTTGACATCCACTAAGCGCTTCATGTGCAGAACAGGGAAAAAGAACATTTCCAAGTCGCAAAGTGCACTTTGAGGAAAAACAAAATTGTTCAATTTTGCTCTTTTATAAGGGAAAAAAAGTAGGAATATTGTTGGAACGATGATTGCGTTGGAATTTTGGAGCATGCATGTGCATCTGCTGCAGATTTCCATCTTGACAAGATGAAATTTAGACAAATGTCCTTTTTTTTTTTTTTTTTTTTAGGTTGCAAATTTACCTCCAGACTGACCTGATTTAATTTCATGCACACGAGTGCAACCAAGCAGTCGTTTTTCCGCGTGCAGACGGTGTTTTTGCACATCTGTCACATTTTCGTGCAAAAAAAAAAAAACATTTTTAAAAATGCATTATTCAGAAAACGTCTGCAGAGATGTCGAAATTTCTGTCACGCGTGAGTTTGAGCGATTGTGTTGTCGGCGATATCTGTTTTCTCAGGTAGTTGACAAACTAAAACACACACACACACACACACACGCCCGTCCCTCCCACGACAATTGTTTTGACCTTTGCTCTGAGGAAATAAGGCCGTCTGTGCTTGATGTGACAGGTCGGCGCATCACCTGGATACGAGCAAATAAACGAGCAGAGGGAAAGAATATCAAGGGAGCGTTTCAAGCGTTCAGCGAGAGCTTTCAGAACGGAACAATTACCCTGCCCCGGGGGAAAAAAGTGATCACGCTGGTATGTTTATATTAGACGGAAAGGAAGCCGTCATTGTCATCACCAGCGATTTTCTCTCTCTGACAGTCGACTGTATCTTAATAATTCCTTCTGTGTAGAACAATTGTCACGGGTGACGCGTTCAAGTAAACATTTATCTTTCCCTGTCAGGATCTGCCAACTCCTTGGCGGGATTATTTTTAACCATTCCAGTCATAAATTTAGTTTTGTACATTTTGAACGCAGTGTTCGCAAGTCTGCTCTTGGCGTTTGGGAGGGGGGAGTGGGGTATGTTTGGTGGGGGTAGGTAGGGTGGGGATTGTTCGTACAGGATTGGGAACGCTTCAGCGAAACAGACATCAGGGGGGAAGTAATTGTGTAAATTAGAGGAAGAGGCAGGGGAGTTCATCATCCGTCTTCCCGTAAGCAAACGCCGGCCCAGTAAAACACAGCCCAGTTGGTACAGCGATAGGACACGCACTTATTAATACAGGAGAGGGAGGTGCGCTCGCCTCGACAAGCGCCGACACGCGAGCGCATTACCTCTACGGCTGCTATGGCAAAGATGTGAGCTGCATTCCTCTGCCCACGAAGTCACAGCTTTTATTCCCTCAGAGAAAGAGGCTCTGGAGAGCTACAGGCTGAAAAACTGAGGGGCGACGTCTTTATTTATGATAATCTATTGTTTTATGCGACGAGATTAAATGACGGCGGACACAATTAGCTACGTTTAGGGTGCGCTTGTTTTTCTGTTGCTGTCTAGTGTATGTCTAGTGTGACTGAAGCTAATCACAGCATCACGTAGTTCAAGGATAATCTTGTGCAGGTAGTCCTCAACATACGAACATTCGACTTACGAACAACCGTGCCCAGTCATATTCGACTACCATGGTTCCCATTTCTGCTGCAACCACCGGCGAGCAGCGTAACATGAACATCCCATAGATTCAGATTTCACGCGTCATGTTAAAATGACTCAGCAAATCTTAGACTCAGTTAACAGTTTGCTCTGATGTCACTTCCTGTTTTTTTTTTTTTTTTTTTTTTTTTTTCGTCTTTCCTGTTGGTGCATCATCTGCAGCTTTTCCTCCTCATTTTCTCCACATCTCTGTGAACTTCTGAGCAGGAAACAAACCCACAATGCATTTCTGTTCATGGAGACGTTCACCAACATTGAGTAAAAGTTACATTACGTACTAAAGTAATTTATTATGAGTTGTTTTAATGTCTTGTAATTGTTCCTGGCCAGTCTAAGGGAATAGTACCTTAATATTTAGAATAGTAATGACATTTAAATGACCTCAAAGTATGATTATAAACTGAAATTTAATAAATAACAACTTACGAACAATTCAGCTTATGAACAAACTCGTGTGACCAATTGTGTTCATAGGTTGGGGACTACTTGTATTTTAAAAATGTCTGCAGGCATGCAGACGTCGGTTTTATGTTTGGTTAAAGGCTAAAAAACACGTGAAACAAACCCTTCAGATGAATCAAAGCTCAGATCAGAACTTAAATGGAGCTTAAGTGACCTTTTTCACCACTTGTTCTGTAGCGTGACTTTTAGCCTCGCGGCTATCTCGTCCTGTCATCGGATGATAAGGAGCTCCCAGACAATTGCTTTAGCTCTTCTTTGATTTGGCTGCTTTTTAATTTCACTATTTGGGCCGCATACATAATCCACCATCGGGACATCACAGCCCCGTCCTATCTTTCCATCCCACATTCACACAGACGTGCGATTTGCTGCAATTATTAACTCCGCAGCCGCCAACAGACACCCCATTGTCGCACCGTGAAAACACGGTAACTGGTGCTAAAGGCAGACGAAGCTGCAGGACGCCTGATAAATACGATTTACATTCAGAAATGAAGCAAGCAGGGGATCAAAGACTCCAGGCAGAACGCTCGCCTAAAATTCCACTTTGTTTGACCAACACTTGAATGGCTAATTGACCTCAAACACACCAACACTTCACCTGGGCTTTAACCTAATTTACTGGCTTAATGGTCTCTCATTTACAAAGACTTTCTCTAATTAAAACACAGACAGACTTTACCAACACAATCATGACCATCCATCGCCCCAGTTAGCCAGTTAGCTCACATTCATACAGATCAATCATAACACATGGGTAGATTCAGCTCATGTGAACTAAACTGAGAATTTATACGTTAGTTTGACGATTTTTAACTTCATCCTGTCAATAGAAAAATAGTAATCATCATACATGGATGTATATAGGTCAAAACACACTTGTACGCACACACACACAGGGCCAGTATGTATGCAGATAACGGGAGTCTCCTTACAATCGCCCAATGAGCAACTTCTAAGGGGACGGTGCCTTGCTCAAGGACACTTTAGCAGCGCAAGTTAAAAGTCCTGCTTTGGGGCTCTTAAATGTTCTTCAAAAAGGTTCCTTTTGTATTTATGTGAAATATTCTATAATCTCAATTAGTTCCAATATAAAATTTTGAGCAATTACCACAAATAATTTGTCAAATTTTTAGCTCCGACGATGTCACGTTTGATGCATTTTTTAGTTTCTTTACATTAAAATTGAGAATTTGAGAAACCGGACTTAAAGTCGAAATAGTCCTGAAAAAAGAAAGGGCGTTCATGTGATTTTATAAAATACATCATATATAGATAAAGTTCACTAGACTTCACCAGTCGGTCCAATTTTGAGGTGACGCAACGCAAACACGCGCGTTTGATGGATAGGAGTAAAACATCGTTGGATGTGGACGGTCCAACCGATTCCCTCGGTGGGTGGAGGTACCAGCCTGGTCTTTGTACATCTTACATCTGGAACGGGCACCCCCTCATCCCACCCCTCTTTTCCACGTAACATCTGCAGCTAAAATATCCAGACAGGTAGTTAGAGTTGATTGGTCATGGATGGATTTTCTCTCTCTCTCTCTTTCTCCCTGCCTTTTTTTTCTCCCCTACAAAGCCCAGAGGCTAGTATTTCACTGATTACAGAGTCCCTCCATTCGAATGGTCGTTTGTGTATTGTCAGAACAAAGGGGCGAGCGGCCTCTGAAGAGGTGCTAGACAGGGGAATGGATTGAGCTCAACGATTAGGATGAGTGGTACTGCAGGTTCAGGCTAGCTTACCGGAGCGGCGGCGGCGGCGGCGGCGGCTCAAGGAGGGACTCCACCGCCGTTGCCGACTGGGGAAAAAGTGGACTTGTGTGTTCAACTTATTGTTGAACTTAAATTGTAAAGGACAGCATAAGGAGACTCATAGTGGACTGAGTGACCCTTTGAATTGTTACGGCGAAAACGTAGAGACTAGAGCAGCCATGAAGTTATCTTTGGAGCAAAAAAAAAAAGTGAGCAATTCAGATGAATTAAACTTAAATTTTGGTTTGGTTGCCTTTCTTCTTCTAGTTAGTCAATTAAAACTAAAAATGGTTATAAGAGAAGATTAAGATTTCTGCATTGTTCCATATCCAACAATGGCGTCATGTTGAGGAATGCACATAATTGCTGATTCTATGTAGGTTTAAAAACCCATCGCCTGCTTTAACCTGCCGCTACAGGGTGTGTTTTTTTTCTGCAATTATGAATCAAATTTTAAAAGATTTAATCCTGAAATGTAAATTCAGGTTTTGTGTTTCTAAACAACGCAGGTCTCCAGTTTTTTTCAAAATGCCATTATCATTAAAATGTTCCTATGGAAATCCCACAAGACCAGACCGATCTCCCATGTTGCCACAACAACACACTGAGTTGTACCTGAGGAAGTGCTTTTCAGACCGCACGGTAATCAGATAAACATTAGCCTGACAGGTTTCGCCTTTGAACACTCACTTAGTACTTCTCACCCCTAACATGAAGGTAATAACTTCAAATCAAAGTCCTCATCAAACTTGGTGGGTGAGTTCGGGTCACAGTCTTGGTGGGCCCCGGACATCCTTTTGATTCCAGGAGTATCACCTTTCCATGGCTGCTTTCAAGCCCGGTCTTTAATTTACTTTGGAGCTTTTTTTTTTTTTTTTTTGCGTCATTAAGGAGATCAATGAGCTGCCGTTCATTAAGGGGTTCACGATGCATTCAAGGGCACAGCGGGGCCTCTAGGTGTTTTCAACACTTAAAATAATCACACCTTTTTGCTTGATTGAGTTTGCGAGTCTCGCGATCCGTTTTCGTACCATTTTCACAAACAAGCAGCCCCCCACCCACCCACCCCTTTTAATTTGGTAATTATGGTTATCCGAGAAAACAATTATGAGGTCGTTGAATTCAGGGAGGAGGAGGAAGAAATTGAAGGAGCTGACAAAAAAACACTTACATCATTTTTTACGTCCAAAAACTTTCACCACCGGTCCGCCCCAGCTCTGACGGGCTTATTATGTCATTTAGGCACTCGTATTGTTCCGTAAAAAGTCTGGGAACATAAACTTTTTTGACTACCTCTGCTCGTCCAAGGGACTTGACATTTATCTGTCAAGCACCGGCCAAAAAACTCTGAACACATGGGGTCTGTCGGTTGATTGTTACTCCGTTGTAGCGCCGTGACACATTCTGGCTGGAGCCACGGCCAACGAACCCCGTCCAAGCAAAGAATAGTTTCAGCGATGGCTTTCGAAACGCATGTTAGTCATATAGTCATTTCGACGTGTTATAGCAACAGGAAAGCTCATACTTTTGTTTATGTTGTTGGACGACGCCGGACTCCCTGCTGGACGAGATTGAGTGAATCGTCATTAATGTCAAACGGGGCGACTGAAGTCAGTGGAAACATTAACATGTTCTGCGTGCACCCAGATGATTTGTTGAAGAGCGACGCTTCGGTTTTCAACCCTTCACTCCCCATCGCGCCACCCCCCCCCCAAAAAAAAAAAAGCACCCGCACCCAAATTCTCTGGCCTCTTCAAGGCAAAAAACCCTAAATGGCTCTTAATGACTCCATGCAAACAACGTGTGACGGGGGACAAATTGCTAAAACACTTCCCGCCTTTTTTTTTTTTTTTTTTTTCTCTCCTCGCTTCCCTTCAGCTGATACTTGAAAGCCCTCTGAGGTAGCTACCTAGCTAACTAGCTACACCCTCCCTTCCTCTGGCTCCTCTCTCCATCACCCCCCCCCCCCCACAACCAAACGCCGTGTCAAGGTGTCGCGACCTCGTCGCGGCCCGAACCCGAGTTAAACCGTCGGTAGCTCTCAGAAGGACGTGGTGGAAAGGGTTATGTTTGTGTGTGTGTGTGTGTGTGTGTTTGCAGAGTTGGGGGTTGGAGGTGGGGGGGTCAGCACCTACTAATGGGGTGCGGCTGATTTCAGCGAGATGAGAGGAAGGGGGCCGTCCCCGTTGAGGTCTCACATGCTTGTCGGGCTGTGACTCCTAGTAAAAAAAAAAAAAGTAAAAAGGGGGCTTCTGGGTGGCTTGAATGAGTCAGCGGTCACCCCCCCCCCCACCCCTTTTTTTTTTGCATCCATCGCCTCACCTTGAGAGTTGAATAGGACACACACACACACACACACAACACTGCAACACCCCCCCCTTTCTTGGCACCCCTCCTTTGCTTTAAGTCAATATGTCCGTGTCAGAGATGAAAGTGCAAAGTGGGAGGGACGCGGAGGGGGGGGTCCTGACACTAATGTAGTACATTGGGCTTCACTTACTGATCTGCCAAGTTCTTTTGTCGAGCGCTAAATGCCTGCAAGGTCCCTTTGAACCGCCGAGCGCTTGCCCCCCCCCCCCCCTTAGCCTCAATGAGACGTCCTCGGTGACGTTTTCCCACAATGCCGTTGCTGTGGGGACGCACAACAACCGGCGAGGTTCAAAATTCAAAAAGAAAGGCCCGAAAAGGCGCTCGGGGAGTAAATATCGTCAAAGTTGTTGGGGTTTTTTTTTTTTTTTTTTGGTCACAAATGACTTGGCACATGCCCCCCACCCCCCACCCCCCAATCGATGACGGTTTCAAGAGTGTCTTGAATCGATGAAGCACTTCCATTGGCTGCCAAGCACAGCAACCCAGGTAAAATAAGACCTTTAAACTTGCTTGTTTTTCTCACTCCCTCCACTCTTGTCAGCTAATCTCTGTGGGTAACCTTATCCCAACTCTTGAGTGCCCCCCCACACCCCCCCCCACCCTCCCCTTCCTTCTAAATCCTTAGATACTGGACTGTGAACAGCTCTCCCCATTCATAAAGCTCAGTCTTGTTCCGCTCGACCAACCGAGTGTTGCATTTGATTGATTCCCCCCCCCCCTCCCCCCTCCCACCCCGTTTTATCAGTTTTTCTTACTTTTTTTCCAATCGCGTCAGCGACCAATTTCTAGGACCACCAAAAATCCTTCGACCCGTATCTGGAGCCCCTCCCTTTTTAAAAGAAATCCCAGTTCGTTTAAGTTGAAGACGAAACACTTCCAGCCCCCTCCCACCAGGCAGATGGTTTCCATTTGAGATGCTCCAGTTGTCGTCCTTTTTTTTTTTTTGCCACCATACCATTACGATTGGAGGTGGAATGGAATATCCTTGCGGCGTTGAAGCGTTGAGAAAAAGATTACGCTTTTGAATGTTTGGTCAACAACTGGAAACGCTTTCCAGCGAGCACAACTCTCAGAGATGCGAAACAAGCGGTTCAGTTAAGATCACGGTTCCTATACGGTTCTAGAACGGTTCCTGCATCATCAAGCGGTCTTTGGAGGTCTGGAACTTCCACATTGAGGGTCATTCGCGCACGTTCCTGTTGTCATGTCAACACGGAACTTCTCTCCTTTCAGCACGAGCGGTATCATGTAAACAGGGTCTGAGTCGGCGGAGATGGATGAGATAAACTAAACTGACATGTGGCTTTTTTTTTTTTTTTTTTTAACGGGGAACTTTGATCATTTTTAAATCCCTTGTTGTCTGATAAACGGTGTATTAAAGAGAGAAAATTACCAGTTCCACATTGCTTTCTCTTCTGTCACATTAAGTTAAAATTTCCTTGAATATATCTGTTCCTCTGGCTCCTGATTGGCCCCGGCGTCCCCAAAGTGATTGATAGATGAGACAAGCCTGTTGGAGAACTCCCACATTTGGCTTTTTGCCATTTTCTCATGCTCTTTATGATTGATAACATTAAAAAAAAAAAAAAAAGCTGCTAAAAACTGGGATCACCCCTCTTTTTTTCTCTCCTCCCTATGACTCACAGGTGGCCCCCATCCCATCCTCTTTTCCTCAGTTGTGGATTTACAGTCATGCGTCGAGAATTCCGTCGCCGACGTGTGCCCGAGAGGCGATGAGTGACTACAATCGCCGACTAGCTCGGTAATTGTTGTTTTATCATCCATGCCTTCTTTACATCAGGTGTCAGGTGCCTTTATTTTGGACTTTCAGGGGCCAATCTACAGCAAACCAGGAACCCAAACCCCTGGAGTATACAGTATGTGGCTGTGATTGGTTTCCATAATCACTGTTTGCTCATTTTTCTACTGTGATTTCCCTCCCCGAGGCAGACAAGGCAAAATTAGCCTTGCATTACAGAGCATTACACATCAGTTGTGTTACAGGGATTATTAAAAGCGCGCTGTGGTTAACAGGATCAAACCATCTTGTCAGGCAGCCATGAAGCCACAGGCTAAATCCACATAAACCCACTTCATTCATTCATTCATTCATTTGTACTTACAGACAACACAGTTTAGTTTGTGTTCAGTGTAAATTGCAAAAAAGAAAAAAGAAAAAAAAAACAAACAAAAAAAACAACAGTAAATCCCTGAAATTAACATTTAATGAATGATTTCTGTTTACTTTGCCGTCTTGTTCGCCTCATTTGATCAGCAGGGGTGAGCCAAACGCTCCCAATTTTACCCCACCTCCCCCTCCCCATTTCATTCCAACGCGGGAAGATATGTATGTAATCATTTACAATCATTTTGAATATAAATGGAGGTGGAATGCCGCCGATCCAGCTTTAATGGGATAATAAAGACGAACCACAAAAGGTTTTTTCTTTTCTTTTTTTTTTTTTTATTTAACAGCAGCGGGAATGCGGGGGCTCGTTTTACTGCTGCCAGCTCGTAAACACGTTCACACCTCTCTTTCATTTAAATTCGAGGTAAGTTATAGCACATTATTGAATAAAATCGAGGTCGACAAGCAACTTGCATTTGAATGCTGTCTGGGAGAGACCAGGCCAATCCACAAACCGGCAGCAGAAGACCTCCCCCCCTCCTAGAAAAAAAAGGGAGCAATCGTTTCCACACCTGTGTTTGTCCCACGATGGAGCAATTATTAAATGATTACCACAAAAAAAAAAAAAAAAAAAGCGCAAAACACGGTTTATATTAACAGTTGTTTCACTCAAACTCATGCGTAAAAATGAAAAAGAGGTTGTTGTTTTTTTTACGCGCGTCCATGTCGTCATCTCCTTATAAATCCTAATTAAATCTTTACTTTAAAAAAAAAAAAAAAAAAAAAAATCCAATCATAGTTTGTGCGTCCTCGTTCCTTTCCTCCTTTACGCAGCGCTTTGCCCACTGAGAGGAAAGCACCCTCTCCTGTAGTTGATGGTCTCTCCTAGATTACCCTATCAGGTGCAAACCGCTGACATGTTTCCACCCACCAAACAACCCAAAAGCCTCTCTGTGCCCAAATCTCCAGCCGCAGACGCACAAACAGCACTGACAGGCACTGCTGCGCCATCGCCCACAAAAAAAAAAAACCACCTCTCCAGGGATCTGCGGCTGCCGCTGCGACTTCTGCGCTACTTTTTTTTTTTTGATTTTTGATTTTGCTTTTTTTTTTTAAAAAAACCTTTTTATCAGCTTGGATGAGTTTGTTTTGTCCTCTTTCAGCGACTTGTCTTGGTGGAAGTGGGTTATATTGTCCACAGCTTGTCCCCCGTTTTCTTTTTTCTTTTTTCTTTTTTCAACCCGCAACTCTTAGGTAGAATAAAAATGACCCATGCAAGGTGTAGAAACCCCCCCAGGTACGGACGGAGTTAAGGAGTCTTGTCTTCGGATTTGGGTTGAGGGAGAAACCGACGAAACTTTGAGGATATTTTTTAAGCGAGTGGATTTTTCGAGAGATTGAATTCCAAATTCTTTCCAAACTTGGCACCGAAGACGTCGCTGTATTACGTGGAGGGGGGGGAGAGGAGGAACGGAGGGGACTGACCCACGAAAAAAACAACAACAACAACAACAAAAACCCCTTCTGGATAATTTCCCCCCCCCAACAAGGAAGCACCTAATGTTGCACCCCGCGACTCTCCTGCTGCTCTCCGGTGATCTATCCTTACACTGGGATTCAAACTCCAGCTTGTCCCCGGAGTTTTGTGCGTAAAAGGACGCGCAGGAGGGGGGTGGGGGGTGGGGGAGCGAAAAGCGACCAAGAGGGAGGCGATTTCGCCAACCTTTTCCTGGGGCTCTAAAAATCTGTGGAAGCAGGTGTATTTCTCCCAAGTCAAGATGTCTCCGCTGCCTTCACGGTTCATATATGTGTAAGTGTTCCACATGTCCGTTCGCCTTTGCGCACAAATCCACGCATTCTTACCAATAGAAGTCGCCAAAATCTTCATATTTGCGCATTACTTTCTTTCATCCAGGTAGGCTGTGTTTTATTCCGTCTTGTAATTGCTTGTGTAATTCACTCCCCTCCTCTTTTGTCTCCCCCCCCCCTCTCTCCACGTAGGTGTTTACACTTTCTGGTACTCTATTTCCAGCTACAGGTATGTTCACTCCCACGTTCGGCTCGATTCTCTCTCTCTCTCTCTCTGTGTGTGTGTGTGTGTGTGTGTGTGTGTGTGTGTGTGTTTTGCATGTTTTTGTGCGCATTTTAATGTGACCAAATGCTGGTTCTTAAAAAACGTAAACCCCTGATTCACCCAAAAAGCAACGCGAATACTTGTTGATTCGGGTTCTGGCAAAAGAAAACGTGCGTAAAAGAAAATCCAAATATGTCAGCGAAGTGGGAATTAATCGAGAGGAGGTAGGAGAAACTCGTTCCCGGCGTTAATAATGCAGCAGCATCACGGTGTACGAGTTCATGTAGAATAAAAATGCAATAAAATGTCTTTTTATTCCGTATTTAAAAGACGCAGAAAGAGTTTAACCCCTTGCGGTGCGCACTTCTCCATTAAATAAACTCTTAATTTGAAGCGAGCCAACTGTTTTCTTCCAAGAGAGTCTACCAATATTTCCAATCAATACCATTAATCTGGCAGAGATTTGGATAAACTCTTGTTGAATCTGGGGTTCAAGTAGCAGTTGCAGCCTTTTACTGCAGAGCTGCACCATTTATAGTTTGATTAAAGTTGCTGTGAGAGCAGATGGGCTCGTTTGGAGCTCGTTCCCTTCAGCTTTTTATGAGTTGCGTCTCACTTTGAACAATAATGATTTGCAGACATCCACTCACCTAATTGCGTTCTGGGATTCAGATAAGATTCAGACAGCACGCTTCTCCACTCGTAAAAAAAAAAAAAAAAAAAAGGTTTCTGATGGTGATACCATTTCAGTTTATGGTCCCTAATATTAAAGCAGGACCCACTGATTATTAAAAGAGAGGATTATGTCTCATCCACTCACAGGATGAGTTTTCTTCCAAGCATCTGAACATCTGGCAGCATTTTGGATGTAGGGTGCATGTAATTATATCTTTAATAGATCACAAACAATAATCAGACAAACTGAATCATACCACAAGGAGCTCACAAATGTGACCTTTAAGGGGAGGAATAAAAATTCAGCAGGAGGTGAAGTTTGTAAAATTGCATTTTATTTGTTCTGTTTTCTGTTTTTTTTTTTTTTTTTTTTTACATCTTTGCTTTTCTAAAAAAAAAATATATATATATATATATTCATTCCTGCTTGGATGCCCTTTGTTCTGGAGCCATCAGCTCTTATTCTCTCATTGCCAAATTAACAGGTCTAACTGCTGTTGTAAATTTTACCATCCAGAGCTTTTTAATGAAATTCCAGAGATAAAATAGAATAGGGAAAAAAAACAAACTCCCAAAACCTCAAAACCAGACAAAGCAATTTGCTTCAGTCTGTGATTATTCCCAAAGTTGTGTGGCGCAAACAAAAGCTCTGGTGTGGATTGACGACTCCTCACATGTAAGGCAGGATGAAGCACACACTGTATGGGCTGGACGTGGACCGATGAGTGATGTTTGTCTGTTGGTTGCTGCTAAATAATTGGCTTGTTAAGTTGTGGTTCATAAAAAGAGATTTGGAAAAGGGCATCAAATGAATGTCAGGGCCGATTATCAGTCCTGATCAAAAGAAAATAAAAAAATTAAAAATGGAGGCCCGGCCCTCCAACGTCGTCCTATTGGCACGCCGGAGTAGCTTAAGACTCGACCATGTCGATTTTTAGTGGATTAAACCAATAAAAGCAACCAAAGTTGGAAACAAACTCGTGTGTGTCCCCCCCCCCATGTTTGTCTCGGTGCGTCAGGCCGATAGCAAATGTGTATCTTAGATGGAGGCGACAACTCGGCTTCCTGGGTGAAGACGAGCGCCAGACTTTTGAAGTTTTCAACCATATCCGTTTTCATGCTGTGTCTTTGAAGGGGGAGAGACGGCGTGATAAAAAAAAAAAAAAAAAAAAAGAAGAAGCTGTTGTCGTTAGCGTTCACCTCAGCCATGTGCTTAGGCTTGCCCTTCCATTGATGCAAAATGCAACTGTCTACCAAACACACCTTTGTGTTTGTTTAGAGATGAAGAGATTTGGGATGAATCCAGTTCCTTTTTTTTTTTGTCCTTTCCCCTTGTCAACCTTTGAGGGGCGTTTTGAGAAAGCTGACGACACGATGCTGATGTTTGTCTGTTGACTCGAGTTGTTCTATGATTGTTTGATTTAAACTGACGTGAATTTAGCAGAGATCCAGCCTCTTTGTGTTACTAAGACATTTTGTTCCTTGGATGAAAAAGGACAAATAGTTCCATGTTTGCTCAGAGTCGTGTCGCTTCAGCGATGATTCAAATCTTCAAATGTGCTTTAAGTGTCATACACACACACACACACACACACACACACACACACACACACACACATGGATTTCAAATGTCAAAGACTGATGCACGTTTCCCTCCCGGTTGGGTTTTAGGGAGCGTTTGATGCGCTGTTATTGTTCTAGATCATGTTCTTGAGTCGTTTTGTGATGTGATGTCAGCTGTAGTAAAAAGAGAGGATCATCAGGGGACCACCGTTGCCATGGCTGCGCATTTGTTTCACCGAGGTTCTGTTCGATGTTGAAACACTCAAAGTAAAAAAAAAGAAAGAAAGAAGTGATTGGATTTGGAAACCGTGGAGGGAAAAATGAGCCAAAAAAAAAAAAAAAAAAAAAAAGCTAATTTGGATAAATTTACTCAGAGATAGAAATATTATCCACAATAATCACATTTTTAAAGTTTTGATGTCCTTAAGTCAGAACTGTGACACCACAAGCTTGTTGCAGCAGTGGTAGGTTTGATATCCCAGCCTGCTCTTCTCCTGATGCCAAAAGTAACATTATGGGCGTGTTTCCTAAATGTCAAGATACAGAAGCTGCGTCCCAGTTCAGGGGCTGGATCCTCAGAGGTCTACATTTCTAGACTGAATATGTCATAATGAGCTAAGAAGTCCGTCCTCTTTCTAAAACCCGTCCAAACGCTGTATCTGTTGATCCGTTTGAGGGTAAAGTCCGTCACTCGTCACCTTTTGGGTTCTACTGGGGTGAAGCCATCTCCTTTTGGTGTTTCAGTACCTTAAAGCTCCTGGTTAGAGCTCTTCAGAGGGATTAAGCTCCTGAACTCTGAATTTGTGTGACACCTGGTTGGTTTATAAGAGGAGCCCTGGAAAGATTTCCACCCAAATTGTTTATTTTTTCTCTCTCCGAGTCTTCTGGGGGCGACAATTTCCCGTTATGTTTGTCATTAATTTACCAAAAGACAGAATAATAAGAACCTGGGGTATGTAATATGTATATAATTAGCCACCTGAGAACAGCCACATAAAAAGCCATTACTGTGCAATTACCACACCATGCAGCTGGAGAAATGGGATTGTGGCGTGAACTTTGAGATTCCAGGGCTCCTGAAAGTATACGTTTCTCTCTCGTTGCTCCACACGGTGAGTGATGAAGTTGTCAAAATCGTCGTTATTCTCCTTGTTTTACATCCGTTCCAGAGAGATTTCATAAGCGACAGGCTGGTGAATTCCCGAAAGTTGGATTTGCATAAGTCTGCAAGTGTTTTTGTGGTTGGAGGTGCCTCTTTGCTGTCTTTCAGTCTTGTCTTCCGCCTGCTCCACTTCCTAATTTATGGACCCTACTTTGCCCGCAGGCAGATATTTGTTTGATGATAGTGCAACAGGTCTGGATGCTTCAGGTGTATAATTGCTAGTGGCTTGCTCGCTTGTGGAAATGGGAGCACAGGTTTCTCAAGATTGCCCAGGGGCGCATAGTATACCGCTGTCTCAATAAAATACAGCAGGAGATTGCGTTTTTAAACTTTGCACTTGTTCTGTGGCACAAACTGACTTCATTAACACGCATCGCAGCAGCTCTCAGCTTGTAAAAAAAAAAAAAAAATGCCCGGAGGAAGTGACGGAAATATTAAAATGCCAAATTGGTATCTCAGTTTTCAGCCCCTGGAGCAGAGTTATTTTGACTCAGCGCCCGTAAAAACAACACCTTACTATCAACGCCAGTTTTGCGACAATCCCTAACTGTTTGTCTTACCGTCTCTCTCTCTCTTGTGTTTCATCATCTACCGTCCTCGCTCCATATCCTGCTGTCTCTGCGCAGGAGTCCCAACAAAGCTCCGCCGACTTCAGGTTTTACATCGAGAACCACACGAGGAACCCGGACGACCTGAGTCGGAAGCAGGTCCGGATCTATCAGCTCTACAGCAGAACCACTGGGAAGCACGTCCAGGTCATAGGGAAGAAGGTCAACGCCAATGGAGATGATGGGGGCAAGTATGGTATGAGAGATTCTCCTTGGCTTCTCACCTGACACTTTAGCTAGTTGGTGGTAGCAGGATGAGAACTCAGCACCACCTACCTACCAGACGCTGGAGTTTCCTCAGACTTCCTTCCCTTTGATCGGAGGGGGGTTTCCACGTTGTGTGTTTGGCTTGGGCGCTTCCTTCACTTCCTAGTTCCTTTTTGCTTTCTAGGTGGATTTGTTCGCTAATTTCAAAGAAAAACATTTAGCGGTTGGGTAAACTGATGTCAACGATGAACCCTTTGATGCCGCTGGAACAAATTTAGGGGCCACGGGGCTCTGGTTGGTCTCCTGCAGATATTTTTTTGCGAAAAACAGCTGACTCACAGCTCAAAAATTGTTGGTCTTGAATGCATCTGAGTGTATTCAGTCGCAGATGCACCAAAGGCGAAGTTTCCTTGCTGCTTGTTAGAGCTTGAGTGGAAGCAGATCCAATTTTTTCCCATGAGGCCTTGCCAGTACAACCCTCCGCCCCTCCCCTACTTGTCCTCCCCATCCAGCTGCAGTACCTGGCACCTGTGAACTCCTTTGCACTCTCTAATAACGCTCAGGAAGACACTCTCCTTTCTCTAATCCACCCTGAGTCGCTGCAGGAAGGTCACAATCCACCACAGAAGAAAAATATCTCCAAGGCGGAGCTTCATGAGTGCTAACTACCTATCAGCATGGCTAAAGCTAGGGTATTATCAATCTTCTTGAGTATAAGGGTAGCATATTTGCGATTGGGGCAATCGTTTTCCAAAGCAATCCAATGAAGTCGACACTTTTGTCCACTCGCAGCAAATGGAGGGCAACTGCAGAGGCAGTTACATTTGCACCAAGGGTAAAAACATTCCATTGATTATCAAGTCACTGGAAATACAATTTTATCTTTAAATATGAGTCAGATCCTGAAATTTGTCCCACATTTTCATCAAAACCAGCGAGGACTGCCAATGAAGAAACACCCAGAATACCCGATATTCCCAACATCCCAGTGGACACTCATGTTCTGGTGCAACACTTTTTCGTGTTTTAGATGCATTTTTAAGTTTTTTAGTATATCTGGACAGGAATGCTGGAAATATTCCAGAGCTTCCAGTGGACTATTTGATTGTCCTGTCCACTCATACACAGATTTAGAGAAGATAGGGTCGGGACGGCGTCACCGCGAGAACATATCTCTCGGTAGGGAGGGAAACGTCTCTTTATCTGATGGTCTGGGTCGACGCTTCATATTTGAGGTTGATTTTTGCAAATGAAGCCAGAATGCAACAGCCATAGTGTTGTCATGACTTCTGCTGTGGCTGAAATCTCTTTTGAAACTTTTGGTGTCCTTCTCAAGGACTCCAGAAGCTGTTTCTAGAAGTCTAGTACGTCTTGTACCTTCCTTCACCTTTTCAGACAGGTCTGCCGCTTTCCTCCCAAGTTTGGATTTAAGGGTGAGGTGGTGGGGGAGGATAAGGGGAGTTCCTCCTGCCCTGGAGCCCATCCCATCCCCTTCGCCTTTTCTTCCTCTGCTCCCTTGAGTGCTACTGAATGGCCCTGTGTGTTAAACAAATGGATCATCTTAACTTTTTGATTGAGTGAGCACAGACTAAAGGGAACTTGAAACCTAATCCCAAGGGGCACATAACCGCTCCTCAAATGTTTGGTGGATCTCTTTGCCGGTCGTGGGGCAAGCAAAGACAAAGGTGACCCTCGCAGGGTTTAACGTTTAGGCCGGGGAGGAAAAGGGGGATAAAAGAGCTGCCGGGATGCGTCTCGAGAGTGGATTATTGCTTTGTTGGGTCAGGAGGGGTGGTATTGTTGTTTTAGTACATATGGTGAGAAAGTTATAGTTTTTATAGCTTCTAAAAGACTTGACGATTTGCTCAAGAGACCCATGATTTATCTTTTAGTCCCTTTTTTGAGCAAAAACAGGGGGAACTACTATAATTCAACGTGGTATCTTCCCTAAAATATCAACTTAAAATATATTTTTTTTTGCTTTGCTTTTGTCGGGAAAACACAAAGATGTCCCTAACGGTGTCTGCTCTTTCGTTTCTTCTCCAGCTCTTCTCGTCGTGGAGACGGAAACCTTTGGCAGTCACATCCGAATAAAAGGCAAAGAGAGCGAACATTACATATGCATGAACGAGCGGGGCAAAATCGTCGGGAGGGTGAGTATCCGACCGTTTGTTTTTTTTTTTGGAAACAATCACCGACCAGATTGAGTCGCCGATGTCGGATATGAGAACGTGGAATAGGGAGCTCTTAATCCCGAACGATCTTCTTTCTCCTGCTGGTTTTCTACACCCTAACAAAACCCCTTTGATAACTCGCAGCCCTTCTTCCATTACGTAATCGGCCTACTCCTTTGACACTCGATCAGTCAATTACGCACTGCAATCACCACAATGCATTGAGAGACTAATGGTCACTTAGGAGGGAATGCCATTGCAATTATATCACTTAGTCATACCAGGTGGCCACGGGCGCGGGGTGACCGCATCCGTCTCTCCGGAAA
This sequence comes from Antennarius maculatus, assembly GCA_013358685.1. Lineage (NCBI taxonomy): Eukaryota > Metazoa > Chordata > Actinopteri > Lophiiformes > Antennariidae > Antennarius > Antennarius maculatus. The sequence goes on along the minus strand of CM023614.1, from coordinate 22,611,595 downwards.
AGCGCCTTCGATTCGGTAAAAGAAGGTCAGATTTGAAATCGCAACCGCATCAAGAGAAAGACATGTGACTTGTGCGTTAATAAGTCATGCTGTCAGTGTGGGTGGGAACCTGGTAGTCCACACTTTTTCACTCCATCATCACAGTCATCTGTTAGGAACACACGTTTTGATTCCCAGCTCCCGGGGGTCTTGATTAATATAAAAAGAAATGTTGCTTACTTTTAAACCAGTTGATTATTCTTTTTAAAAATGGAATAAAATGACAGTTTTCTGTAGAAAAGGTCTCCCACGGAATCAGTTTTTAGAGAATTTTGTGATGTTAAATATCTTATTCGGTGTGTAAAAACAATAGCTAAGCTAAGCTATCGCTAAATAGTTAGCTGACTGACTGAATGTGTCGAATTTCTCGCAGAATGTGTTGAATTTCTCAAGAATGAAGCAAATAATCATTAATCCAAACTCTACTCTTTTAAAATACATTAAAATTAAGTAGTACTGCTATACTATATATATTTACTGCTATATTGTGATCTCTGTCCAGAAATGATTTGCATTGTATACACTTTTATCGAGATCTGCACACATATTTAGGGGATTTTGAGTCCCTCCATAAAGAAATCCATCAGTAGTGTGAATGTTTTCTATAGTCCTGCTAACAAGCAGTTTCAAAAGTCGTGTTAAAAACCAATTAACGCCTTGTATCCTTCCTTCTTTCAGTCCGATGGAAGGAAGCAGGAGTGCGTCTTTATCGAGGAATTCCTGGAAAACAACTACACCGCTCTGGTGTCGGCCAAGTACAAAGGTTGGTACCTGGGCTTCAACCGGAAGGGTCGGCCCAAGAAAGGCTCGCAGACCACGCAGCGGCAACAGGAAGTCCACTTCATGAAACGCCCGCCCAAGGGCAGGCTGGACCCGCTGGAGGAGTTTCGTTTCACCCCAGTAACTAAGCGGACACGAAGGGCTCGGCGATTAAAACCCAAGTCCAAGAGGAACTGATGGGGACCGAACAGGGGGGAGGGGGAGCTCTGATTAAACTGTAACTGAAAAAAAAATGTCACCTGTAAAAGAAAGACGGACAAAACGGAACAAAAAAAAAAAAAAAAAAAAACCAAGTCAAAGATGTTTTTATTTTTGTATTATCGGGATGACTGAACATCTTGGATTCTTCTGGGTTGATGTCACTGTGCTAACGCCTCTGTCATTTTATTTATACTGGATAAACTAAAAAAAAAAAGGACCTCTGAGAGAATTCCTGTCGCCATCGTCCTCGGCTACCTTTGAACTGCAAGCTGACGGCACGCTTGTCTTTTTTTTTTTTTTTTTTGACAATGAGGGGGGGTGGGGGGGGGGGTGGGGTGGGGTGAGGCGGGAAAAGCTGACGCAATGTTATAAAAATCAGCCAACTAGAGATTTATTGGAATACCTGTCGGCTTTTGTTTGTGTTGCCCTTCACGACGTTGGATCCAATTCTTTCCACCGGAATCGGGCGCCGTGGAGACGAAAAAGAAAAAAAAAACAAAAAAACGGAGAGATGTGGCAGGGTGGGGTGGGGGTCGCAGGTGACGCTGCTGCGCCGCTGAGATAACTGTGTAGCTTTGAGTGCAATATTTTACAGGACTCTCTCTCTTTTCTCTCTCTTCCTCTTGTTTTTTTCCACACGTCTCTCAACCTCAGCTCCTATCTGGCGGCTCCAGGAATGCGCTTGAACCTTCTCCCGAGTGCCGTGTGAGATTTCCTTTGACGTTTCCATCGCAGCCTGTGATTCAGCTAAAAAACACAACATGCTTTGACTAGTCGGGCACCGGCCGTAGCTTCAGTCTTGTTAAAAACACACAAAAACAAAGAGATATATCAGCGGATGCGATTCATAATTCCAAGTCTTCCTCACGTTTCGGGGAGGCGGATGGTAAATCCTCCTCGTCTCCCACCATCGGACTGTTTTCCAGCCTTTCTTCACATGTTTTTAGAAAGGGATGATTTTCTTTTTGGCGTGTGAGCTAGCTAATATTTTGGGTTTTGGTGATGAAGACTTCCTCTACCTCCTTGTTCTTTTTTTTTTTTTTGTTTAGGTTCATCAGTCGACGCCGAGCAGAACTGAGCTCTTCTTTTATTTTTTTTCTCCCTCTCTTCCCTTCCTCTCCTTCCAAAAAAAAATCATCTTTATTTGACTGAGCTCATCCTCTCGCCGTTACGGGATGAAAGTCTTAAAAGATGCTTTTGGCGTAAAGCTCATCCTCCTGCTTGTTTGTCAGGATCAGCGAGTACTGTAGCGCTAAACCCACTTCATAAATCCACTTTTGACAAGTCAGGCTTCTCCTCGGACAACCGGCTCTCCTGGGATTCCGGGAATCTTTTGTCTAACAAGGGAGGGGGGGGAGAAGTCTGTGCTTCCTCCTGTCACCCCAAAAAGAAATAGTCCGGCTCCCTTTCTTTCACCAGTAGTTGGCATTCACCTGTCCGCTGGCAGGTTTTTGCATGAGTTGCTACTAACAACATGACACATGTATGATGATTTTTTTTTTTTTTTTTTTTAAAAAAAACAAACAATTGTAAGCAAAAATAATTTTATGACTATTATTAAGATATTTATTGCCTCCCTTTGTAAATAAAATGTGATGAGTTTTATTTGACCTCTGTTAATAAAATGAGGATTATATTTAAAAAAAACAAAACAAAACTATTTTATGTCTTTCTTGTGATGTGGAGAAATGGAGAAGTTGTGGAAAAATATGACATGCGTGTTGAATATTCTATAAAAAAAAAAAAAAGAGGAACGCTTTCAGGTAGAAATAGAGTACATTCCCTTCTCTGCATTCTGCCAAGGTATGCATTTTTATATACAAACCCAAAGTGTGAGGGCTGCTGCTTAAGTCAGTTTTTTTTTTTTTTTTTTTTTTTTTTTTAAGGAGAGATGGTTTATTGCAGCATCTCTACAGAATGGTGCTTTTAAAAACAACACACAAAAAAAAAATCATTACATAATAATAAAAAGTGTTTTTGGCAAAGAAATTTGAATCTTACAACTGCTTTACTTCTGTTTTCAGTATCAGAAGTTCCCATAAACATGTTATCCGTTGAAATGGTGCAAGAGTCGCGAAGAAAAAACTCTTTTTTTTAAAAATTTTGTCTGGAGTAAAGATGATATATCTTCTTCTCTCCGGTAAACATTCAATATTTTAGACATCTTTTAAAAGTGCTAAAGGAATGTGGAGTAGCACGTCTTATAATGCTGCGCGCCAGAACGGTGTTTACAGTAACCTTCAGGCTGAAAGATGGCGGCTTGGAGGGAGAAAAAAATACTTTTGTTTAAATTCCTCGCGATGCTTTCAGACCCCCGCCCCCCCCCCCACACTTCTTATTTACCTCCAGCAGGCCCAGAAGTCCCCCCAGTCTGTCATGGGATTTTGGACGTCTGGCCTGCTTTTAAAAGATGGAAAAAGTAGTGCTTGATGTGTGACCCAGTAATTCACCATTAACATAATGGATTGCCTCTGAGGGTCCTGTTCATCAGTTGGGGGGGGGGGGGGGGCGTCGCTGAGACGACTGCAGGATTTCAAGGAATGTTTTATGTCCCTTCGTCTTGTCATCGTGTTTCTGGAACTGCTCATTATCTCCATCTTTGTTATTGGAAGAGAAAAAATAAATGATTTCCTGTAACAACAAGGATGCAAATCGACCTTGCAGCAAAAAAAAAAAAAAAAAAGTTAAATTCGTGGGAAATAAACACTTAAATTCGCCATTTTCTGCACAAAATGTCCCGTGCATCCGCCGATATTTGCTTTTCGTAGTTAAGATCAGTCTTGTGCATGATCTAGGAATTTATTCAATGCAGCTTTTCCTTTTTTTTTCCTCATCCACATACTTCAGACTTGACCAAGCAGAGCCAAACTGCATCTGGCTATATTGACATTTAAACGAGCGCCGATGGTTTCCAACGCGTTGGCCGATTTTGCTGTAAGGAGATGACATTTTTGCATAAGCCTCCCGCCGGGCTTTTCTCTTACTCAACCTTTGATCACTGGAGGCTAGGATGGTCTTGGAACTGGACCAATAACTCCAAAATGAAACATAGAATTCCCTTTTTTTTTTTTTTTTTTGCAAAACCCGGCCCCCTTTCAAAAGGAGGTGGAATCTTTAAATAATGTCCTGCTTGCCAAGTAGTTTACATTCTATTATTAGAAAATCTCAGCGCGCTGAAACGGTGCACAATGGGTACAGTATGACCAGAGAGTCGGTGTCAATTCAAAGAAAAAACGTTGTGGGTCTGCAGAAGTTATACAATATTTTAGTGGAACAACCAAAAGTGGTTCTTTGGCCCCCAGATCGGCAACCACACACTTAACAATTAGCCCTGTCAACAGAAATCTGTTCTGTTTGAGCCATAAAACAAGTTTTGTCTCGATGAATATTACTGAAATTATCCGTCAAGGTCGGTGAAAAAACAAAACTCCCCAACGCCAAACAAAACACTTCAAGCAGTAAATACACCTCATGTAGCTTCACGTCACGTCATTTACTGTCAGAACTGCCGCCCTCCTCGTTCATGCTAAACGCTAAACCACAGACGGCTGGTCGCCTTTTTCAGGGGTAGCACCGCGATCTTAAGGCGTTTTATTATTTTTTTAAAATACACAGCTGAGCTGTGTTTTTACAGGATTTACAAATGTGCTTACTGTACATACAGTTTCTGGAAAGGCCGACCTGTTCTCAGCTCAACGACAGCAGACCAGCACGTCAGGAGTAAAGGTCCAAATAAAGGTCAGCAGGTGTCAAAGGTTATCTATCCATCTATCACAGGTTTGGTGTTGAAATGAAAACAGACAACTTCTTTCAAGAATTTGAATTTTTTTCTTTATAGTATTTCAGATCCGTTGTGATATATTTTTTTTCCAAAGTAAAATCTCATAGAAAAAAACGTTCCGACCGCTCTGTTGTGTTTCATATCCTAACATTCCCTTCAGCGTAGCTGGTGTAATGGGTTTTTGGAGTCCTTTCATCCGTATGACCATTTGCTACCTTAACATAGCAATAGCCAAACAACAAAGATTTCAATAATAAATAGAGTAAGTGGAGTGCCTTGTGCATAAATGGCACAGACAGTGGAGACACAATCCATCGCGTCTGCACTGGGAGATTGCTGCAGGTAATGGATATGTATTCACTTCATTAATGATGAATTATTTCACCCCACTGCATCCAAATTCACACCCAGATTATACACATTATGAACATATACATTAAATGAGCAGAAGGGAAATAGAGATGGAGATGACATAAATGAACTTGTACAAATGTAAACGGGACTCAAACTACAAAATATGATCAGAAAAGACTCGTTATTCCGATGTGGTTTGTCTTGAATGAACTCTTAGTTGAATCAACTTCAATGCATGAGTCAAAATCAAACTCATATATGATTGTTTGCTTAGAATATAGATGTTATTTAAGATGGGAGCTAAAGAAGAACAAATGCTCCCAATGTTTTCATTCATACCGAGGAATTCTGACTTTTCCAGTCTACTTTGGGGCGTCTGTTATTGCAGGAGGAAGAGGGAACACGCAGCCACGAACCAGAGAAACCACATGCAAACATACATCAAACCTCCATCTCTTCACATGTACACAAACACCCCAGTCAGTCGTCCCGGCATCAACAGATGCCAGGTGACACAGCTCATTAACTTCTCCTTTCTCCTATTCTTTGGGCTCCTCATTGTCTTGAGATATGAGATGAGCCTTTGTTGAGAGTTTTTGCTCCCTTTTCTCTCGGCCCGTAATTAGTGCTTTGCGCCGGGCGTACTTTCTCACAGGGCTACGACACAATTAATCAGCACTTTCCCACCAATGGGCAGAAGCTGCTTGATTCTATCAAGGCCAAATTTTTAAGTGGTGACAACTTATTATAGTAATGGAAATATCAGGACACAATAACGATTTGTATGGAGAAATGCTGCAATTGTGCATTTATTATTTTTATTTTATTGATTCCAAAAGGGACAAAATTTCAGGGTTTAATACATTAAAAAACAGTGAATGCTTTTCTCTATTGATAAATATATTTTCTCTATATTTTAATGTCCCTCCATTCTCATATCATCATCTTTGATTATTAGCTTATTTATCTTGTTAAATCAGCCGTCTTTGATCAATGCTGTGTTATTGTGTTGCAAAAATAACGGAACACAGATGAACAGGGTTGCATGATTTAATATGTTTGTATTTGTGTACATAGGTAGTTCTACATGTACAGTACACACACATAACTTCAATCAACTAATCAATCATTCAAGGTGTTACATAACAACACTTCTAAGAATCACATTCAATACCCAGTTGATTAAATTGTCTACCATGAGGGAATGATGAGAAATAAAACTGCATAAATACCGTTAAAATTTTAATGATGAGCTCGACGTAAAAAAATATAACCAGTATTGAAAAGCTGTTATCAATCAAGCAGATATATAATAAAGTATTTTCACATTACAGACCCATTAAACCGATGAATAAACCACCTGCCGTCGATACACGTAGATATGTATGACTTTAATCTTAATCTGTTGTCCAAGTATGATATAACACGAAACGTTAAAAATAGTCATGAATTCCAGAGCAAAGGCACAAACTGTGACATGTGTCACGTGTTTTTAATAAAGCTTTTATTAAAAACGTTTTAATGTCACCTTAAAGATAAATCAGACGTGTTTTCGTAAAATGAGCCCGAGCCCATGTGCCGGGCGTGAAGCGAACGTTAAACACGTTTGATCCCAGCAGCCTGGGTGAAGTTAAGGGCGAGATGTGATAAAGGTCACGTTACAAAACAACAGGAGTGTATGACATCATGAGCGCCTGAGGTGACATCATACGGGCCACGCGAGAGACTTGCAAGTTGCGTGTCGTTGGACTCAGAAAGCACCTTTTCCACCAGCCAGATTAGAAGACGAACATTTCTGAGGTGTGGATCATCCCCGTTTTATTCCTTTACGTCTGTCTGGAGGTGTTTTCACAATGATGTCATGAATGTAGATCTCACAGTGGACAGAGGACATTTAAAGATTTGGTTTTGGGTGGATTTACCTCTGCAGAAAATTCAAATAGCTGAACAAGAGACATCAATATTACATAATTCTGTTATCCCACCGCAAAAGTGGGATTTACCTCTGGTATAGTTCAACCTAAAGCCTAATTTGGATATATTATCTACTCATGAATGGGAATAAGAGACAGAACACTGCCAACAAACGCCCAAATGGACTTTTCACCTGAGGTCGCAGCACAGGTCCTCTGCTGCTAATCTGACATATGTTTTCATGAGCCAAGACAAGCAACCCTGCCATGGTGGCTGCCCTCCAAAACTAATGATGTCAAGTAATTCGCTCAGAACAGAATCCCCTTTTTAAAAAACAGAATGAAAAAAGAGGCAGAGAGGAGAGGGAAGCGTCGGTGGCTGCGCCGGTCCGGCCGGCGAACGCGGCCAAGAAGAAGAAGAAGAAGACGACGACGACGACGACGACGACGACAACGACCGAGACGACCCCCGGTGTTTTCAGGGAAAACTCGACTTTTTGTTGCGTCTGAAAGACCCTACCGACGACTTCCCGTGCCAAATCTAACCCCTCGCCACTATCATATCATTGTACAAAAGAGAAAAGGGCTCACTTTTTATTCACGCCGTTGTTATTGCCAGAATATTGCTTTTAATTGCTGTCCTGGATTCCCCGCTGCGGTATAGGATGAGTCTGAGACGATTACTCAAAGTAATGGAGCATAATGATGTCTCGGAAGGGCCCCTGAAGCTCAGGTCAGGGGTTGAACAATGTGAACATTCAGCTACTTAGCTTCCTTTTGCAACTTTGTGACAAAATCTGTTTGCCCAACACCAATTAAGATGCCTCTCTGTGTGCTCTGGTCAATGGGTTTGACGGAGGGGGTCGTCCAACGAGTTGACATGTCCCTGAGCACGAACAAGCTGGCCTGTGTCCTCGCCTCGATAATTGGTGTCCCTTGCAACGTGCCGCTTCCCAGGGCTGTCCTTTGTGTCCCCATGGCAGTCCTAAATGAGGGGAGTCAGGGCTTTAATGGGACTCCTGTTAGTTTTAAACAAACACAGGGCGACCCCCTACTGTTCAGCATGTTGCATTGAACAGCTGGGACCACCAGGGGCCCCAAAAGCTCGCGGTCCACTCCCCCATTGTGCATGCGATGATGTCCTCCTCCCAACGGAAGCCCCGACAACGATTTCCTGCATCCGATAGCGGCGACATCGGCGTTCCACTTTCCTCGCTGGCCTGATTGAAAAAAAAAAAAAAGGTACGGCGCCAACGGAGACGGCGAGAGGAGCAGAATGTCCCCGCGGCGCTCTCGCTTGGCGATTGGCTGTCGACCGACAGTTTATTGTCTGACAAGGAAAAGAGGACGTGAGCATGAGCTGCTTCCAAACTGAAATGATTTCTTTTGACAGGACTCAAGCCCAGTCCAGGCAACATTTTTCGCCGTTTTATCCGCCGCCACACGGACTTTAAATACGTTAGCACAAACTCGATCCGTGTTCCACCGGCTAGACGATTTAACAAGTGTCAGGAAACATCAGTAAGAACAGGGCCAACAAGGCACAGGACCAGGAACCAAATGTGCACATCTGCACAGTTCTTCCAGTCTTTCATTAAAACTGACAGCGGAGGAAAGGGAACAAGCGAGCACGCAACGAAAAAACGCTCATAGAACAAGAACTAAAAGTCCAATCCTCTTCGTCTGTTCGCGAACGGTCAAGCTGGACCTTCGCAGGAGTTTGCTCCCAATTTAATTCTTCTAACTTTTCGGCGTTAAAGCCTCTTGATTAGCTGGGAAAGGAACATTGCGGCTCCTCCTCAGAATTTCATTGAGAAAGCAGGGAGGATTTGTCAATGGGGCTCTTGAGTGCTGTGTTGATGTTGTGTGGCTAATGTGTTTGCGCTGGCTGCGATAGAAGGGATTAGCTCCTTTGTGGTGGTCTGCCGGGACCGCAGACTACTGGACTTTGAAAGCATACTTGCCAACTTACTCACAAGCAAAAAAAAAAAAAAAATCAAAGCCTGTGAAAAATTGTCCCCCCCCATACCCCCCCCCCACCACCACCACCGAGATGACTGGTTGACCTCTGCTTGGGGGAAACGTACCAGCGTAAACACACAACGCACACACGCGTTGCGACCATCAGCACGTACCGCGTCGTGTTTGTAGAAAGGTCTGAGGGGTCAAGGTGACAAATGGCAAACGCCAAATAAATCTTCGCTAACGGCGATCACCCCAGACAACAATTAACCCCGCCTGCTCTGATAGGTCAGCGGCTTTTCAAACGGCGCCGTCTTTCAAGCAGATTTCCCTGCAGAAGACGCTTATAAATTTGCATAATTTCTCCAAGAGGCTTCCTTATTTTGGAATCGACCGTTGTTACATTTCCTAACTAATAAAATTCTCCCCCAATGAGCATTTCCAATAATTCTAACTCAACTTTTTTAGCATATGAATCATAAAAGTAGAGAAAACTAAAGCTCCTCATCTTCCTCTCCACTTATCATCCCCTCATCTCTCCATTCTCCATCATTAACTCCATGAAGGCACCGCAACACACACACACACACACACACACACACACACACACACACACACACACACACACACACACACTCATGGTGACCTCTGTGACGCCCCCTGCCAGTGTGTTTACAGTAAACTGAACCGGTACCCCACAAAGGGCCCTGCAGCCTTTGTTTCCCAGCACGCTCCCAGGAGACGGTGAGGATGTGACGGCGACACCGGCGGCTCCAGTTACCTCCCCGCGAAACGTATCAACGCCACCCATCGCCGGGGACGCGGGACCGCCAGGCTGGCTCCGCCCCCGAAGGCCAGAATGAAAAGATTTGTCGATGCTAACAGACGAGCCAGTCGTTTATTCTGGCTATTTTGGTCATATTCTATTCAAAAAACTTTATTAGTCCCCAAGTGGTAATTGAAAGCACATTAAGGAGGATGGGTGTAAAACATACAGTGTAAACAGTAAACATAAATAGTTAATAATAAATATAAATACAATCCATAATTATTTATGCTAAATTATTTAAAACCTAGTTAGTTCAGAACCAAGTGAGTTAGTTCAAAACCTAGTTATTACAAAACCTAGTTTAGGACCTAAGTTGTTCAAATCAAATGGGTTAGTTAAATTATAGTCAGTTGGTTCAGAAACTAGTTAGTTTAAAACCTAGTTAGTTATGTCAAAACCTAGTTGATTTAAAAACCTAGTCAGTTCAAAAACTAGTTGGTTTGGAACTTAATTTGTTCAAAACCTAATGGTTTAGTTAGTTTAGTTCAAAAATAGTTTAAAACCAAGTTAGTTCAAATTATTATTATCAGGAAATGATGTCTTTGTGCAAATTTGAAGCTGCTATTTGGCACAAAAGGAACCAATCTGCCTAAATTTGACTAAACTAGAGTTTAGCCACTTCCATGTGATTCCGTAGTTTATTGCAGCTCATGATTTTACAGTTTCCATGCAGATTATTCTCAGAATCTGAAACTGAGCGCTTAGCATCCCCACAGGTTGTCGCCTTCTCTTAATCCTTCTCTTATTCCAAAGAAAAATCCAAAGGCAATTGGAGTTTTTGGTTCCATCAGCAGACTTGTATGTTTTTTAATTTAATGCATCATAGCTGAAGTTTACATTCAAACGGGGAGAGAGGGCAGGGTCGGGATCAAACTGTCCTGACAGAGTAACAAATATTCTTGCATGTTCTCATATAGTCTATATCACACGTAGTTAAAAAAAAAAAAAAAAAAAATCCTTGCTCATTTTGGCAGCATATGTGAAATTCTAGATAGTGAGATAAAGAAAGGAATGCCAATGTTTATTATTGTAGCAGCTGAATCATCTGAAAAATTGCCTTTTTACCTTTTCTAAAGCCAAGGTCTTCATGAAGTCTTGGAGCTTAATAATTTTCTGCAAGATTGAGCTTCTTCAGGGAAATTCCCACACAATGCTGAAATCACACAGCCTGTTGTCAGGGGACGTAAGTTATTACAGCTATTGTGCAGCTGCGGGATGAAAAACACAAGCAGAGGAATGAAACAAATCCTTTTTTTCTTATTGACAGCTGATTTTGGAAACTCAGCGGCTTTTAAACAAGATCCCGAAATTCAACCCCCCCCTCTCCCCCCCCCCAAAAAAGTCAAGTTTTTAAACTTTAAAAGCCAGAACATCAGAATCATGTCTTTAGTCTTCCATCAATATCATTGATTATCAAAGTATCCCAACTTTTTGCACTCGGGAGACGTTCGGGAACGATGCAGCGCATCACACATCCAGGACGCCTCTGCGCTCAGTCACACCCATCCTCACTGTTGCCGTTGGTTGCTATGGCAACCGGTTACTTTTTTTTTTTTAATCATCCTGATAAAGCGCAGCTATCCGGAGCATTGTGGGAATCACAGACGCCGCTGGAATGCATCGTTGACCAATCGCTCCTGCTGGATGTTGTATAATACGCTGTGTGGTCCTGATTGAAAACATTAAGCTTCATAAGGGAGGAAAACGGCTCTGAAAGTATGACAGGTATGATAAACCTTTCTCTAAAAGTAGTCCAGTTGGAATGCACGTCTAAATAAAACACAGACGAACATGTTGCTACAAGTGACAAATAAAATAAACTGGGGAGAGTTTAACCAATATGAAGAGGCTGTTTCCAAACAGCTCCTCGTGAAGTCATGGTAACCATCACGAGCACTGACACCAGAAATACCAGCGACTTTTTTTATGGCTGAAGATGATGATTTCATATTAAACTGTTTTACCTGTTTAACTGTAAAACATCCAGCCGGCGTTAAATACGTTCTTTAAATAAGTTCCTTCGGTTCCCAGGAACCGATCAGATGTTGTCTTATCAATCATTTGATACATTTATGACGTTGAGTTCAAGCCCTTTTCTTTCCGATGAAAATTACAGAGACATGGCAACAGAAAAAAATATCATATTTTCCATTTTGCATTTTAATCAGATTTGCAGAAAAAATTTAGCTGAAGCAGGTTGTCCCAAAAATTCAACCCCAAAAATGGTGCAAGGCGGCTCATAAACTCTTGCAGCACACCCGAAAACCCATCCAGGTGATATATTTTTGAAATTATCATTTATTTGCATGGTTTAATTATACATTTAAATTGCAACAGTTGTATCTAAAAGACTTTTTTCCCCCCCAAAATATCACAGTATTTTCCGCACAATAAGGCGCACCTTCAATGAATGACCCATTTTAAAACCTTTTTCATATATAAGGTGCACTGGATTATAAGGTGCATCTTATTTATAAGGCACACCTTGAACAGATGGTCTATTTTAAAACCTTTTCATCTATAATGCGCACTGGATTATAAAGCGCACTGGATTATAAGGCTCACTGGATTATAAGGCTCACTGGATTATAAAGCGCACTGGATTATAAGGCTCACTGGATTATAAGGCTCACTGGATTATAAGGCGCACTGTTGATTTTTGAGCACTTTTTTGATAGGACGGCCGATCTATCCTGACAGGAAACAGGACGAAGTAGTTCAACCCCCCCCCCCACACACACACACACACGTTGGGAACCCTAACCCTTAATGACATACAGTATATGACATACGACCATGATCATGTGACCCAAACAGCCGATTGGACGAGTCGATCTATAGGTGACCAATGAAACGGCTTCCAGCTGCTGCAACAGCGCGCTTTAAAGTGAATTTAAAGGTTCACATCAGGGAAACGGCCTGAATGCATGACACCCAGCCAACCTGTGTTCACCGCCAGGACACACATGAAGAGCTTTTTTCTTCACCGCTTCAACGCTAAGCAGAAATCTCCAGACCTGTCTGTGTGGGACTTTCCACCGTGACTATAGCTACACTCATTAATCAGCCCCCGAAAGCAATGTCAAACCATATTTGTCACATTTTTATGATTCATTGCTCCGAAAGAGGAGGAGAAAAAAACCTCTCCCCCCTGAAGCTGGGATTTCAGCCGCAACAAGCAATTCAAAGGCAATTTGTTGCTTTGTCATGTCGGGTGCAGAGATAGTGACAAATTGCTTATTATAGGGGTTTTTGTGTGCGTGGAGTTCACTGGCGTGCGAAAAAGTCAGGAGAGTTCAAAACTGAGTCTGTTATCGTACAGCTGTGATGTATGAGCCCACAGATTATCCTCAGATTATCTGGACTACAGTCAGATTATAGCGCTCCTCCTGCAGGCCTGTCAGCTTCTTCAGAAGACAAAACTATTAAATACTTGTTCCTATTACTATTTGAATTTGACATTTCCTTCAGATTAATCCAGTTTGACCTCTTTTAATCGTTCCCCCTGCCAGAGACGCACAATGCACAATGGACGGGCAATGTTTTCTGTTTCTCTGCTAAACAGATCAGACCTTAGTTACATCCCATAACAATTCTGAACATGCCCAGAGCCAGGAAGGCACTTATTCGAAAAGATATCACATAATGTGTAATGTGAGCCCAATGTGTCCAAACGATTGATCGATTGGCACGGCTGGATCTGACAGCTTTGGTGTTTATTAGAAAACAAATCGGTCGAAGTTGAACTCGGGGGAGGGGGGGGGGGGGTTCAGTTCAACAGTTCAATGTTTTCTATGATTGGATTTTTTTTTTCTTCTTCTTCTTCTTCTTTCGCTTTCGTTGCCAAAACACACCTAAAGATGGGAACCGAACCTGCAACCTGGTGCGATTTCGTAGCCCCCCCCCCCCCCACCTTCACCTGTGCATCCTTTCCAGTGACTGCTGAAAGAGTTTCTCACCGAGCTAAAAAAGCATCTGAGATTCAAACCTTCTGTTTGGGAAAATATGAGGCATTTGCATCCCGTCCTTTGATGGCGTTTCGTCTCTCCCAACAATTTTATGTCTGGTTTATATTAAAGGATTAAAACGAAAAAGAAAAAAAACAAAAAAAAAAAACACCTTTGGATGCTTTTGGCGTGTTTAAACTCTGATGATGTCACCAGCTTTTTATGGATGTATGGAGGAGGGAGAAAATAAACAAGAATGTTTTAATGTTCATGAAAAAGAAAGTTTGGGTCTTAACCTGCAGATCTGTTATCTATTGTTATGTCTACGTATTAGCGGTGAAGGCGTGTTGGTCAATGTAGGAATTTGTCAGAAATTAAAAGCTAAATAAGCATCTTAAGCGGAGATATTCTAAAAAGCAATCTTCAAAATGATGAAGACGTCTATCTGAGAACGAAGCTGGACGTTCTCCCGTTTCCAGTTAAAGAGCCGCAAAGGGGAAAAAGACTTCAGAGACAAAGCGTTGAGCTCCTCCGTTTAACAACTCGTGGACAATTGCCAGTTCCAGCTTAAAGGGAGGGTGATGTAATGTTTATACAATATAGGAATATTTCACTTCCCTGTCAAAGCAGTACCTCACCTGCGTTTATTCAACCCCCAAAGAATCCTCGGCTGCTGCAGAGATGGAGAGACACTGATCCGTCTGTCACCGCGCGGCCTTGGGATTCCAGCGGGGATCAACGACATAAACCCGGACTAAACCAGGATTGACTAAACCAGGCTTTGTTGAGTCTGAATCGCAGGTAGATTAAGTCTGAATCCCGAGCTAGGGAGTTACGACCAGACCGGCGGGACGCCTCTGAGGTGAAGTATAAATCAGGTTTTACACTTTTGGCTGCAGATAATTTGAGCTGCAGGAGCGGAATGTAAAGTTTTATTCACCACCCAGGCAGCAGCTGTGAGCTCAGGTTGTGTTAGTCACTCAGACTAGAACAGATATTGACCAGTCGTCTACCTGCAGACACCAAACACGACCTACAGGGTCGGTATAATCATTAGATTCGTGTCTACTAGTGCAATTTCCTCCGTGAAGTTATCTATCTACTTGCTTGAGTTGTGCAAACTCTGTATGCTTTAAATAATTGTGTCTTAAAGGAGGTGCATTCGTGGATATTTGATTTCTGATTTAGTGCGTTTTTGTGACCTGAATGCTCTAACGTCTCCATGAACAGAAATGCATTGTGGGTTCGTTTTCCCGCCGAGACGTTCACGGAGATGTGGAGAAAAGAAGGAGGAAACGCTGCAGGTGACGCCAACAGGAAAGACCCAAAGAACACAGGAAGTGACATCATGGGCAAACTGATCACTTGAGTTTGAGATCTGCTGTGTCATGTTAACATGACACGTCACATTTGAATCTGGGGTGCTGATGTTACGGTTCACAAACCGTTAACGTGTTGGCGTGAACGGCGCTTATTCCTAGTCCTGAAGCCTAATCGGAACATCTTCATCATTTTCCATCTTCCACATCATGACTGGCACAGGAAATGAAATGTTTACCTCTTTTTTAAGTTCGTATTAAATATAAATGATCAACTGTTCAAAATTTAAGCTCATAGGGCCGACCATTAAGAATTAGAACTGATTATTAATTATTTTTTGGGGGGGGATTAAGAAAAAAAGTCATGATAAACAGCCTTATATTAAAAAAAACAAAGGCAGCTCAAAAAGAGGTAAGGGAGAGGAATGGAGGGAGGAGAGATCTAGAATGTAAAGAATGAAGCGTAGAAGGGGGGTGCCGGGGCGATGACGGGTGTAAACGGGGTCACGGGTTTAAGCTATTGCTCAGTCATGTTCTCATGGAGCGTCGTTGCAGGCAGGCCGTGCCAAGTCGAGGCTCACGCGATACTGCAAATAGAACACCTCCAAAAGTTCACATGAAATAAACAGTTCGACTGTGAAATCACCCAACTTAAAATGTGTGTATTAGTGTGACGTATGCATCAGCTGTGCTGCACGTAGGATCACACGTTTTGGCTGGTGGCTCGATTCTCTCCCCCCCCCCCCCCCCCTCAGATTGAGACGTTCTGTTAAAAGTCACATCGCTGCAGAGAGATCATCTCCTCCCGATGAAGATAAATGTCATCACCTGTTCCCAACCGAGTGATAAATAAAACCCCCGCAGGAGTTATGTTCTCTTAAAAGCAACGTAAAACAACTTGGGGGGATTTACGACGGATCGTGGGTGGTTCGCCATCGACGTGAAGAGCTGGATTAACCGCACACAAGCTCATCTGTTACGCATTTAGGTTGGAATAACATCCTCATTTGTCTCCATGGAAATTTGAATCGTCGATACCGACACATCCGCGATGTGAAAGTAAAAAAAAAATAAAAAATTATTTCATAACAATGAAAATAAAGTCACAATTTCTGCTCGCGTTGCTCTGGAGGTTTTTGTTAATAACATGAAACTAAAACTGTTTATATTACATTTCAAATGATGCTCGTCACATTTTACTGTATAAATTAGGCATCCTTAGATTTTTAGACCCCCTTTTTTTTTCTTTTTTTCTTTTTTGCCTCATCACTATAAACATTTTCTCCAAAACCATGAGGAAAATGAGTCAAATCACATCCCTGTTTTTGTCGTTTGTGTCGGTTCCTGGTTGTCGTTTCATCCGTTTGCCTTGAAGTGGATCTCATCTTGCCGTGGCGTCTTTTATTGAGACGTGTCTCCCCAGCGTTTTTCATCCGTCCTGTTGTTTACAGGCCCCCGTTTTCTATGGGAAGCCCTTCCCGGCCCTTTTCGGACACGGAGGTAAACTGGTTGGATTCCTCGGCACGCTGGCAAACAGTAGCTTTTGTGTTCATTGTGCTGGATCAGTGAACATGGGGAGGGGAGGGAGAAAGTGAATTCTCTCCTCTCCCCAGTTCGTCTTTTTTAGCCTGTGTGGCATTCTCCTCGCCACCTCATGTACGGAACCTTTTCACCAGCCAGGCGACCTTTGCTCTGGGAAAAGACGCCGACTCGTTTTGCGTGTTCACAAGATCCATCCAACACATTTTGTGGTTTTCAATTCATGAAAAACGCAGAATTGTTCATATTTATATGCAAAATACAAAAAGTGCACGTGACCAAGAATCTGGACAAGAAAGTTTAAGTTTCCTTTGTTGCCATGGCAAACTAAGACATGTTTATTGATAAATTATCAATTGTAAATTCTAAATTGTATGTCATTTGCAGCAATCTTCATCCAGGACTAACTGAAAGATGAGATCTTGTATCCCAACGGCACCTTTCTGGCAAAAGATAGGATGAATAAATTAAAGTATTTCTATATTTCATGTAATATTTATCAATGTTGAGACAGCATTTTGCAATCATGGACAAATTTATCGATTAGTATTGCTGTTTAGTATGTTTTTATTATAGTATACGACCCAAAAATGCTAAAACATGTCATTGGTGTGGTTAGGACCCGAACGCAGTCCACGTTTAGAGTTTTAACCATCAAAACCTACAACAGGTTGGCAAAAAAAAATCAGGCAAGGAACAGACAAACAGGTAAAATTCACATGCAAGTCCAAAAAAATCCAATGAGTCTGAGGCGAGCTTAAGTAGGTGGAGCCTGTTTGGAGATGGGAAGCAGGTTGCTGCGGCAACACAGGTGAACGGAATGAGCGAAATGAGTGGAGTGATTGGGAATGAATTCAGGAGCGGAAACTGGAATTGAAGCCATGATAAAAATACATGATAAGGCCAAACTTCACACATCGGTCCTTTCAAAATAAAACACCTGCATGCACACATGGAGCATCAGTAATAAGTAACCTGCATCTCTTCCTGCACAACCAGAGTTAATTTAATGAAACTTACATTTTAAAAGGTGGTTGTGTCATTTTTTTGGGGTGATATTAATGTAAATGAGTCTCCTTTAAGTCCAGGGGAGCTGAAGTTTCTAGTGAATCCTCCGGCAACCCATAATGATCGCGAGTGGGAAACCTCTAATCTTGTTGGTCACGGATTAGAAGAGTCTTCAGATTCTTGATTCCAGCTTTATTTCATTTGGAGAACCTATCGCTGCTATTCAGCGGACTCTTTGTCTCCAGGCAGGGCAAGGTCCTCATTAGTGGAGAATGTGTCGAACACGGCGGTGAACGCCCTTTTTGTTTTTGCTCTGCCGCGTCGTCCGCCTCCCTCCTCCGGGGGGTTCGGGGGTCGAACGTGACCTGACAGCAAGTTTAAGTGAGCACATGTGCCGGCCGTCAGCGATGTCAAAAGGTACATGTGTTGTGTGTAATGTCACTGTCAGAGCCTCGGGAGCTGCCAAACCAATCTGCAACCGCCCTCGAACAAACACACAGATGATAAAAACCTCTTTCAAAGTTAAGATCGTCAAGCTTGTTCATGTCATTTGGACAGTCTGTAACTTTCTTGCCTTTATTTTTGGAGTAATTTCTGGAGCAACAGATATATTTCAAGATTGAAAATGGACGTAATTGATCACTTTCATTAGGTGCCCCATAATGTTGCACGCAAGAGCAATTGTCTGATATACAATAGACGGGCGTGGGCATCGCTGTACGTATCCAACACACAGTAAACTATGCATAAAATAAAAGTTACTGCCTTCATTGTCTTTTAAATGCGTCCCATTGGAACAACAAGGCCAACGGATTCCCCCCAGCTTAAGGCGGTTTCTGTTTCCGCAAACAGGATATCGTCTTCCGTGGAGACGAGTCAGCAGAAAGGTTGCACATCACAGCAAGGAGCACCAAATTATTCACCTGTTAGTAATTGATTAATCAATCAAAGGCAGCTTTTTTCCAATTCCCGTACCGTTGCTACCATCCTTGTAGGCGCTATTAGACCGGGACGGCTCGTATTTTATAAGTTTATGACTTTTGATATGATGACCGAATAACTTTACCCAAGATAAAATGATTTACATGTAAAATACCACCTACAATAAGCGCGCGCACACACACACGCACACACACACTCACATACGAAAAGAGACAGCCTCCGCTTATGCTTCACCTCCGTGATTAATTGTTGGGGAAAAAAAGCGGTAAATGTTGCAGCGATGGAATGTCCATTACAACGAGATTCTCGCACCCCTACGAAATTCCTCGGCGATGGCGAGTCGAGGCATTTAAAAAAAAAAAAAAATGTCTTGAAATACGCTTGGAATCTACATTAATTCATGTTTAAAAGCACAGGGAGGACTTGTTGCTCACTGTTTAGAGAAAAGGTCTTCCATGAATCTGTTTTTCTCCATCTCTAGTTGCCTCATTTCTTTCTGTCGGCCGCTCTCGAGTTCCATTTAAAGGCAGCAAAGCAAACATGGCCTCTTTCATGTTCAAGCTTTTAAGGCCTCCGTTCCCGAGCCTGGACATCTCATAAATGTTGATGACACTTCACGGACCGCTGGGTCAGATGAGAGAGAGAGAGAGAGAGAGAGGAGAGACTCGGAGCTCAAGCACCTCAGTGCAATCTGCTGACGAGGCCTGGGGGGCTGGAATATGGACGGTAAATACCGCCTTTAAAGTTTACCCACCTTTTTTTATTTGTTAATTCATACATCTCCCCCTTGGGATTTTCTTCCTCTAATTTGCACAATCTGTTATTATTCTCTCTTCTACATCTGCAAATAAACAAACTAAGCTGCTCAGAGATGAACGGTAATACCCCGAGCTTTGTCCAGGATGCCTGTGTCTGGTGTTAATTAGCACTCGGAGGCTGGGGCTGAGGCTGACCATATGACGTGATGCTGGGTCTGATGTCATGGAGTCCAGCGACCTCGCAGGTCAGACGCCACATTGCACGCCGTGGCTTTAATGCTCAGAAATCTTGAGTCATTTGTAATCGTCCTTGTGTGGCATTGGATATCATCTTCCCAAGACTCCTGCAAATGCTTGTTCTCCGCGATGGAGATGTCAGATCATTACCCCTTTTCTTTTGCCTCTGCCAAGTTGCAAAGTCAACTGATTTTTTTTTTTTTTTTAAACCAACCCCACCCCCACCCCACATCCAAACAGAAAAGCGCTGTAGTCAAAACAGAGCTGGAAAACACTTCTTCATTCTCTTGCAGCGTTTGATTACGAGAGATTTAATTTCAACTCTCGTGTGAAACATAATAGAGCCGGTTTGATTTGGATAACGGAGAAAGATGAACACGGATAAGGAATAAGACAGTATTCAACGCCCAAAATAGTTGATTAAATACTTGACCTCAGTCAAGCTATCAAAATGATCAATCAGTCACCAGGTAAGGTCAATAAAAGGTGTGATGAGAGGGCATTTTCGCAATCGATGCACGAACACAAAGGATGCAGTTTAGAATTTTTGAAATAATACATCATTGATATGTAAAATGATCCTGTTCATGTTTTGCTTTCCTAAGATCTGCTCTGACAAGTGCTGAAAATAGCATTTTTCCCTCGATTCCCGTAGAGACCGGGATGTGTTTAGAAAGAATAAGCTGTGGAATTCTTCTTTATAATATAAATACAAGGATGAAAGTGTAAAGCAGTACTCAGGGGGGTTGGGCAATAATGCATTCCTCAGTAATGAGTAGTTTAAAAGGGGAAAATTTGAATTCTCTTCATCATTTTGCGCTTGCTCATCGTGTTAGACGTTGTGGGGTCTGCCTTTTGCTATCTTGCTAAGTCCTATGTCTGTTTCCCATTGCCAAGCTGGCTGCAACTCATTTCATCTGATCCCGGTCTGGGGTCCTGCTGAGCTCTCTCTGCTAGCAGTGACTTCCCTGTAATCCGAAGTCGTGGTCCACGCAAACGGTGACCTCCCTGGGTAACTGAGCTAACGGTAGCTACAGCGCCAGTCGAAGGCAACGGGACAGTGCTAGTTACCCAGGTGGTGTGCTGCCCCCCGTATTTAGGAGCTTCGTACCTTGAGATACAAGCTGCTCGACAAGCAAGTTTTTTGTGATACGTCACGTCATTCTGTCCCTATTTTTCAATATAAGTGCGAAAATCCAAGATACAAGCTATACCTCGGGACACTACCGCTAGTTGAATGGGCACAACATCGGCTGAGACTGGATCTTGTTCTCTTTTTTTGGAGTAAACAGTGTAGCTTGTGTGTTCTCGTAAGTTTTGCGTTTCTTTCCATACTTTGTTATTGCTTACATTAACATATACAGGTAGTCCTCAACATATGAACATTTGACTTGCGAAAATTCGTAGATACGAACAAATGTGCGCCATCATATCAGACTATTGTCCTGCAGTTCCCCTTTCTGCCACAGCCCCTGGCGAGCAGCACCGCTGCATTCACGAAACTCCAATACTCGTCTCCCCCACTTGTTGTTTATTGTCTTATCTCATAGCGTCAAGCTTTGTGCCGAGGATACTTTACCGTTTATCATGAATGATAAAGCAAAGGTAGCAAAGATAGCTGTAGCGGTGACCATCAGTATTAAATTTTACGGAGCAAAAGTTTACCGTAAACTAATCTTAATTCCAAACAATCATGTGACTCACGAGTGACGCTTAATGGTCGATATTAGAAAATGTATGCATTTTAATATATGTTTTGATTCTCATTCTTTGCACTGTAACATGTGTGAGCGTTAATGGTCGTTTTTCATGCGATTCTGAAATGCGCCGGCAACATCCCCGCCTGATACCCCCTGAGACTGCTGGGATAAACTCCAGCAGCCCCCTTAACCCACGTAAGCATTGAAGCGGTAAGGTGAATGAATCAATGAATGAATAATATGTTATGGGTGGGGTTAGGACCCACATGCAGGGAGAGAACTCCACACTTATAGTTGAATAAAAATTCCCTGAAACACGTTTCAGAAGATCAGGAAAGAAAAACAAAACCTCAAAAAAGTTTAAGAACTCTGACAAGTGTGAGGAGTTGATGGATTCTGGCAGCAAACTGAACCTCAGGTCTGAGCTGACCTTAAGTAGGCGGAGCCTGATTGGAGATGGGAGGCAGGTGCTGCAGCAACACAGGTGAACGCAATGAGGGGATTGAGTGGAACTGGGACATATTATATGTTTTTAATGGTTTTCTAGTGATTTTAAGAGTCCAATATTTTTGCTGGATAAACGTAAAGCTGACTAAAATGGCTTAAACTCGATTATAATTTTTCCTTGTATTCTTTTGAAAACATATGTATAATCAAGAACTATTTAACTCTAAATGACGTTTGCCTGTATTTTATTTTATTATATGTTGGGTTTTTTTTGTTCTGTTATTGTTTCTGGTCAGTTTTAGGTAATAGTACTTTCAAATTCAGAGTAGTAATGACATTTAAATGACCTTAAATGGTGATTATAAATTGAAATTTAATAAATACAAACAACCTCTCATAACCAGTGGTGTTTGTGTTTTGAGGACTACCTTCACAATTAATTATGCTCAATAAAGTATGTGTGTTCATTGGTTGATTTAAAAAAAATGTGTGTTTTTTGCATAATTTGGGGGGTTTGGGACTTTTTTAACCAGGCTGGAAAGAAATAAAATGATTTGATTCATTTTAAATGTACAAAATTTGTTTGACCGACGAGATATTTGACTTATGAGCTCAGTCATTGACCACATTAAAGTCATATCTCAAGGTAGTACTGTAGTTTCAAATAGAGTAATGTAAAGAGGGGAAAAGAGTTCAGACAAAGAACTAATCCCATAAAACATGGCTGCCATGTGGGTAGAAGTGCATAAAATGTAATATGTCTTCACAAACAGCCATGCAAAAAAAATCTTACAAATTCACGGGAATGTCTGATTAATAATAATCAATAATTACTTTCCTTATGAACAGAGTGATTTACAATCTACCCACAGTCACAGTTTACAATGAAAAGCTTGGATGCAATAAAAATCAACGGCCAAACAGATAAAAACACACAAATATCTAACATCTTAAATCAGATTTCTTCAAAGCCTTTTACTGCCATTCCTTCCTCACACTCCCTGGATTCAGTCGTCTCCTGCTGAACCGCGAAAGCCCCGCGACCCTGCCAACGAGCCGGCACGTATCTGCTTTGCAAACTATTTGCAAGGCTTTTTGATTCAGGTGTCTGCAGTGACAGCAACGCTGTGTTCGCTGGCAAGTCGGCTTCAACATGTGTCAGGGGGGGCAAGCAGGAGCATGTGCAAAGGCACCTGATCGGCGTACCAGTCAACTGATGTGTCAGTTGTGCAGAAAAGGATGAAAACAATTTGAAAGGAGACAGAATTGTTCGTGTCAGCTCGCCACGTAGGAGCAGAAGTTAGACATCGGGTGGCATGATTGGCTGAAACGTTGTTTGAACTTTGGTGCTGCTTGTCTTAGACGTCGTATTTAGTGTCAGAAAGCAATGCAGGAACATAAAAATGCGTTGAGGAGTCGACAAACCTTTGCCAGCGTATGATTTCGGTGCAGCCAGACATGCTTCACCGAGGAGAAGTGCAAACAGATGAGTCCTCAGACATGATAAATTAAACATACTTTGCATATCTCTTGGATCTGCAAATGCAGCGTTACCTTCAATAGAATGCTTTCTCTGGGTTTGAACGATTTATGGAAACATTTGGCAGAACTGTAATCAAACTCAGCAAATCACATCACAAAGGTCGTGACATTTCAAATGTGGAAATGCTGCTCATTACATCTTCAGTTCCAACCAGGAATGAGTGCAAAATGAGTCATCGCACTGGAACAGGGATGCAGGTTGCAAAGCAAGGCTGCACAGTATTATCTCTGAACGCTAACACATCACTGCTAAAATAGAGGTTAGAAACGTCTGCAACTTTCCATGCTGGTCATGTGACTGTAAATGTAAATGTATAGCAAAAATGCTAAAGTCGTCTCTTTCAAGCTAAGGTCTTACACTTTAAAACGTTAAAAAAGAGAGCATGCATAGTGGCAAAATGTGTCGTCCGTGATGCTTAACTACAGTATTTTCCGCGCTATAAGGTGCACCTAAAAGCCTTAAAATTTCTCAATTTCTTATAATCCAATGTGCCTTATATATAAAAAAAGTTTTAAAATACACTATTCATTGAAGATGACTTCTCAGATACGTTTCATAATCCAGTGCGCTTTATGTATGAAATCTTTTTTTTTAAATAAGCCATTCATTGAAGGTGCGCCTTATAATGCAGTGCGCCTTATAGTGTGGAAAATACTGTAATCTAAATATAATGTACAGTTGTATTTTGTATGTATGGAAAACAAACAATTGAAATGTGCAGAAGTTGAACACAATATCCCTAAACATGCTACATATATGATGAAGTTACCTCTGTTCCAAGCTGCTCGATCGTCTCTTTGGCGTTAGCTGGTGTGCTAACATTACCAGTTGCCTTTGCCAGCCGTAGATCCTGCGTGTCCGGGACTTGATCTTTTCAACTGATGTGTTTTCCATGTTATTCTGTAACCTTGCCTTAGCTTGTCTCACCTGATCGTATTTCTGTTCTGTTGGCTACATTTATATTTGAGAAAATCAAAGAATCGTTGCCCGAGCGTTGAGTATCGGTTGTCTGCAATGCTTCACGTGACAATTTAGCCAGCAAAAAAAGCAGACATTGAGCTGAAAATGTGGAAAATGGAGCTTTAGCCAATTGTAATATATAAACTATATAAACCATGGTGTGCATATTAAGTGAAGTGTTATCTCCTGTGCACATCAACCATTGCTGCAAAGCTAGACAGAAGTGCAGAATGTAAAAGTAGAAAAAACGTCAGGGACAACCTCGTGTCTGCTTTCCATAACCTCCTATTGATCATTTCTGTGTGGACAGCTTCTATAACATGTTTTGTCACTCAGGTACCGCTCAGGTATGGCATGAATTAACCGTCTCGACACTCTCAACACAAACTTTGAGCAACATCAAAGAACATTAGAGTCCACATCAGTGAGTTTTTCATTTTCTCCGAAGAGCGTGGCAGCCGGCGCGAGATCACCTCAGAAATATGTTAATATTTTCTTTAGCAAAGGTCAAATATTTAATCTATCCCCACCCATTTTTGATATGACAGTTGAGATACTAGTGTCAAGTTCACACACTTAAAGATAAATGGAAGCATGCTATGTTTGACGGGCATTTTTGGGTCACATTCTGTCAGAGGACAGTCTTCACACAATTATGCCGTAAGAGACGAACAATGAGGCGGTAATGAGAATGGCAAAAATATTTTGAATATCTGAGCTGTTTTATCAGGGCTAGATGGAGCGTTGCAGCAATGAAAGGTTCTGAATTATGAGTGAAGTAGAGAAAATGAGCCATCTAGAGAAAGATGGCATTCAATCATTCAGTGTCTCTATTGCACGGACAGTGAAGTTCACGCCTTTCATTTTGACAAATTAAAGTCTTTATGCAGGATTTGCACATTGCAATTCCTTGTTTTAGAACTTTCTGAAATAAGGTAGGCTTCATTCAGGGTGTGGCTTCTAATAGATAGATAGATGGATATACACTTAATTAATCCCAATGGAAATTCCGTACCAATGCCAGTGACTCGCCCTAACAACCCATAATGATGCTGCTTGGGTGTGACCTTAACAACTAGAATCTACCTCAACACACTGGCCCTGTTTCCAAGGATATGCTATGATGGTATGTTTCATATGTATTATTTTGATGTTTCTACTCTATTTTAAGCTGAGGTGAGTTTCTTATCACAATAGAGGTGTCGTAAGACCGAGCCAAACTTGACATCCCACCTTCAAAATGGTCAAGGTGCAAAATTATATATTATTTTAAAACCACCAGAATAATTTGCAATCATATTTTTGCATTCAAAACAAAAAAAGAAAAGTTTTTCTTAAAACTTAAATATTCCATCCCCATCAAGTTGAAATCACGTTGCATCTTATCTGTACATTGATTTTTACATGCTGTTCATCTTTTGAGGCTTTACCTGTTATATCTCTGCTTTCAACTCTTTTACGACGGTATCAAAGACCTTGGAGAAATGCTCATCATTACATTCCATACTTCTAAAATGCCTCTGACAGAAATCTCTTTTTTTGGCCCAGTTGCTGTCACCCAACATGTGATTCCATACCAGCTTCTGAATTGCAAAACATCCTTCAGAACCTTGTGCCATCCTTGAAGCTTGCAGAGGCACGACTGGCAGGAATGGTGTGTCCTTCTTCCCCCAAAAAACTTTTTCAAACTTCAGTTTATTACCATCACTAGGATATAAACCCTTAATTTGTTTGCGTACCCGACTTTTAGCAGAATGACACAAACAAAACTGGAAGGATTTCCCCGAACGTTGATGGGATGTGAAAAAGGGAAGAACTCTTTTAACTGTGGACAGGATTCCTTCTTTCGATTCCTTCTTTCATTATGATTGCATTGTTATTTAAAGCTTCTCTAACTTAAAACCTCACACGCCTCCGTTGCTATAGATTTAAACCAGGGATACACTGATTTAAGATCAAACTGGGCAAACAGTCAAGTAGATATAAAACTGAGAAATTGAAACAAATCATAACATAATCTCAGAAGGAGTTTCTCATCAGTTCCCCCTGGTTTGAAACAACAGGTGATTTAACTGCTGATTTACAACCCCTGACTGTTGTGGCACCAATTAGTTTGGTGTACATTTACTTGTGTCTGGGGCTCACGGACACTCGTAGATCATACTGACTCAAGTGGGAGCTGTTTGGCCTGGAGCAGCATGAATGAATTACAACAGTTTCCAGCTCTAACTTGGAGGGCCCCATGTTTCAGGGATGAATCAAGTTCCTACATCGCCAAAACTGTCCATCTTAACAAATCACCTTGGACTCGGGCTCTAAAATCGTATATTTCTGTAAGCAAGAAGTGGGCGTAGCGGCGTTTTCTCATTAACTCTGTTTGAGCATAACCAAAAAAGTGATAATCGTAATTTCAATTTGACAAAAATATGATTTCTTCCACTAAAATATCTATTAATAATGACAATTTGAGAAGTGCAATGTGTGCCAGTTCATGTTTTTACTGCTAATACAGTGTGACACCCGTCATTAACGCAAAAAGTAGAACAGAGGCTACATAAATATTATCAGCGTAATTAGTTTCATAGATTCATGGTCACCGTATTTGAAGCGTTTAAACTTTCTGCAAATGTTTGTGCAACATTTAAGTTATTCTACTTGTTCCTGAGGGGGACATGAAGATTTGCACCAAATTTTATCGCGATCGATCCAACAATTTTCCAGATATTGAACTCAAAACCTCGTCGTTCCACATGGAGCGGTTCACGAAGCACTTTAAGATTTATGTAACCAAGAATATGCCAATACACAAAGTGAATGGAGGCGGTTCATCGGGCAAATGAAATATATGGCTCACTATTACACACTGTAGTTGTCCTGTATCTAACCTCAGACATCCAGGTGCATGTTGTCTCTTGAAAGACTCTGCTTGAGTGTGTATGTGTGTGTGTGTGTGTGTGTGTGTGTGTGTGTGTGTGTGTGTGTGTGTGTGTATAGTGTGCTAAGAAGAAATGCGATCCTCCAAATATGAAGAGTTTTCAGAGTTGTAGTTCACAATAAATTTCAACAAGGCCCAGATTTTGAAGGACAGAAACGAAAAAAGTGACGTGCAGCAGGTGATTAAACTCTTACGCCCCAAAAGCAGCTTAAATGCACGACTAAAAACACCAAAAACACAAACCTATTTTTACAACTTCTTGAGAGGAACACAAGAAGTTGATGATCGCTCCCATCATCGGACATCCAGAAACTGAGACCGTCTTGCTCATCAAAGGGTGATGTTGAGAAGAAGCCTCCAGACATCAAGGAAAACCGAAACCCCGTCTGAATTAAACATCCTGCTGGTACAAACCAAGTGGTCTTGTTCCTTTTATTTTCTTCCTCCACACTATTTTTCTAATGAGGACTTGGGGTCAGTGTAATTGTTGCAGGAAACACTGTGCTGATCAGAGGTGCAATTTAAGGGAAAATGAGGTTCTGTCGGATGACCTCATCTCTTTGGTCGGGCAGGCCGAGCCCCAAGGCTTTTCTGATTTGTCTTCTTGGGTCAGTAGCACTACATATGTAAGGTTGTGTGTGTGTATGTATGTGTGTGTGTGTGTGTGTGTGAGTGTGTGTGTGTCACGGATTCAAGTGAAGTCACTCCAGGGAAAAGATGCCAGTGAGGATGAGTCTGGGTGAGGAGCCGAGATGATTAGACCACCTACGAATGATTCATCGCCAAACTCAAGGAGATTTACTCAACGTTCGGCAGACTGACTCCCCTCTCTTATCAAAGGTCTCCCAGAAGAAATGTTGATTAGTGATCTTTGATTCAAAAGGAACATAGCCGACTGTATTTAGGTGTAATTGATAAAGCATGAGTCAAAGCATTGCCCTTCTCGTCTGTTAAGACCAGTAATTTCGAATATGACGAGCTCCTACCCCCAGGTAGAAATCAGAGATGAGTGATGTTTAATCAAAAGGCAAGAAACCAGGGAACTATGACTTATAACTGTGATGTCATAGAGATGCAATTGAGGAAACTCTTCCTCCAGAGTGAGTAATTTTATAGCACGAGTCTCAGTGGAGAGAGAAGGGGAGACTCTATCCAGCCGTTTCCTGGATCTGCTTATCCTTTGTTGGGATCAGGATTGGATGGAGCCGGTCAATAGATTGTAATGTTTTCTAAGAATGGAAAATTTACCCTGTCAATATCACCAAGTCCTCAAAAGAGGCTAAAGATATGCAACAAAAACAGGTGATGAAGGGTTCTGAAAGGATCTCCTTATTTTATGTGGGACAGTCTTGCTGGTTCTCCTTTAAATCATATCTTTGATCCACCCCCGCCTATCGGAAAATTAAAGGCTCTCTCTCACAAATTCTCCATTAGCCGGGAAATGTGTGCAATCGACTGGTCGTCCTCGCCAAACCTCCAGCATTACCAGCTGTGGCCAAGCCTCGCAGCGAAGGAAACAGACCAGACAATGGGTTCAGTCAGACTGACTCCAGGTCAGAGGGTGGATTCAAATCTGGCATCTTTTGATGTCGGTAGCTTTCTACAGAAAGCAGTTTTATATCAAATAAAAGAGGGAGTTTGTTTGATCATTTAAAGAGACGCGGATGACACACAACGAGGATCAGAGGCCAGAGCCGAACGCAGGATGTTGAGATTCCACCTCAGCCAAAGGCGCCAGATACATTCTTCATTTTTATAGAATTTCTACACATAGATAGATAAGAGATGGGGATTACCTGCGATGGGTCCACAGGGCTTAAAACACAAGAGACTAAGTAGAAGGTGTCTAACCAATAGGGTGACCAGTTGGATATCTACAACCCTGGGGTTTGGAAGTTAGTCCAATACAACTTCCACATCTCAATCATCAATCAATTTTTATTTATATAGCGCTTAATCATCGCAACAGACATTTTAAAACCCAAGTGAACCCTCCACAGCAACCATAAGCGACAGTGGCGGGGAAAAACTCCCTCGTTGAGGAAGAAACTCCAGGCAGGACCCAGACTCTTGTGGGCGGCCATCCGCCTTGACCGGTTGGGTGGAAATCGGTCAAGGCGGATGGTATCTCACCACCAATTAAAATTTTTTTTGCAAAAGTGTCCGAATTAATTGGACAGAATTGCCCAAAATAAACACAAACTGCATAATTTTAGGTACCGAGGATTCTATAATCTGAGGATAGCAGTTTAAGGGTAGTCGAGAACAAATCAATGACGATCATAATCTATGATCATAATCTAGGTTTTGTGCAGACACCACTAAATCCTTCAAAGATGAGAGGAGTTATGTGATTCTAACACTCCTTAAGATGGATGCATACTTTCTTGTAAGCCATCAATTTCATGTTACCATGGCAATCGTCAAAGAGGACAGGAGTTAAGATAAAACGCCCCCCACCCACAGCTGAGGGCGAGCGAGGGAGCACACCTTGGACAAACAGGACAGAGGAGAGTGGTTTCACAGAGCTGGACCCAAGAGGAGTCAACAGGAACCCCAGGCAGACCCGTAATGGACGGCACCGTTCCTTTTTTTGATTCAGTAAATAGATGTCAAACAGTGGTGGAACGTAGCAACCAGATTAATAAAGATTTGCAACACCCCTGGATTACAGAAAATGCCTTCCTTTAATCTTACTCCATTTAGCCTTTGATTCCCTGTAATTACTCAGAGCGTCCGCTTTCTGAGGCAGGACCTGAAAAATGATGGATGGCCTTCAACAATTTCTTAATTTCAGGAGGAAATTGCGTCCAGGCTCGGGTTTGTGCACAAATTGGCGACCAAGGACAAAAGTTGCGTCTCCAGTAAATGATAGGAGTTCATTTGGGTTGATTCTGAAGGTTTATATGAATAAAATGAATATAAAATACTTCATTCTGTTCCGTCAACACCCAAACAAGCTGTGATAATTATATTTAGATGATACCAATGGACAAAACAGTTGCATCTCAAATTTATCCCTTTCTACGATTTAATTTACAGTATTTTCTGCACTTTTAAAACTGTTTTCATATATAAGGCACACTGGATTATAAGACGCACTGTCGGTTTTTTACAAACGCAAATAGCTGCAGAGCTGGTTGGTGATTATCAAAAGCTAACATGCTAGCATACTCATTGAAACATTGGAAACGTTTCTCCTTAAGTTCCGCCTTCAGCTCCCATCCACCGCAAGCGTCGTGGAGACGATTGATGCAGATAGCTCTGCTTCCTCTTCAGAGGTGGAGGCGCGGGTTTGCCATCTCAGCAGTTGCATGCTATGGAAGAAGATAGCAAAGACAGATGAAAGACCGCCTGCATGAGAGAGGAGGAGATGAGACGGGGCTGAAGTCTCCAAAACAATTCCGTTATTGCCAGAGTAAGTGCAGGCAATAAGGGTCTTCACTTCTGGGTCCTCATCAAAGTTCAGTAGCCTGAATGGGAAACAAAGCTCCCACCAAATCGCTCCTGGGCATCAAAGGATCGGCGTTATCTCACACAAACACACACACGCAAGCAGACGAGCCTTAATGTGCAGTTATCTGGATGTTTGTGTTGTGTTTTAGACAGTTACAATCAGTCGGAGAAACCCGATACCGATATTTGTGTCGATAAGACGAAAGGTACATCCTACTGCCTGGCAACACAGAGATAGGTGCACCAAAAAAGACCTTTTATAGATGATTTTTGACCTCTGGTTGTAGCTAGAAGACTTTGTCCCGTGTTAAGGTTTTCCATTGAGGTTAGGATTGTAGTTTTTCTCCTTTTCACTTCTATCTGGTGCAAAAATTCTGAAAGAAATACTCAAATGTCTCGTTAAAGATGTGGAACAGGGTTCACTCAAATTTATACCGAGACCACCAGGGGTGTCAGATTTAATATGAGTTCAATACCGACACGAAACCCCTCCAACACATCGATCTAACCCCGGCACAGACTGCCTGTGTTGGCGGCACTCGCCCAGCCTGCATCCTCCTTTGGGATTTAGGCAAAGCTTCCTTTTCGGCTGACTTTGTTATCCCTTCACCCTCATTCTCTTAAATGCCCATGAAGATAAGACGGCTGTGCGATAAGTGGTGAACATGCACCTCCCTGCACAGAGCAGATGTCTCTCCTCTTTATGGGTTCCAAATTTTCAAAGAGAGATCGGTGTGGGCACGACGAGCCCGGGATCGTACACGAACAGACGAAAACCTGCAACATTTTAGTCACGTGATGAGAGAGAGATCATGTGAAAGATGAGGAATTATGAAACCCAGAGATGAATGGATATTTAACAGTTTAACAGTTCTACTGCCACAAAAGCTGCTGAAATCTTCTGTCATGTGACATCAACTTAAAAACCATGAATTAACGTATTGGAAAAAACACACTGTCATAGTAATATGTGTGTGTGTATGTGAAAGAGTCCACTTAACAATTCCACAGACCGTCATCCTGGGTGTTTTTCCTCTCTAATTTGAGTGTTTTGCGTCGTTGATGGAGGTAAGTCCAAGGAAAACCATGAGAAAACTCTTGAAAGTTGTCACAGGATTTTGTGCAGTGGACACTCACCCCTTGACCCACACATACACACACACACACACACACACATACACTCGCGTATTGAACATTTAGTTGATAAAAGACAAAGCTCCGTTGTGCCAGATTAATAAGATTTAATACTCAGCTGTCTTTCTTCTGGCAGGCCAACTTGTTCTCGCTGGCAAAACTGGTCTTATCTCAGCATCTTCTAAACATGTCATTCAATATTTGGCCTCTAGCTTATCTAAACTAAAGTTCTCGAGGCATCCTGACTCCCACAGGCAGCGAAATGTGAACACTATTATTCTGTTTGAAGAATGAAATGTCATGCGTCTGAGGTTTTAATCCAACACTCAAAAAAAAAAAAGAAAAAGAAAAAGGAACAAGACTTTTCATCATTTGCATGTTTACTCCAGAGAAAATGGGCCATGCAGCAGCTCCTGATGCGTCCATGATAATCAAATGTATCTCTAACGTTTCGTATGGAGCTGGATGGGATGGCAGGAAGTGAAAAAAAAAAAAAACACGTCCTCCTGCTGATATACCGTCACACAAAGACGGCAGAATTCAACAGGTTGCGATGCTAGCGTGACATTTGTGCGCCGGTGATGTGGGATGAGAACATGTTTTGTGTTGTTGTCACACCATGCGGGACGCTGCTGGACAGAGGATGTCAGAGCTCCAGAAGCCAAACCAGCTGCTCAGCGGCGTCCTCAGTGCCGACGTCTGTTTAGTCTTCACAGACTTTACCTTCACCTCCATCTCTGCTCAGTTTCTGTGCATCTTTAGCATGAAATGATCCAAATGCATGAAAACTAACATACATAGTTTGTTTGCTGCATTTTGCTAACTTGGTTAGCAACTTCACCACAGACTTTATCTACAATCCAACATGTACATGCAAGTGTGTCATCTTTTATTGCACATGTGTCAAACTCGTGGCCCAGGGGTCAAATGTGGCCCCATCACATAATTTTATGTGGCCCACAAGAGCATATTGGTCAGATAAATAGGTCAAAAGAGTCCTTTGACCTGAAACTACATTTCCCACAATGAAATAATTAAGGCTATTTTACCTCTGACAAAAATGTTTTGAACAAAGTTAATGTTCTAGCTTGTGTTTGATGTTATTTTTCTTTATTCTCTTGGATAGTTTGATCCTTGATTGATGGAGTTCTGTGGGTTTAATAAGCTGATAAATTAAAAAGATTATTTTATAACAGAGTAACAAGCAAACATAGTTTTTATTTGCAACTGTAATGTTTGTAACTTGAATAAGTAATAAATTCAGAGTTATTTAACATTAAGGAGTAGTTACATTTATTTTACATAACAGTGACTTACATTTGAGTCCCTTGGAGGACAGTGAAAATGAGTGTGACACCCCTGTTCTTTTGCATTTATTCATTGCGCTTCATGTGTCAGTGCAGGTGATTTGACACTCTCAGCAAATCTTGGCATCGTTTTGTCGCTGAGACGAATTTACGCGCTCGTATTTTTCTTTTTCTTTCCCAGCATCTTGACTGGTTTGGATTGGAATATCGAGAACGTGGATTTGGTGCCAGGGGGGTGGCCTGAGGGCTTGCCCTACATCACTCATTATGCCCTCGCTGAGCACACAGTGCAAACCGTACCGCACCGGAGTCATTCCATGAGGGCTCTCGTCATTAGCTTGCCACTTGGTGGCCAATTGCTGGAGCAAAAGAGACAAAAGCTGCAGCCCACCCCTGCATGCTCTAATTGCTCTGAGAGAGAGAGAGAGAGAGAGAGAGAGAGAGAGAGAGAGAGAGAGAGAGAGAGAGAGAGAGAGAGAGAGAGAGAGAGAGAGAGGATAGGGGCCTCCTTTTTGGCATGGCGGAATGTAGATTCTAGTAGCGGGGGTGGGTTTTGTTTGTTTTTTTGCTTAAGATGTCCAAAGCAGGAAAAAAATAGACTCTCTATCAGCTCAATGAGTTTTAATGAACCTGATTCTATCATGTGGACAAATTGTTAGCATCCAGACGTAGAGGAGAAGGTAAAAATACATTGATGTCACCCCAATGAAAAGATCATGTTCCTCATAATACCGCTGTCTCTGCTGCGCTGCTTGGAGTTTAATCAGAAAACTTGAATAATTTCCAATAAAAGTGAAGACTGAGAGAAATATTTGTAAAAAAAAATAGGGTTAGGGTTATGATTCTGACATGAAGAAATGACAAATGAAAGAAAGGTCTAGGATAGTCTCTATCCTCTCCGTTCTCGTCAACACGTTTGCCTCTTCGTTCTCTCGTTCTGTCTCGATCTACGGGTTTCGCCGCGCTGTGATCCTTCCGTGTTTTCAGGCCCTCGGGCTATTTGGATATTGCGTGGAGTCAAAGCCCCGTCAATCAGATAAGCAGTGACCTTGCAGGCCCAGCAGATAAGACATTACATGGCAAGAGGAAACGGCACACAGCGGGGGACACAAGGCTATGAAGACTCGCTGAAGCGAGACTGATCAGCTGCTCCTCAAAATCCGAAAGCCTGCCAAGAATCCAAATATATTGCTTGGGTTTGATTTTTTTTTTTTTTCTTGATTTACATTCAGTAAAAGTGATTAGGACCTCGTTGCCAAGCGCTTCTTCTACTTTTGACAAGTCACTGAACCTTTGGATAACTGTGGTTTGCGTGCATACTTTTTAATTTAAAGTTTGGGCCATTTGTTAAAAGTAGAATCACAGGAAATGTCAAAAATCCAAAGAAAACTGCATCAATTATGAGTCTTAATTACACAAACAAGGCCTTCATGCCAGATTTAACAGTCTCAATAGATGCTTGCACATATTCGGTTTGGCTGCTACGGACTCACTGAGGTGGTAGGAATAAAACAAACTTCATTCTGTTACACTGGGAATTTACAAAAGGATGAATGAAGGGCGAGTCTTTGTTCAGGATGGCAGCTTTTGGGTGGTCCGCAAGTTGGAAGCCCTCTGGGAGGGATCAGGGAGACCTCCACATGTAATACCGATACGACGACCTGTTGGAACAGGGCAGACTCTAATTCAGATGCAGCGACAGCTACATCGACTACGCTTGAAAATGTTTTTCCGCAAAGCTTTTATTTTGGGGTCTTACCATAATTAGATGATTGTAGGTAATTTTTAGTACACATAAACTGGTTCTAACCCACGTCTGAGTAAAAACCACAAAGTTATTAGCTGGACAAGCAAAACCACTGCCGCACAATCCTGAGTTAACACCAAGAAATACAACACAATACAATGCAAACTGTGATTTTAAAGCCCAATACATAAACGGCACATAATAATTGTGGGCTGGGGTGGGGGGCTTCCCAGGAGAGCCACGGTCCTCTGTGTGGGGGCATTAAGCCAATGGTTGAGTTCTATTCTCAAGAGCACCTCAAGAGTCGTCGTTCATGCAGGGAATACAAGTACCCAGAGAGTCTGGGGGGTTCAAACACTTCAGTCACAAGTGCCCCCTCCATAAGTGAAAGGGTTACATTTATAAATGTTTAGCTGTTTCGTTTCACTGGTGAATTTCACCTATGTCCATCCTAATGTTGCTAACGTAAATCCTTCACCTGCATTGTGGTAAATGATAACAACATGGAGCGTTAAATTTTTACACAATGCAGTTACAGTGTGTTTTTTAAATTGTAAGAGGTCATCCAGATTGACAATAATTAGTCCCACATGCATGAATTTGTGCCTGTTTTTGTCAGGTTTAATGGAGACTATTGTTTCGGGACCTGTTGACTGATCTTTTCATATTTCTATGGCCAGCATACATATTCATGAGATCCATAAGCATGCAGTAGTTTAAAACATCAAATTAAAAGTGCATCTTGTAATGTTCATATTCATGATGGTGTTTTTCCTACACTTTGACCTTTTTCCCTGAAGCCCTTAAATGTGGTATTAAGTTGACACTCTTCTCCCAAACTTATTCACACAGTTTAGAACCAGCTTTGATACAAATCATTCCCAACATAGTTTTAATCCCATGACAAATAATTGTGTATCCAGCAGGAATCTTGCATAAATTACTCAGGTTACTGTTTATTATATCACAGGTCATAAATAAAGGACGAAGCAAATAATTGGTTGAAACGTGTGGCTGCAGTGCCCTCTATTGGCAGGAGATGAGAACGACAAGGGGGAGAAGGAGACTTAACGTTTCCTTGAAAATGAATGGATTTATCAAGACTGGACCTAATAGAGACGTCTGCAAATACTTTGGTTAAATTTAATATCCTATGAATGAAAATCTTTTGAGTTTGATTCAACACTTAACACACTAAACTCTTTAAATTAACATCATTAAATATCGGGTGAAATGAGTAAGGTGATGATAATGTCATCGATTTCTTTACCAAAGTTTATGCATTTGTATTTATGTAAAAACTTCAAAACAGTCAATGATGGTACATTCTGAGGCTGTCCTCTCTTGATAAATAAAGTATTATGATCTATTTTACATTTAAGAAAGAAAAGAAAGACATTTATTTTACATTTAAACCCCCACATTGAGTACGGATTTAGATAATAAATATATATTTAACAAACTAACAGATATTTTGTAGTTACTGGATTAAATAGATATTTTATAGCTACGCATTATTTTATTATTATTTTATTTTTTTTATACAGCCGTTGTTTCTGCTCGATCGACTTCTGATGGTTCCTAATTTTTAAAAAGCTTTTAATTTTAATTTATTTTTCA
The DNA here is from genome assembly GCA_013358685.1 of Antennarius maculatus. Lineage (NCBI taxonomy): Eukaryota > Metazoa > Chordata > Actinopteri > Lophiiformes > Antennariidae > Antennarius > Antennarius maculatus. The sequence goes on along the minus strand of CM023614.1, from coordinate 22,575,137 downwards.
ATTGTTTATAACATTTTAAACTATTTATACCGAACAGAAAGAACAACTGTATTTTATGTAGGGGGTGGTTTCTTCTTCGTTTTTGAATGCGTGTAGTTTATTTATTTCCCACAATGACCCGCCCCCCTCAGCGTGCTTAAAAAGCCAGTTCCGGTTTACCCGGAAGTTAGCATAATTCCCAAAGATGGCGGAGCAAGGTCCGATGGCCATAGCGATGCGGCTACGAAATCAGCTACAGTCCGTCTACAAACTGGACCCGCTGAGGAACGAGGTGAGTGTTCGTGTTCTGTTAGCTCATCTGGACCGGTCCCGGAACGCACGGGGAGCCGAACCGCCCCGGAGGCGAGGCGAACACCCGCTTTAGCGGGAGTCGTTGTCGTCTCCGCGGCGCTGATGGAGAGGAGAGAGAGCTACACTGAAGCGCTGCGAACGGAACCGCCGCCACTGCGCATGCGCGGACGGTCGTAGTCCATCCGTGTTGTTCTGCTTCGGCAGCGGAGAAACGTGGAGAAATTCCAACCAACCGGCTTCCGTTTCGCTCATTTTCGGCTTCTTTCTCCAGTAGCGTCATTAATGAAGCATTTATCGCTAACCGGGACGGTACTGGGCCGCTGCCCGCCTCCGGTTCTACTGTAAAGTAACGGTGTTTTTGTTCGAGGTGACGTCACTGGGAACTTGTTCCACACGCGGCTATTGGTTTCATTCGGAACCATCGATCCGAAACTTGACGTTAGTATCTGAGATCATAATGAGTGTTACTGTTATCGCATCCATTGTTGACTCTGAGGTCAAAGGTCAGGCTCGGCAGTGGGGGTGGGACTTTGTGGGAGGTGGATTTAAAAGATGTAGGAGGACTTGAAGAACATTAAAGCAGGTTTTGCTTCTTCCTGACAGGAGGAGGTGAAGCTGAAGATCAAGGACCTGAACGAACACATCGTCTGCTACCTGTGTGCCGGTTATTTCATCGACGCCACGACGATAACGGAGTGTTTACACACCTGTGAGTCGCGCTGAAATGAAGCCATCACCTGTGTTGTTAACCTGAATCTGAAACGTCTTTCTGTTTCTGCTCTGTAGTTTGTAAAAGCTGCATTGTGAAATATCTGCAAACGAGCAAGTATTGTCCAATGTGCAACATAAAAATCCACGAAACGCAGCCTTTACTCAACCTCAAACTGGATCGAGTGATGCAGGACATCGTTTACAAACTGGTGCCTGGACTACAAGAAAGTACGTCAAAGAATTTCAGGGAGTTTGACGCTTATTCTGCAGCACTTGTGTAAGTTAATCCTGTCACTTTATGCACTGAAATCCTCGTGTTTGAACAGGTGAAGACAAACGAATAAAGGAATTCTATCAGTCCCGCGGATTAGAGAGAGTCATCCAACCGGCTGGTGACGGTACGTCTTCATCCATCCATCAGGGAGTCATGTGACTGTGTCTCCCGCCCCCGTCCGAGCAAACGCTTGTGATGTGATTTCAGTTTGTGTGTCGTTATAAACTCACTGGCTGCCAACGACGTGTAATAGACGCTTATAGACGTCTATTAAATCACGTTTCTATCAGGGAGGTTTGGGGGAGCTCGTCAGTGAAAATCAGGCTTCTAATCATGGAATTTGTCGCCATGACGACTGATCCAGTTACGGAACAGAGGATGGAGGATCAGAGGTAGACGGTGAAGTTGCAGCAGCTTCCATAGCAACAAAGTCTGCGTATGTTCGCTCTGAGCGAAGCGTCTAGGAAGAGAAAGAAAACACCGATAAATGTCAGAGAAAATCCACCGATAGAGATCAATCGCGACAAATCGCTGGCAGCCAATGAGTCGGGTCGTGTTCTGATTCCTGGGTGTGAAGGTCTTTTTCTTTTCTGTCGCTAGATTCTGTACCTGACGCCACGGGGTTACCGTACACCAGCTTCGACCACTCTAAAGCCCACTTCTACAGATACGATGAGCAGGTTTCGCTGTGTTTAGAAAGGCTAAGGTGAGCTTCAGCTGCTGCCAGGATCCCTTGGAGAAAATACTAAATATAAAAACATATAAACCAGACTTTAAGTTAAATCTGTTACTTTCTATAACTTCTTGTTTTTCTTTTCAGTTCGTCGCTTGCTGGGAAAGATAAAACAAAACTAACCCTTCAGGTAAGTGGAAAAACACTAAAAATGTTTTCTTATTTCAAGCCAGTTCACATGTTTTAATTGGAGATGGTTTACTGATGTCGACAGGCTGTTAAATATTTGCATCCTCTGCCACCGCGATTGTTTCAGAATGAGTTTTTTCTGTCTTCTGCTCGCATGGAAGGAGGATTCTGGAGTATTTCATGCTCAATCTGCTATTCTTCTCTCTTTGTGCTTTTTTCTACTCATTTCTTCCTCACAATTTAAATGTGTTGGGGGTTGAAACACGCTTGTTAACAAGTTTCAAACTCGCTTAACCGTGAAAAATGCCTGACTTGTTTTGTTTAATCCCCTGGGATTCCCCCCCCACTCTCCCCTTTTGCGTTAGAATTCTCATGACAGGCCCATTTGTCAAGGAAAGCGCGATTGTGTAACATTCAAACTGGACCGAATCCAGATGTGAGCAAAGATCAGTGGGGGGAATTATTTTAAGCACAGATGTGTCAGACGCTGCTGTGCTGCAATGTCTCCTGATGGCCAGCAGAGGGCGCCATCCTGTCAGAAGCCCAGATGGTCCTCATGCAGGTTTTCCTGATGTTGTTGCTTCTGACTGTTTTCACTAAAGCAGACAACACACAGCTGCATTCAGACGGACTGGTCACCTGCTTTTAACAATGATAAAAACACGCCACACCTGAAAGCCACACGGGATGTGAATGAAGTTTAACCGTGTGTTTGTTTGACTTTGTCTCCGCAGCAGAAGTTCGTTCGCTGTTCCGTTCGGGCGGAGGTGAGACACCTACGCAAAGTTCTCTGTCACCGGCTCAACGTGGAAAAGCAGCAGGTAAAAAAAAAAAAAAAAAAAAAATTCAGTTTGTGATCAAAGATTTTTCTTGAGTGTTTATTAGATGTAGTTTTTTTATATTTCATTGTTTAGAAACTGTTTAGACATAAGTAGGAATAATCACAGCTGCCCCCCCCACACACACACACACATCTGTTTGTGCCGTCTCCCTATAGGTCCAGATGTTGTTCAATAATGAGTCTCTGCCCGATCACATGACCATGAAGCGTTTATGGCTCTCGCACTGGTTTGGAAAGGTACGGGAAAGAGCTGCCGTTAACGACGGCCAGCGAACGTCACATTCTGTCACTTTAAACCTTTAAATTATTGTATCCACTTTTAAATATTTAAGGTCTTTTCTCTCCCCCCTCCTCACTTCAGGCTCAACCATTAGTCCTTCACTACACCATCAAGGATAAGCGGACCAGATAGGACAAGCCTTCAGTCTGAGGACAGCTGTACATATTTTGTACTATACATATTCTATTTTAATAGTGTTTGTGTACATATACTTATTTTCCTTGTTTTGTATTTTTGAAAATAAATTTTAAAATGTCAAAAATTACATCTCGTTTCACCGACGGCATCCTTTCATCTGCACACACAGCGAGACACAGAAAAATCCTACAGTACTTGAAGGCAGCGTAACACAATGCTGGAGCAGTGGAAGAATTTAAATGATGATACTGTCTTGATGCTTTTCATACACACTCAAGAATTGATTATTGATCAGCGAATCGAGATCCAACATTAATGAAAGCATTTTAAAAAAATAAATGACTTCCATTTAAATATTATTCTTTATGAAACTCATGTGGAGTTTCCTCTTGACCTGGAGTCTCACAAGTGTTTGGTGTTTTATTGTTGTCATAAATCTTTATTTTTTTTCACCAGAAATCACAGAAATGTCCAGAATCATCTGATTGAAATCAATCATTCAGAAGCGGCTGGAACCCCGAGCGAGTGCCGATCGGTCCGTATCAGCTTCACGCATCTGGACATCGCATTTCCCCCGGTTCTCTTCTCTGTCTCTCTCCGGTTTCATGAGGACTGTCAGTGAACAATAATTCCTGGCACAATTTCTAGACCTGCAATTTGGCCTGCCAGCGCTGATTACTCTCAAGCCGTTCTCATGCAGCCTCGTCTCTGGAGTTATTGTCTCAGAGAAAAATAAATTACCTCCCAAATCACGGCTCTCTTCAGACCAGAGCGGGTTCAGCTTTTAGGATTCTCTTTCAGGCTCTGATTTTTGGTTTGGCTCATCGGGGGGGGGGAAATATCTGCAGGAAGAAGCTGCCAGCTCCGACCTTGTGGGCCGTGTTTTTGAGGATTGTGTGGCGTTTGATAATCGCACCACAGATCCGTCTTCTGTCTCCAGACGTGACCCCGGACCAGCACCAGCTTCAGAACACGACTGGGTCACAGAGTCGTCCTTCTATATGGATAGAATTTTAACACAACTTAATTTTCCACAGACAATCATAATTCATCTTCAAGTGTTTCTCTTCAATGATTAGAATCATTTGTTTTTCCATATAAATTAATGTTTTTTTTTAACCTTGTTTACAAAGATTTGATCCAGAATTAATTTTTTTCACGCCTTGAAACGGCTTAAATATTAAAATAAACATTTTTACATGATAATTTCACCAATTTATGTCAAACTTGACATTTACATTAACTTTTGGTATTTTATGGGCATGTTGTGTATGCTTTAATGCCGTGTGTGTGTGTGTGTGTGTGTGTGTGTGTGTGTGTGTGTGTGGTGTGTGTGTGTTTGTGTGTGTGTGTGTGTGTGTGTGTGTGTGTGTGTGTGTGTGTGTGCGCGTCTTAAACCAACTGGCATTTATAAATATTTCTGTGAAACAGAAACTCCGGTTTTGTTTCATTACACATTGCAGACAATCTGTACAAAGATCGTCTGAGGGTTTTACTGGGATCTTGATACCTTTTAAAAATTCCACGCATGATTAAAACTTGTCCAACCTTTCTCTAACCTGACCCGGATCGCCGCCAGGTGGCGCGCTTGCAGCTTCTCAGGCGTCCGGGACAAGACTGACGACCTCAGTGATCACACAGGCCCCGGTTTGTGTGTAAAAGTTAAGTTTGAATTTATTTATTTCACTTCTTTACAAAAACAAATTAATTTCTGCGTGGATTTAGGAATAAAAACATTGAGGGCAAAACTATTTTCCCCATTTTACCCCAGACTGTGAAGAAAAACTGGACGTGAGCGTCTTGAAGAAAAATTTAAAGAATCTCAAGCTTTGTTTTACTTTCTAAAAATAAAATAAAATCTGTTCTGTTTTTAAAAAAACAAAACAAATTTCTATATGTGTGAAATAACCTTAATATCATCGTGTTGAATTTGTGGGTTTCCTCCAGCTGTAAAACTACAGGAAGTCCCTTCAGGGCAGAAAAACTACAATTCCCTAAAGATGTGACCTTCAGGGTAACATGGGAAATAGTTTGGATTCTAGTTTGGACCTCTGGGGTTTAATTTTCTGATCATAACACTGTGGTTAAATGTGCCCACCCCTCCCATAAAAATGTGGGCCGCTTGCTGCTGGTGCGTAACTCGGAAATGTCCCTGAACGCACCATCAGGGGAACGGATTCAATCCAATACAGAAAGGAAAGCTGTGAAGTTAATTTATGGGAATGTGAAATTATGGGAAATGTTTTAAATTTATCAAAGAAAGAAATTGGGAAATTAATTAATTTTCTTTCATTTGGAAATTTCAAAATAAAAGTATCTAAAAAAATTTACAGGATTGTTTAAAAGCAAATAAGACGACATGTGTGGATCAGGCCTGTTTATCCATTGAATTTATTTAAAAGCTTGCTGCTGCTCCAGGGAGGCGCGACAATAAAAGGCCTCCTTGACTTTTCAACCTCCACCATTCCAGTCGATTAGTCCTTTTCTGTGCGCCAGGCCGCTGCGCTGCTCCATCCGCGCCGGGAAGAAGAGGAAAAGCCTCTGACGGTTTCTCAGTTTATCGCCTTATGGCTTGATTTTTATTTTTTTATTTTTAACTCCCCTTCATTTTTGATAAATCGGCCTTTCGAGACACTTGTGTCAAGAAAATAATTTCAAATTCCAACTTAAGAATCGAGACGCGTAACAGAATTTCAGGTTCTGATTTGATTCCGCTTTAAATAAAAACATGTAATAATTATATTTTTTTCAGTGTATGAATACTGAAAATGTTTTTTTTCCTCTAACATGTACAAAATATTTTCTTTTTGAGTGACTAAAAATTAATCAAAATAATTAAAATATGCTCTTTGGGGAAAAACTTGACTTCATATTGATGCTTTCTAAATGTGTGCATTAAAAACAACAAACAGCATTAAGAAAACACACACACACACCTGCAAATGGTCAGCAGCAGCAGCAGCGCGTCGCCTTTCCACCGCCTCCCATTGAGGGTTATTCATTAGGATCCTCACACCAACACATTTGCTATTCATGGGAGACTTTTTTTTTTTTTTTTTTTTAATTCCCTCTTTCCAAACAAACGCGAGTGGAGAGTGGCAGATGCGTGGCATTATTGCCCACGGCTGGGTGGAAGCTGTTTTACGCAAAGCAAAGGCTGAGTTAACCTAATCAATCATGTCGACTAGTTGTGTTCAAGACGATTCTGGAGCAGGAAAACATATGGCGCAGGGGTGGCAGCGAGCTTTTCTCAACGCAGCAGACAGACCGAGACCTTCTTGTGGCAAGATGCTTTCAAAGCCCGGCCAAAGAATGGGAATAAAGGCGATGGACGGCTGCTAATTGAAGTCATGGCACTTTAAGGCTGAAAGCAGGGGTCAATTATTCAAAGGGGTGGATTCTTAACCAAGCAGAGCAGATTTTTCTTTTTTTAGGGGGTGGATTATTTTATGTAATCCCTCGTAATAAATCCTCATGTATTATATTCTAAGAATTCATCTAGTGTAATTACATATTCCTCAATATTCCAGTCTATTTTTGGGTTTAATAAACATATACAGGCCTATAATTTAGATTTTTACGCACTGACACACATCCAATCTCCCCGAGAGCTTCTTGAAATATCATATAACCTTTATTTACATAGATGCTGATTAAATAGAATGTTACAATAAAATTATCGCATAGGATGTTTGGTATATATACACAACTCCTTTCCGCTCAGATAAGAAAAAAATAAAATAAAAATAAAATAAATTTGATGTCTAAGGAGGGATGGGGTGGACAGGTCGACCCCCCCCCCCGCCCGCCCAGGGCTACGCTTGGAAAAAGAAAACAAAAGGTGACGGTGGAAGGAGGAGGAGGAGGAGATGAGGGAAGGAGGGGGGGGGGTCGTTTAAATATTTGGCAGATGCGCTAACAGGTGAATAAATGATGAGAATAATTGCACAGCTTTCCATTTAAAAAGTCGAAACGTGTGGAAGTTTAACACAGTTTCAGTTTTACCGCCACAGTCACTGTAAAAGTCAGGCTTAATAAATTAAATAAATGGAGCAAAAAAAAAAATTAAAAATAAGTAGGAGAAAAAAAAAATCCTGAAATGTTTTAAAGTATATGTTCTCCTTTTTTTTGTCAATATCCGTGCAAAAGTTTGGGGAAAAAATGCCCCCTTTTTCTTTTTAGTTGCTGCTTTATTAAAAACCACGTCCCCCACCACCCCCCCCCCCTTCATGACGGTCAGTCATCCACCTCGATCTCCTCGTCGTCCTCCGAGAACTCATCCGTAGTTTGGTCTCTGGATGAGGAGGGGGACTGTGGGAAGGCCCGGTGTCCTTGGGAGGTCGGGGAGATACTGGGCGACCTGGCGTCGGGGCCCCCACCTCCCTGGGACTCCTCGATGCTCTCCATGGTGACCAGCTTCTGCAGCGTCTGGGGGGTGATTTTCTTTAACGACTCCACGTCGGCTTTCATCTCCTCCAGGTCCCGCTTGAGTTTGGCCCTGCGGTTCTGGAACCAGGTGATGACCTGCGCGTTGGAGAGCCCCAGCTGCTGCGCGATCTGGTCCCGGTCGGCCGGGGAGAGATACTTCTGGTACAGAAACCTCTTCTCCAGCTCGTAAATCTGGTGGTTGGTGAAGGCCGTCCGCGACTTTCTCCTCTTTTTCGACGTCTGTCTCTGTCCGAACGCGTTCAAATGTTCGCGACCTTGGAAGGAAGGAAGGAAGGAAAGGAAAGGAAAGGAAAGGAAGGGAAGGAGGGAGGGGGTGAGAAGAAAACAAACAAGAAGGAATGAAACAAGCGCTGGATTTACTTTCCTCCCCCCCCCCCTAAAAACTCATCAGCTCCTCTTTAAAACATTTATTTATCGAGTTCCTATAATACGAGACGCGTTTTAACACTAAATCAACATTATTGCTTAAATAAGCAGCAAAAATGAATCTGCAATGAGAATAAAACCTAAATATTGTGGATTAAAAATAATTGTTGACTGATTTTTAGTTGTTGGTGTCCGTGTTTTTTTGGGGGTGGGAGGCCATAACAGCCGTGTCTGTTTGACAGGACGCCGTGTTGCCTGATCTATGGACGCACAACGCCTGATATTTCCTTTTTTCTTTTTCTTTTTTTTTTTTTTTAATGTTTTGTCCTACAGCTGACAGCAAAACGGTCAAAAAACCCCAAGATCAAGCAAGAATTTCAGCAAATTATCTGGTGATTATTGCGCGTGTCTCCCGTTCCAACACAGATTTTGGAGGAAAAAAAACCTCCACGCAAAAGCTCTCATTTCTGTTATTTATTCGCTCGTTATTGCGCTCTGTGTGTCTGCAGAGGATTATTTTTGCGCTAAACCCGCACATTGCCTTTACCTTCCGCTGCCTGGATCACACTGACTTCCAGACCCTTAAACGTTTTGCTGGCCAGCTCTTCCAGCGCGCACAGCGGCGAGGAGGGAGTGGTGATCCCGTTCCTGGTTGAGTTGGTGCCCGTCACCTTCTCCAGCACTCTGGGCGGACAGATACTGGCCACCGACTTCTTTACCGAGGGTTTGTTCAGGATATCCTCGATGCTGAACGGCGTTAGGGGCTTGTTGGAGTTAGCCGGAGGCGGCAGCTGATCCAGGGGAGCGCGTCTCCTCTCCTCGCCGCTCGACTGCAACACAGAACCAGCCTTCATGTCTTTACTGGAGGTCATCGCAGTCGGAAGAAACGCTGCTTCCTACAAAAAGTTAATTATTTCATTCAAATGGTGGTTGTTGTTGTTGTTGTTATTTTTTTTTTGAGGCGTCCACAAAAGTGTTTTCGTGCGCGCACACCCTCCTCTAGATTCTGCACTTTCAAGCCCGAATGCAGCAAACTTAGCTCGCCGGAGAGCGATCCTCCAAAATAACCATGCTTCGAAGTTGCAAAGGCAAGCCGGACTATATTCCTCAGAGAGTCGCGGTTTCTTCTCTCCCAAGCTCCATGTAGATGTTCGCGCAGCCACAGACTGGAGGGGGTGAATCCCTGCAAGGCGAAAAACTCCGTCTGAAGCAGCGAGAAAAAGAAAGGAGCTGCTAACGAGTTATTGTTGATTGGGCGAAGTTCAATTAGAGAAACACTACACTACTTGCTGACCCGCTGCTGCGTCTTAAAGGGCCGGACCATAAGAACTAATTGGACGTGGGGAAGAGGAGGAGTCTGTTGCTGCCGGGGGAGGAAGATTCCCCTGAAATGTTTATGCATCTGTTTCCCTCTGCTGGTGTGTTCTCTCAGAAAAAAAAAAAAAAGGAAGAGCTGATGGGCCGTTAGTAGCAGCAGCAGCATGTTTTTATCATGGAAAAAGTTTGGAGGGAGCACCGAGCCAACGACGGTCTCCAGCCGTGATATTCATTTTGACATTTTCGCGCGTAATTACGCATAGCGGCGTTACGCGTCATGTGCGCTACGGTCTCCGTGTTGCACAGGAATTTGGCTCGATGGGAGCCACAGTGGGCACATTAACGGAGCTGATTTTGAAATTTGTAAAAAAGATTTGAGTATAAATCAACAAAATCCGTCATTGGTCAACAGGACACGTGATGATGACTTTATTTAGTTTTCATGACAGCAGATAAATATTTTTTTTAATCTGAAAATAAAATAACATAAATTTGGAATCCAGGGTTTATAAGATATTATTTTTAAATCACTTTCATTAATATAAGATTTAAAAAAATCCTAAAAATATATTTCTTTCCTGTTTTTTTAGTTTCCTTCTTTGCGTCTTTTTTCTTAATAGAATATAAACCGTATACTTGAATACGACCCTGCAGGTAACCTCTACAGTTACGGTGTAATCTAATGCTGCAGCGTGAATCAAGTGGATAATAAAGGTGACGGCTCAGAGTCTCAGACGGAGAATCTGAATTTCACTGGTGGGGGTTTAGGATGTAACGAGAGAAACGGATTAGAGGGAGAAAACGGGGGACGACTAGGACTCCGAGGAGATCAAGCAGGTACGTCCGCTCGGAGGAAACACACCAGGGTTTCATTTTTAAACCTTTTAAATTGAGCGCATCGCCTCTTTGGTCTTTTCTTTTTTATTTTTTTTTTATTTTAATGCATTTTAAAGATTCCATTTAACCTGTAGGCGCAACGAAAACCTGCAGCTAAAACAGAAAAATTAAAGATCAAACCAAAAACAAAGAAAAAAAAAAAAGCTTCTTTGCAGAAATACTTCAATGCACCTGGATTTAATGTGCCAAATGCTGACATCAACCCAAATGTGAACAAAACAAATACCAGAGAATTTACTAGAGCTTTATTAGATAGAATCTAATTATTCCGACCCGTTTGGATGCAGGATGCCACTACGGACATCGCTGTGCCAACAGGACCATATGGTGACATTGGTTTAGGGACAGAGTTATAAAACAGCAGGAAATTCTATTATCCCGCCTTGAAGGTCCACCCTATGGCTGCTTTGATATATTCCGCGTTTTAATGAAGGTGTAGAAAATTTTCGAAAAATGAATATCACAATATCTCTAAATGTAAAATCATTTTGAATGCATGTAAAATATAAAACAATGCTATTGTTTATTTTTGCACGTGTATCCAAAGGAATTAAAATATTTTTAAATAAATAAAAAAAAATGCAGAAATATTAATTGATAGAGAGTATTATTTTTTCAATTCATTCTAACAACAATATCTTTCATCCTTCCACTATTTGTCTTGCATTTTTCTTCCAGGCCTCCGAGGCCACGAGTAGAGGTGGAAACCTGCTGATTTTATTCTCCTGTTAATTCTATAGATCTGATGTCCTGTGCGTCCAACGCGTGGATTAACCTCAAATCTAATTTTAAAGCAACCAATCCTTCCCTCCCCCTTCTCGACGGTAGCCCAATGGGGCTTTAAGGTCTGAAGTGAAGCAGCTTTATGGTCAGAAAGTTTTTTTTTTCTCTCTCTCTTTCCTTTAATTTGAACGTTAATTAGAAGCAGAGCAGCTGACATCATCAATCATCGGCTCTTAAGGGATCTAATTGGATGATTCGCTCCGCTTTAACCTCCTATCAGTGCCGTGCGCCTCGCCGTAAAAATGCCCCCAATGATGTCAGAGAAACGCTGTTAAGGTTTTTCTCTTTGTGGAGGCACAATTTATCATACATCACTAATTCTGCATTTCGGTTTAGAGACCAGCTCCAGGTAATAAAGGGGAGGGACAAATGCGCACCGCTATGTGTCCTCCTTGAACTCGATAAAAATCAAAGCAGTGGGGAAAACCTCCCACCCGGGAAAGGTCAGCCGTTCTGCCATTAATCACCAAATTAATTCAGAGAGTCCGGAGCGAATATCACGGATTGCTCCGAGTATCGGATTCAGCTTCTGGATTGTAAAAACGGCGATGACAAAGGCAGCAAGTGCAACACTAATGCTGAAAATGTAATTAGTTCTAGAGCTTGAAATGCGCTGCTGGCTGTGCGTCATCCCAGCACCGCGACTCAGGTACGTTTTTTACCGGGATAGAAAAAAAAAAAAAAACAAAACCATCTGTGATGCAATCCAGCTTCATTTTAATGCGTTAAATTCTAATTTGTTGGTTTTTACGCACAAAAAACGAAATGCAAAAATTTGTGAAAGCAATTAGAATATTCTGTGTGCATTCCTGCATATTCTGCTTTAAAAAACAAAACAGAATTTCCTCTTTTAAAAATAAAAATAATTCTCCTCGATAAAAGAGGTAATTATAATCAGTATTTACTGTATATTTAAAGCTAATTTTCGCCAATTTTTACAGGAAAATTAAAAAAAATAAAAGTATTGTAAGGAAAAATAAAAATAGAAGAGAAAATCTTTGAAGGTCACCAGAGAGAAATATTATAATATATATATAAAATACATTATTTGACACAAAAATTAACCTCGCTATTAAATCAGCATCGATGCCACATATCGGGTTAGAACGGATCTTTTAGAATTCTGTCCACGCGCGGTTTTTATCCCCGCAAATAAAGGTTTTTATTTGCGGGTTGAATCGTGATTTCGTTCGTCTGTCAAGGCCGCGCAGGCTGCAGCGCGCAGACAGATCTCAAGACGCAGTGCGTATCCCTGTTTTATGAAACAAAACAGCTGTAAACGCCTCTCAGTATAACATGATACAGGAGAAGGCTGCCCAGGGCGCCTGTGTGTGTGTTTGTTTCTATTCTTAACCGGCCTGTTTCCCCTGGAAAACACGCCGCGCTGCCGGATGAGGGGCCTGATCAAGGTGAGCTCCGGTGACGCGTCCCGCCGCTTCCGTTCAATCCAGGTGGCCCACCTAAAACGTGGAAATTTTTAGGTGAAAAATTTAAGAAAAATATATAGAAATGATGATATGTTTGGGTCGCATAAAAGCTGAAACTTTAATCATAAATATTAAAACGAAAAAAAAAAAATTAAATGAAAAGGAATGTAAAGAAATTTTATTAATTTTTTAAGAAAAAGGGAAAATAATCGATTTTTTTTTTTTTTGTTTTATACTACGGTCACGTGGCATCCCACCTGCTTTGATTGAACACCTCCCTCACTTCCTCCCCCCTCCCTCTATTATGGGGATAATATCGAATTATAGCGCATCACAGTTGATGCCGGTGTCACTCCTCAAGCTCTCTCCAAGCTGTCCCTGAACGCACCATTAGGTGCACAGGTGTTCATCTCCAGGGCGGCTCCGCCCCGTGAGGTGTGACGTCACGGCCGTCGTTCGCTCTCATTGGCTGTTGGCATTCCGTTACACTCGTTTGTTTCAGGTGTTGATCGGATTTCTGGAGGGGGCGGAGCTATCGATGTTAGATCGATATCAGAAATCCAACCTGGATTAGATGTTTCTAGAATTTTAGATCCTTTTTTTTGCAGATCTGTTCATAGAATTTTGTGACATAAACTTATTTGCTGATCAACTGTTGATTAATAATTTTTATCCATAAAACGATGACTGTGCAATATTTAAATAATTTGTTTGGTTAAAATCAAACCTGAAATTGTTTCTTTTACGATCAAATAAGAGAATTTTCTGCAATTTTTTTTTTTTTTTTTTTTGGACAAATCCTGGAATGATTTTGAATCCAGTGATGATTCACTGTTCGATGATCACATGCACATCAAAAATTGAGTAAAAAAAAAGAAAAAAAAAAGTTTATCAATTATTGAGGTAATTCGAAAATTTTTATATCAATACCATCTGCTTGCATCCTGTTTTGTCACCACACGTTATTTCTTCTATCCTAATCGGCATCATTGGAGCAAACTGTACACCCTGAAGAAGGTGATGAAGGTCATCCCATCCAACGGACACCCGCTCAGCCGCTTCCTCTCCTACTTTAACCCCCCCAACCTCTTTAAGGACTGACTGGTCTGGAAACAAAGCTCCAGCAGAGGCTCTATGGCTTCATTTTATTCCATGGATATCACACGCTCCACCTCTATCCCCCCAGGTTCTCCGGGGAGGGGGCCGTGGTTGTCCTCTCTGCTCTCTAATGGGCCACTGGGGTCTATTTAAAACCCTGTAGGAGGATACGTGGAGGCCTTAAGCAGGATTACAGCATTAAAGCTGAACGTTTCTACTGTTTGACTCTTGATTGGCTCCATTACGGCGTAATTAGCTCGATGACTGGAGGACCACAGCGTGGAATCTGATATATTGGCTTTATATGAGTGTGTGAGTGTGTGTGTGTGTGTGTGTGTGTGTGTGTATGTGTTGTTAAAGAAAGCTCGTCCAAAATGAGCAATCAAATGAATCCATCTTTATTTTTTTTTTTGAAAACTGCCTTGCAGCATGGAAAAAAAAAAGAGGTACTGGTGCTAATGGATTATGTTCGCTTTCATTTCATTGGACGTGAAGATGCAGATGTTTAAATTTCTGATTGATTGATAATAATCGATAACATACACACACACACACACACACACACACACACATGACACTAAACGAGGCTCGAAAGTGGATCCATTCGTTCAACATCAAAAAAAATGAAGGATGCCTGTGATGCGCTGAGCAAAGCGACCAGAGATGTGCTACGAATGATGCTTTTCATCCACTTTGCAACATTTTGGCTTAAAAGCAGAAAATAATTATTGGTTTTATTGTGGAAAAAAAAAAAATTCTGCCGCCAATAATGAGATTATTCTTTTTAAAACACATCACAGGCATCACCGACAGACACGTCTCCACACGTCGTATAATTGGAGTATTGACATTTTGTTTTGCAATCAGAACAGAACGCACGCAGCGGAATTATGAGATGTATTAGTTCCACAGTTTTACTCCTTCAATGAGGCGAGAAAACGTTTCACTTTTTTTGGGGGGGGGTTGGGGGGTGGGGGGTCGGATCAGGACTCCGTCTCCTCGCCGTTCACCTCCTGACAGATGAAGACAAATGCTGCAGAGAGCGCCCCACGTTCCGAGGCGCCTTCGGACGAATTCATCACTTGCAATTCTATCCTTGTCCACTTGGGCGCCTTTAGGGGTTGGGGGGGGGGTCCCCAGACGTAATGAGGGGGCGCGTCGTCAAACTCTCTTTTACGAGCTCCTTGAAACAAGAAAAACATAAATGACCAAGTGAAGCCACCTCTCTGGAGGAGGAGGGGGGGCGTTTTCTTTAGATGGTATGCCCCCCCCCCCCGACCTCCTTGGTCACCCTTCTACCGCTCCTCCTCTCCCTCCTTACATCAGGATTTCATTAAATGGTGAGTAGCATCCCCCCCACCCTCCTATATCCACTCCACTCCATCACCCCCCCCTTCCATACCCCCCCTTTTCGCTATCCTGCACCACTTTGCTCCCAAACCAAATGAGGAAATGGGTCGTCTGGTGGCTGACAGACCCACGGCTTCAGCCGTAAAGATAAACGACCCGAAGTATTAAAGTTTAACACGTTGACTAAACCCACCTGATCTGTGGCATTAATGCTACAAATATCCATCTGTGGAAAAAGGGGGGGTTGGGGGGTGACGGGCTGGGGGGGTCTGGAGAGGTGACGTGGATTCGCAGGACAGGGGAGTAATAGTCGGGCATCGGGAAGGTCAAACCACCTCCAGAGGGAGAAACAAATCCAACCATGAGAAGAAGTTTGCAGAGATGTGTAAAGGCCATCAGCTGTAGGTCAGATTCAAAAGAAGAAAAAACTTTATTTATATCTATCTTTTAAATAAAAATGTCCGGATGCAGATATAAAAAGATTCGTCATCTCCTGTGACCTTCAGCCAGGAACTGAGGTCATCCTTTAAGTATATAAATGATGTGATGGCAGTGGTCGCTTCATCATTTTGTCCTTTTATTACCGCTGAACCAACCCCAGGAGGGGATGAGGAGACGGGATTTTCTGTTATCTCCTATTTAAAGGTCAAAGGTCAAATCACAATGTAGTGCTCAATCAATATCTAAAAGGATGGGAAACTTCCAGGATTTTAAACATTTGTCGACGAGCGTTCATCCTCCTCCGCTCGGGGGAAAACGTTCAGCTGGGCGTCAGGAGATAAACGAAATGGGAATCACGTTCAAATCGTATTTAAGTGTTGTAATTGTCCTCATTTTGTGTTTCAGCAGCATGTGATTGGCCACGGTTGGTTGTTTGATGCTCTTTAAAAGCCTTTAAATTGGCCCTTTATAAATGAACAATAAACAGTCACAATAAACAGTCACACTCCAGCAATTTGTGAATTCTATTATTGCCTCTCTGTGTGGGAGGCAGGCAGGAAAAGTTTCTCGCTGATGATGTGCCTTTCTCTCTTTTAATCTGTTATATAATCATTTTATTGTATATTTGATATTTTCATTTAATATTTCATAGAGTCTATGGCAAAAACTTTTCAAATGATGCATGTGAAGCTAATGGATGCTTTATTACACATTATAACATGTTTAATAACACGGTAATATAGTGTTGTAATGTTAATATAGTGATATCTTGAAGATTCCTTTCATCAGTAAATGTAATTTGTCACATGGTACAAAATTACATAACTTTAAAATCATTAAACCTTTTAAATGGTTGGGCCTTTAATAAAAATAGCTGATAAGAAGAGAAATATAATGCATCATTTCTTTGTAAATAATAATTTTAAAGAAGAATTATATTAATTCACCTCAAATGAAAGCTCTTGCATGAAAAAAGAGGAATAAGGAAGTGACTTTTTAATATATAAATTCATTTTGTCTTCCTGGTGTGATCACATGACCTCTTCCTGGTCAACCGTGACCCACATTCTGACCCCTCCTGAACCCCACACATACTTGGATTTTTCAAGTATTCTCCATGCACGTGTTTATTTAAGCAGACGTTAAATTAAAAAGTGAGATTTAGTAGCGTGGAGAAGTTAGACTTCATCGCCTCAGAATCCTTCCAGCAGCGACTCCAGTTGTAAAGATGATTTGTCGACGGTCCCGGTGTCCGTTTCGTCGGCTTGGACCACCACACGGACGAAGGCGGGGCGGACGCGACATGCCAGAGGTGTTAATCACGTCCAAAACAAAAGGAATATTCTCTTCTCTGAGCCAGAAATGACTAGAAATATGAATTACAGGCTGCAGGAACCGCCTCGCACCTCAGCAGGATAAAGCAAACACTAACACTCCTATTTGGCTCAGTTCTGCTGCACTTCTTAGAATAACGAATGCGTCCTCTGCACTGATGAAATATTAGCTCTTAGGTTAAGTGTATCAGAGGAATAGTGCATTTAGCCAGCTATTAAATCATTATTATTTCCTTCTATTCTTCACAGGAGATTTAATGTTCCAGGAGAAATTCATTTTTTCTGGTGAAATTGAAAAAGTAATAAGTTGAAAACTAAAATATTTAGCCCTATGATGTCATTTTTCCTTTTTTTTATTTTTTTAACCATGCATATCACCGTAGCTTAAGGGAAACTGTCAGAACTAGTTGCTGATGACAGAAAATATAACAGAAAAATAACAGACAGACACCGGAAAGTGTGATTCTTTCATCGAATTCCATTCTGATTGTGTAGATTTTTTTATTTATTCGTTTTGCACGTCTGAAAGCGGCGATAAAACACAAAGCAGAGCTTTAGACAGTCCGGCTTTCAGCGTAGAAAAAAGAAAGTTATGGCGTTTTAGCTATTTATTCATTTTTCATGAGGCTCTTTTGTCTGGTTCTCCTCCCCTGAGATCAGACTCTCACGCTTTTCTTTTTGGCCTCCTTCATTTCTCATGCTGACAGGAAAACAGGACAAATAGCGATAGGAAAAAGATGTCAGGTGAGTATAAATATTAAAAAGGAGGGAAAATCCACAGCGAGGTCTTGGCCTTGTCCTTGTCTATAACTTATTTTCTCGCTGTGGTTAATAAAGACTGGATGAATCCACGAGTTCGAGTTTCGTTCGACTCAACTCCTCTCGAGGTTTTTAACCGAATAGGATCACAAACATTAATTTCCATTAAAATCTAAAGCGCTTAAATAGGTTTTCTTGCTGTGTGATGGACGTTTTTTTCCTTCCTTAGTAACTCAAACGTTCATAAAACACCCTGTCTGCCCACGTGAATACAGATCGCAGTGAGACACACACGCATGCATTCACCCTCCTGCTCATGCCCATTCACTTCCTGTGTGATTGAATTTCCTGCATGAAATTTCTGTATTTCCTTTGTTTTTTACCTGCGATTTTACAGCCTCACCTTGTTTTCCATGAAGCTGCAGCCCTCGCCCATGTGAGCGATTATTTAACCTGATTAATAAATCAGTAATTAGTTCTAATCACCACTGGAACGCTTGGGTGTTTTTTCAGGAAACCAAATGCTTTCCACCCCTCACACGTTTATAATTACACCTGAACAGAATTGGAATTCTTTCTTTTTATTCCGGTAGATGTTTCTGGTTTGGAGAGCCAAAGAAACTTTAATTTCAGGCTGAAACCAGGAGGAAAGAGGAGGAAACTCCTCACACTCTTGTTGGAAATGCGGATATATATCCACGCAGATCGGCTCACATTTTCAACCTGCCTCAGTTTCCTGTAGGAATAGATCAGAGGCGTGTGGACATCCCTTGTTACCTCCATCTAAGAGATGTTTTTGAGGAGGAGGGAGGAAGAAGAGTCCTGTAGGTCTTGGTGGAGATCTGGATCAGCATCTGAATCCAGGATCAGTGTGAGATGGAGATGGAGATGGACTCGCTTAATTACTCTGGATGTAGTCACCAATATTTTTATTTATAGGGCTCACAAAGAGAATGGCCACTGTGGGATAAAACATAAATAATTCTGCAAAAAGCATCTCCGATTGTTCCCTTTCAAAAATTTTTGCCGGAAATTAAATATCAATATTCTTGCATAACTCTCAAACTCCCAGTTATATCTGTCCTCTGTTCAGGAGTCACATCATCAGAGTCAAAACATCCCAGAACGTTCGCTTTTCGGCGCGTGTAACTCCTCATCTAGTCCGTCCCAGGTTCCCACCCTGCAGACGACGGCGATTTATTGAGAAAAAGCAAGCAAACATCCTGCTGATTATCTGGCCTTATCTCCTCGACCTCTGTGCAGCTCGAGTCTTTCATCATCTCGTGTCCAGATGTGGAAACGTGGGTCTGAACTGACCGCTCAGCCTCAGCGATTGGAACTCGACTCTTTGGGATTTCTGCAATGAATTACTTTTATCTTTGAGAATATAAATCACAAGACCAACTTTCTACGCGTGTGATGTCATATCCTCACCTTGATCGTACCTGGAGCATCATTTTATTGCTAAATATTGATTTTTTTTTTTTATTGGATAGGGATGTCTTATTTATACCTGTAAGCAAAAATACATATAGGATCAATTTGAATGTGAGAAAGCCAGATATTCCAATCTTTATTTTCTACTCTGTGACTTTGGAAACAATAAGCAGGATAAAAAAAAAACAAAAAAAAAACCTTCCAAACTTTCAACACATCAGTCTTTTGGTGTCCCATTTTTGCTTCCAGAGGATCGACAGTCTGTGTGCAGCGGCCATGGCGCACCCCCTCAATGACCACATCCGCCATAAGCAGCCGGAGATGAAACGATATGGAGATTATCGGGACAAAAAGCCTCCCAGCTTGTCACGGGATGCAGAGCGTATTGTACATCCGCATGTATTGAACACAAACCTGTCACCGTCTGTGACAGCCCCATTCATCACGCACAAAGCCAATCCTGTCAGCGGCACAAAGCGCTCTATCTGTCCCTCCTCCCTCCCCCCATTCTAAGTGACAGCACTGAAATGAACATTAGGACACCCCGGGTGTGTATTCAAATGATTTGTTTTTCCACCTCCCACTGAAGCCAATTTCTAGAAGCTAATAAACCTGGGAATTATTCCATCTAAAATAAATAAATAAATAAATAAATAATTTCAAACCCAAGGTAAAGTCGACTTCTTTTGGGGAAGAATAATCTGGTCGAATCAGGGATTACTGCCCACGTCAGTCGAAGGTAGAGGTAGTAATGAAGCCGGTTCAGGTTTTCTAAGCTGTCTGGTTGGTGTTAAATTTACAAACTGGAACATAGTCGCTGTGCAGATGAGCAGATTTTATAATTTGATCACTTGGGATGCATCTCAAGGGTCAAAATGAGGTTTTCATGATGACACTATTATATCAGGATCAATATTTTAAACCAGTTTTGTGCATGCATCTGTAATCCCTGATGAAGCCACACAAATTGGTGATTTTGGGAATAAAGCGCTGATATATTATAATTTGTTATTTAGGGTCTGCATGTTTTTGATGATTTGCATTTAAAGCAAGAGTTCCTTTGTGAGATTAATTTTGATTATAAAAAAGTCATTGTTTTATTCAGATTTTGACTCCATGAATGACAAAAAAAAATATTTTAATCCTTTAAAGACTGAAAATTGAAATAATTGCAAAAAAAAAAAAAAAAATCAACTTTTTGGGAAAATAAGATCCAATGTAACCTTCTGACAAATGTAAAAAACATGATAAAAAGTTGTGTATGAGCTTTAATTTGTATAATTACAACTGAATCCAGAATTTTTTCAAATGGAAAATGACACATTTTTTCTAATTTGCATGCAAAAAAGCATGTTTTCCGCCAAATTTTGTCAAATTTATGATGTAGAAGCATCAAAATCCTGAAAGGCCACGTGGATCAAATGTGATATGTTTGGCTTTAAAGGGTTAACCCTTTTCTCCATGCAGAATTTTCTGCATTCATGCCGACAAATAAACCAACCAGACTTATCCTGCACGATTCTGTCTTTTCTGAATGTTTGTATCCGTCCTTCTGGTCCATCCACCTTCCTTTGTGTCCCGTTTGCACGTGTGCAGCCTGTTTTTTTTTTGTGCGTCGTTGTGCGTTTGTGTGCATCCTGAGTCAGCAGAGTTCCAGTAATTACCCATGGATCCAGCAGGAGAGGGGCTCTGCAAGCGCTGACAGGGGCAGCATCATCTCCTGAGCGTTCCAAGGGACCGCGGACTGCAATAACGCCACTCAACAGGCCCATCACATTGATCCACATCACATCCCCACACAACTGCAAGGACCTAACCTATTTATGCAGCAAACAACAGCAGCGGGCTAATAAAACAACTCATCGCAGTGTGTGGATGTAATCCGATGAAGTGCCTTCTTAAATAACGCCTCTCGTACCGCACGCAATATCGGGTAAAGAAACTCTGATGAGCGCAATAAGCCGCTGCAATAACAAAGTCATAAAGAATGTATGAATTCAGGCAGAAATCGAGCGATCGGCGCTGACAAGCTCTGACAAAATGTTCCGTTCGCTTTTCGTCACTGTCCTACAAAACTGACAGGCCGCGGGTTTCTGAGCGACGACCTCATCGATGGCGTCGTCCCACAAACCTCGTCAAAAACGTACGACGGACGTCGAAACCTCAGCCAACAAAAGTTTTTCTTGCTTTCTTTCTTTAATTTTTCTTTTAAAGCACATGGGTCAAACTCAAGGCCCCGGGGGGGGGGGGGGCAAATGTGGCCCTCCAGATCATTTTATGTGGCCCGTGAGAGCATAAAATGTCAGTGGCTAAAAAATAAATAGCACATTTTTGACCTATGAACAAAAAATACATTTCCCGCAATGCAGAAATTAAGTTTATTTTAACTTTGACAAAAAATGAAAGTTAATGTTTTTATATTCATTTATTCACTTGGATAGTTTGATCCTTGATTGATGGAGTTCTGTGGGTTTAATAACCTGACAAATTAAAAGGATTCATGTTATAACAGAGAAACAAACATGTTTGTAATGTTTGTAACTTGAATAAGTAAGTTATTGAACTTACAGATTAGTTACATTTGTTACATTACATTGATGATGCTGATGTGGCCCTCGGTTAAAGAAACTTCTTTAACAAAATCATTTTTCAAAATAAAACACAAAACTTCATTTTCCCGATTAGATCCACTCATGGAAACGTCAATGAACTTGTACGTTTAAACAATCAGGCTTGTCGCTTCCCTGTGGATTAATTTGGTTTGTTTCATGAGTGCTATTTTTGAAAATGACCGAGATGCATTTTATTTTGTAGGGTAATAAGAAAAACATCAATTAGTAGAAGGAGGGTGGTCTATTCTGTAGTTTATTATCATGCTTATCATAAACACGCCTGCTAAGCTATTGGAGGAAGCTCATTTGGAAGTCAGTGCACTTTTTCCCCCTAGTGAGCACCAACCCCCCCACCCCCTCCTTGCCCTTCCCCCTCCTCCCACACGTGCTTTTATTTTTAATTAACCTCTCAAAGATACTCTGTTGTTGCTTCCTGTGTCTGTGCCAGCGAGGTTAATGATTTCACCGGTCCGGGGAGACGCTGCAGAGGACAGATCAATGCACCTCAATTCCCCGCGCCTCATGTTCGGTTTCACTCGCCGGACCTCAGTGAAAGGAGCAGCGGCCGGTCGTGATTGCACGGCGGCGCTTCCCTCCGACACGTCTGCAGGATTCTGCATGTCAACCTCACAAACATGTACGTGCATGGCTAATTCATACGCATTCCGGCACGCACACGTGCATCAGCATTCAGAACATTCAGCGTGAGATGACAAATATATATATATATATATATATATTAAAAAAAAAGGAGATTGGAGAAGAAATAAAGTTCAATTTGTGTGACGGGTTTTTAAAGTGATTTTACAGAAGTGAGCTGGGGGAATAACCTTGGGAATCTTCGCCGTTGCCCTGGAGACGAGGTGATTTTTTTTTCCATATAATGAGACGGGAGACGCAGCGTCACAGCTGGCGAGCAAAAAAGTTTGCGAGGAAACGACCAAAATGCGATTATATACGGAGCAGATTAGAAGCAGTTTTACATTTTAAATAAACACCACTCCTGTGATCCGTCAATGAAAAGGGCAGAAAAACAGACTCTAATTAATTGCAAATTTGTCGATACGTAGTTGAAAACCGTGAGGCTGCGTTTACTGATTTACGCCTTCATCGACTTCCTGTCGAGGCAGGATGTTTATTTTTAACTATTGACCCAGAGGTAATGACCACCACTTCTGGGAAACGGCAAGAAAGTCGGTCTGACGACAAGTTGAGCTGCTTGTATTTGAATCCAGACGTGAGGCCTTGCTTTGGGTGGACTTTCCTCGTTCTAAAACTGTCCTAAAACCAGCCACACAGGTGAGGTAGGACTATGTGATGACCTGTTGACCCGCCCTGGGTGTACAAGCTCCAAGTCAGCAGATAGAGGCAAATATTGTCACGTTAAAGTGATGCTAATGATGTATTTTTCATTGGCGAGCGCGTTGGGTTCGCCAAACACGGTGGGAGGAGCTAAAGAAGCCTGGTTTCTGCTAGCAGTTCAGAAAAGACCAAATATGGAAGTACCGCCGCTCACCAGTGGTGTCGCCAGAAACAACAATTTGGTTTCGGAAATTTGGAAACGATTTTCCATATACGTTACCCGAGTCCGACGGGCTGCATTCCTGCAACTCCGCGGGGGGGGAGCACATTTGCCTTTTCTAAAACAATAAAAAAAAAAAAAAAAAGATAAATCAATGTTAGCTGATCTGACAAAAAGCCGCGCATTTCAGAGTAGTTGAGCTCACGCTCACGCTTTTAAGACTATCTTTGAACGCGGACGGTGACGGCTGTGAAGCAGCGTGTGATAGAGCCGTCGAAGCGGCGGGGTGAACTTGGCGTCCTGACAAGAGGACGGCGGCTCCCTGTTGAGTTCATCTCAGCACGTCTCCACGACGATCTGCGAAACACTTAGTCTTCCACTCGCAGTAACCCCGTCCTTCTCTCGACACCCTCGCTCCCTCGCTCCGCCCCGGTATGTAACATCGCTCTGAGGGGAGACGGAGCAGACGTACGTAATCAGAGCCTCAACTGCATCTCCATCAAGACTGTCACTGCCCTGCCCGGCTCGCGGACACCTTTCAGACATCAAAACTGCCCCAAGGCGAGGCAGTCGGCACGTTGGAAACATCACGTTGACGATGCTGCGGGTTTGCGGAGCGTCGGCTCGGGATCTGACCCGACTCCACGCTGGGATGTGTTCATATTTGGATGTCTCTATCTGTGGAAAATTCAACCCTTCCCCACTTCGGCCTCTTATCCCCACTCCCCCACCTCTTATAGTGCAATGCTGGCAGCCAGGATGCATCAATCACTGCACACCAGGGGGATGACATCAGAGCACATTGGCAGGGCTATCTAAGCAACGATAGGAGGGTGTTTTTTTTTTTTCCTTTTTTTTTTTTTTGGAGGGCTAACGGAGATAAATAGAACTCCTCTCAGTTCCATCGTTCTCCGTGAGAACTTTGTCTTTATCAAGGCTGGAGGACGACAAGTCAGACTTGTGTCCTCAGCTTTTGGCGCCCTTCTCCAAGTTTTCTTCCCCATATTTGGCCGCCTGTCATTCGTTTTCATCAACCCGGAGCTCTGTTGTTTGACATGCCCCGCACCTCGTGTCTCTTTCACCAGTACGAGTAAAATTTAATGACCCAACTAGAGCAGAGTGATTTCGTCTACGCTCAATGCAATCTTGGAAAACCCAACGCAACGATCAATCAATACTCCTTAAGAAATAGTCTGCAAATGTCACCCATCGTCATCGGGAGATTCTCCTCCAAACCTGAACGCTTCAGTCAGAAGCTTTTTGATTTATCGATGATTAATAAAATAACATCGAAACGTTTAAAGAGGCTGTAATGTCCATAAATGGTGAAAAAGGCACTTTAGTCTTTTTTTGTTATATACATTTTTTCGTAATATACGACTTACTCTTCCTGCGTAGAGTCTCTGCACCGGAATAGAGGAATATTAACCTGAACTGTTTCTCATACAGTTAATCTAAAGAACGATTATAACACACCTCTCCAGCTTGACTGACAGAGGAGAAACCGATACGGGGGGGGGGGGAAATCTGGTTCTGCTTTTGCCCCTAGTTTCTCCTTTTGGCCGGCGAGAGCCAATAAATCCCACATCCAGAGCTATTAGATTGACAGAGCTGAGCGCCGTTTGATGTTCTGATGTCGGAGAACAGGCTGCACATTCCAGGGGCCAAATGCAGTTTGGCTGTCATCAGCAGGCCTAGTTTTTGGACGTCGTTGGCATGCATGTCAATTATCCATGCCTTTGGCAATTAAGCGTCCCAGATAAGCATTATCTGTCCACCTTTTCACCTGTGCCAAAAATCTGCACCATCAGCATTGGTGGAAGTTACCGTTAGAGGATGTCTCGATATTGTTGGAAATGTATTTACGAGATAAATCGTTTAAAGGAAAGCAAAACTGTGTGAGATCAGTTTAAAAAAAAAAAAAGCGACAAAAAAAAAAGCTACTCCATGAAAAATACTCCATGACAAAGAGGTGGAGGAAAACAGAGGAAGTCTTGTAATTTGGAAAAACAATCGAGGAAAGATAAATCTTTTAAAGATAAACTCTTGAGAGCAGAGATGATTGAACACACGTTGCGATCTCTGATAAAGGAAATCTAGAATCCGCATTCAGCGATTGTTAATGTCGTATGACATCATGTATAAAATCTGAGGTTTTACAAAATACATCACGTCCCGTAAAAGGAGAGAAAAAGACACTTTGTCCTCAAAAGTAGGAAGTTTAACTCTTATAGTCCGAGCTGGACAGCCTCAGGGGTAATAAATTACCCTCTAAAGTACGCCGTTGAGGGTTTAAGTGCGGAGAAAAGGGCCAGGGGGAAAAGGGAAAATTGCGTTCCTTGGTGACCTACAAACTCTTAACCCCTGGCCTGAGTCCGGGGTGCCTCCCCAAGAGCACTCAAAAAAAGAAAAGCCGGAGTCAAACATTTGGACTTTTGTCTCGGTGACCTTGACGCGTGTTGTCACCCCAGGTACTCGCCATTCCCCTCCATTTCTACACACCTGGGGGAGGGAAAGAGGGAGATAAGGGTAGAGACGAGAGCTACTGAGGACGGATAGTCTTGGTGATTAAAATTAAACACACCCCAGAGGAATTTCTCCCTGATTCTCCGAATTACTTTTTTTCTCTTCCCCTCCTCTTCCTCTGCTCTCAACCGAAGACGGGAGAGGTAGTGAACGACTGAGAGACATGTTGACAAGAGGGCGCTAAGTGGACTTGAGTTATGGGCAGTTGGGCGATGTGTTTGTTTAACCATCTGGTAGCAACTCCCTCTGTTTTGTGATGGAGTGCCTGTGGAGGGAAGGAGTCCAGTCCCCAACACGGATGAGTACGTACGCGTCCGCCGAGGCAAGAGGAAGGACGACAGTCGGGATGAAAGATGCACGAATGAGCTCATCTCCAAATGACAAAGCATTGAGCAAAAGCGTTAGCCTTCAGCTCAGATCTTAAGTTTTTTCTCCAACAACGTCTTTGTGCATTTTCTGTTGGGTTTTCATGACTAAAATTAAAAAAAAAAAAAAAAAAATTCTGATTCTGGAAACTCCCGTGGATAAAAGTGGGAGTTTTAAAGAATCCTGATCTGCATCCGTTGAGAGACTAGCGAAAGAAAGAACCCAACTTGTATTTTACCTCCGTGAAGGAGGTCATGTTTTTGTTGGAATTGCTTTGTTTGTCTGTTGACAGCATGACTCAAGTCGGAGGAGTTTTTTTTTTTTGTACAGATAAGTTTATTAGTCAGTCATTTCTTTCCTTTTGTCACCAGGTCGTCGATACGAAGAGAAAAAATGTTCGTCTACTCCCTTTTCGATGTAAAGTCTGTTTCACTGCCAAACTTTGCCTGGGAAAATGTAAACATAGAGTCTTCTGCTGTTGGGCTCCTCACAGAATCATCAATATTAAATCCTGACTTCTTCTTACCAGTTAAAAAAACATTACGCTGCTCTGGAGAAAGAAATCAGCGGATAAATGCACACCCGGAGGAGGCTATTGGTTCCATGTCTTCTCATTTAATCAGGTGTGCGTTGGAGACTTTGTGCAGTCCGATTCTTCTTCTCTTATGTAAGGATTTGTTCATCTTTACCAATTACACGTGCGATGGCAGTAACCGAATTAGGCGCCTCTTATTGAGGCGGTGACATGGAGTTCTGAAGTAATTACTCCTCCTTTTAATAACGCACCCGGCAAATTCACTTTTTAATCTCGGCGTCCTGAATTATTCAGCAGCTGTTTCTCCCTTCTAGCCAAAACGCCGGCCGCCGCTAGACAGGCATGAAATGTTTCCTGACACGAAAGCAACACCCATGAATGTTCAAAAAATAACTACAGACTTTAATAAATTTAGACCAGTCGTGAAAAAAAAAAAAAAAAAAAAAAAGTTCATAGAAAACAAAAGTGAACACAGCTGTCTGTGTGGTTGTAAATGAGCGACAGCGTCTATGAGAATCTGTCATCCATCTGTTTTGGTGAATTAATGTCAGATTTAAAATCTCAAGATTTCATTTATTTTTAGAGCTGGATTTCAAAGTCTGTTCAAAGTCAAAACCTGTTCGGTTTAATCTGGCTTCATTTGGAGACGCTGGGTGATACAGCTAATGATCCATTATTGATTATGGAACATACCAGGCTCCATGCAGATAATATTATTTAATCAGAAACGCTATTTTTTTTCCTTTCCACGTTTCTCAAGAGAAAAAGAAAGCAGATATTTCTTTTTTTTTTTTATTTCAATTTTCAATGCACAGAAGGATGCATGAATCTACCGATGGCTAATTTAGCTAAAGAAAAGCTAACTAATGTTGGACTCTCATCCAATCCGTGTTTGCGTTATATTTTCATGGTGATATGTTGCAGAAAATAGTTCCTCCACAAACCTGCCCACAACAAGGTCTGTGAGCTAAATAAAGCATCAGGGTTATGATTTGTGGAAACATTGCTAAGCTTTTCCAGATGTATTACTCTTTTTTCTTTCTTCTCCAAAACATTTGAGCAATAAATTCCACTGTGGGATAAATATTATTTTGAATATGTGTGCGAATTGTTCCCTTGACAGCTGTTGATAGCAGGAAGTAAAACCCTCCATTGTTTTTATGAAAATGCTTCCACTTCAAGGCTTATAACCGCCCTACAAGTTGAACCGGTTGGCGCCAAAAGAAAACACAAACAAGCCGGGAGAAAACAACCTTATAAAATGTTTCCCCTTTCACTTCTCAAGAAAACACTACGTTGACACCAAAGCTAATAAAAACCGTATCACGCCTGCGGAGAAAGAGAGAGAGAGAGAGAGACCCCGACGAGTTAAGAATCGGCAATCACTGCGCATCGACCCTCGGTGAAGTTGGAGAGTTTGGATCGATGAAAGTCATTCTCTAACGGGGGCGAGATTGAAGTTGAAAATCCTGATTTTCTTTTTTTTTTTTTTTTTTTTTGCTTTGGCGCCTCGTTCTGGCTTCACCTCCTCCATCCTGGAGAAATGTCAGGAGAACAATAAATGTATAAAAGGTCAGCGGCGTACTAACAGACCCTTCCAATGCTCTCTCAGTGCATTTGCTGTTGGCTATAGCCGAAGCGTCTGGGCAACAGCGCTGACATTTGGTTTGTTTTTACACCATGTCGGGTCCCACATAGTTGTAGCTCCTAATAATGTCAGAGGGAAAGATCTCGGGGCAGCTTGGCTTTGATTATTGCTACCGTGCAGGAACAGGAATTGCGCCATGACTCATATCTACTGGTGAAAAACACAATCAATACATGAGGTAATGCTTTTAAAGCTTGATTTGTAGTCGTTTCTAGATGTTTTACTCTTGCATGCATGATGATCTTTGCAGAAAATGTGATGTTTCTATATTATCTGATGCCACATTTGATCAGGAACGCACGTCAGTCCATCTTCTAGTTTTCTTTTCGATAAAACATGACAGAAAATGCTGAATTTCAGTTAGAAGCAACTCCTTAAAGACAATAACTCGCGTTTCGGATGCAGATTTGAGCGTACAATAGAGTCATCCATAATCCATCATCCTACTGCGATCGTATGAAGATGTCAAACCCTACCGAGGCTACGACCTCCGAACTCACTCAGCGACCGTGCAATGCTCAAAAAGAACGACAGAAAAGTCCCGTAAGAACCGTAATGACAGATCAGACGACGTACACGCTCATCCCTTTGAGCGGGTCACACATCATAAATTACTCTTTAAGTTGTGTTTTCACACGCGATCCTTCCTCTATCCCACCGTTATCCTTCGGGGGTCTGTCTCGGGTCTGTCTGAGACTATTCTTTGCCCCTCGGATCAAGTGACTCCATCAAAAACCACTCGGGTGCAGGTTAATAAAGTTTGAATCTGAGGCGTGGAAATTGTCGATTTGCCTTGGCTGGGTACTCTGGAGGTGCATGGATGGAGAAGTGGTGGGTGGGTGGGTGGGGAGAACACAGTTGGGTGACTCAATTGACACTCCTTCCAGGGTCAGAGGTTAATGAATGATTATTTCTCTCCCCCAGCAGGCATTGCCCACTCTCCCGTGGCTGGACGGCTGAAAGAAACTCAATTTAGGCCACGTAAATCCCATGGAGATAATTTGCGGTGATTTAATCAGCTCTGAACTGATTGCTGCGGACAAGGCAAACATAACCAAGAGGAATTGGTTTATTGATCCTCCCAATAAACACAACGACTCGCAAAAAAAAAAAAAAAGGATTCAATGGGTGTTAATCCATCGAAAGTGTTTAATGATTAGCGATTACGGCTCGTTATGGGCGAAGGTCCAGCCTTCAGTAGATGTAAATGGATCTCATTTACGCATTGCAGGTAAGTTGAAAGCGTTCAAACAGCTTTGAAACACATTATTGCGTGAAACTGTCGGCGGGTGTGACCCCCCAACTCAAATCACTCCTCACGACTCCTGACCCGGAACGCCGCTCGCGGAAAACTTGCCAAAAAGCGAAATGAGAAGAGCGACAAGAGTTCAGGATAGATTTGATTTCACTCTGGGCCCAGGTGCGCACGTTGGACTTGCCACGAACCGTACCGAAAGACCGGGTCGTCCTGTCCGGAGCGGCGTTATTTATACCCGCCTTTGGAGGCTGCGTGACGATGGGATCGCCAACACTTAAATCAGAAGTGCATAGGAAGATATATTCACGTTACAACTGTGTGCAAACCTGATCCCTGGATGGAAAAATTTATATATTTAGTTACAGGCAAAAAAAGAGGATTTAATGCACACAGTCACACATTTGTTAATTAAGAACGTCCAGGTTTTACACTTTAACTGTTTAAAATCTGCAAATCAAATCGTGCAAATCAAACTTATTTCGCTGGAGACGCACGATCGTGCTAGTTGAAGTAGCACGATGCTACGTGATTCTGACAGGATGAACCTTCCCTTCCAGGTCGTAACCAGTTCTCATTTAAGGAATGCAAACTGCAGCTTTGAAGAAGATGAGAAACACACTCTCCACTGATGCAACTCCTCTTCTGCTGGAAAAAGTCCTGATAAATTTGGATGAAATTGTTTTTTGTTTGTTGTTCTGGCCATAGTAGGCTGTTTGCTGTCTGTATACATGATGAAGGCTGGTAGGAACTGTAACAGCTAGGCAGGAAGTGGGCTCTTGTTGTCCTATATTTATATTTGTACATTTATATAAATATTTATATGACAACGATAGGAATGAGTTTCCACTTTGGAGACCTTTTTCCAAAAAATTAGCATTTTTATTCTCCGAAAATGCCATTAAAAAAATGCAAGAAAACTTTTGTGTTTGGGTGGAAACATCCGTTTAGGTCAGTTTATTTAATCTGAATTTGATCGTACTGCTATGTCTCATCCCCTACAGGGCTCAGTCCCCCCCCCCCCCAACAAAAAAATCATCATTGAAAACATCTAAAAATAAATTCTTTCCTATGGAAGACGTTTAATTTATGACCGTAAATGTGATCCGCATGTGTTCGTTAAATCCCTGATTGCTTCGGTACGTTTCAGAGCGAATCTAACCTCTCCAAAATTTTGTGCCGCGGCTCAAAACATTTGTCTGAACCGGCGTTAGAGAAGAGGGGGGGGGGGGGACTTCATTTCTCACATTGGCGGTGGACAGTTGTCCTTTGGGTTAATGGCTCACCGAAGACCTGAATCAAACCCAGATGAAAGCGACCTAAAGGGTCCTCATTTTTCCTCATTAATCATCCTTGTTTTCTTTAAAGTGATCTTTTCACCCTGTTTTTAAGTACCTGTCTGTTTTTTTGGAAAAGAGCTCGTCCCAGGGTCCAAGGGGCCAAATGGAGGGCCCGTCCGATCCCCGGCTCCCTCCTCCCAAGCGGTCCCAGGAGCTCTGAATAAGGCCCCCAGGTTTAATGGCTTTTGTAATGGCAAATTATAAGCCGCTACAAGGGTAAGATTAATTGAAGGGTGGTCTCGGGCCGCTGGGCTCGGGCTGCGGCGTAACTTGAGACTTTGGCGTCCGTCTTTGTCGACCGAAGGCATCAGACATTCGTGAACTCTTGTGACACGGCTGTTTTACCGGAGACCTATATTTTGTTTGCCCGGAGGGGCCATCTGACTTTTTAAAAAAGAAAACCATTATCATTTGTAAAATTAACCAATTGTTTTGTCAGATTTTTCAGCACCGCCATCATTCCTGCGCTAATAGATTTGCAATGAGTCAGTGACCACTTACTTCACTCCCAGGATATGCGGTTACATATTATAATTCGCCCCCTGGAAAAGCACAAAAAAAAACAAAAAACAAAAAAAACTGAGGATCCAAATCATCGCCGTTACAGTCAGAGCAGTGATTTAGATTGCAATATATGAGGGCGTAAAAAGGAAAGCAACTACAGGCTCAATTTGTCAAAATAACCGCAACCAGCCTCAAGACTGTTCTCATTAGTCTCAATGGGATACGAAAGCACAGCTCATGTTTTGAGGAAAGCAACAAAGGAGACCAAAGCTGGGACATTTAAGTAGATAATGATTCCCAACACGACCAACTCGCAGCGAAGCATGGCTCTCATATTTTCCTCCCCCCCCCCCCCTCCCCATCCTGTTGTTTGTTCTCGGATAAAGAGTTCCCAAAAGTTAATGAATTAGTTATCTTAAATCAGAAAATAAAACTTCATGGCAAATTGTAGTTCAGTTAAATAATACAAATCATGTGTTTGCGATTACAAAAATGGATTTTACTCAACAAAACGCTCAGAGATATTTTTCTCTTCGTGTTCATCGTGTCGTCCAGAAATGTTTTTTTTTTTTTAGCTCTTCTTATGTAGTAAATAAACTTGTCGTTTCATTGGATGCGAGCTTTAAAACCAGCAGATCTTACGCCACAGTCAATGCACTTTAGAAGAAGAAGAAGAAGAAGTTGTTCTCGTGTGTTTGTGTCGTCGTTTTTAAAATGATGACAGAAAATAAACTTTTTTTGTCGAGTCAGACAAAATGTTTGTTCGTCAGTCTCATGCTAAAGGAAAGCTAATGAATTGCCTCAAGCCGAGCATGAAAGGCTAACCTCGCTACATGACGGCCACTAAAACAGTGTGAGCTTCACCTTTTCACACCTCTGAGTCGAACCCGCCGCCCGTCAAAGCGAGGGGGTGGGAGTGATGGGGGGGGGGGACGAGGAGAACCGAATGGACCGACGGACATTTTGACGCCGTTTCCGTTCGAATCTGTCCACGTGGATAGAATTTTGTACTTTGATATAAAAGGATAGCGGAGTTTTGGCAGTGTTTGCCTCCGAACAGCATTTGACCTCTTCCAAGAATGCAATGGAACAGGAGGCAGAAAAAAAAAAAAAAAAACACAAGAGGAAGAAATGCAAACGAAATGGGAGGCCCAAGCACCCCGCTCATATCTCATCTCTATTAACGGGTTTACGGGTGACCCCAGGGATCCTCGTAAAAGTTTACGTGGAGGTTTCAGTTAGAGTTCCCTTTAAAAGAATGAACAAAATTGGTTGGTTTATGGTTAGCCTTCAGAATTTTATGGCATGTTTTACTTAAGTTCCCATTTTTACAGATCCTGGTTCCAATTAGCGGAGCAGCGGTGCACGAGGCTAAACTGAGCTCCTCTCTCCTCTTAGGGGTAAAACAACAACAAGATTAAAAAAAAAAAAATATGAAGGGGCTTTTAATTGACTGTTGATCTCAGAGGACACATTCGGGTCACGTGTGGAGAAACGGTTTGGAGATAGGAGCTGCTGTTGAGTTAGCAACAATGCTAAACTAAATGTGGAGGAAATCTAGAGATTGTGCTGTTCCAGACAACAGTCAGAGAAGTGATAGAATACATGTGAAATGATATTACGACCCCGGTTGGATGTCGCTTAGGTGATAAGAGCGGCTCCATTCCAATCCGGAGTATCCCTTTAGGAAGATACCGAACCCTAATCTGCTCATCCCAGCCCGGAGAAACAGGGACAACGCAGATGGAAAAATCTACCGAGGTGGTCCTGAGTCGGAATCATCCGAAAGAAGACGAAAAGAAACACCAACCGTCACACTCTCACTTCAGCTCAACTATTTGGTTGGGATCCAGAAGAGTTCTGCGGCGTGTTTTTTGGTTTTACATGCACAAAAGTCACACGTGACCCATTTATCTCTCTCATTTTGTAAAATATGCGAAGTTATTCTGTTGCTTATCTCTTATTGATGAGGATGATTTTGCTTTGGAGGTGGATTTAAGCCTGGTAGCACTCATGCAGATGCAAAGCAGCAATATCTGACACCTTGGAAACCAGACTGGGCTCAGGACGCTCATCCTGGATTCCAGTTGCCAGTCTCACTGCCAACACATTTGGACAGACAACAGGTCAGATTCACACCAACTTTCTTTCCAATCACCAGCATGTGTCGGGATAGTTGGAGGAACCTGGAGCCATCGCTGGCACGACCCTGGAACCTTTTAAGAGGCAGAAGAACGCTTTCACTCCATGAACACTGTCAAATATCACTTTTTTGGGATTGAATTTCGAGTCGCATTCGGTTCCAGACATGGTTTGCAATACTTTAATTTATTCAACTAGTTGCTAAGCCTCATGTGGAGTAGCCAGACGTTCAATTTCTGGCATTCAGCAGGAGCTTATAGTGAAAAGTGATCCACTGGAAGATCTCTCAACGGCTTTTGGAACCGTATTTTCAGACTGAATTAGGAGAAAGCGGATTCTCATTTGGAGGTGATGTGGATTGTGCCGGTTGCTTTAGCCAGCGAAAAACAGGTCAGACTGTTTCCAGGTGACTTTTATTAAAAGGTAATACATCTAAAAGCTTGTAAAATGTGCTTCACCAAACAAATACTTTTCTAGTAGGAGTATTCAGCCTCCGTTAGTCGTATCAGTACCCCTAAGAACGTAAAGAACCTTAAGACTGTCATTTAGGACGTTTTTGAATATCCCATGAGATAGGAAGCCAAAGAAATAAGGGATATGGAGGCTGTTTATTCTCATTCATCCTGCAACATTCAAGATGAAAGAGAAAAATCTGAGATCAAAATCTGAGAAACAAGCAAAATCACAAGCAAAAAACTCAAAAAGGGCCAAGAAAACTAAAGAGTAGGACGACTCAACAACAATCTGGACCTGAACTGAGGTCTGAGCTGACCTTAAGTAGGTGGATCCTGATTGGAGAATGGGAATCAGGTGCTGCAGCAACACAGGTGACCGGAATGAGTGGATTGACTCGGAGTGATTGGAGAGGACTGGAGGGAAAACTGGAACTGAGACGTTGGCAACACGGCCCATAAAAAAGCTGTTTAACAGTCCAAACACACACACACACACACACACACACACACACTGTCCCTGTTGCGGTAGGTCCTTTTCTTGGCTTTGCATGAATCCTATTTTATCATGTTTTTTTTTTGCAGCATGTTACTTTTTGGATCTTAATTTCATTCTCAGTATTCCTGCAGAATGTTTTGGAAATTCAGTGTAAAAATGAGGAAACCCAGAAGCAGGATTTGACAGGATTTTGTAACTTAAAAGTCTGGAAGGAGCTGAAAAAAAGTTTTCAACGGAACATGGTGGGAGAATGGTGCCAAAAGTTGGCGCAGACCCCCAAAAAGGGGCGGAGCAAGGATTTTCTTTTGACCTTTTTTCACACTTTTTTTATGAGAAAAAGTGTTTCTCAAAAATTTCCTTAATTTCTCAGGAAACAATGTGAATAATGGTGAAAATATTCCAAAAGTAATCTAAAGGGGCTTTGCTGGAGGTGGGCGGATTCTAGCAGTCCTTGTTATTGGCGTAATGGATGAAGCGGTGTGACATGTGACGTACATTCCCAGGAAATCCTCCATCTGATCAAACACACACACACACACACACACACACACACACACACACACACGCACACGAGACATTCATGAGAGTGTTGATGTCGTTCTCTCGTAACCCAACCTTACAGCATCGCCCAAAATCTGAGGTTCCTTTACATCACACGCAAAAAATAAAAAAATACAGACATGCCAACACACACAGACACAAACATCCTGCAGGTGTCCTGTGTGCCTCTGTGCCATGTTTCAGGAAGGAACTATACCCATAACACAGTGGTTGTTTCCTGCCTACTGTAGCTTTAATAGGATGTCTTCCCTCAAACATGACACTTACAATAGACACTTAGTCCGTTTGGACGCGAAGAGGCAGATCTCTCTGCGTGAACGTCAGGTTTCACACTAAGTGGGAAAATAAAAGCAGTTCTGTAAGATTCTTTTCTGCATGTCTGCATAGCTAAACGCAAAGTTTACACGTCTTTAAAATACTTTAGGTTATAAAAAGCGACTTTGCTTTGGCGTGCAGCTGATATCGGGCCGGTCTCTGCAGGGGTTGAAGCCTCCTAGGCTCCTCTACCTCAACCCAGATGGGAGGTAACGGCTCTGGCTCAGCCATCAGGCCTGCAGTCGGAGTCCAAAAGCTGCCTGGCTTCAGCAGTTATCAATAAATCCAAACTGGAACCCGGAGACGCCGAGGAGAGCTGGCTCCTCGTGCCGCGGATTTCTTCGTCTTCTTTCCAAAAAAAAAAAAAAAAAAAAATCCCGTTCAGACAAACATCATTCTCCCTGCAGCAGGATGGAGATGCACACATAAATCCTTTATGAGTATAAATTTATTTCACGTGGGAACCTGTTATATCTGGAATTTGTGGAAAAAAATGTAAATATGGGAAAATATTTAATTTATTCTGAAAACAAACGAAACATTTTTTTTCTAACTTTATATTATAGTGTGGCTCTAAAGATTTTTTTTTTTACACTTCGTGAAGCGTTAAAATCAAACAGCAAGAACTTGAATCCGTCCAGTTTCTGCATTTGTTGTAGAACGTTACGAAGACGAGATAGACGTGAAAAAAAAAACCACACAAAAAAAACCAAACAAACCGGAAAGTTATTTATGTTAGCAGAAGAGGAGGAGAGAGGAGGAAGCTGAGAGAAACAGTCGTCGCGGCGAGAGAGTGACGACAAGAGACGCATAAACGGACAGGGGTCAAGAGACAGAAAGTGGGAGAGAAAATGCAGTCGAAAAAAATAAATCAAAACGGGGGGGAAAAAAAAAAAAAAAAAAATCAGAGCGGACGGAAGCGAGGCCTGGCTTTATTATATCCTAATATGCCTTCCATACTCAGCCAGCGAGCAGAAGAGAGTGCCGAGACATAATTATATCCCCTCCCCGGGCCGTCTCCCTGTATTAGCGTCTCCTCTAGTTCACTGGCTGCGACAGAGACAAATGAGAGCGTTTTTCCAGCAGATCATTCTCATCCGTTACTGCCAGTTCCAAGTGATAGATCATCAGAGCTAAAGCGGGGCAATAGATCACGGCGTAAAAGAGACTCGCTAGCGTACCCCAGTGGAGCGCGACTTTACAGATCATCGCCCAGCTAATGCACACTTGGGTTAAGAGTCAAATCCCGTTAGTTGTGCTTCCTCTGCCATCGTCTCTCACGTCCTCCGCCGCCGATTCAGTCGTAATAAACGGCGGGATTGTGCGGGTTGCACCGGTTGTACCGGTTGCACGAGGTATGCGTAACAAACGAAACCTCGATCACGTCGGCGCCATTTTTTGTGATGAAAGCCGAGGCGTCTTCGAGGCAGGCCTCACCCTCCGCCTCGCAGCTGAGCGTTTAGCTCGTGTCTCAATCAGGCTTGGTGAATAGACATCCCTAAATAGCACGACGCTTCTTTATATGCTGCTGGTAACGCCACGAATTAGCACGGCTGCACAACATTACAGATTTCAATTAATTCTGATCAGCACAGATGTTGCTGCATCAGTCTCGCACAAGGCAGCCTCATTTTCATGTAAATTGAAGCAGTTAGACTGAGAGAGAGGATGCTTAGAAACAAAAAGGACGAAATGACGGCTTGGGGGGGGGGAAGTTTTCTAGTCGCTTTGGAAAATGTAACGCTTCTTATTTAAAGTCTGGAAATGTAGAGATGCCCGTTCCCATAAAACACTATAAAGAAGACAAGTACACTCTTGACGGTTTGTCCTTTTTTTGCACTGAGAGCTGTCTACAAAATTTCGGCATTCTATTCTATTCTATTCTATTCTATTCTATTTTATTCTATTCTAAGTTGCTGGATGAGTCCAAACCGACGCAGACGGAGAGGTCGTCCGCCGCTGGGTTCCAAAACAGAAGCTTTGACAGGAACCCCGAGAGCTCTGCGGGGGTCGCGGTGCGCGTGACCTCCCTCACCCAAACAGGATGCGCTTCGAGAAGGATGAGGACTTCTGTTAAAACTGTCCTGCTTTTTTTTTTATTTATTTTTTTTTATTTCTATGTAAAATATGTCAGCAGAGTCATTCGTCTGTCCTGGTGGAGGTGTGGGAACCAAGGCTGCGGCGATGACAGCAAACGTGGCATCGCTCGGTTGGATGAAGTCACACCATTGTTCACGTTGATAAATCGTTCAGATGGTCGTGACCTCTCTGGACCAGGGCTTCGTTCTATGACTTTGATGTATGAAAGTGTGAAAAACAGGAGGGGGATGTT
Source organism: Antennarius maculatus (assembly GCA_013358685.1). Classification (NCBI taxonomy): domain Eukaryota; kingdom Metazoa; phylum Chordata; class Actinopteri; order Lophiiformes; family Antennariidae; genus Antennarius; species Antennarius maculatus. Next base: position 22,537,473 of record CM023614.1, on the reverse strand, counting down.
TTATTTTGACAGCTTCCTTGTCAGACTCTATCATTGGCGAACAGACGTACGCGTCAATGGATCAATCCTCAGTTGATGTCGATGAGTATGTCTTTACGCAATCCCAGAATAACTCCGCAGTGGGTCGTTCTTTGGATTGTGCAAAGCTTTAGAGTAAATTAAAAAAAAAACAAAAACAAAAAAAACACCAATGCAAACAGAAAAACCTGACATCCTCGCCCTCCCCTCGGTGTCAAGTTTGCGTCCCGTCTTCGCCTAATACCTCCGCTACAGTCGAGATTCGCCGCAACAGGTGTGGAGGGCAACGGCGAGGTCACAGCTTTCACATTTGGCTTGCTAAAGACTGGCGACAAGAAACCTGCGGCAAGAAAAGAAACCAGGATACTAAAGGATGTGATTTATCACCTCTGCCAGACTTCTGCCCGGACCCTATGAAAAACGGCCCGGAGGGTTAGAAAACAGTCTGTTGTGAATATTTTAATCTGAGCGTGTCCACAGAACGTCATGCTCCGACGGGATATTTCATACTTTATTACACAGAAATACAGAAATGCCAACAAAAAGGCCGTAAATTGTGATTTTGTGATTTTTGTTGTTTTCTCAATGAAGCTACTTTGACGGGTTCCGCTAGAATTAAAGGGAAGTTGTTTCTCAAGCAATTGCGTGATAATAACTGGATTTATTTTAATTATTATTGGCCCGCTGTAGTAAAAAATGGCTATGAAATGATTGATTAATGCAGAGAAGAAGTTAAAAAAAAGTTGGAATCAACCAGGATAAGTAGAAATGAACTCAGATGAGACGAGATGAGGAAAGGATTTGAATTATTCTCCTGACCGGGTGTAAAAAACTACCTTTAAATCATTCAGATGAAACCGATTACAAATTGATGCAGACTGTGGCTCCTCCTACTACTACTCTTCCTCCTCTTTCTCCACACATACGTCAACAATACACACACACACACACACACACACACACACATTGGCAAACGAATTATCCTGGCCGGGAAAATGATGAACCCTCAACCTCAAAATGACATTGAAAGATTAATTTGCACACAGTTAGTCAACAAAACACACACACACACACACACACACACACACACACACACACGTCTGGACCTCCTCAACACACCCTGCAGCCATCGAAACATCAACTCTCCTCTGCTTGGAGGTGGAGGTGGTGTTGTGGATGTGTGTAATAGGTGGCACATCGGTGGCGTAGGGGTGGGAGGCGCACCAGAATGAACAGCCAATCGAATGGCTTCTAGCCGTCGCCGCCACCGCCACCGAACAACCCCCACGACGACGCCAACCCCTGCCCCAGTCCCCCAAAACGGCGGCATACGGCTGTCATCGCCCAAAACAAGATGTCGTGTCAAGGCAAGAAAATTACACAATAACGAGGCCCACTTGAGAGTAGGCTAATGAGAAAATCAAAACACAATTTAATTCTTGTCAGCGGCGAGGCATCTTTAAATTACCTCTCGCACTAGCATGCTGATTAAGAGAAGTCTGCCACTCAGCCTGCTGCCCCTACAGCCCCGGGGCTTTTTGGACCGCGCTCGACTTTTCTTATTGGAAGGGATATTAAATGTTGAAACACACACGGGATACACAACAACACACACATTATTTTCCCTGTGTGCACCAAATTCCACATGTAACACAGCCCTGTGTTCAAACGCCCCTTCCAAAAATCTATACTAGCATGCCATCTACATAACTTATGAAATGATGATTTTATAACATTACAGTGTGAAAGTACTCCAGAATGCAGAACATGACATGTTTAGCATTAGCAGCTACATACTCTGGTGTGTTTTGTCACTTTAAACCAGGCGTGTGAAACCTATTTTTACCGAGGGCCACATCAGCATCACGTCTGTCCTCAAAGGGGCCAGATAAAACGTGTAAATGTGACTAAATGTAACTCAATGTAATGTAAAATAAATGTAACTACTTCTTAATGATAAATAACGTTGAATTTATCACTTATTCAAGTTACAAACATTACAATTACACAAAAAAAATGAGTTTGTTTCTCTGTTCTAACATAAATCCTTTTAATTTGTCAAGTTATGAAAAGAACCCACAGAAACTCCATCAATCAAGGATCAAACTATCCAATAAATAAAGAGAAATAACATCAAACACAAGTAAGGACATTAACTTTGTTGAAAACATTTATGTTAAAGTTAAAATGGGCCTAGTTATAGTGCATTGTGGGAAATGTAGTTTTGCTCAAAGCACACTTTTGACCTATTTATTTTTAGACATTTTTAGATTTTTTAGATCTAAAAAAGCAACAATGATGGAATATTGAACTTTATCCACGTTAGCAAACTTCCAAGCTGACAAAACAATATTATTTTACATCACCCGTATTTATTGGATGGTTTTGGAACCGTTAAACAAAGAGGGAAATGCTTTCAATCAGCCTCACCTGTACCTTTAATTACAAGGACTAATTTTTAATGATTTTCCCCTGAAGCCCCCCCCCCCCCTCCCTCACTTTTTTTTTTTTTTTTTTTTTTTTTTTTTACCAGCGCAGCATCTGCACTTTGCTTCCAGTTTTGATGTCACCGTGGTGATTAACTGGCAAAACGTAAGCTACAGCATGTAATGAAACGGCCACGTCGCTATTCCCAAACAACCCGCGAGCATATGGCGCCGAGCGTCACATCCCCCTGATCGCCCCCTGAGAGAGGCGGCGGCGCCATCACGAGGTGAAGGGAGGGGTGGGGGGGGTGGGGGGAGGTTGCTGCGAAACGTTGGCGATTTCCGCGATTCCCGTCAGCTTGCCTCGCCAACGTCAACGCCAAGCGAGGAGATGAAGTCACGGCGCGTCGCGAGGATTTATTCTGATGCTTTTCACTGGCGACAAAAGAGTCAGCTGGATCGCTGCCTTGCTCCAGGGCACGCCGACGGCGCCGCATCTGCTGCTCACGCGACTCAAGAACGCTGGTTTCACCTTTCACAAGATGATTCCATGACAAGTCAAGACGATTATTCGGCTTGTTATGAGAGCGCTACTTCCTCTCCTGATCACCTGACTCCTCCTCATGGGAATTCGTCGCGTTCATTCGAACCTGTCGCGTCGCCAAACGGGGGCGTCCGGCCTCCTCGCGATCCTCTACGCCGTTTCGCCGGGGCTTTGATCGCCGCCGCCGAGCAGCCGAGCAGCTAACAGCATTTCCACCTCTTTACGTGCTCCGCTGCTCCCCCCCCCCCAACCTGCCATATGGCTCACGGACACGGCCCCCATTTTTCAGATAACTTCTCAAGCGAGAGGAGAAGAAGACGTACCCCCTTACACCCCCAAAACTCCCACCATTCCTCCCCATTCCCATTACGCACAGTTGGAGCGGTTGTGATTGGCCGGTTGGGGTTATTTAGTGGTGGTTTTTAAAGCCAGTGTGAAAGCGTATTTAATTCCACGCTCAAACAAAAAAAAAATTTTAAAAAATGGTGTTTTGATTGAAAAAATTTCAATTCCATTTTTTCTTGTCCAGAAAACACCCAAATCCATAATATTAAATAATTTATGATTTCCAAATTAACAGATTTACAGATTTAAATTCAATTTTCCTTGCCTGAAATTATGTACGGTAATCTCTGGCGTATTCACCTCATGGCGGATTTTTAAGTAGGTAGTCACGTGATACCGTACAAGCATTCTATTGGCTGACGGCATCCGGAAGTGTGCACTTCCATATATTAAAGAAACACTTTTCTATAATACAAAATTGCTTTAAACAGTCAATAAGAGTGTTGGAAAAGGTAATACAGATAGAATGTGGATTAATATCAGTATGAGGAGGGCTCCTGGAACACGTTAACAGCGGGTAACGAGGGATTACTGTATTTAGTTAGCATGAAAACTAATAGAAACATCAACCATTGATGCTTGATATATATTTCAATTGTTTTCTGGAACTTTTCCAAGAAAAAAAAAAAAAAAAAAAAAAAAATCCAAACTTTTCCTTTAAAGATGTTAAATTTGTGGAATATTAGCATCTTTCCTTGGAGACATGCTTTTTTACGACACGTGAAAAAGCAGAAAATCCGTGATCGCCGCCGCTCCGGCTCCACATTATTCACGCTTCCCATGTTTCAGGTCGTTCATCCATCCTTTATTCCGAGCATTCCTTAAATAGCTGCATCCTGCCGGATCCTCAAAGGACTCCGCTGCCGAAAGAGTTAAGACTTCCTCTCCTGACTGCCTGATGTTGGCAATGCATGACAGCACCAGTTGACAGCGCTGGCTATGGATGACAGATGACAGTGGAGGAGGTGTGTGTGTGTGTGTGTGTGTGTGTGTGTGTAGGTGATTATGAAGATATGGTGTCCACAGGACGCCTCAAACACACATCTTCACTGGATGCAGACCTAGGAGAGCTCACACACACACACACACACACACACACACACACACATGCATACACACACTCCTCCCAGGCATCGTCCCATCTATTTGACACAGTAATTACAGCACACACTGATTCCAGTGATGGATGAACTCCCAGACTGGGATGAGCAGTCTCTCCTTCCTCCCACTCTCTCCCTCCTGTTCTCCTCTGCCTCACCACAACCTCCAGCCATGTTTCATAAAGAGCTTTAATACCTTTATTATTTCTGGAGGAGGATGTGAAATATGGTCGGAGACAGATTTTGCTGTTATATCTGCGTAATCTTTGAATCTATATCAGCATCAGTGAGGATCACCTCCTCTTCCTTATCCTCTTCTTTTCTCTTAAGCCCCTTCTTCATCTGAAAAATGATTGGACGATAGAATCGGTGAGGTTTTCATACCAGATGCTCGCCGGGATTTAATTGAGTTGTTATTGCAGAGCACAAAAGCAAAAGGCTTCCATTCAATTTGTCCGTTTCCGTGTCGACCGGCTGCCCTTTGCGTTTCATTAAGGGGAACACAGGAACACCTGGTGGGGACCGGGGGGTGGGGGGGTGTTGGGGTGAGGTGGGAGGAAGGGAGTAAGGGGGAGTGTCACCTTCCCCTTCGAGATGAACTGGATCCGATGGCGTCAATCTGCTGACACATTATAAGGCAGTCTGCACAGATATAGAACCCTCTGATAGCTTTAGCACTAATTTAGCATCCTGCACGAAAACAACTACAGTTACCGTTTGATAATCTGACTCAAGTCTGTCCAGCTAGACTTCATCCAAATCACCACTTCTTATCTCCAAGAAGTTTTCTAGAAATTGTTTTGATAGTTTTTGGTTTTTTTTTTTGCTAAAAATGTCGCATTTCTTCTGAATTTGCACACAAAAAAATGTCGAGTTACTTCCTGTCATGTGCTTCAATGTTTCACAAAAGTTAAAAAAAAAAAAAAAAAGAATCTGTGCAAGAGTTTTGTAATTCCGAAGATGCAAAAGTGAGAATAAAGTGCGATTTTTCATCCACTGTAGATGGAAACTCGCATTTGTTTGAGGAAGTTTTTTATGCTGGATGCCCTTCCTGTCTCAATCCTCTGCAGTTGCCACTGGCTTTTGAGGTAGCAGACATGCAAAGCATGCGCTCAGCCACTGAGATACGTCATGTAAAAGTGAAAGTAAAGATACAACTAGGAATTTAGAATTCTGTGTTGGCCTAAAACGTTAAACTTTTCAGTGAAGGCTTGACGGGGGTCAAAATCCGCCTCATTTATTTTGACTTTTACATTAACCTCACTGATCTGATCCCCGACGATCCCATTTGTTCCGTATCTCCTTGTCTTTTGTTGCTCTTGTTCAAATATCGCAAAAATCAAGGTTATTATTGCAATTATGGTAGCAGAGAGGCAAACACGCGCGGAACAAGGAGGGGAGACGAGGAGCAGAGGGAAATAAAAGGGGTGGGGGGGTGGGGTGCAGGGATGTCGCCTGAGGCTGTGGGTAAAAGTGACGCCGCCAGAAAGGTCTGTCCTGCCCATCCTCGCCGCCCGGCCCGGGAAACCAGCCACCCTCGACGCATCAAAACCTGTCAGAAGGGGTAGCGGAGACGCGACGAGGTCACGGCGAACGGGACGTGCGACCTTCTCAACGCAAGCTGATGTCTTTTTCATTAGTCGCCGAGGGGAGGGAGGGAGGGAGGGAGGGAGGGGGGGGTTGCCGATCCAGTCGACTGCCCCGGTGAATTGGCCCGATACGCGAAGCAATCGAGGCTAATGTCATTGCCCACACAAATGAATGCGTGTGCCGTAACATTGTGAATGTCGCAATTAATACGGAGGCGGATCTGATACAGGATGATCGGATCTCCTCCTGCGATGAGCGATCAATGGAAACCAACGAGGACGACGCAACTAAAAGGACGATTAACCGTCAGGAGTCGGATGGAAATTAGCTTCGACGCTGGAATTGTCTGACACCTTCAACAAGAGAACTCAAACACACCGAGAACCAGCGCTGCCGTCTATTGACGTCTTTACCTTTGGGCTATGAGCTAATGATCATTTGGGGTAATCGGGGGTTAATCATCGATCTCAATCAATCGTTGGGACTCGTTGCATTAAGCTGCTACATTCGGTACCGGTCGATAGATTTAGCGTTCATGTGTGCAATTACTTAAGATTGCGTTAATCCAGTAATCCCTCGCTTGCTCGCGCTTCAAGATGCACGGCTTCACTACATCACTGATTTTTAATGGGTAGTCATGTGATACGGTACACACATGCTATTGGCTGACACTTCCGTTTACTAAAGAAACGCTTTTCTCTCATACAATAAACAGTCTATAAGAGTGTGGGAAAAGGCAATACATAAAAAAAAAAGAAGGTGGTTTAATATCAGTATGGGGAGGGTTCATAAATGTTTAAATGAAGGAAACTTTTAATCACACCTGGTGTCTTTAAGTTGGTAAAATGTCCAGCAGATGTGGGTAAAAAAAACACGTATTTCTAGGAGCGGATCCTTATTTAGCCGTTTGTTTGGCCTTGAAGGTGGAATGTCCCATTCCAGTTTTTATTTGTATTCCTTTTCCTCTTTAATATAATAAAAGTCTATTCCTGACTTGCCAGAATCGAGCCACGCAGCAACTACTGGTCATTGAGAAACCTCGGGGGGGGGGGGGGGGGGAGTAACTTTGGGTCTGTCTGCAGCTTTTAACAATCCGACCAGCCTCTCATGAATCACACCAGTCTGCCGTCCCTCGTAGAACCTTTTCAGGCCTTTTCCGCCTTGAAATATTGTGAGGGACTGGGGGAGTGCTTCCAGGATGTGAGCGTGGGCCGTGGGCACATTATTGGCCTTGAGTCTCACCGCGCTGCAGTCTTCCAGGGGTTTTTGTAGTAAAGGGGTTGGATGGAGGATTGAGGAGGGAGTGGGGGGCGGTAGCTGGCAGTCTACTCCTGCGGTTTCCTGTTCGCATGGCTTTTAGACTTACAGGACACCAGGGACGCGGCCACTGCGAAGGAATATTCAAGGGAGGTGAGAAAATCCCTCCTTGACGTCAGAAACGCGTGACGAAGCAGACGAAAAGCGCCTTTTTTTTTTTTTGGCCCCGCGTTTCCGTCGCTGTGAGTCAGCGCCCTGTATGTTTACACAGGGGCGGTGTGAAAGACGACCGAGTCAAATAAATGGAACCTCTCCCCGGTCCCTGTCCCCCCCCCCCACGCCGCAGCAATAGTAAAAATGAACAACTTGCATTTTTATTGGCCCAGAAGTGGGATGTAAATCAGCAAGTAGCATTTACATGTTTTTTAATATAAAAAATATATATATATATTGATATGAAGTTTTATTTTACGGTAAACACGACAAATAAAGTGGACACGTGCTGGCTGTGCACGAGGAGACCAATTCTATAACGGATATGATTTGATTTGTGCTCCGTAAGACAAGAGAAAATGTTCTTGTTCTAAATTATTAATAGCATAACGTGTTGAAAAGTTGGCGCTTTTTTTTTTTCTTTTCTCACAGACGGCAGACAATAATAGTCAGCCCGTTCAAAAAAAAAAAAAAAACACAATCAGTCTCCTCTCTTTTGAATTCGACCACTTTATGATTTCCAGACTCATGTCAGCACCGCACAAATCCTGGAACTGTCATCAGCTGGGGAAAGGAAGACGTTTTCTCGCTCTGTATCCTTGTCATGTTTGCACACTGGCATGGCCCCCCATTGTTGTACGGGGGCAGAAAGGGAGCTCTTTGATGCGCTAAGTGATTTACAGACCTAGAGGACATAAACAAATGGTTCATTCAAGACTCTGGGAAGGAAGTTGCCCCCCAAACTTCAAAAAGGGTGCTCTGAAAAAACAACAGCCTGAGGTCCATTTCTCTCCTGTCACAATATTTTCTGTCACTGCATGAGCTCAGTGGCACAAATGGCAGCGGTGGACCGGAATGACAACGTCATGTTCTTGTTTTGACTCATGGCTCCATAATAAGAGTCTTTGCAGGTCAGGATCATTTGGAATTCCATCAAAACACTTCAATCTGGGGTCTTATTTCATCTTTTATAGCATTAAAATGTGAATTTTGAAGTGGCCTTTTGTAAAAAAAAAAAAAAAAATGTTATGTTTTGTATGAATGAATAAAAAGTTTAAGCTTGAAATTCGAAATTGAAAATTTGTCAAGATCTCAACGCCTTAAGGATGAAACATGAAATATAAGTCATGTCATGAAAAAAAAAAAAAGTTTTAGTGGAGTTTTGTTCCTCATTTCTAAATTTTTCTCAATAACCAATTAAAGAGGGAAGAATGGAGTTTTATAGAAAGCATTATTTTGTATTTTAGGACGCTAATAAACTGCTATTGATTTCAAATTTGCTTTTTGGTGCATGGTTTAAGTTAAAGCACATGAGAAACAAGTATCCTACGCTGGTTTACAGTCCATTCCTTCTCTTATTATTTTGAATCATCTAATTAAAATCTGATCAGTTTGGTTCAATCATGTAAAAAAAAAAAAAAAAGACTTGTTTTCTTATTTATTCATTTATTTATTATTATTATTATTATTATTAAAAGTGAACTTTCTTCTTACTGTTTTTTTATTATCTGTTTTATTATCATCTCCATCCTGTTGGCATTAAAGGAAACACCTGGATGGAGACCAGACAGCAGTTTGTGATGAACAATGTGATGAAGATGACCTCCACCTGTCTGGATGGGATGAACTGAAGGCTTAGGGGGGGGTGGGGGGGTCTGATGCACAAACAGTAATCTGGGATCATGTATGTAACCCTAACAGTCATGTTTGATTTGGGGCCTGGATCTCTCTCCTCCCTCCCTCCTGGTGCGCTGAGGATGCTCAGAGGGGGGGACACAAGGCGAGGGGCAGGGGGTTCGCCCTTTAAATCAGCATCCTGTTGTGTTACAAAGTGAGAAATAATCATTCATTAACCCCTCTGACACGGGGGTGGAGGGGGTGGCTGGGTCAAACTGATTGACAATGCACATAATGATCTTAAATGGATTAACCGGCCAAACACCGCCGGAGTTTCCTTTTCAATTATGAACTGAATCGCTTTATAAAATGGAAACCGGTGTGGATGGCAGAGAACAGAAGCCCCCCTAGGGACCGTATGGGTGTGTGTGTGTGTGTGTGTGTGTGTGTGTGTGTGTGTGTGTGCATAAAAGAGATGGAGAGGGATGTTTGCAGCTTCAGGAGAAACTCGCTTGGGAAGGTGTTTCATAATGGCGAGTGGCTGATCTTGTGTATGCGCCAGCTTGTGTGTGTGTGTGTGTGTGTGTGTGTGCCTGAGGGTCTGCGACATGTCATCTCTCAATGAGCTCCCAGAGGTATAAGGTTTATTGTCGCCGTGAAGAGCCTGACAGACAAGTTAATCAATCCAGCAATTTGGTGTCTCACATCTCCCTCGTCGCCACCCCCCCCCCGCTTCTCTCACAGATACACACACACACACACACACACACACACACACACACACACACACACACTGCAGCGCTCTAGCTCCAGTTGTTAAACAGCAGGTGGAAATTATCTGACTTTTTTGTGTTTTATGTAAAAAATCTCCATAAAGACTTAGAAATATGTCTCCAGTCTCTTCAAATGACAAAGTGTTAATATGGAAGGATAAATTTTGTACCAAATTAAAAAAAAAAAAAAAAAAAAAAAGAGCTTCAAGCACTTAAAGGTTTGAGAAGTTGGGGGGTGGGGGGAACGGTGCATCCACTCAGGTTTGCACCAAAAAAAAGTGGAAAATAAAAAACAATACAAACGATTATTCTTTCTTTTCCATCCAACGAGCAAAAAACAAGAATTCAGCAGGTGCTACTTTTTAAAAATTTCCTTTCAATATTAATTACGCAATTTAAAAATAGAAGCATAAAAGATGTGCAAAATTAAAAAAAAAAAAAAAAATATCCGTCTAGTCAAAAACTCTAATCTGTTCATCATTTGTAAACACATGCAGATCAAATATGGGACTAAAACTTTCACTTTTAAGCTCAAATGATGCTGATATCAAACCCAACCGGGTCACAAAGGACAAAACCGACGACAGTTCGGAGGTTGTTTCTTTTTTTCTTACACTGACATTCTATATTTTATGGCCTGTTTTCTACTGGAAGCTCAGACGCATCCGGTTGGGTTACCGTCCTCTTTCTTTGAACCCGTTCTATTCCACAAAACACGTCCCCGGCGCTCGCCGTCCGTTGGCGTTCCTTGTTTTTGCAGCACGTTCCAGCATTACGTGATCTAAGCGGCTTTTGTTTCAAGCGTGGCGCTGTGCTGAGGTGTGACAGCTTTGATTAATTTGATAATGATGACCTATTGTGGCACTTTATGCTAAGGTAAGCACAGCTGTCCTCCCCGGTCAAGAGGAGCAGGAGGAGGTCGAGGAGCGAGGGAGTTAACTTGGTTAGAGGAGGCGCCGTCGAAGGGGAGACTCGGACCAAGGACAGGGATCAATGAAAGAGACTTTTAATGACACGGACAGCCGACCTTGGGACGGATGTAGGTCATCCATCCAGATGTGGTACACCCAAAATTGTGCGACCACAGTTGTGTCTATTTGTTTTGAATTGATTTATATTCACTTATTTAAAGTTCATATTTAAAGAAATGTAGTTAATGTAGCCGGCGGAATGTGGAGCCTTTGTCACGGGAGCAGGTGTACCCCAGGTTTGTCTAAGGTGGGACCCTTCTCCCACATTTCAGATGTAACCTGAACGACAAAGCAAGCGGTCCGTTTCTTCATCACTGCTACTTTTCATCTGTGTTTCACAGGTCAGTAATTGGTAAAAGTAACCAATTTCAACTTGTTAAGAGTTAATGTCGCACGGAAAAGTGTTAAAAAGAACGTGCGACATTGTTTTAAGTGTTTTTGTTAACTTTGTAAATCGTGAAAATGCCGCCAAGTGGGCAGGTGCGCGCGCTGCATCGCGGGTGTTTTGGTTTCGCTTTAACCTTAGTTTAGTCTTGCAGGCAGACCGGAAGCAGACCGGATTGCTACACAGTGAGATTCGGGCTCCCACATGATTAATATTACAGAAACAGTTATTGTGTTGAATGCTTTACCAAAAATAGAAGCTAATGTTAATATATTTGTTTTGTATGGATTACGAAATATGTTGCTAAAGCGTTTTATAATTTAGAAGTTGAAGTTGAAAGGCGAAATGTTATGAAATGTTTTGTCGTGAACGACAAAGCAAGCGGTCCGTTTTTCATCTGTGTTTCACAGATTTGTATTTTGTTAATGTGGTACCACACAGTCTTTTCTTCTCGACTTTTATTTATTCTTGCTCTGCCTTTTTCACATCAGAATAAAGAAATTCTCCCAATGCAAACCTTTTAAAACCATCTCCCTTTCCATCGCGGAGACAGTTCTTGACCCCCTCGAGTTAAAAAAAAAAATCTGCTTTGTCCCGTCAAGCTCCGTCGTGCTCTGCGTGAGTTTTACCCTTCCTAGGCTTTCTTAACTGGGGGGGGGGAAGAGACACTCGATAGGCCTCGAGGTCGGACGGTGAGTCATCCGTTCCCAGTGTCGGCTGGAACTTGAACCTTTAATCCCGAGGATCTCAGAATCCGGAGAGTTGCAGATTCCTTATCATTTACATTAATCTCAGGAATTTGCACCATGCCATGAAGACACAGGCTCCGCTTACTTAACGGACACAAAATACGGCAAACGGTTACGATGATCCTCGACTGGTTTTAGCCACACAACCGTATCATACCCGGGGGTTGTAAATAATAATGTAATAAGATTGGCAGAGGATGTAAAAGTTTTTTTTTTTCCCTCCTCGTACGAAAGATGACGCGTTTCTTATTACGTCGATGATGCTTTTCTACGCATCTTTTACAGATAAGTTCAGTTTTGTCTCCGGCTAACTTTTGCGAGCCGTCAATGTGAGATTTACAGTATGATTCAAATGACAAATCTTCTCAGTGTCAAGGGTTTTATGACTACTTCAGCAGTAAAGATCTGCAGCTCTCACCTTCAGCTAGAAGTTCAACCTCTTCTTTTTTCCGAGACCTTTGAAGTGATCCGTTCAGAAAGAAAAACTCAAACACGTACCCATAAACCATGCCAGGCCCCCGCACCGGTGCCCATATGTTGAAATTAATACCGATTTTTCCCAAAACTAACCCCTTCAGATTTTGCTCGCCGCTTGCGTAAACGCGTCTCGTGAACTTCCACACCGAGGCTCTCGTACTGAAAGAAATCGTCCGTCAGAAATAAAAGACAAATCGTAAATAAATCTTTCGCCTCGTGCATTTGTGGAAAAATCTGGACGAAAAAACGATGGCGGCGGAAATCTAATCTGTTCTTTGGAAACGCTGCATCGAGGTAATTCAAGACAACGCAGCAGCTGTAAGGATGACATAGATCGTTTTGAAATACCTCTTTTTTCCACTTCTCAATATCGGTACCTCTGCGGCTGCCGGAGATTTCTTTACCAGGAAGCAAAGAAAAGCGGCTTTTCTCAGAGAATTCCGTTCATTTGATCAAAACCGTACCGAGTGCGGCAAAAAAAAAAAAAAAAAAAATTTTTCGTTGGATTTATCTTTGCTTTCCTGTCTTTTGGCTTTCATGTCTGGAGCGCGTATCGCTTCCCAAGTCAGATCGTTCTAACGGTTGCAAATCCGGACCCAGAAACTCACGCCCGCCGAGAATCCCGGCGATAGAAATCTAAGTTTTATTTTCTTAAGACTAATTCAGAGAGGGGCTATAAATGTTGCTGCTGTTTCAAAACGACAATCCGAAGCAGTAGTTGCTGTAAAATTTTAAAAAGCACAAACAAGTTGACTGTTTTATGACCTGATTACACGTTATGATATGCTGAAGCAAGAATGTGAAGCCAGCCTCTGTTTATGTAGGGAAGAGGGGTGGTCCTGAGGTTAAAGGCTTCCCAGAATAGTTGAGCTTTGTAATCGGAACGCCAGAATGTGGCCAGTATTTGGGAACGGCGAGGATGATCACCTGCTGGGACGGACGACAAGGTTACATGTCAGACAAGAACATCATGTAGAAATGATTAGTTGTATTTATAGATGTCATTAAAGGCTGAAGGAAGAAATACGACGGATTTATGTGAGCATGTCTGGCTATAATGGTTATAATGGTCCCAAGACTACTATAATTATTAAATACTAATAGTACTGTAATAGTTTGACAGGGTTTTTCTATCCTCTTCTGTCACTCAAAATAGTTTTTTTTAATATTTATATATTTATATTTATTATTTCTTGTTTTTATGCTTCATTTTTATGCATATACAGTATATTTTATAATTTCGCTCATGGGACATTTAGCTGTTATCAAGTGAACACATTCCCCTTAAATTTGTCTGACCTTTATAATTTTTTGCTAATAAATCACTATATGAAAATAATATCACACATATTTATAGTATTATTGGATTTGTGGATCAAATGGTTTTACTTATTGATTGAAGGATTGCATATAATTATTCCTTAGTCTAGTAGCAATCACATTGAAACACAAACTAACCTTAAAGTAAAGGGCGTGGTCAAAATAAAACACAATATTACAGTAAAATGCATTATGATTCCAATGGGAAAACAAATTCTAAATACCTTGATGAGTAATAAATAATGAACTTTCACTTGAACCCACATATCTTCATGCTCTTCTTAAATATTTACCAGCTTGTACGTGAAGTACGATGAGCTTTCCGTGCCTGAGAAATGAAATAACCACCCGTGCTTATTTCTTATGATCGACAGTTACGACCTCATATCTCATTCTTGTTGGATGGTTGTATAATTAGCATCTGAAGCCTGACTAAATCAGGATTTCTTGCCTTTACCCTGAAAAAACAATACTACAGAATTTCCAGTACATCTAAAATCAGAATGAAAGATTTATTATTTAAGGTCTGGAGCATGATGTTTGACAGCGATACCCTCTGTTCATTTAAAGTAATGTCCTTGATACCCTCCACTGAATTCTCTTAGACGGCTCTCTCTCTTTTAACAGTGATATTATTGGCATTAAAACAAATATTCTGGTCAAACTCATGTTTCTGTGTTTCCAATTGAGCACCATTTTCTGGCAGCGACTCTTGATATGGAAATAAGCCCGGTCACATCTCAGAGACCACACACACATTCATCATCATCCTCTCAGACCACACATTCCTGACATATTCAAGAAAGAGGGAACCTTGGGAAAGCGAGGACTTTTCCTTAAGTTATGATGATCGGTGACAAAGCAGGTTAAGCCCAACGATAGAGGTCCAACCATAAACACAATGCGGCACTGGATGGAAGAGTTGGCTTTCAAGGGGAGATATATGGCCAGTACAAGACCAGGATCAGTTGCTTTGGGGAACTTAAAACCTCGGATGACAGTGAGAGCCATTTATAATATTAAGATAAATAGGCTCATCCCGGCACCGGCTGGAGCGGTTGGGAGTTTGACTCGTTTGACGCAAATGAAGCGGATCAGTGTGTGTTTAGAGGATATTTAAAGGCAAAACACTTGAGCTGAAACAGCAGAAAACAGTCTTTTGCGGCGGACTCTGCCAAGCGCTTGACATAGTTTCGAAGTTAAGCCTTTGTGTTACGTCTTGGTAGTTATCCACCTTGTTGATTTTAGTTTACAGGCATAATCCCCCCGCTATTGGAGAGGTCTGACAGCATCTGCCTCACCTCATTTCAGGAGTATCCCACTGTGGCAGGTAAAACCTCCCAAATCAATCCCACATATGGTCCACATTACAGTGGGAAAGGCCTCCAAAAAACCTTTTTTCTCCAAGAGTGGCTTACGCCGATGACAGACGCATTCTGATTCCACATATGTTGAAATGTAGAAAGCGTTACATGGCCTCTTTGATACGGGGATGATTTATAGGGCCTTGACACCAGTTGCAAATGTCTTTGGCGAGGGCACGGGGGAGGCCTGCGCTGCAAGTGGATAGTGTCCATCAAAACGCTTGCAGGGCCACAACAAAATGGATTGCATTTCCACTCACAAGTTCTTTGACCTCTCACTATTGTACTCCTTGTTGGGTCACTGTTGTCAAATGTCAAACTCCATCTTTTTCTTGGATTGAGAGAAACGTCGGGTCTTTTCTGTGGTCTTACAAGGGTGATACAGTACATCCTTGTAGATATTTGACACCTTCAATGCCATCGGGGCGAAAGGAAGAATTTTAATCGAACTCTTAGTATTCTCCTTATGCACAAATTTCATGCTCTGGTTAGAAAGGAAGATTTGTGCAGGAAGAATCAGGCAAAGCTTGATTAAATGTCCCCGCTTTGCAGGACCCTGCCAAAGTTCTGTGCAAAATAAGGTTGGCCAGGGTCACCAATTTGTGGGGTATAATTATATCATAAAACTAATCCCCTCTCTTTGACGTAGTGATAGATAAACAGAGTCTGAACCGTGACACTTCTCAAGTTTGAATCTGGCTAACTCAATTAGCAAATCAGGGATTACCAGCCCCCTTAATAGAGATTGGATGGGATGAGCAAAAATTGTTCCCAAATATTAATTGCCTATCACATTTCTTGTGGTCATCAAAATGCCCCCAGGGTAATGGCGTGCTCAGTCAGCATTCGGTCAGGCACTCGTGTTCCATTAGAAATGCCAGTCATTTGCTTGACGGAGTGGTGCAATCTTTGCTGTTGACTCACAGCTTTAAAAAAAAAAAAAAAAAGAGGTCCTAGCATGCAAACGAGGTCTTTAGCTTTGTCTCTGTGATGGAGTAATGTGGTTTAGAATACATGTATAAATATTTAAGTACAAAATCATGGGTCACTCAGAATACCTTTCAAGGAAAGGTTGATACAAGAGGGCAATTAATAATGTACAGTTAGACCTGACAAGCCACCAATCCCCAGAAGAACGTAAGTGACAGCGTGCAGGCGACGGCTTAATGTCATTTTGAATCTCCATTTATCACCGCGGTTTATTTAATAAAATCTCAAATGTGTACAATGGTGACAATCCAGGCTAGGCTAAATCAGTCGTGAACGGTGCACCACACACACACACACACACACTTTAAACTTTGAAATGTGAAGTTGGATGTAAAATATGAGATCTTAAATTAAAAAAATAAATGTCTACTTGTATTTAAAAATAGAAAGCATCACTAAAGAGTAAAACATTTTTCCCTTTGCAAACATTTCATTATTCTAGGGTGACTCTGAGATCGCATGCTTTCCTCTTGAAGGTGAACCCTACTGATGAATGACTGAATGATGAAGAATGAGGTCATTAAACTGATCACACTCGCTTAGATGAACTCTTAAACTGCATCTTAAAGCAATTAGTATTTGTTAAAGGAAATTTTCAAAAACTGTTTAGAGCAAATCTCAATCCTGAGCAGCTGAATGCAACTTTTTGGGGTTGTGTGGAACTGGCCCCCTCGGCTGTGGGCGCGGTACGTAGGTGTGGTATGGCAGGATTGTGATAGAAACATGATCCCGGACCCTAAACGTGCCATGAAGGCCGGGGAATGTGAGGCCTAGTGCCGGGCTGGGATGAATGGAGTTTTCAGTCTGAGGGCACATTCATGGATACTGTCAGAGTCGAGTTGATGAAATAAAATCAAGACAAATGGTCGTTAGCACACATGAAAGATAACAGCTGCTCATCTACACGTTTTGTTTCGCTTAAGTTCCCCTTAGAGGCAATCTAGTTTTAAATACAAGATTTCTAGAATGTTTTAAAGGACTGTTTATATATTTTTTTTTTGGGGTGGAAAATGTTATCAGATTCTTCAGTTCATGAGAAAAAATGTTTAAATGACACAATGAAGACTTTTTCTGATATACTAATTGCACTTTTTTAAGTTACACAATTTCATACACTGACTAAAAAGAGAGATAATGTTAAATACAGTTATTTATTGAATAAATACATTTCCACTTTAAAAATTGCTAGTTGGATTTTAGGGATTAGTGGTTCAGGGTTTCACCTCATTAAAGGAAATCTCTCAGCAGCACAAAAAGGATTTTGTGTTCCAGACGAAGGGGAACATTTAGACCCGTTGGACTGTATCAGAACTCCAAGAAGATCCGGCCTTGAAGACTCCGGTACTTTAGCCAACATCAGCCTCGATGCCAACATGGAAACAAGTGAAGGGCAGGAAACCAAAGCCTTGAGCTGTGAACACAATGCAGTCTTCACACTGGCAGGTTGTTTGTTTACATGCGGCCGGAGATAATTAGCCCAGAAGTAATGACTGCTGTCTGATGACAGCCGCTGAAACCCGATCCCCCGCTGCGACATGCTTTCCCCGTCACTCTCTCCTGCCCAACAACTGCAACTGGGTTATTTTTTGCACTGGCTGCAAGCGGGGCTAGCCTGGCGCCGGCCCCTGGGACCTGGTGAGCTAAAGGGGGGAAGGGGGGGGGGGGGCACGATTCAGCCCTTAACCTCCCACGCCCCGCTGATGTCAAACAACTCCCGGAACTCAAAAACTGAAATCATGGCGTCCCCCATTGACAGAAATGAATGACGGACATGTGTGATGTCACAACCATACTGAGTGGGTGTTACAGGATCTTCTGCACTATAAGGCGCACTGGATTATAAGGCGCACCTTCAATGAATGGCCTATTAAAAAAAAAAAAAATTTCATACATAAAGTACACTGGATTATAAAACGCATCTGAGAACTCATCTCCAATGAATGGTCTATTTTAAAACTTTTTTCATATGTAAGTCACATTGGATTATAAAAAACTGAGCAAATTAAAGGCTTTTAATTAAAATACTGTACTTTATTTTCTGTTTGCAGAAAAAAAAACCTGATTAAGTTTGCTTTTTCTATATATTTTAAGTTAAAAAACAGTCTCAAACTCATGATTTATCTGCTATCATTGACTTTTCTTTCCCTAAACGTCTTGAGATATCTTGGGTTTTGCATAGACAAAGAGATTTTTCACCAACATCGTAACATAGGAGTATTAAATCTCTCCGTGATTCTCAAATTATCCATCGTTTTCCAGAGTACACCAGCCGCCCGTCGCGACAGGGCTTGGCTTGATCTTCCTCAAATCTTAAGCAAACAAGGGTAACATGGCAACCATGCTACGCTAGTGCTACAGCTTTGGAGGGAAAACAACGACTCCCCCCCCCCCCCCCCATAGAGGCTTTGCTGCCCACTGAGTGCAAAGGCCTCGAAATCTGCTGCGCTTGTAGAGGACGAAGAACCTGGCCGGCTCCCAGTCCCCGTCGGAGTCAACAGCTGAGGGGACGGTTTAGAGGTCCTGCGATGTTCCGCGTCCTTTTTCAAGACCTTTAACTGCTCGGCGCAAAGCATCTCAATAAATCTGAAACTTGCATCGTAATCTAAATTTGGAGGCCATTAGACTTTAGATGACACAAACTACAAGGAATGGAATTGCTAGCGTGGCTAAAAGCCTGCCGTGCCGCAGACGTGCGTCTTTCTTTTGAAGATGATCCCTCATGGCTTCGGCAGTTGTTTTTTCTGGTTCCGTGCAAATATGCTCTTTAAAGCAGCTAAAGGAGGAGGGCACGGTTACTAAAAGACATTTGAAACATGTTTCTGGTGCTGAAACGAGAAGCTCTACCTGCTGAAGTTGTATATCAGGATTGTTTATTGAGCTTGTCACTGCGTCGCGTATTTTGAGACTCGGAGAACGTGATCCCCTTTCACGCCGTTCCTTCTGACATTTCGTTTTTTTATATGAACACAAAGGAATGGGTTTTATACGCGTCACGTAAATAGTTTTTGCTTTTAGGAGAGACTTTTAAAATCTGGGCATCAGACGTAGATTTTATCATGACATTAGCATCTTTTAGGTTTTGTCACGAAGAGACAACAATTCATGATAATTTGATTTCTTGGAGTCCTAATCTACGACAGAAGCTGACACGGGGGCAGTGATGTCCAACATGTATTTCTTTTTCCCCTCAAAGGTTTTCAGGTTACATCCTTGCTCTTGAAAGGCAGACACTAACATTTAAAAGGCCTGAAGGACTAAAGGGTCACCACTTGTGACCTCCAAATGGTAGTCATTCCTTGTCGGTCTTGTGTGTGAAACATTTCTGTTGACACCCTGCAATGCGGCGTTGATGAGTTAATCTAGCAGCTGAGTGTGTCCTTTAACTACACCCAACCCCCTGTAGATTTTCAGAAGAAAAAACACCCCTTATCACCACGGGAGCGAGGGGGAAAATAGAGTCCCGGTGGCCGTAAATCCACAAAATACCAGTTTGAGAATGATTAAATGCAACTTTTGTTTGTGTACGGAAGACAGAATTGTGAATTTATGTGAGTCAACCTTGCTTGAGAGCCAAATTGATCACTACATGGCAGTCTGGTTGAACTCTGGGCTTTGGGAGCACGGCGGATTTTGCATCTCGTGCTCAAGGTGCCTACAAAAGGAGAGCGCATCCGTCCTCTGAAAGGCAAACTAAGGGCATCACTAAAATAACATTTCTTCTTTACCCTTAGAGTTCATTAAAAACTTTGTTTAGACGTGATTTTCTGGGCTGGTTTTGACCCGTCACTCTTGAACCCCCCTCAGCTCTGCAGGTCTCAGTGGAGATGACACTATGGGGCAGCGTTGCTGGTGGATATTACTCTAACCACCCTGGACAGTGTCCAGGGATGACTGAGATCAGGAAAACAAAAATAGGCTTAGAGTATGCTCAACCCTAAGTATGAAATCCACACTAAGGCTGGCTGCCTTATTGTACGTGTGGGCCGGATATCGCTTACTTCTCAGAACCATCTTGTAACCTGGGCTTATTAGACAGCCTTAATAAGGACATCTGACAGCTGGGGCGAGTTCTTTTCGAACCATACCAATGTAGGTTTTAACATAGTGATGAAGTGGCTGTTTTGACACTGTAGATTGTTTCCATATAGGAAGGAGTCGCTCTTTAGTGCAAAAAGGAATGTAAAAGCACAACAACATGACACATTATAACACAACTTCAGTACATTCTGACACCAACACACCAGGAATCTAGCGTAGGAATATTTGTTAGATTTCTTGTCTAGTTTGTGCATTGACCCACAACATCGCTAGAAGCTTAATTTTTTTCCTCGCATGAGAAAAACGGGAAAAAGTTGGAACAAGTTGCTGCATTCAAGTGAGTTTTTCAGTGTGGGAAAGTCTGGTTCTGGATCAGCAGGGGTCCCGCTCAGAAAGGAGAACTTAGCATGCAAGATAGATGTGAAGGTGGCAATGACTAACGTATTCTTTCACACTGACAGCTCCTCTGACATGTTGGAATTTATCTCTTGCAGCATATTTCCACAGGCTTAAGACAGTGCCCTGGTTGCCTCATGGGTATATCTCACTTACTGTATGGACAGAAACAGCTGTAAGACTCGGGTTGGAAGAGGAGCGAGGCATTTCTCCGCGCTTCGACACGTTTGCATTCACAAGAATAACGCATCATCTCCTGTTTTTCTTTTACAGGGAAATTGATTTGTTTGTGCCGTGCCACAGTTGCAGTAAACTCCTGAAGCCCAGCTGGGGTTCTTCCTGACAATTTGACACCCGCGAGGCAAAGGTGAGCGGCAAGTGTGGCGCTATCAACAGCCTTCGCTTATTAGCCTGCTGCTTTGACACGAGATCCTGTAGGCTTATTGTGAGGGAGGGGTAACATGAGCCAAAATAAACTTGTCTTATGGAACTTGGTGTGACTTTAATACAAATTCTGTGCATAGAGAGAAGTTTAATGTTTAAGTCTACGTTTAATTCAGCATTAATTGTAAATTATGTAATGCTAACGCCAATTTAAAACAAATTTTTTGCATCTAAACTTTAAAAGGTTGGACAAATAAATATACTGGCCTATATTTGCTACTGATAACGCCAAAGAGATTTGTTTATTTATACCATGCTTTTAATATCACTGAAAACTCAAGACTATGGAGTCATTAAAATGTCGTAGCTCTTTTTCCCGACGTGCGTGCATGCGTGCATTGCTCAGTGTGTGCATAATGTGACATGCTCAAACCTCTTGTTTCAGTGTACTTCAGGTGCTGCAGGAATAAATGGCCAAATGCCAGATAGTAAAGACCATTTATTTCTGCTGCAGCCCAGTTGTTCTTGTCTTTAACGTAGAGACACTCAAGCCTCAACTTGAGCCCATTTGTTATCTGTTGCCTCGGCACAAGTTATTTAGCTTGTCAGCAGAATGATAAACTCTCCCCTGACCATGGGTGTCACTTCGACAGCCAGCGCTCACATTTAACCAATAAACCCACAAGGTGGAGAGAAATCCAGAGTTTTAGCTCCGATATGAGACGTCAACTTGGTGGAGAACGGACAGATGCTCTTGTAGACTAATCAATAACGTGAAATGAATTTTTTTTTGAAGACTACAAAGTCACAGACGGGTTTTATAGATCGCAACTGTCATGAAACAGAAATAGCTACCGAGGAATTTCTCCTCAACGTGGACGTACTGTAGTTTAAGTAGACCTCAGATGTTTCTATGAATCGTTTGGATGCCAGTTGGGCTGCTTGGAGTTGTTCTGGAGTTTGGGGTATTGCACACAGAAAAGACTTTGTGCCTGGTCCTAACATTAATCACAGTTAACTTGACATTGTAGGACTTCTTTATTGGAGGCTAGAGCTGGACGTGGGGTCAGGGTGAGGTCGAGGAGAGGTTCACTTCTATGAATTTGCTGCAGCTCCTCTGAACCGTTTCTGAAAGCCAAACCGTTCTCTTACTTTTTCAAAATAAGTTTCCTTTGACTGCAGGGAATATCACACTATTTTTTCTGTCTTTCCTTGCTAATCCTCTTCTCCTGCTAAATCTAAGTTGAAATAATTCCTAATAAAATCTTGTATTTCTTCACAAAAATGGATATTCAAACTAGTTTGATTCAAACTACAGTACGTCTAGACTAGATGTCCTTTTCTTTCCTCTTAGATCTAGGTGAGCTTTACAACAATGGGAACGGTTAAACAGACCATATTTTTATCTGTCCTAATTCAGCCTGGGTTCTATAAGCTGTTATCACATATGACCATGATGATGTCCAATGTCCACATCACCCCTCCCTGTTAAACCATAATTGGCTGTTTTGACAGTGGCCAATTGCTTGGAATTCCCTCTCTTTCGTTGCTCGGCTTTGACGAGGTGATTTTGGGATCCGGAGCCGTTTCATTAGCCTCAGGGAGAAACTGGTGCGTTTCTCTTCATGCTAGCTGAGTGTGGAAATTGCCACCTCTGATTTATTAGCTCCCTGTCACCAAGAGGTTATGAATGAACGTCTCCTTCTTTGAGTCGCTATGGAGATCCTTGTGCGTAAAGGACTTGAGAAGGTCTTCAGCTTTCTACGATTTCCCACCATATGTAGGTTAGGAAATGACAGCAGGTATCCTGGGAACTCCACTGGTGGAGGACGGAAGTGGTTTCCCTAGAGATTTAAACCAGAGTATAACCTTCCTATGTTATATATTTTCTGTTTTTATAATTCAAAAAGATAATTGTTACTCTGTTGCACTAGAAATTGATTTGCAATATCAAACATCAATTTTAAATGTCTCAAACTATGGGATGTTAAAACAAGTTTGTGTTTTTTTAATTAATTGAAAGACAGTTTTGCAAAATCTGCCAATTTGTAGTAATAAAATGGAACAACACCATTTGCTTGATTAAATAAAACATGAAAATCAGCCAATTGGAGAACATTTCATATTGTTACTGCATGAAATTGAATAGTTTTAGACAAATAAATAATATATTCTTAGGGATGATTTTATTTTTTTTGTACATTCAGGTTCAATTTTGGATTTCTTTTATATGACGGTCGAAAAAAAATATTTTCAAGCAAGGGTAACGTTATAGACGTTGTGGAGGAAGTTGCCTTGTAAACTTCGAGGAATGGCTCCGTGGTTCTGCCACGTTCAGCTGTTACTTCACTTTAAAATTGAACAGAATGCCCTCAGTGTTCCTTTGAATGAAAGTGTCCATTAGATGGTTGAGACTCTGAGGGATAGTTAAGCTTACACATGTGGAAAGAAGTTGGACTATGCTGTCTCTACTTGGCAAGATGTCAGAGTCCTGCTCTGTACATTTGTCATGACCCCAATTTCGACTACTGCCGTTGTTGTTCCCTCCAGCTGGCAGCCGGGCCGGGCCGGACACCAAGCTGAGGTCTGACCCCTGCTGACTGAAATGAGGCTTGTACTCGAGACCTGTTGCTGGGGCGTAGCATTTAACATCAGGGTGCGGTGTAACTCCAGCCAGTTAGATGCAGTTCACAATTTACAATTTAGCACTTCATGGCTGAGCTGGCATGAAGTGCTAAATCAGTTATTGCTTTGAAAAATGTTGCCACGGGGTGAGGGATTACAAAAACCACTGCTGGCTCTGCTGCAAACACATCACAACTGTGTGTGTGTAAATACTCTGTGTGTGTGTGTGTGTGTGTGTGCACAAGGAAACCAATGCTTGTGTTCAAGTGTGTGCAGATATCCCCTCATGTGTGCAGGCAAGGGTAGTTGTTTGCATTTGTATGTATCCGTGTTGTTGTCAGAGGCTGTTGCCATAGCGTCAAACAGTTTAAGAAGTCTTCGATGACAGATCGGCCACCTGCTGGAGAGAGAAGCCCCACAGAGAGACGGCGAAGAGGGGAGGAAAGGGAGTGAGGGGTAGGAAGCAGAGACAGAAGGTATAATGTCAGCTGACTCATCTCTGATGTGTCCGCCATGATCGAAATGCTATTTGGATTTCTTGAATACCTGCCTCATCTTCCTGTTAGATCGATCGATCCATAGATTGATAGATTAGAAGGTGTGTTGCTATGACACCTGATTTTTATCCTTCCCAAAATGAAATGAAATCTCTCTCGTCTCTTCTCGCATCTGCATTAAGTCGAACAATTTAAAGCTGAATGCCTCCAATGCTAACGACGACCTCATCAGCCTCAGGTCTGTTTGGAGCTGAGTGCTAATAGGCAAATGTATCACGCCAACATGCTAGCCTACTGGGGAACATACAGCTAATATATTTCTCTACTGTTCAGTAGGTAATTGCATGCATGTCTGCATGGCGACAATAGCATTTAGCTCAAAGGAGCATTTGACCGCTAGCTTGACCCTCGACTCCTCTGCTGGGTCAGTTTACAGGAAGACACAAAACATTCTGGACGTTTGTCGCCATGGAGCCGATACAATCAGCTGAACGAACTACGATGGAACCGACATAAATCATTAATGACAATATTTTTAAAATAGGTTTTGTTTACGAGGAAGATCGAGGTCAGTTTTAGCATCGCTTCCAGCGTGGGATTATGTTTCCGTGTTGCACCTGTGCACCTGAAAGAATGAAAGCATGGCACACTTGTCTTTACAAATAGACATGAGTAGTGGCTGAAGAATGACATGTCCTTTAGAGCCGTGCCAGGGTGCGCCCTATTAAATACATGTCTGTTTGATCTGTGGACAACTATGGCGTGAATCACAACCACGCGCAACGACACATCAAGCTTAGCAGCACTTAGTACCATTATGTTTCCCAGCACCGCTACTCATATCAGGAATATTTCTATTCTATAGTGTCGTTGAATTTGTTTATGATCTTAATGCAACGTATTTCAAATATATAGAGAATTTTTGGTGTAGTCGTTGATGCAACTGTATGCATCAAACAGAATCTCAACCCCAGCAAACGTAGACGTTTTAACTTTTGATTCTTGATTTCTTCCTTCAAGCCAAATATAATGGGACAAGCCCTCTAATTATATTCCTGACACTACAAACATGTCAAGACACAAAATTCAAACGATGCATATGAGGCAAAAGTGTTAAGGCTAATTTTGTAACCGTGTGGCTCAGTTATGATTTGACTTGATGCCATTTGGCAGCAGCTTCCCGCTGAAGTTGGCATAGATCCACAACCTTACTTCCATTGCACCAGTAATGCTTACTGTCTATTTATAAGGTGCGAGCAAATGGCCATAGCAGGTTTCATAGGATGCCATAAACGAGCAGAGACGTCTGAACAAAGGAACCGACGGATATAAAGTGTTGTGCATCCAGGGGGACGCTCTTCAGGGAGATGGGGGGGTAGAATGTTTGAGATGATTTCCTCATTGTTGAAAAGCACCCACTTCCTCCCATCAGAGCAGGGGATGGCTTTCAAAGGCGGGGTGGCCTATCTTCGTCAGTTGCCCCGGGGAAGAATGGGCAGAGTCTGGGAGAGTCACCACATCCTCAACCACCGACTCCCTTTGCCAGACTTCACCCCACCGTTTGCCCTCCAGGGGTTTCAACACAAGCCGGACCACCTTCGGTCTTCGTCACGCATTGTTCACCCCTGTATTGCGACAGACCCCACGGTTTTACCACGGCTACGCCAGGACATCTGGTCTTGCAGCGGCGGCCACCTGTTTCCGAGGAGGGATCGCTCACAAAACTGGGATCCATGATATGCCCATTTGTCGGCTGCATTAGTTTCAGCGTGTCATGTGATGTGACAGACTAAGATCCGTACTCAGTAGTATCTCAAATTTCCCATTAAATATGAACAGAAAGAGAGCGAGAGGGGGATGAGAGGTAATTAGGTTTTTTCCATTTTGTACAATATGAGTCATACCATACACAAAAAGGGCCCAAAAGGAGGACTTAACAGCGTTGGTTCGCCGCAGACTTTAATTGGGAGAATCCTGCGAATGAGACATCTGTTCACGCCAAATGGGCTCGACAAAAAACTGGATAGGAACCCTTGGAAGAAAGATGTAAAAGGTAGAGACTGGTAAGACAGTCACTACCTGTACCAAGGTAGAGACTGGTAAGACAGTCACTACCTGTACCAAGGTAGAGACTGGTAAGACTATCTCTACCTTTACCAAGACAGAGACTGGTAAGACAATCTCTACCCTTACCAAGGCAGAGACTGATAAGACAATCTCTACCCTTACCAAGGTAGAGACTGGTAAGACAGTCACTACCTGTACCAAGGTAGAGACTGGTAAGACAGTCACTACCTGTACCAAGGTAGAGACTGGTAAGACTATCTCTACCTTTACCAAGACAGAGACTGGTAAGACAATCTCTACCCTTACCAAGGCAGAGACTGATAAGACAATCTCTACCCTTACATAGGTAGAGACTGGTAAGACAGTCACTACCTGTACCAAGGTAGAGACTGGTAAGACAGTCACTACCTGTACCAAGGTAGAGACTGGTAAGACTATCTCTACCTTTACCAAGACAGAGACTGGTAAGACAATCTCTACCCTTACCAAGGCAGAGACTGATAAGACAATCTCTACCCTTACCAAGGCAGAGACTGTCCACAGACAGTCTCTGCCTTGGTAAAATTAATCAAAGTTCCTTGAATGATGCAAGAAACCAAGAGCAACCATTTGGAATGATCTCCACATGCTTATAAAGCTACAACGCAGTCGAACGCAGCGAGGATACATCGTCCATCTGGCAGAAAGAAGCACGCACATATATTACTTCAAAAAGAGGCTTAACTAGCAGTCAGCGAGTGGATTTATAGATGAAACCCTCTGCGCGATATTAATAGATTTGAAAATACGAGGATTACATATAGAGCAGTTAGCAAAAGTCATGGCCGTGTGCCCATCAGCCGTCAAACCTCCGTCCAGATGCGCTCCTGAAGAACAGCCGCGACGCTAATAACGTGCCAAGAGGAACAGGAGGACAGCACATGAAGCAAATACTGCGTCTACAAGACAGAAGGGAGAGGAGACGTAGATCGAGGAGGACTGAGACTCTGGGTCGCATTTACATTAAATCAGGTGAAGCTAAATCATGACATCGTGTCTCGGTGTTTCAGCCTGGAAGTCGTGGGCTGACATATTTAAATCTTTAGCAAGTCCAAAAGCATTCCATTGGGAATTTCAAAATAAAGTACAAGAGACATAATTTGAGGTGACCTTCTGTGAATTACCTTCATTACCTGGATAGAATGAAGACCTTTCTGCTCTTTATTGAGAGGTAGTTAGAAATCTGTAAACTATGCGGTTGTATTTGGACTAAAATAGATGTTGCAATGATTTAGTCAATCGCGGAAGCCAATAATCCGGTCAACACTATTGATCTGATTAGTTTCCACAGGAATTCCATTTTTCAAACAAATCAACACAACTATCCATCGTGATTGTTCCAATATCAAACCGATCTGGCAGCGGCAGAAGGAACAGAACAAGAAATCCACGAGGAAATCACAGCCGACTTCTCCACAGCTGAAATTCTCATGCAACCAATGAGGAAACAAAGCTTTTTGTTAAACTGCAGCCGATGTGTTCACACAAACCAACCGTGTAATAACACTCCCACACCACCACACAACCCCTGGGCTAATCCCCAGCCTAACAAGCATAAAGAGAGGCCGGGACCATTGCTAATACCTGTGTCCGATCGTTAAAGATTAACTTACCACATGGCTGGAAAGCAGCGTCTCAGACTTTTCTTTTTTTTTTTCCCTGAGTCTTCCACTGCCCAGCCATATATATGACAGTTGTGTAAATGCTCAGTTACGCCTTTAACTGCGCCTGACGGTGATGTCACGGCGTACTGACGTCGCCCCGGAGTGCAATTAACAGGTAAAACATCAAATGTCATAAACAAGGCTTCCAAACCTCATCATCAGGATGTTAAATATCATAAAAACACATCAAAAATTCAGTGTGTGCATGGAGGAATGTGTGCATTATGTGGGTTTTACTCAATGCGTGAGCACTCGAGGAGAGTTTTTGGGGGGAGCGGTTAAGGGGAAACACATCCAACTTCCTGTCTGTGAGTAAAAGGCACACTCTGGGGTAGAACGACCAGCCTGGGCGGGTGTTTCCCATCAGGGGGTAAAAACAACCTCGAGTAAGAGTTTCTTCACACCCGCCTTGTTAATTAGCTTCCCAGTGGTGCTTGGAAAGTTTTCGCCTCACCTCACCCAGCAGGGAGGAGCAGAGGAAATGTCTCACAACTTCACACCAAAGAGGGAAAAGTTACTGCAGATTTCGTCCCGTGCCAACTTCTGCACAATAAAACACGTTTCATAAAAGTTTTATACATACATTTTCAATGCCGTGCCTGTAAATGCATCAGCGAGCGTGCGTTATGCATTATATATTATGACATTTATTGCAGGGTTAAAGAAAATATTCAATACCTCACCAAAATAAAATATTTCAGCGTGCTTTTATTTAGTTGATTAAGGACTTTGAGGCTACACAGTGTGCTGTCTGGAATGCATGATTAGGTCTAACGCTGTGTGATCAATTCTGAATTCTGATCCAAAAATTAAACTCCAGCTGCGTAGAACAGTCTGGCCCAGCACTTCCTCCCCATCCCAACTGATGCAGAATCCAAAAGTGTGACTCAAACGAGTCCCCGTGCTACTCCATGCTAGCTCCAGAGACTGGTTATGGTTTGGGGGTCCTGATAGGCTCCCTGCAATTTCTCAAAAATCATTTTCCAAAGTGGTTTTCGTCACAGGAAGACGCAGTTCCTGCACACTTCCTGCTTGAGACTGCAAAGGTATTCGTGCAGCTGTTTTCTGGCGTCAGCTAATCAAAGAAAGGAGTGACTTTTGTTGCTGCAGGTATATTGGATCATGCCTCCCCCCCCCCTTTGAATCAGATAGTTCAGGTCCAGGTTTCTGTTCTCTCTCTATAGATCAAAGTCCCGTCTGGAGCTTTTATCGGATCTCTGCTTATTATTTCTTCATTTCTTTTCGTTTCCGTGACTCGGAAACGTTTGGCTCGACGTACAGAGGGACCGTTTCGCAAAAGCCGTTCTCATCAAGCCCCGGAATCCAGATCAATTTGTCAGATCGTGTTTGACCGACTCATTACTGGTCTTTCGATTAAAAAGTGGACCCGGGCTCAGGTGACTCACGGAGCAGCTGAAGCCATTATGCAGAGAATTGGGATCGCTTCCCGTGCTTTTTGGAAGTCCGTTCCTCGTCCAGAGGCCTCCTAAAAGTCATCCATCATGAGGAATTTCATTTTGCTCCTTTATGTGGCCTACGTGTTGTTTTGGAAGCCGCAGAAATGATCAGAATTTGGCCAGCTTGGACTGCGGACCGAAGCGAGTTCAGCCATTGTTATCATCAACAATTATTGTCTTTCATTGATTTGGCAGGAAGAGAGTGACTGGCCATGTTTGAAACAGGGGTGTGTTCCCTAAAATGGTGCCAACACTGGGCAAGATCAAATACTGAGGCCTGCTTCCTTTGCCAAGGACGGCAATTAAAGCGCATTCCTCTCCCGGTTTTAAATGTCTCCAATATTTCCTTTTAAACAATTGTGGAAACAGTTTGGATTATTAACATGTGTGTCCACTCAGTCCAGCTCACAGAAGAAATAGATTTTTCAGCTTTGATGAATGCTTCAATAAATAATCATATTTTTCAAGAAACACATTCCTTTCTTGAAAAAAGTAGCATTTTGTTCCGTTTTGGGTCGAAATCCGTACAAACAGTCTCCGCTTATTCTTCGTCATAACTGTTAGCGCACGCTAACCTGGCGGCCAAGCGAAGGTTTGACCCCGAGGTCGGAGTGGATTTGAACACACGTCGCTGTGATGGAGCCAACAGAGTCCCCGGCCTGAGATTATCTCCTCTGTGAAACATTACCAGGAAACTCCCCGGATTAATAATTGCCCAAATGATTAATTACACCCACTGATGCTAACATCTGTTCATTTCTAACGGTACGTCTCATCAGGTTGGACCGTAATGATGGCCACGGCACGGATACAAACGCTAAAGATGTCAGACGCAGGCTGTACAGAAAATATATGATGCAGATTCTGCTTAATGGAATCTATGGAGCAGGGGTGGCAATCTCATTTTCACCAAGGGCAACGTCAGCATGTTGGCTGTAATCATACGGCCAGATGCAACTTATAAATGTAACTAAATGTAACTCAATGTGATGTAAAACAAATATATCTACTCCTTAATTTTAAATAACTCTTCATTTGTTACTTATTCAAGTTAAAAACATTAGAGTTTGCTTATTGCTCTGTTATAACATAAATCCTTTTATAAATCCTTTCATAAGTTTTTTGTCAATGTTAAAATGGGCTTAATCACTGCATTGTGGGAAATTTAGTTTTTGCTCAAAGCACACTTTTGTCTTATTTATTTTTCGACACTCTGACCATTTATGCTCTCGCGGGCCACATTAAATGATTTGGCGGGCCACATTTGGCCCCCGGGCCATGAGTCTGACACATGTGCTAGAGAGTACCCCAACCTGTTCCATATCTGACTGTAGGAAAAGTTGTTGATTAACAAGCAATCAAATGATTGCTTGTTGGTCATGTGACCACCACTAAGAGTGTTGTATTTGCGTTGGTTACCAACATGAGTGGGTCAGTTCAACTGGAAGCCCCTTTTCCTTACATACGTGTCCTCCTGTTCATGTGTGGAGTGTGAATGTGTGATATCTGCCAGCTTAAGTCACAACTCAACAACTTCCTGTAACACACAGAGGTGTAATAAATCTGAATGAATCAGTGATAATAAAACAAATGTAAATGTAAAACAAATTTTTATTCTTTATGACGTAAAGCCTGTGTTAAAATGTGATTTTTTTTACGACTCTACATGCGTCCCGTGTTGTTTAGCTTTACCTAATGGCTTCCGGAGGTGTTTATTAAAAAAGATATTTGCCGCGACCGGCCGTAATTATCACCATTAACATGTTTACATTTCTACCGGCGCGCTGGGCGTCTTCAGGCCTTCGTCACGGCCCTCGTGTATTTGATACCCAGCATCACGCTGTGTTTACGATACCACCAAAGTCTTTATTACGCTCTCGGCTAACAGTTGGGGAACTCGCTAGGGGCAGAAAATGTCAGGGAGGCCTTTTAGGTGGGAGCACATATGCATGGTGATAGATGTAATCCTTCTCTCCCTCTCTTTTGCAACCCCCCCCACCCCTACCTCATAACCCTTAATAGCGACGGATCCCCCTTCAAGGCTGCAAACTCACGCAGCGCTCCAGTCTGCCTTCATGCTTGTTGACTTCAGAAGGTTCTGATGTCATGATGCAGGAGGATGGCGCTTTGATATGGCTCCTTTGGAATTTCATGCTCCCTGTGTTTCCAGCAGACTCACGCTCAGCTGACAGGTACAGTAGAAATTGGAGTTTTATTGCCTCTGCCCTCAGGGATTTACCAGCCACCCCGGAGGGGAAGGGTAGGGCAGTCGTGACGGCAAAAAAAAATGTTTTTTTCCCTTGAACCTTCAAGCCACATTTCTCACGCCATCTAACCTAAAAGCACAGCTCAAATCCTGCTAATCTTCCATATACAAAAGGGTCCAGGCTTGTATACTGTTGACCTCACCGAAGGCCTATTCAAGTTTACCCCCCAATAAATAAATAAATAAATAAATAAATATTTTGTTCTAGACAGGCACTGTACTATCCAGTGGTTAAGTATATATATATATATATATATATATATATATATATATACAGTATTTTTTTTCTTATTACTAAAAAACATTTCATTACTAACCGAATTTCAAATACACAACAGAAGTTGAAGAAAAGAAAATCTCGCTCTGATATTCTTCTGTTGGTAAAATAATGATGTCTGTGTCAAAGACATGAAATACAGGATATTTTTAAAAAATTATGTATTTTACATGAAACAATGGCGGGCGGATGAACAATGGCAGATATAGTATCTCCACTTGCCAGAAATCACTCACAAGATGTTAAGGCTTTAGAAGAACATAGACTGAAGAAGGTTAAGTATGAATATGTTTGTTTCCTTTTCTTTCTTTTTTTTTTTTTGCAGGGAGACACATGTTCAGTGTCCGTCTCTCTCTATACATCTTTATTACATCAAAAAAGGCTGTCCGATGTCAGGAACCGGAGCAGGAACAAAGCCTAAGTTATTTCCTCCGATACCTTTAATGATGTAATGTACTTCACCATCAGCTCGCGAGGACCAGCAATCAGTCGGGATATATGGCATTCCTACATGATTCCTGGAGCAAATCGTCAACACACAGCCGCACATGACAGGAGTACAAATTTATCATTTGCTTTACGATATCCCCCCCCCAAAATCAGTTTCAGAATGCCTTTAAAGGAGGCCGCAGGGAGGCAGCGGCAAAGACACATGTGAATCATCTGTTCGCCAGCGGCTCCCCGTGGAACATAAATTCCAGTGCTTCCACAGCAGAATGGGCCTTAAGTGGGAACGCGCATACTTTACTAATAAAGAGCAGTTCTCCAGCTTTACTAATAGCTCAGAGAGCAAAGGTTGACTTTTGTTGCGGTAGACTTAAAGTCATGCTTAGACGTTGTTAAAACAGGAAAATCACTTTATAATTTTGCATGCTCAGCTTATTGAGTGTTTTTTTTTTAAATACAGTATTTTCCGCACTATAAGGTGCACCTAAAAGCCTATCATTTTTGTCAAAAACGTATAATCCAATGCGCCTTATATATGAAAAAAAAATAAAATAAAAAATAAGCCATTCATTGAAGGTGCGCCTTATAGTGCTGAAAATACTGTATATAAAAGGGGAAAAAATCTCCCGTCCAGGAAGTGTTTCACATCCAGGTTTAGTGTGATTTTTAAGATCACTGTTATATTTATTTTTTGATGTGTATATTTAAACATTTACACAAAAATCTGCATTTTATGTCTTTAAATGCAGGTGAAAATACAAAAAACAGATTCAAATTACGCTCTTGACAAAGATGGGAAAGCTGAATGTGGTTGTATTCACTTGTAGAACACTCATTTTACTTGTTTGTGACCAATTATGGGGACAAAAACCACAACCCAGTCACCCGCTTGGGAATGGAACCTCTACAGAGCTTCGACCGTGGCTGGCGAGGGACATTTGCATGTTTGCAAAGACTTTTTTTTTTTCTAATTTCAGGGAAGAATGACATTATTGGTAAATGCATTTCTCATCTTCCAGGCATTAACAGGATTACGTGAAGGAGAGTTTTCTCCGGGGGGGACCGTTTCCTCGCATGCAATAACGGATCGACCCGTCCCCAAACGACGCCGCGTCAGATGACGATTTCATTAGCGAAGAATGGAGGCAGATTGGAGGAATTACAGGATATTATTATACGTTTATGGCTGAAACATTCACTGTGTGTTTGACAAGTACTGACATATATATGTGTATATAAAGACATGCGGGACATGTCCAAGCAAATTTATGTCTAAAAATACATGTAGAATATTAAGATATAAAGCTGCCTGCCTAGAAAATTCAAGCATTCAATATCTGATGTACCTCCAAGCACGTCAAACCTCTGCTTTTTAATCTCAGTGATATATGTTTATATATGGGCAAAAAAAGAAAAAAAAAAGTTTTTCAATTAGAGCTCAAATAAAAAAAAACAACATTTATTACATTTATTCACATTTATTAAAGTAAAAAATTCTTTTTTTTGCCTGCTTGTGAGCTCCGGTATGTTTCCTCTCAGTCACACATGAAGGCCTTTCACGTATGATTACAATTTATGACTGGGTTTTTAATGCGTTCTATTAATCTGCTTCACCATTTCCACCGTTCTCCTGACTTCCCCGGCTTCTTACTTCCTGACACAAACAAGATCGGTCCACTGCGAAGCGTCGCCGGTGGATTTCATCACGTCGTTTGATCCACGTGATGACGACAGGCCTTGTAATTGATGGAAGGACTGATAACTAGATTTTTTGGCAACCATCTGAAGCACAAGTTATTTGTTAGAGCGCCATCTTTATTTTATGAGTGAAGGACATAATGAACCAGAATAAAAGCAGATCCTCAACAGACAACCGCCGCTATTTTGAATTCTTTTTTTTTTTTATTCCACTTTTCCCACTCGCACCAGTAAATGCACAGTGTGTATCGCTTAGCCGCCATCAAGCATGGAGCTGTTGAGAGCTTAAACTGCATTTTAACTCTGACTCCAGCGGCTCTGGCAAGAGTTTGTTGTTTCAAGGCAAACCAATCATTGGGTCAAAGCATTTGAAAAGCAATCATATTCTGATGTGGCTAGCTGCTTAGGATCTGGATGTTGACGTCCGGAATGAAGGGTTTTGGTTGCGGTTGCAGTTTGTGTGACCCTTTTCCTGCAGGGAGTGGACAGAAAATATCCTCAGATTTAAAAAAGTGAATGGAACACAACAGAAAAAGAACTCAAGACTTTCAAGATGAGGAGTAAGAATAGTGAGAAAAGGAAACAGGCGTCAGAGATATCAATTTAAAAGCAGATTAAACAAAATGTCTGGGATGATGTCATAGTTGATAGCGATATCACTGCACAGCTGAACCATAGTAGCATCTCTGCAGGAAACGCAGTAAACCTTTAGTGAGTTTGAAGAATGCACAAGCCTTGGAAATATAAAAGCGTGTGGAAACTACAACAAAGTCGGGCTTGGGGGGGGCAGCAACTTATTGTGCTGATGCGTTTCCTTCTGCGCAATTCATGACTGAACCGAGCTCGTAAAATTGACATCCTCAACCAGACAAGCAGTTTTGAAGTGTGTGTGCGAGTGCGTGTGTAGAAAAGTACAAGCTAACTAAACACTTATCAACTCAAGGAAGTTTTTCTTCAACGGCCATTATCAAAAGAAAGAAAGAGTGTGTGAATGCCAGAAAGTGGACGTATATAGAGCGAAGTAAATGATCTATCAGCCAACACACACACAACATGTTCCTTTGCCTGCGATTGATCTCCGGCCAAATATGAAATTCCTGATTGTGAAGAACAGGAACAACTGGGATTCATTAATACGGCGGAGAGGGAACCGTCCCTCGAAAGATAAATGAAATGAGAGCACGGCGCGTTTGGAAGCGAGTGCACATGAGGTGCGTCTTTCAGCGTGGGATCTGGCTCTTAGCTGGGACACCTTGTTGGGAGTGCTCTCCGTCCGACGGATGCTGCTGCTGGAAGCTGAGAGGAACAATGAGCAGCAGACCATCCGATGACGGAGGGGTTGGTCTTTGATCTGCAGGTCCGTGTTCGGGTCAGCTGCTCGTCTTTTCTGGCAGATTAAATTCAAAACCAATGGAAATGACTCAAACCGCTGGACAAACAAAAAGGATAATGGGCCACTATGCAAAGGCACGCATTCTTAATGCATGCATTGTTTCTTAATGCACGATTCCAAGCACTATTCCAAGTCTATTTATATGGCATAATATAAGCTACAATACAGTAATCCCTCCTTACTCGTGGTTAATGCGTTCCAGGACCGCCTGCAAAAAACGATATTCTGCAATATAGCAAACTATTTATTTTATTATTTACGGTAATTTAAAAATTTATGAACGATCCCCATACTGATATCAAACCACCCTATGTCTGCATTACCTTTTCCGAAACTCTTATAGACCGTTTCGTTAATACACGGAAGTGCGCTGCGTTCTGTGAGTCTCCAATAGCAGAACACTTCCAGATGCTGTCAGCCAATAGCATGCACATATGCTATCACATGACTACCTATCTAAAATGTGTGATGTAGTGAAGCCGTGAATCTTGAGGCGTGAATAAGTGAGGGATTACTGCACAGAAAGAGGCTACCATGAAAGGTGGCCTTGAACAATCTTGCCCGCTGGATAAACATGGAGGGTAATGGGCAACTATGCAAAGGCACACATTCTTATATTGTTTCTTATTGCATGATTGAAAGCGTAGTCTATTTATATGGCATAATATAAGCCACAATACAGACAGAGGCTACCATGCAAGGTAGCCTTGGACAGTCTTGCCCAACTACACGTCTATGTGCCAAATGCAGGGGAATTAACCTTCTGATACTTTGCAAAGTCAAACTTCTGCCAGGAAAGTGTTGATACCCATTTGAAAAGCATTGGAGAACCAATCCAAGACTGACAGACTGACACTACGTTGCACAGCAGGGTACATCTGGTGAAGTCCTGCTACCCCAAGAAGGCCCGGAGCGTGGAAGCGAGGTTAAGTGGCCCTTCAGTCCGCCTCGTTTAAAAAAGGCTTTAATGGCGAGCCCACAATAACAACAGTAACACTGTCACAGACACTCACCTCTTTTATAGCACTCGCCTCGGCCCCTTGGAAGGATTGATGCATCGTCATAGCAACGTTGACCCTAAAGTCTCATTGCAACCTGAGCCAGGTTCAGATTTATGGGTGTTTTCAGCTTGTTACAGCAGATTTATCTTCACAATAAAAAAGAACAACAATCTGCAAAAATCATTAAGGGGAGTCTTTTGGAAACTCTGGGCTAAAGTTAAAAAAAAAAAAAAAGAACGGCAGAAGCAGCTGAAGAACGACTCTGGTATGATAAACGACAAATACTCAGAAGTTCATTAAAAAAAGACTCCTGAAAGGCACTTTTGTTTCATCTATGATTGACTGGATTGTTTTACTGTCCACACAAAGATGAAGACTCAAGAGAAAACCGAGTTCGGCCCAAACTGGCGTCAACTTTTGATTGTGAAAAATGTTTATTTTCTGGATCGGTATGCGCTTCTTTTCTCTGTACACACAGGTATATACCTTCTCTCCAACCTGATCCAATTCATTTTGTTGGCTTGGCTGCATCTGTGAATTCAAACTCCCCTGAGGGGGATTTAGCGTCCTGGTTTTCTTTCCCCGA
Source organism: Antennarius maculatus (assembly GCA_013358685.1). Classification (NCBI taxonomy): domain Eukaryota; kingdom Metazoa; phylum Chordata; class Actinopteri; order Lophiiformes; family Antennariidae; genus Antennarius; species Antennarius maculatus. Next base: position 22,500,499 of record CM023614.1, on the reverse strand, counting down.
ATAAGTCCTACATGTGTCGTACATGTGATGAGGCTGAAGATATTCAAAACCCCAAGATGTCTCGCTGGCATCTTGTGGTGTTACTCAAGACCTCTGCAAGAATTTGAATGGTAATCAGCGTGGAATGGTCTGCAGGCAGATATGAAGTCCTTAGCATAGCGTACTGATGAAGACAGATGACGGAGGGGAAGTGGTGACGAGGAGCTGGAAGGGTAGAAACCAGTCCAGAGCGGGACGGGGGGCGATGGCTGGATGGTATTTTAAGCAGGACATCTTCATTCCTTCTCACCGACGTGAGTGATTCTCCTCCATTTGCTATGGTGGGAAGCTGCGTGACCCCTCGGGGGCAGTCTGGCTGACTAGTGGGGGGGAAGGGGGGGCAGCCAGCAGTGCATCCCTTAAGCAGGCTTGACCGACCTGCAGTCACACACTCCATGGTCAAGCCCTGGGCAGAGGGATTTGAGATGTGACAGCATAATCAATTTCCATGATTCATGATCAACCCCAAAAAGGAGGCCGCTCTGAGCGACTGGGCAGCTGAAAGAGGAGAGCAGGAGGTGGGGGGGTATGGGTTTGGGGTGGGGGGGGGAGATGCTGACAACAGCAGTATTCATAGCTAGCAGCGGAGACTCTGCTTCTTGCTGTGAAGTTTTAGTTCCTGCAGATACACAATAATAATCAGAAACTTTATTGATCGCGGTGGGTGAAGTCTCTGGAACTCTGGAAGCCTGGAATTCAGATCCAGATTCATGGAGGTCAGGATGTGCTGTCGATTCATTTTGCAGTCGGTGCCACAAAGCAAATCAGTAATTTAGCAAATTAAAAAATAAACTTAGTCGTCTTACTTCTGTGTATTTTTGTCCGTTCTCACTTCACCCTCTTCAATCAAGAACTGTATATTAAAAAGGTTCTATTTTAATACTTTCTTATACTTGAGTGCAGTTGGAGTACTTTGTGGTATTTTAACTGTAGACAAACACACGTAAGTCATTTAAATGACCATTATTTTCCAGGTATGAATGAATCTGATATTGTACATCTAAAAATCTCACACCGAATTATTGCAATCTTTATAAATTTAAATCAAGTGAACTTAATCTCCAGAGCAGACAAGGCTAAGTAAATGAGAGACTTGTCTGGTGTAATAAATTCAGAAAAGCTTTTTAGTACTCGTCTAATAATGCATTAAATGTGTGACACAGCAAAGGTGTGCAGCTGCAAAGAATGTTTAAATACTAAAAAATGTTCATGGTGTGTAAAAAAAAAGGGGGGAATAAGCTCAGCCAGGCTTTGGCATCCAATCAACTCCAACCAGGTTTTTATTCCTTCGGTGTTATCGAGCCAGACGTCTGAGTTGAGAACATATTTGCCATGAACTGTGTTGTCCTTGTGAAACCTCGGGTTCATTTCTTTTACCTCGAGAAAATTTAAGTTTCCTGTCAGGAGAAATAATTTCAACAAGAAGGAATAAAAGTCTGCCAACTCCCCCAATCCGTCAGGACATCAGCAACGCTCACGAGCAGGAAGAGCATTTCAATCGCAGATAATTAATTTTTCCAGGCATTTGATTCTATTTTTTTCTCGCAGCTCTGTTTCATTCGACTTGGTGGAATCAGGAGTATTATTTCAATCCACGCTCTGCATTTCTGCGACGACTCCGAGGTGTGTGGCGTCTCTGAATGACTCTGACAGCTGAAGATCTGTGCAGATGTGAGACTTTGTCACTGCGGATAATGTCACGGACTCATAAACGTCATCTCCTGAAGGGGAAATCGAATCTATAAGCATACCTCAGGATTCTAGACGGGGGGGTTCATCAGTCGACCTTCTCCAATCCAAGAAATATTTCAGATACGACTGACTGAGGCTAAAAATGATGGAAAAATGTTTCCCATGTCATCATCTCATGATTTAAAAAGCAAATAAGAATTGAATTTTCATTATTTTTGTTGTTTTGAACGGATTTACTCCTCGAAAGATTCAAATCACAACAAACGGACGTTTTTTAAAGTTATTCCTTCAATCTCCAAAAACAATTTCTACTCAGATTCTTTTTAATAATGAATATTTCTTGCTGTGGTTTAGTTACCTTTTAATTCTGAATCAAACTTTGTTGGAGAATTATTGTAAAAACTTCAAAAACAGTCAAACATTTTATATAAATATTGAACAAACGATGCACTTTTTGACTAAAAAACATTGTTGGCTATATTAGTGATGAATTGATATTGGCATTTATATTTTAACAAAAATATATATTAAATGAAATATAATTTAACATATTCATGTTGGCATTCAACATCCATGCTAATTCATATATGAATATTCATGATTACATATTGTGTTCTCTCGTTTTCCAGCTTAAAAACGGTCAAAAAGTAAAAACAAAGTCGTAAATAAGAGGCTGGTTAGTCGGCGCTGTGTCGTGTCGCGTCGATCCCCCCCCCCATTTGTTTGTGCAGCCCTCAAGGTCACGGTCCCCGGCCCGTTGGCGGGGCCACGGCCGCCCTACGAGCTAAACATGGAAAGAGTTGTGTGTGTGTGTGTGTGTGTGTGTGGGGGGGGGGGACAACTCAAGAGTTGATACGTCTGTCTCTCAATGGCCAGCAGGGGATTGGCCTCTCCTGCCCAGACGGCCGCTGACCCCTGTGGAGACAGTCCCGCTTCAAGTTGCTGCCGGGTCCCTTTGAAAGCACCTCGGTCCCACTTGAGTGATCGGCCATATGGGCGACAGTGCCATCCAGGAGCCCCCCCCGCTGTGCCAGGCAGGGGCTGCGGGAGGCATGGCAGCCGCCCGTATTCCAGACATCTCGTTTCTCGTATCTCCACGCCGCGTCTTAACATAACTACATCCTATAATGTGGGCGGGTCTTCCCCTTCGCCTTACGTGCATCTAACGCCCCGACACACACACAACCCGAGCAGTTTAAACACACAAGTGTGTGCCATTATTTTAAAAACGTGTTGATATTCATATAAAAAGAAACACAGCCCCCCATGAAATAACGGGAATGGCTTTTTTTAAATCCATTTAGAGCACATGTGGCCCCGGGGCCAAATGTGGCCCCACCATATCATTTTATGTGGCCCACGACAGCATAAAAGGTCAGTGTCTAAAAATTAATAGGTCAAATCTACATTTCCCACAATGCAGAAATTAGATAGATATATGCTTTAATTAAGCCCATAATTAAGTAATTAATTAATTAATTCAGCCCATTTTAACATCGACAGAAACATTTTGTCCTAACTTGTGTTTGATGTTATTTTTCTTTATTCTCTTGGATAGTTTGATCCTTGATTGATGGAGTTCTGTGGTTTTAATAAGCTGAGAAATTAAAAGGATTTATGTTAGTAATGTAACTGTAATGTTTGTAACTTGAATAATGTTTGTAACTTGAATAAGTAATAGATTCAGAGTTATTTAACATTAAGGAGTAGTTACATTTATGTTACATTACATTGACTTACATTTAGTTACATTTATAAGTTACAATTTTTGATTTGGTTTTGAGGCTGTATTTACCCACGTCTTTCTGATAAATTGTGTAACGGAACACAATTTTTTGACCTACTGACCCCCCGCCCTACACGAATCCTCGTGAAGAGGGGAGCTCGGGTCAGGCCGGCTAAACAGATGTGGAATATAATTTATTCTATATGCACCTAAATTAACGCCATTTCTTAATCCGTTTAGCGGATTAGATAATTCCATCCAATTTTGACTTATCCTCCACGACCGGGGGAGACTGAGGGGTTCACCGCTCGCCCCCAAACCCTCAGGTTCATGTGCCCCAAACATCAAACCCCACACCTGCAGCACATCAGGCTGCATATCTTTACAAATTGAAGCATCATGACTTCTAAAATATAAAACCGCAGGCGGGCCCAATGGCATGGGGTTATCAGTAACAGCTGAAGAGTGAAATATGTCCCCCCCCCTTAAGTGGGCTTTTTTATTGATTTATTTAGACCTGATAACAAGAGTCGTAAAGCCGTTTTTTAGGCCGCCCCCCTACCCAGGTTGAAAACACTTAACGCTGCTGCTTCTGCTCGAGCGGCAGTGGATGGGTTATGCCTGGGGTTGTAAATCTCCTCTGCAGATATTTTCTTTGATTCCCACCCCCCCATGTCCCCCCTATCTCCACATACATCACCCTATTTCTTTTACAGACGTCTGTGCAGATCCTCCAAGTCTAATTTGCCAACGACGCATCGACAGGGTCGTTAAAATCAGCAAAACTTTCGCGTTGTTGAGGAAGAATTTGCTCACTTTTCGCTTCGCTGTTCCACTCTTGTCTCAATGAAAGTTGGGGGAAACCCCCCCCTCTCCCCCCACCATTTGGCATTTGCTGTTTCCAGTCCATATGCTTTGTTTCACATGTTTTTTTTTATTTTTTTTATTATTAATTTACCAGGCCATCTGGTCTTGGCCCGAGTCACTCTCAGGTCAAACAGTACTTTCACTTAACATCAACAGAAAGGGGATTTTTCTTTTTTTTTTCTTCTCCTCTACTTGAAGTGAGGAGGGACTGGGAACGTTTCAAAATATGCACTGGCGTGATAACAGATATGTGTAAGCTAATAATCCCATATGTTATCATGTCTCCAACTGGGATAAGCCTTCTTTTCATTCTTTAAAATGATAAAGCAATACATTTTCACTTGCAGATTTATTAGTGTGCGTGCTGCTTATAAATCTAAATGAATCCTGGATATTAGTTGTAAGATATTAGCTGTAAGCCCTGTTATAAAAGTAAACGTAGTTCCTTCACCCCTTCTATTCTGTTTGGGCTCCATTAATCCCAGCGTGTCTTAACGTGACATACATCCTCTGTCCCAGCTGTAGTCTTACTGTATCATGCTAACTACCATAGTATCTGATTTTTAAACATTGTTTGGCTCCCCTTCTAATGATTCTGACACGGTTTATTTGGAAGGAGTTGCTCAGGGGAGGGAGTAAAGAGGTCCTCGGAGATCGTATGCAAGTCTTGTTTGCTCAGCCAGCTGCACGTCTACAAAGGCAGCAGTAATATGAAACAGTTAACAGCAGATTGACAAAGGTCATGAATGAAGTCAAGGTGTTAAACAGGTGCGGGGGGGGGGGGAAGAGGGGAGTGGGAGGAATAAAACTGAGCGAAGGCAGACGCTGAGGAAAAAGAAAGGAGGAAGAGACGGTTTTTTGACGGACAAAGTCCGACCTTTCTCTCCTTGCTGGACCGTGGGGTAATAAATTGCGGGTTGTTAAGGGTCTGGACACCTCTTGGCAACCCACTTCAAAAGAAGTCAGAGGTTCTGCCTTTTAGCTTTAGCTCTTGGCTTGGCTGACCGGCAGGTTTGCGGTCCAGTTCTGCTCTTTGCGTCCACATCTGGAGGTAGAACTTTGGCTAAAATTGAGACTTGTGTGTCTCCTTGTGACATCTTTATGAACGCTCGCTGTTAGCCTCTGCAGCGCTCGCCGGTCTTCCTGGACGCGACTCTCACAATAAACTCCGCAGCTTGCACCCCCCAACTGTCCTCCTCTTCTCACCGCCGGTTCCCCCAAAGTAGAGCTCCAGCGATGGTGAAAGCTTAATGCGAAACATTTGGGGCGTCCTCCGATTCCAGGTCTCTACAATAGGTGGTGCCAAGTGTAAACTCGCTAAAAAAACGCTTCACATCCATTTTGACAGTCTTGAGCTGCAGAGGAATGAACCTGCACACCTTGTCTACATTACCCCAATGGAAGCCTTTTAAGTTTCCCAACTATCGATGAATCTATCTCACTTGTACTGATTTACTACCTGGCCTGGAAGTGCCCCCCTTCCCATAAAAAAAAAAAACAAAAAACTCCCCCCTCAATCCCCTAAAGTTCTCTCTTTCTTGTAATGGAAAGGAGAATAAAATAAGAGAATGGTGTGCACTTTTTTTTTTAAAAAATGCTTTTTTCTGAAGCTGACCTGTGCTCCCGCCTCCGATGTCATCATGTCTCCACAGCAGCCCTGGCAGGAAAACAGTGCTTATTGTAGCTGTGAACAGGTGCAGGGGGGAAACCCTTGAGCCAGAGAAGGTACATAAATTACACGGCGGGCCAAAATCACACAGCACTGTTGTCGTGTTAATCTGTCAAGAGCTTTGAAGGCCAGGACAAGTGACTTCACCGCGGGAGAAAGAAAAATGTTAGAACTGCAGAGGTTATAAGTCTGCGTTTGGACTCATTAAGTCCACTCAGGTCCTTATTATTCAATGCACATAGAGTTGGTTTTAATGTCGTTATTATTTCGACGTCATCGTCAGGGAAATGTGCAAATCTAACTGAAACTACAGTAATCCCTCGTTTGTTTGCACTTCAAGATGCACGGCTTAACCACATCGCGGATTTTTAGTAGGTAGTCACGTGATACCGTACGTGCGTGCTATTGGCTGATAACATGCAGAAGTGCGATGCGTTCCGAGACTCACCGAACACAGCATACTTTCGTGAGACACAAAAATGCTTTAAACAGTCTATAAGAGTGTGGGGAAAAGGTAATACAGATATCACTGAAATGGAATGTTTCAGCGTCGCTTCTAGCTTTTAATAACCTGCTGTCTAATTACATATCAATTGAAACTTTTTTTTTTTTTTTAAAGGCACAGCTTTGCGTCGTCACCAAACTCCAACCGCTGAGGAATAAATGATCACGCACTAATCAAAATTTTAAGACTAGTTTCCAACATGCCAGATAACACGTGGTCATTTGTTTACAGTGGGCGTGGTCATGTCGGTGTAAACAGGAAGTAGTTTAACTAACTATGGTTTGGCTGATTATTTCTCCAACAACTACATCATTTCATGGATGTAAAAAAAAAATGCAGGGTTTTGAAAATGGACTTCCAAAAGTCTCTTTCTTAGCATCCAGGCTTAAACAATCCTGGAGTTTTAACACAGTTGAAAGCAAATTCGAGTTTAAAATTCTGGTTTTAAGCTAGAGTTTGAGTATTTTAGGTGAAAGCTTTGTGGAAGATTGGCGTAAACGTTTCAAACCTGTAGCAGCATTAAAGTCCCGATAGAAAAGAGTAAAAGCCATTGCCTGTTTACTGTAGATGCAGACATCAGGCTGAACAGCACGTAACAACAAACTTTCTATGACAAAAAATGAAACCGAATAGGGTTTCATTTGGTCGAGACAAACGACCGCATTGAGTCTCAATGACCCTTCATTCCAAACCACATGACTTTCCTCTTTCCTGCTTCAAGCGAACTCATCCAGGGTGATTTATGGTCGAACTTCCTGTGGCGATTTGGAACCTTTAGAATTGTGTTTTTTGTCAATTTCAAAAAGATTATGATGAAAATAATACGATATCAGACCGGCTTATGAACTTGTCCCCCGTTACCGCACACACCCGTCTATTCTTTCATGTTCTGTCGGGTTCCACCTCTACTTCGTTCCTGATGACCTGTTACCTGCCTGTTTCCTCTCCTTATCCATGAGTTTTATTTGTTAATTTTCTGCCTGCCCTCTCAGATTGTTGACTCTTCTCCTGATTTTGCCTTATCTCCATTTGGGTCCACCCTCTTCCATTCCTGTTAGCCTGCTCATGCCAACCATAACAAATCTAATCTCATTTACATCCAACTGATTCCGTCTTTAACTCCATCCTCATACCATTTTTACCCAAATGTCTCCTTAGCACATCCTGAGTGCGAGTTCATTGTCGATTTTTTTGGGCTTCTGTTTCCGTCCTTCACAGCGCCGCCCATGATGCCTGTCAATGAAAGACAATTGTTTTGTCCTCAACATGGGACCCCTGGTGGTCTAAGCGAGTCCTCGGGGGCGCCGTGCCATCGCCAAGAGCGCGGAGCATCTGACAAAACCGTTGTGTCGAGAGGTCGCCGAGGCCAAAAATCTGCACATATGCCAACTGGAAGACGCACAAACTCGCCCCAAACTCACACGTTTTACTTGTCACAGCGGAGACAGAGAGAGAGAGAGCTGCAGCCAAGAGGCAGAAACCAAGAATGTGTGTCAGAGAGGAAAAGTTAAAAAAAAAACAAATCAAAAGAGACTAAATGCTGAGGGGGCGGCTGGGGGGCATTCCCTTTAGCTTTGACAGGAGGAATAAATCATCACAATTATGCACTCGCCCGAGTAAACGGGGACAGGTCACCCTTATCGTTCCCAAGTTCAAGGTGTTTCCTGCTCATCCGAGCCAACCGGGCCTCGCTGCCAGCGGACCCCTCAGCCAATGGGATCTCAATGTGCTCCGTGAAACACTTTGGCACAAGCAGAGGGCTTGTTCCTCGCATCACAGTAGGCATTTTAATGTTGACGACATACTGACACAGCAGCAATGCTGAAGTGTAGTAACGAGGTTTATATTTGTGACTGTGAAATCAGAGCTTCTGGTTTTTGCACCTCGCTGGTTGGCGATGGCAGCGTTCACATTCGGATTGAGAAAACGTTTGAAAATGCGGTATGATTTGGTGTTCGGATGTGTTTAAATTTGTTTTTGAGTGAAACGACATCTGTAACTCCTTCAGGGTTTGATAGAAATTGAAATTTGACACAATCTGCTGCAAAAACAAACAAAAATTCTTTCTCTTTAACTCTTCAGAATGAAAAAACGGTGTTTCTAACCTCCATAAATAGAAATGGATCTCTTTAATCCTTTGTTTCTTCACCTTCTGTCTTTCACCGCCGCCATCTGACTATTTTGCTTTCACTCCTTTTCATTCTTGTGCTTTTCCCCTCTGTTCTCTCTCTTGTGGGTGCGAGAAAGGGAGTGCAGGACAGGGGGAAATTGGTCTAATGAATTTAAGGCGCTCATGCTTGCTGAGGCGAGCCCCTCTTGGCTGCTCATAGCCATTAATCTTCCGCACTCTGTCAGAGCAAAATGTGCCCACAATAGGCAAAGGGGGAGCTCAAATTGACTACCAATTACGCGCCTGTGAATAAAGGATATGGTGAGAGGAGGGAGGGCACATTATGGTTCAGCAGTAATGTTTATTTTAACCCTGCAAGCATCGCAAGAGCGTAAAGGCCTGGAGATAGTGTGTGTGTGTGTGTGTGTGTGTGTGTGTGTGTGTGTGTGGGTGTGTGTGTGTGTGTTCACGACTCGTTCTGTTCATCTCAGGATGTAGGGGTTCACGCCACCATGGGGTGAGCCATCCGCATATGACCGTCCTCTTTAAAGTGATTGGCCTAAAGGTTAATTAGCTTGTTTTTAACATTGCTGGGGAAAAAAAAAAAATTATATATATATATATATATTTATATATATATATTATATATACTTATAGTAATAAGTATTTAATACAGTATTATGTATATGTTTAGTATGCAAGCAGGAAAATAAACAGATAGCAATAGAGAACATTTTATTTAAGTTATGAAGAAAGTATTTTATGGCTTCGGCTTCTCTAATATCAGCTTTTCAATATCTTTTCATATTTTTTTCCTAATTTTCTCTTGTTTTCTATTAATGGAAATGTAATTTTTTAGAAAATTGCATTATCAGTTAACCAAAAAAAATCAAGAGGTTTTTTTTTACTATGAATCCATTGTGTTTTAAACATTTTATAGGCATGTTACAAGTTTTTTTGAATTAATTAAATGAAATAAAATCAAGTGTCTTCAAAAAGGAGTCAGGGTTTGTCTCACTGCAGAAACATAAATGTCATTTTTAGTGACTCCTAGTGTTGCGACCGAACGAATGGCCTCATGTTCCCACAAATATATGACGAAAGAGCAAGATAAAGACATCTATTAGAAGTATTTAATTCTTGCTTCTCCGGTGACACCATGTTTATATGTAAGAGCACCGTCTCTACAGAGGCTATGAAAATGTTTGAGCTGCTTCTGGACCGAGGGTGTGGACTTGACCTCTAGTAACTCTACATCAGGCTGAGCCAGGTCATGGTAATGTGGTATTTACTCAGCGCAGTCCAATGGTTAGCATGATTGCGGGCCTGATGATTGTGATTTCTTTGAGTGCTGTGCTTATTGTACTTTCCACAAGAACATGACAAGAACTAATAAGTTCCCTAATCGTCTCTGATTTCATTCAAACCTAATTTTGCTATTAGAGACACGGGCCAGTTTGCTCCGAGAGGAACTCCCTCCTAATAAGACCATTACACGCAGGTCGAGCTTCTAACATGTGGCCGTGGAAGAGAGCTCGAGCGAAAACTGGAAGATAAATCAAATGTTTTAATGAAGTTTGACTTCCAGGATTAGGGAATTCGGGCCCAGGTCTCTCTCTCTGAAGTCATGCACGGTGTGTGATTCCAAGACAAACTTTCACAGCTACAATAATACATTTCAAAGCGGCGCGATGTCGGGGTGTTTCGTGGATTTCAACAGCACTTGTTGTTGGCATGGAAAGTAGCTGGAATGAAGCTGGAAGTCTATGAAGCACGTCTGGAATGAACGTCTCTACGCATATATTAAGAAATAACCTTGTTTATAATTTGTAGATCCAGAAAGGACCGTTGTGTTCTGAAAAACTGTAGATACAACTGATTGTGAATTTCCAAGTTTGGGATCATTAAAGTATTTCTAATCTAATCTAATCTAATCTAATCTAATCTAATCTAAATGAAGTGGTTGGGATGTTGCATTGTTTTTCTATTAATTCTGATAGATACAAAAATAGAAATAGAACTACTAATCCCTTGCTTATTTGCGCTTCAAGAGACACGGCTTCACTGCATCGCAGATTTGTAGTAGGTGGTCACGTGATATCGTACGCGCATGCTATTGGCTGACAGCATCCAGAAGTGCGATGCACACTTCCGTTATTAAAGAAACACTTGTCTTTAATGCAAAAGTGCTTTAAACAGTCTATAAGAGTGTGGGGAAAGGTAATCCAGATAGAAGGTGGTTTACTATCACTATGGGGTGGATTTATAAATGTTTAAATTTCTATGAATAATAAATAGCTCGTTACTATATCGCGTAATTTCGTTTTTTGCGAGTGGTCCTGGAACGCATTAACCGCGAGTAACGAGGGATTACTGTCTTGACCTACTTCAGGCAAGTTAGCATCTAGCTAAATGTTTTTTATTAATTATAGATTGATTTTCTCTTCACACAATGTGTTTCTTTTATTTCCAACAAAGACTTGCTGATTTAATAAGTTTGCTGTCGAGCGAATCGCAGTTGCATCAATTCTATTTTGGTGACGTACAAAAGAAAGCGGCAATAAAGGGACGGCTAACTATAGCACGAGTCTCTGGAGCACATGGCGGTCTGCGTCCCGGCCTATTGGAGAGGGCGGGGCAGGGTGGGGGGTGGGGCTGGGGGGGGGGGCAGATGGATGATGTTATGGGTGGGATGAAAGAGGCGTGAAGGAGCTGCGGTCACCCCAGGGTCACCAAAGGGTTGTGCTCCCTGCTATGAAAGAGACAGAGGCAGGGCAACTTTAGGCATCGTCAACACGAACACACACGTTCACACGCAAACATTATCAACAAAGCAAACACTCTGACTGACGCGACAATTCAAGTGTCACAGAGAAAACGTTCCCGTCGTTGGATTGTTCCGAGGGATTTCTAGTGGGGTGATCTGTTTAGCGCAGCAGAGATCAGTCGTCAGTCAGGTTGTGTGTCATCGTTCACTTTGGATTGTGTGTCAAAGGTGTGAAAAAAGTAGGATTCTTAATGTCTGACTGGACGCAAGACGATGAGCAAAGGAAGGTTGTCTGGTTGATTTGTGCTTTTATTTTGGAATGCAAAATTTATAGCCTGATTAATCCGATTTTAAAAACTTCATCTAACAAATAAGAGGCCCTACTCCGTCTTTTATCTTTACCTGAAGGTCAAGCAAAGGATTGTGGGTTCTCCTTCAACCCTAAAAGTCAAACAGCTGTTTTTCTACGATTCTGCACGGTGACTTTTGCTTTCCTGGCGACCCGATTTATCATGATAGAAAAGTTATCCTTGATATCTGAACCCCACCAGATACCAGAGTTCAGGAAAACATCCAACGCTTCCATTCCTTTTTAATTTCTGAGAGCCTTTTAATGTCTGAGTACACCAGACGAGACCTTCCGAAGTGGACGTATTAACTTACAGTTCATGGCAGATGGGGATAAAAGCCAAAGTACATTGGCTGTCTCTCCAAAAAACCACCTGAAATCATTGTCTTTACAAACTGTTTATCATCGCACGCAGAGACGCACAAAGTAACGCAAAAATCGAGAGGCCCAAACCCTCGATTGGCGAAGTGGAAATGTTTGCGATCGCGACTCGACATCTGCTTTTGTCGTTGAGATTTACAGCACGAACACTGGGGGCATCTTCATCTGTGCTACGACTCAGGGGAACCAACCCCCCCCTCTCTTCCCCCCTCACCTGCAACCCATTCGCTCTCTCACACACCTGGCAGATGCCCATTGCGACCACAGCCTCTTGCGTTGGGTTGTTTTACTACCGATCCGCTCAAACTTACAACTCATAACCTTTTCAGACGTATTTTATCTTGGGAGTCTGGCTGTTGGGGGAGGAGATGGGTGAGGTGGGGGTGGGGGGGTGGGGACGCCAAACGACGACTGCTGGGAGAAAGCCTCCCCAACCATGTCCCCCCCCCCTCACTTTGACAGAGGGAAACATCAATCTTTCATTAATTCCTTCAAGTGTGAAAGAGTCCTTGTGGTGTCGGCCAAAGGGGGAAGACGGTCCCGGCCAGAGGGATTGAATGAGGGGAGGATAGAAAGGCCTCCCCAACATAGACAGTGCCTCCCCCCCACCACCAACCCTCAACCCTGCGGCCGACAGCCCCGGACGGCCGACCAGATGGCGGCAGCATTAACGCAACAAAGACTATCTAATTAGGGGTACAATAGAGAGAAAAGGGGGCTGGCGGTGTCCTGATGGACGGCACGCTAGGAAAACAGCCAGGCAGGCCGCCTGAGACCAAAGCCCGTCAATAGCATACCTACAACCCCCCATCCTCACACACACACACACCCTTAACACACACTCGCTTACGTCCCCCTGGCAGTAATATAGGGGGCTATGACTTTATTACCCCTCATTAACACAAATTAGACCACTTGAGCCTCCCTGAATGGTGATGACAAATTGAATTAAGTGTTTGGAAACAAGTCAATCCCACCCCTGGCCAGGCTGCAACCATATTGCATTAACATTCATTGAAGGGTGTGTGTGTGTGTGTGTGTGTGTGTGTGTGTGTGTGTGTGTGTGTGTGTGTGTGTGTGTGTGTGAGCGAGTGTGAGTCAGAGGGGTAATAAAAAAAAAAAGAGAAACAGCCATTATCTAGAGGTAGGAGGAGTTTTTAGAGTCTGAATGGTTAAATTCCTTTGGTAATGTGGTGTGTTAACTGCGTCCCTTTCAGGAGAGGAATATTTATTCACATTAAAACCAAACAGCTCAGCATCAGGAAGGAAAATCTTGAAGCGAACGCTAGGCTACGACACGGATTTATTAAATAAACCTCACTGCATCTGGTGGGATTTTGCTGCGTGCCATTTCGCTCTGGGCCATTTCTACTGGGTGTAACTGCAAGGAGAAGGAACGTCTTCCGTTTGAGTTCCAAGAAAGTAAATTAGAATAAAATGACAAAGACATATAAAATTATTGACTTACACAGGGAAAATAAAATGAACATATCCCACAAAAGTACTTCCACTGTGGATGGTAAAGGTCAAGTGGTGTCCCCTCAAAGGATTATGATTTAAAATTATAGAAGAATTTCAAAGCTTCAAAAAGCAGTCAGTTATAAAATCCACAGTCACCAACAAAGCTTTTAAAAAACAAACACTAACATTACAAAAACGTTTAATGAAGCTGTTTCCTGTAGTAACAGCATCCAGAATTACTAGTTTCTTCGCTAATAAGGTGTAAATAACCAGGTGGTTTTGCTGTATATTCTTATTAGTTTATGAGTTTAAAAGTGTCTTTTATATATTCACTGATTTACTCATTTGAAGTTTATTTATTTATTTATATATGTTTTAATCTGCATTCAAAAGTAAATGTTTCTCCTCTATTATTAGTGCCTCAATGGACCAATGTGTGACTTCAAGCTCCTCTTTCATGTTATAGAAGGCTGACACCTTGTGGTACATTGTAAAATTACAGTTTGCATTCATTTTTCACAACAAACTCCTCTAGAATAAAAAATTGGCTCGTAACGTTATTAAGTATGGAAAAGTTACTGTGATGACTTTGAATTATACATATTAATAATTTTATTTTAAAGGATTTTATATTCTGGTGCTGCTCATGTTTGCAAACTATTTTAGGTTTCTTACATTTCCCAGTGAAGACAACTGATAATTATCCACTATGACTAAACTCACAAATTTACAGTAATATTTGTCTTTGAACCATATAATTAATCTTTGTGAAGGTTGCACAGCACAGATATGGAAACTCTTATCTATAAAGGAATTTTTTTTACAAATTTTTCAAGCTTTAATTTCCCTTCCATGTTTGATAGAGGAAACATCGTTGCACACGTTCATGTCGTGTTCAACGATACCCTGTGTGTCTGTAAACCACGTGCTTCCGGTACACACGTGACGTTTAAAGTTGTCAGAGATTCGACGCGTCTTACCTTCTATCAATCCAAACTGTCTGTAGGTCAAAGCTGAAGCGCCATGTTTGCTCATGATGCCTGGAATCACATGTCCGAATAGAGAACACCTATTGGCTCCCGTGGCCAATCAGAATGTCTGATTCCGATATTTAGCAGTGTTGCTTGGCAACGGGTGTGAAAGCTGAAAGAGATGCCAGATGTTCCCTGTCTGTAATTATAGACAGGAAGTATGTTGTAAAACAAAAAAAACAACAACAACAAATGACTAAAAACAACTTTAAGTTTTTTTTTAATGTTTGATAACTTTAGTGGTTTAATTTTATTTGTGCATATTAAAACTTTTGTACAGCAAATAAAACAAAATCTGCTTCTTTAAGAAACATCCTTGATATAGTTTAACGATCCAAAATTGATGACGCAATGGATCCAAATACAAAACCAATCACATTCTTATTAACCTTATTATTTTTAATGTCATGGTATGTTGTTTCTTTCGTAAGTAAATATGTTTTTTCTCTAACATGTACTTAAACTAAAATATAAATTCATGCACATGAATTTATGGACTTTAATATTTTTACATTTGCCGCTGACACTGCGGCTCCTTTGCGCCATCATCAGTCGCTCTCCGGAAGGTTTTTTTTTTTTTTAAATCGTCCTGCAGTTCCTCTGTCGGCCTGTGGGTTGTGCTGCTGCTCTTCTTCTTGCACCCCGGCCCGGGCAGCAGCGGTCTGATTTCCCTGCGACTGGCCCTGTACCCACCTGGAAGTGGTACAAAAGCGCAGTTGTGCAGGAAGCTTTTGCAATTTCCTCCCTCTTGCGTCACAAACGCATTACTGTGCCTCTCACCCAAACCAAAACCACATGGGACCCAGTGAAGTTCTGGAATTTTCCCACTGACAACACATTAACTGTGCAGTGTTTACAAATGAACTGGGACAGTGGGTCTTACAGTAGCCGTTGCTCTGATCTCTTGAATGAATGAGCCTCTTCTTAGACACACCTGTTGTGTTGTCAGGGAAAAAATGACTTTATTCCTATAGATTTTTGGAGCGATATCAAATATAAGTATTGTTTGGATATTCTATTATACTTCTGACTTTTCCTCATTCGTGTCTTTCTTGCCTCAGTTTTGACAAAACCATTATTTGGCTGATTTATGCTCAGATTCCTCGCCTGAAACAGCTGAAGAGACGATAAATCCAATTACAAACTAGAATGGAACTCAGTGCAAACTGCACCTCCGCCAAGACCCAACAATCCTTCCCATGTCTGTTTAGTTTTTCTGGCCCCTGCTTCACACTTTTGTGGAAATCCTTCCAAATGTTTGCGGGTAATTATGAAAAATTACCCAAAAAAATGTATTGAAAATGTTAAGAAAGTTAAAACACATTCCAGATCCACCTCTCTGCCCAGATGGATTTTTACATAACACACCCCACTCCTCCTCCAGGTTGGAAATTCATGCCAAAGTTTCTGCATAATTATCCTCACAAACCGCCAGAGAGAAAATATTACCTGCTCTCATTCTTATTTCTCATCATTGTAAGTTTGCAAACTCAGTCGCTCAGCTTTAACATAAATCTTTAAGGAAAATACTTTCTTTTTTGGGCTTATTTATATATTAATCATCACCCACCACTTCACATCCATCATTTGTCCCTGAACAGTCATTATTAAAGACTTAATCAGTAACTCATAACAATGTTATTTCAGGCTCATTCATCATCATACTTGTGCTGATTTATTACAAAGCTCCACTTTTAATCACCAGTGTGACAGTTTATGCAGTTTGAATAAAGAAGTTGTTATTCCAGGACTCCCTCCTCTTGAGGAATGAAGCTTCCTCCTGGACCTACAGTCGCATTCCCAGTCCCCAGAAACAACCCTGAAGTGAGTTGAGGGGGAAGGGGGCCAACCCCCCGGTGGATATAATCCACTGCATTATTAAAGGTGATCACATTTGATTGATTTGATTGATTGATTGATTGATCACATTTGATACTCTAGATCGTTTTGTCGCATGATGTTTACCTAAATACCCACTTGGGCACCTAATGACAACAAATCTGTTGAATCAGAGAAGACTTATTACTTGAGGATAATAACTACCCACCATTAAGTGAGTTTTGCCAACATGTTATTTGCAGACTGACTCAATGCGACGGCTGAGTCCAGCTGTGCAACTTCTTGATTGTTTTCTCTCTTCTTCTTGTCCTTGTCTTTCAGGGTTGACTGTTGGTTTGGTCAAGTTCATAGTTTGTTATTGTCTTCTAATTTCATTGTTTTTTCATTGGATTACTGGCACAGTAGTATATCACATCACATCACATCACATCACATGCACACACACACATATATATATATATATTTAAAGTTAATGTTCTAACTTGTGTTTCATGTTATTTTTCTTTATTCTCTTGGATAGTTTGATTCTTGATTGATGGAGTTCTGTGGGTTTAATAACCTGACAAACATAACAGAGCAACCAGCAAACACAGTTTTTCTTGGAAACTAATGTTTTGTAACTTGAATTAGTAATAAATTCAGCGTTATTTAACATTAAGGAGTAGTTACATTTATTTTACATTACATTGATTTACATTTATAAGTTGCATCTCACCCTTTGAGGACAGTCATTATGCTGATTTCATCTGCGGTTTCATCTCTACTGACTTTGGAGCTGACTTTGATTTTGACTGATGTGGCCCTCGGGGAAAATGAGTTTGACACCACAAGTTTAAATGAGTACAAACTCATTTAAATTGGCAAAGAATTTCAATAACTATAGCTCCAGGTCACGCTGGGAGAAACGAATGAGTGTCAACTCACAATGCAGTCAGTATAGTTACGTGTCTTTGAATGCATCAGCATTGCAGTCACTCTGTACTAATGATGTAACCTGGATACACCTGGTGAACTGGTTACGTGGCATTTTGTAGCTTTCACTTAGGTTCAATGTCTTATATATAATGATGTTATTTTTTAAATGTTACTTGTACAACCACTGCCACACTGGACCACTGAGCTACAGAAACACACACTTATGTGGGCCAGCATCCACCTGAAAGCTGGAGCCACCAGGCAGCGTCTGCTTCTGTGTGTGTGTGTGTGTGTGTGTGTGTGTGTGTGTGTGTGTGTGTGTGTGTGTGTGTGTGTGTGTGTGTGTGTGTTTGTGTGTGTGTGTGCTGAGGGTTACTTTATTTGTGGGCGGCATGGCCAATCCCACACAACTCTGTGCATCATGGAGCAAACCTTGTACCCGTTCTAGTTATTTTGGATTATAAATGCTAACATTATATCTGGTAAATTAATGAGTTTGTCTGATTGGTGCACCAATCTTTGCGTGAAAGGCCTGATTAATCTAAACTAAGCAAACCTGAATCGACTGTACTGACATGGTGAACTACTTCTGATAAATATAGTGTTGTCAAGAAAGAAAATAGATCAGGAAAAGACTTCGGTTTGAACAGCATTTTTTATAAGCAAATTACACAACATGACATAAACATAAAATATACAACAAAATGCTTTTAAACATCACTAATGTTTGTATAACACAAGTTTTGAATGACGTGATGTACAGAAGGGCCTCGGGGCCAGGTGCTGCATCATCGTCATTGTTATTGTGATGGACACATTTGTGACTAGAGGAGGGGCCCTAATAGTGACTTTGAAAAAAATCTTCCAAAGATTGCTCCGTTTCCTCAGAGCTGTCATGACACTGCCAGATGCATGCTCAGGTCCACCATCCTGTTTTCCTGGAGAAACAACAAAACAACCACTACCGGTAAGTTTTATATCACAGGTGACACATTTAATATGTTGTGTAACCGTTTTTATGACACAGCCTGAAATGTACCAAAATGCAGCTTCTTTGTATGCTGAGATAACAGACACATTCTCAAGTACTTTTTGTCCCAGAAGTCGTTCGAAGTCTGCTGCATGGGAGCTGGAAACCAAATGTAAATTATCATCTATGGTCTGAAGCACAATAACTAATCATTTTAGTAAATGCACTTTTTATATCAATCATTATTGTAGATGCGACTTCCTGGTTTGTACAGATGCTCGTACATTCATGACATTTTAAAGTAATCTAAAATAATAATGGTATATTGATTGATTCATTCATTCTTTCTTTCTTTCATTCATCAATGATATAATGATATAAAATAATAATGACACATATATATGTACAGTATATAACTGTATTAAAGGAGTTTAGGGCTAATTTAAAAAAAAACAAAACGGATACCTGCCTACTTGCTCGGTATGTAGGGCACTATAAAATAGTGAAATGAAATGAAATAAAACAAAAGAAAATTAAAATATGTACTAAAAATAATGTTGATAATATGTTTTTACGTGACAAATATCAAAAATATAGGAGCAACATCTGCAGTTTCCAGTTTAACCACCTGCTGATGTGTAACCAGTAGATCAACCCACAAAGCATATAGCTGCAAAGAATAAACCAAGCAATTCAAGCTAAACTAAAGCAAAGTTGACTTCTGAGTTCATGAAATAACAGTTATTGGTGGAAAAAAGAAAGAACAAACCAGAACAATTCTTACTAGCTTGTTAGTTATGATTATTCATCAAAACGTTTCTCATTCCGTTGCCTAAAACCTTTTTTAAAGCCAGTCGTCACACAGTGTTGTCTGTCTCCATCACCGTTTAATGGATCATTTTGTCTGCAATGACCTGAACAGTAACGATGATTCAATGAGAGTAAAATTTAAAAAAAATACATTGAATAAATAGAGCATGTAAAATAAGTATTGACAAATTACCATTTTTTCTAAGTAAATATATTTCTAAAGGTTCTACTGACTTGAAATTTTCACTAGATGTCGATAACAAACCATGCAAGCCCCACACACAAAGAAATAAAAATTTAGATGTTTGTTAATTAAGTTATGTGTTATGTGGGACAGCAGGGTCCAAGGTTTGAAAAAAGCACTTCACACCTAGGCCTTCAGTGATGTTCTCCTTAGTCAAACATGAATAAATACATCCCATGATTTCATAAAAATGAAAATAAACTTTTTTCAGTGTGAAGTAACAAGTATGAAACTGTGTTTGTGAATGCCATCAATAGATATCAAATAGTTATAGACAATAAAATGCTTTTATCCTGATCCAGCCGTATAGCGCAAACTGACATTGGTTGTTTTTTGTTTTTTTTTTTGTATTTTTCTCTTCTCATCATCCACTGCAGCCCCATTAACTACCAACGCATCCAGAATGAGTGGCTTATCTCCTGACTATTTTGATATTGGCATTTTGAATGATGGAAGAACTATTCCTGATTTCATAGATGATAAAATAAATGAACTTAGTTTAAAGGTAAGTAACAGAGACATCGGGACACTCTTCTCACCCTAATCTATCGTTGTATGAATGTCCTGTGAGATATTTGAGATCATTTACATTTGGAATTTAAAAATAGATGTTGTCCTCTCTCTTTTAGGACAGTGAAGAGCCATTCATTGTAGCCAGTCTAGATAGTCTGTATTTGAAGCACCTCAAGTGGGTCACTAAGTTACCTCGAGTCAAGCCTTTCTATGCAGTTAAGTGCAACAGCACACCGGCAGTTTTGAAGATGCTGAGAACTCTGGGCATGGGTTTCGATTGTGCAAGCAAGGTCCTGTAATGTATTTAAAAAATAATCTGGTTTTTTTTTTAATTCAAAATATTGTTCTCCTTCTTCATTGCTCATTTTAAACAATTTCTTTTATCAGGGTGAGATTAAACTGGCCCTGTCCATCGGAATGAACCCCGACAAAATTATATATGCACACACCATCAAACCTCTGTCACATATCAGATATGCCTGCACTCATGGAGTGAATATGATGACTTTTGATAATGAGGATGAACTGCAAAAGATTTCTCTAAATCATGCCAAAGCTAAGTAAGTGAAACACTGCTCATATTTTCATTCTACAACGCATGTGAACTGTTCTTTGAGTTTTATTTCATCCAACCCGTATGAATCATGTTACAGACTGGTTCTCCGCATTGCAGTGGATGACTCCAAATCTGGGAGAAGACTTAATTTGAAGTTTGGTGCCAAGCTGGAGACAGTTGATAAACTGTTAGAACGTGCTAAAGAACTGAGCTTAGAGGTGATTGGTGTCAGCTTTCATGTTGGCAGCAGGTGCTTTGACAGTTTGGCATTCAAGCAGGCCATAGCAGATGCCCGACATGCCTTCGACATTGCTGTGAGTCATTGTCATGACAAAGTAACACTGAAAAAGTATATTTACATTGATAGGTTGCGATGATTTGCAATTAGAGCTTGGCTAAGTCATTATTAGATATAGAAAATTTTGTGTAGCCTTGTCCTGGCACACACAATACACTTGTAATTAGTCCACATACCTCAAAGTGTGATGGCCCTTTAATGGCCTGATCCGATTTGCCAGAGGTGGCCCCCACAGGGTTCAGTTCAGGCCGGCCCCTGTTAGTCAGCCATGCAAAATGCATAACCCTTTCATACATAAAATTATGAGCAGAAAATCTGGACTGGTCTGATAGCCTGGGCAATATGTGATATATACAAAGAAAGCAACACAATAAGAATTTATATATAAGGAATATTCAGAGTGAAATCGTTGTTTCCATTGTTTTAACATGGTTTTAACTACAATCACAGTACAGTACAGCTATCTGTGGTAGTTTTGAATACTCATATTTTCTTTTACCTTAAGCTATAATATATAGTCTCAGGAGGGATGCCTATACTTCCCTCAATGCCTCGGGGGGATCTCGAGGAATTGAGAGTAGGAACGTAGATTGACCGGTAAATCAAGAGCTTTGCCTTATGACTCAGTTCCTTCTTCACCACGACAGACCTGTACAACGACTGCATAACTGCAGAAGCTGCACCCATCCGTCTGTCAATCTCACATTCCAACCTTCCCTCACTCGTGAACAAGACCCCAAGATACTTAAACTCCTCCACTTGGGGCAAAGACTCTCCACTGACCTGAAGAGGGCATACCACTCTTTTTCGGTCAAATTTTTTTTGTTTTTTTTTTCAGAATTCGATGGGCTTCAAGTTAAGTGTCTTGGATATTGGTGGAGGATATTGTGGGAGAGATGACAGTTATAAATTTGATGAGGTAAAAAAAAGAGAAGAATACAGAGATAAATATCATATAAGAAATTGAGTTATTTTTCTTTTGATAAAACGTTTTGCCCTGCAAAATGTTTCTCAACATTCAGCAATTGATCTCTTCTATACTGTCTACCATGTTTGGCTGTGTGTTTTTTACACATGTACATGTAGAATAAGTGTAGACTGATCTCCACTGTTGGTTCAATCTTTTCACACCTTCAGCTTTATTGTTTGTTGCTTGTTTATTCACCATGCCTTTATGCTAACAAAGAAATTGGATAGTTTATTGTAGTGGGCTAATTATTCCAGTCACAGCCGTGTGTGTGTGTCTGTGTGTTTGTGTGTGTGTGAAATGTGCTTTAAAATTATCTAAATTATCGTGCTTCTGTCTTCCTAGTTTTCAGAAGTCATTAATGCAGCATTAGAAGAATATTTCCCACTTGACAGTGGGGTGAAGGTTATTGCTGAGCCAGGCCAATACTACGTGGAATCGTCCTTCACACTGGTGATGAGTGTAATTGGGAAAAAGACCATTACAGATGATGTGGATGAACAAGGTAGTAAAGCAAATGGTTGAATGTTGCCGATCGGTTATCACACACTAACTGCCAAAGTTTTCAGAATGCGATGGTAAACAAGGTCGATGATAACAAAAGTCAGTTGTCTGATGGCGCTACACTTTATGAATAGTTGTTACTAAAAATACACAATAGGTTCAAAGTGATAATAACAGTGAATACTTTTGCAGATGACTGAAGCATTGAAAAAATGTATTAACAATACACCCTTGCAAGACATTTAATAACTTTTTTTCACCTTTTTATGTATTTTTCCAGATGATGTGGAAAACAAATGCAGCAAAAGAATGATGTACTACATGAATGATGGACTGTATGGCAATCTGAGTGCCTGTATGTATCCCAAATTCAAATTTGAACCACACCTGAAGAGGGTAAATATCATCCCTTTTGTCCGCAGCGACATGCACCAATTGTGACTATCTATATCATATTATTAGTGGTAATATTTTTTAAACTTTTAAAAAAAAATAATACCCCATAATTTCAAACTCAAAAAAGTGAAGACTTTTAAAAAATGTTTCTGTTCCTGCTTTCCTTTTGTCCATCCATCCTAAATTCTACTTCCTGTCTGATAGACAACCTTCACTGACTGTCCCTTCTTTCCACATCTTGTTGCCACACCCAGTTACTGCTGATGCTGGATAAAACCAGTAAACTGATTTATACTAATATACCTTTCAATACATATGAAATTACAGCTAAAGAATAGCATGACGTCTTACAAACTTTTGTTAAACTTTACGACACTAAACTCCTTTCTTTTCTTACAGGCTGTAGAGGACAGTGAGCAGAGATACAAGACTACTTTCTGGGGTCCAACCTGTGACTGCATTGACAAATTAAGTAACACCTGTTACTTACCTGAGTTGCACATTGGGGATTGGATTATTATTTACAACATGGGCGCCTACTCTACTTCTTTATCCACTGACTTCAATGGATTTGAAAAAGCATACATTTATTTTGTTGTGACAGCTGAGATTTGGCACACCTTAAACCTGTCTCAAACCTACAACAATAATTAATCTTCTTTCTTCTTTTCCTTTCGGCTTTTCCCTTCAGGGGTCGCCACAGCCAATCAGTTGCCTCCGTCTAACCCTGTCTTCTGCATCCTCTTCTCTCACACCAACTACCTTCATGTCCTCTTTCACTACATCCATAAACCTCCTCTTTGGTCTTCCTCTAGGCCTCCTGCCTGGCAGTTCAAAACTCAGCATCCTTCTACCAATGTATTCACTATCTCTCCTCTGGACATGTCCAAACCATCTCAGTCTGGCCTCTCTGACTTTATCTCCAAAACCTCTAACATGTGCTGTCCCTCTGATGTACTCATTCCTGATCCTATCCTTCCTGGTCACTCCCAGAGAGAACCTCAGCATCTTCATCTCTGCTACCTCCAGCTCTGCCTCCTGTCTTTTCCTCAGTGACACTGTCTCTAGACCGAACAACATCGCTGGTCTCACCACAGTTTTGTACACCTTTCCTTTCATTTTAGCTGAAACTCTTCTATCCTCCACCTTCTTGATCTCTTCTCCCTGTAACCTCACTGTTCCACTTGGGTCCCTCTCATTCACACACATGTACTCTGTCTTACTGCGGCTAACCTTCATCCCTCTCCTTTCCAGGACAAACCTCCACCTCTCTAGCTTCTCCTCCACCTGTTCCCTGCTCTCACTGCAGATCACAATGTCATCTGCAAACATCATAGTCCATGGAGATTCCTGTCTAACCTGTCAGCCATAATCGTTCTTCAGATCTACAAAAACACAATGCAGCTCCCTTTGGCCTTCCAGTTGACATGCTGGAATGTGCTTTGTAATTCTTTGCTAGAGAGATGCGCAAATAACCTCGGGATGGATTTCCTCACCAAGTATGCCCATTTTATAATTGATTAATAAGACCTCTTTTGCAAAAGTTGTTTCATTGATTTTTCACCCCGACCAGAATAAAAGTTCTGTTGACTTTGACAAAAGGCCACCTGGGTCACACCGGGGCTCTGTGTCCAAAAGTCCATCTAACAAATACTAACATTAAAGTTTGTTTTTTCTCAGAATTTTCTCTCATCTCTTTCGAGACAAATAATCGACTTGCTACTGCTATGTTTATGTTCTATATGATGGTGATGTTGTACGCATGCGTGCATCTTACAGTCATTCGATTGGCTGCATGAAGCGTCTTAATGAAGTCCTTTCAGCCGAAGGGCGCAAAACTAGTTATCAGGGGGAAGGGTGTCCCAACTTCTTTCTTCAATAAAAGAAGCATTTTTGTTCATTTCGTTTGTTTGATGAGTAAAACAATGTTAATTTTTGTTCTTTCACTGTCTTTTCCAGAAATTAACACAAGATCATACTGTACATTGATATGCAAAACTAAAAAGGTAATTAATAGGGTGTCCCTAGTTTTTTTCAGATGCCTGTATATTCTACACTTATAAAGGGCAGAGCACGCATGTACGCATGCATGCAAACACACACTTGCCTTGCTTAATGGCACTTCGACAGTGCTCAGGAGGTGAACTGGCACCTCTCCAGCTACCAGTTCACACTCCATGCTTATGGGCCACACTGGTCTTGAACCTGCCAGCCTCCCCAAGCCAAGACCTGGTGAACTGAGCTACTGCCACCCCCAGTTAATTCTCTCACATACTTTAGTGAAAATATAGGCACAATTTTCCATCCACCCATCCTTTTATAAATACATCTATAGCTGCTTTTCTGTTTTGCGCATCACTGGCGTTGCCTGCAATGTACCATTAATGTGTTTTATGAAGTAGAATTTACAATTAGTGAGACATACACTGAAAGAAAATGGTTAAAATGTTGGTGATGACAGAAAAAACATTGTCATTTGTCATTTGAGGGAGATGTAGACCAGGTGGCTGCAAAGGTTGACCAGTTTATTAAGCAAAAAAGGCAAAAGCAAAACGCGCATTACATATATACATTTATATATATATATATATATATTATATATATATATATAATATACACACAGTATGTCAAGGCTCGAACAAGACTGGTGGTGAGAACCCAAAACCACGATAGTGAAGCAGGCGGGTCAAGTCCAAAAACAGGTTTAATAGGAAAAGCAGGGGTCAGGTACCAGGTAAGCAGTCCAAACAGCAGACGAGTCAGGCAGATGGCAAGCAAACAGGCAGAGTCCAAAATCAGGCAGTTCATACACCAAAAGGTATTCCAACAAATCAGGCAGACAAATCCAAAAGGGGTCAACGAAAGGCAGGGTCCGGGACACAGGCTGGGTCAGGAACAGGAATCAGAATAACCGGCAGGAATCAAGGGCTGGAGAGTCAGGGCGAACACTAAACAATCTGGCAGGGAACAGAAGGCAGGACTGGCAGGTGAAGTGTGGAGACAGACTGGGGAGTGGCTGCAGGTGTGTGAAGAGACGGCAGGTGCAGGGAATGAAGTGAATGTAGATAAGATCTGGAATGATAAGACACGTTAGGAAAAGAAAAGCTTAATTATCCGGAGACATGACACAGTATATATATATATATATATATATATATATATATATACATACTGTGTATATATATGTATATACATATACACAGTATATATAAAAAAGACAAACACAGGATCAATTTACCACTTGGATGGGGATCAACATGATCGCCAGAACAACCCCGGGCCATTTTTTTTTTTTTTTTTAACGAACAGTTCTGTCATCCAGAATGAAGTGGATATGAATGAAAACAAATCGCGATGCATAAATGGTAAGTAGTTAGAAACAGATTCATGTCTGTGATTTATGGCCACATACATTCCTCCCTGATCAGACACGGTGGTGATTCTGGGAAGCCCACAGTCTGCTCAGAGTGATCATTAGTGCGTTTGTGTTCCAGTACGACACTGGTGGTTTGGACTCTGAGCTGAGTCCATGCTAGATATTCACCGCTAATCACATGCAGACATTAAGCAGCTGTTTCAATGACTCCAGAATCAAGATTGTTCACTCTGAAAAAATTATAGCGATGACTTAAAGTTCCCTATGCCAAAGCCTAAACAGTGACGTCATCATCATGAGCATTTACAAGGAAATCATCTGTTCTTTGTCACAGTTGGCTTCAATTTAAAGGCTTCAAATCAGCGCTACAGGCCATAATGTGGGGGCTAAAGATGCTATCCTCTTTACCCCGCTCTGTGGAATGACTTTCATGCTTGGCTGCTGTCCAATTCTATCTCCAGGTGTTGCTAGGCGACAGGAATATCTTCTTGGCGAGTGTATTGTGGGAAATCACAGGACCAGTGAATGAATTCTCTGGATGTGTAACTTATTATCTGCTATCACATGGGTCAACGGAAAAGCAACTCGCTATGGAAACGGGACGTTTGAGGTTTAGCGGTGGCTTCAAATGAGGTGCTAAAAAGTTAAGCAGAACGCAGTTGGGATCAGATGACGCGAAAGGTCACCGAAAGGTCAATCACGGAGAGGCCCAAACGTCTCGATCGGCCTGCGGGAGTTTAACAGGTAATATTCCAGCTCCGATGTGTAAATTAATAAATTACCTGAGACAATTAAACAGTTCTGATCCCTGCCAGAAGGGATCCGGTCGCCTCCTCCTCAGCGATAAACGCTCAACACCCCACTGATAACGCTGCTTCTTAATTAAAATAGTTTTTTCTCATCTCTGTTTTCTATTAAAAAAACGTAAAATTCACCGGAGGTGAGATGAATTTTTCAAACGAGAAAAACTGACATCCAACTTTATCAGTTTACAGCCGTAAGTAAAGGTCTGATGTAAAACGCTTTTCTGCTTCCTTACTTGTAGTTTCGTTCTGTCGAGTCCTTTAGATCTCTTGTTTGGAAGATCAAATCCGAGGGAAATTGAATTCCCAAAAGCTATAAATAACAAGAATCACTGATATGAGCAGAAACAGTCCCCTGCTGACGGGTTTTACTTTCATGGACTGTCTAAAAATATGCTAGTAAAACCAATAATGCCGGGAGCCAAGCTGTGACTGAAGCCTGACGGACGAGTGTTTTTATCCAAACACACAAAACAAACAGCAAACAGCCAATAAATGAAGGAGCTGAGATGGTGTGATTTTTGTCTTGTGCGGATCCGCGCCGGTGGCTCGGGAGGATTATTTCAACTGACAGTACATCTGCAGCGCGCTGAGAAATAAGCCGATGGTGCTGTGAAAGAAACTTAATAACCTGTCTGCTTCACTTAAACACCAGTGAGTTTTGGTTTCAAATAAATCCTTTGTGAAATTTCAATTACGGCATCGAAGCTGTAATCTGCCCCTCGGAGGGGACGGAGGAAGTCGCATGGCGGCGCGGCCTATGAATGGTCTGAGCCGTGATTATGACAGAGTTCAATAACGTCGTGCTCGTTCGTTATGATTCCTTCCACATCAGTGGCTTTGAATAACAGAATACAGGATGTGTCACACAGCTGGTCTTAATGTTGTTGTAATACCCTCTCTCACCGCTGGGGGCGGTGTCGTGCCAAAAAAACCCCATCCAGGCTAAAACCCTTTTCCAGGCCTTTTCTTCCTTATTGTAAAAGTCAAATCTGCACCAAATCACCAATGAGCCGTCCTGCATGGCTGCTTAAGATGTGTCCTCTTTATTTCATTCTGGTGACTTTCAGGCTCAGCTTTTGTCCAATTTTATCTGGAGGAGTTGCTAGGCGACAGGAGCATCCTCATTACAAGGGTATTCTTGGAAATGACAGGAAGCCAGGAATTAATTCTGCAGATTGCTGGCTTCTCTTCTTGAGCCTTCTATTATGATGTGGATCAATGTAGAAGAAAAGGTGTTCTGCAAATGGTTCATTAGATTCTGAAGCAGATCCATTTCTCGGTTGTAGCTCTCTGTCACATTTCTTTTGTTGTTGATTTTTTTAAAAAAAAACAGCAGCAAACCTTCAGTATTATTATTATTTTTTGGTCCATGTGGAAGATGGATTCTATTGAAGTAGATTGTTGTTTGATTTTACCACTTTAAGACGGCAACACGAGGGAGGGAAGAAATAAAAGAGAAAATGCTGTGACATTTCAAAGTATGAGGACTGGCCCTTAAATCTGAAATGTGACACGATATCAATAAAAAGGTTGAGACAATAAAACCACAGCCATCGCCTCAAGATCAAAACAATGTCTTTTAATCCGTTGAAGTGATTCCCAGGAGCGCATGCAGTGCCAGGTGGCGCACGGATGGAACGTGGGTGGGCTCGGCTAGAAGGTAAAATAAAACAACGATGTGTGCCAAGGATTAAAATATGCTTAGATGCAAATAGTTTATTTAAAACCCTGAATGGATTAAAGAAAAAAATCTAACACCCTCCCTTCCAGAAAAGAACAGAACTTTCTGAAAGAGATATGGATGGAACAAACCTAAAGAGACAAAAAGAGGAGCGCTTTATCTTGAACGGACTCCCCCGAGTGCATGCATGGATCAACCGCCGACGTTGTGTTTTCTCTGCTGTGAAATATTACAGATCGAAACCGTGAGGATGTCTCATCTATCAAAGGGTACGATGAAGGAGGACCTGAGCCCGTCTGATTGCTCTACAGAGGTTTTATTGGATAAAAAGCTGGGTAACCATTGATCTGCTTGCTATACAGTAGCTGCACAGCTGTGGTGGTGGTGGAGTGGGGGGGGGTATTCTGTGAAAGCGTGACAACACTGAGAATTAATGAATCCTCTCAATCACATGAACAGCAAAGACCAACTCACGCTGCAGGGCGTGATGGAAATCTTTATCACCTGCCAGAGGTGATCCTGCAGCCTCCTCCTCTGTGATAACACCTGGGCAATATAACTCTGCCCTTTAATTAAAATATTTCCCTCACTTTTTGTTAAAGAGCACACATTACGTGACAACATCCCGGAATCAACCAGCTTCCTTTTATTCATTTATTTTATTTTTTATTTTTTTGCCTCAGACAGAAAGAGTTGTGGCGTACGATAATTGTTTAGTGCACAGAAACACATTATATGATCATGAAAGATACATATGTCCTAAATGGTGCAGCTAAATAGATTATATAGGCCCCGGTCTGTGCAGCAGCTAATGGAGGCTGGTGCACAGAGGGGGAATAAGGCCCTTTAGCTCACCGTGTTTGCATGAAATACTAGCCTTCCAGGCTTTTTCACCCACAGTTCTCACAGAGATGAATCCCTGTTGCACTTAGTAGTCATCCATTTTTAATGCTGCAGCCTCAACTGGAGAGATGCATGAAGACAAGGGGGCTGGGAGGGGGTGTGGATGACACCGACAAGACGCCTCAGGCTAATGCATGCATGAATGTACATTCCACTGGATGTGTTTTTATTTTTCATACTGTACGCTCAGCATCTTCAGCCGTTATGAATGCCTGCTGTTGTTTTCCTGGTGAGTCAGTCAGACAGGAAAGTCATTCATGAACTGCATTCTATTTATTGTTCTCTCATTGGTGGGGATTTCTTTTCTTTTTTTTTAAATATAGAATCCTGGATGCTGCAGTGAGTGTTCACAAAAGTAGCTGCAGCAAAAAAAAAAACCAAAAAAACTTCCTGCCTGTTTTTTCAAGCCTCTTCCATGTGTCTGCAAGCAAACCGTTCCACACATGGCAGGCAGAGAGAAGGGCCCGACGGGGCCAAACTATTCAGTCCACTTCAGTGCAAACATGATCCGTTTGAATGGTGAGGCGTAAGCCAAGACATTCTTGTGTGGGCAGAACTCCCTAAACAACCAGGAACAACCGTGGCACTGTGTTTGTCCTTCAGAGACAAAGCTTTAGGTTACAAGAGAAGCATGAGTTTGTCCAGAAGCAAAGGTTAAAGAGACTTTTTCTTTTTTTCCTTACTGTATGCATGAATGCTCCCACATTTAAGTCTGCAGTTTAAGCAGGGAGATTCCTCTACATGTGCTTTTACTTAAGCCCCAGTCATTTTTAACTCTTGGACAACTTTTTATAGACAGAGTCAAACCAACAAGAAGGAGAACACGACCCAACGTGGATCCAAATATTTGATAAGTTTTTTTATTTCTCTAGTGGATTCATATGTTTGTTATTCTGCACAGCAGCATACAGGAAATCGTGGTAAAATATAAATAACAAAGTTCAACAGTGTTTTCCTTTTTCTATTATTCATTTAATCCAAAAACAAAAATAAGAGAAAAAAAAAAAAAAAAAAAAACCTCTGTTAAAAGTGGCAACGTATTTTGTCGGCCTTTTTCAAATATCCGCTCTTTTGCGCACACCCTCAAGAATGAAACATTGAACAACTAAACTTTCCAAAGTATGGGCATCATCATCATCATCGTCATCGTCATCTTTATGTACAGACAATCACCTTTTGGTGAGCAATGCTTATAGCTTCTTGGAAATTCACTTCCGTCATGTTAAAATGCGACAAAATGAAAATACAATTATGTTATACAAAGATCAAAAATACTATCAAAACCCTTATTATAAATGGCAGCACTATATCAATAAACTGCTGTTGACATTTTACATGTAAGTACAAAATCCTGTTGAGGTAGCACCCTCTGAAGTCACTTGTAATGTTAAAATACTGAATAAACATCACTTTATATACAATACAGCAAAATCTCTCTTCTTTTTCTTCAATGCAATTGTATTCCTTTGGTAAACAAACTGTCAAAAATGTGCAGTCCTGCAAGTGACACTTTCAATCATACATTCACAACATTTTTGCATCTTACTTTTTTTTTTTTTTTTTTTGGATTCTTCAGAAAAAGAAATAATGGGAGGATAACATGTTTGTTTGCTAACATTCATTTGCTCTTTTTTTTTTTTTTTCCACCTCACACCTGGAGCAAAAAAAAAAAAAGGTGAACGGGGGTATTCGCATTGATGAGATTCTGATGGAAAAACAAAAATAAAAGTCATTTCTTTTTAGAAAAAAAAAAGAAGAAGCATTATTTAAAAGTGAAACCTGACAGAGGAAAGAAATCCAGTGTGTCACCCTTATTTGGGAATGTAAACATAAAAAAAAAAAAGAAAAAAGGAGTGTATTATGTCTCATTTGTGGCTGCTTGTTAAATCAGATACCATACTCATCACTGAAGATTTAAAAAAAAAAAAAAAAAAAAAAAAAAGGTTTGGCTTGCCAACAATTGATTAGAATGTTCCCCGGAGAATATGAGCTGCAAACAGAGGCCACATTGTCCCCCCCCCCCACCCCTCCTTTCCTGCCTGGGCAGATTGAATGTCAACTTTTGGAGCAAGTTGGAAAATATGTTGTGGAGTTTTTAGGTAGAAAGGGGGGTGGGCGAGGAGGGTAGGGTAGTGGGAAAGGGGGCAGGCAGATAGGCAGATCAGAGTCCCTCCTCCAGTCAGACGCACACAACTCTCATTAGTGACACATTCTTGAGCTTATTTTTAATGGCAAACATAACTTTGGTTTTCTAAGACGAGAAAGAAAAAAAGGAAGAAGAAAAAAAAAATTGTAGAGAGCTTCGCTCCGCTTTACAAAAATACTTGGTAGAAATATGACATTCATCCCCTTTTGCCAATGTCAGTGTGTTTCCCTACGTGACCAAAATAGTTGTATTCACACTTTGTGATTATTGGTAACATGTATTTACGACTCAAAGTGACTACAAACTAGCAAGAAAAAATAAAATCCGATGTATAAAGCATAAAATTATTCTATGTGGATAAAAGAACTATAAAAATATAAGATCTTAGAGAGAAGAAAATCAATATGTTTTGAGGAAACTGGGATAAGAGGCTAGAGCCGAAATCAAAAACAGTCATCTGGAAATTGTTCAGTGCAATTCAAATTTACTTTATAGTTATAGGTCTGCTTAGAATATTTTCATCCTCTTACCACCCACAGCCCTCCCTCCCTTTAATGGTCGCTGGGATGGTTGGTCCTTTGACAGCGGACAGTATTTTATCGTGTGGGCATTGTCCCCGTTGGCACTGCAGAGGGGGCAGGTATAAGCCCTCAGAATCGGACACACCACCCTCCCATCCGGAGTCTTCAGGACGTGGGAGCCGTACACCTCCTCCGGCGCTCCGTTATTTCGGCAGAAGACGCAGATTTTGGGCTCCTGCTTGCTCCTGGATGCGGGTTTGCGCATCTTCCTCTCCATGCCGAACAGATCGAACCCCGCGAAGCTGCCACCAAATCCCACCTCCCGGTCCGGCTGCACGCCCAGCTGGTTCTGGAAGGGGCTCAGAATCGAGAAACGCTCCTTCAGGTCCAGGATGGAGGGCGGAGGGGGGCTCCCGGAAGGGCAGCAGCAGTCCATATGCGCGCTCTCGGCCACGCCGCCCGCGATTACGCACGGACACGTCGGGGAATCGTCCAAACCCAGGGTGGCTTTCAGGGACTCGGTGATGGAGTTGGGGTTCTGGGGCATGCTGAGCTTATTATTCTTCGTCACCAACGTCGTCAGGCCGAGATAGTCGTTCCAGAAATTGAAAGTGTAGTCGTACGGGCTGCGCGTATTCAGATAGTTGTGATTGAGAAAATCCATGGCCGCTTCGGGTCGTTCTGCTCTTCGGTCAAAAGGTGAAAACGACCAGTGTAATCCGTAAAAGTGTTTGCAGCCAGATTTCGTCTTCCAGGGGAGCGGTTTCATGCACAGCGATGCGGTCTCCAGTGGTCCTGTTATGTTTGAGCGTCCAGCAAACAGGCTTTCTGGTTATAAGGACCAGGAGGGCGGGGCGCTCTCCCTTCAAAAAACCAAGTTTTTCTGATGAGGGTTGGAAAGCGAGCTCCTTTTTCTTCAGAGCCACAATTAGACCGACTGGTTTTTTTTTCTCCTACGGGCATGCGCTTTGTCGACATCAATCATCATTCTGCTCGTTGTGGATTCAGGCTTTTTAATTTGAAAAAAAAAAAAAAAAAAAAAGTAGTTAGCAAATAATGATTTCTTTTACGCACAAAAGCCTCACTGGAGTTAATAACATTATTTCAGCGCGACTTGCGATCAATCAGAGGCGGATAGCGCGGCTCTCCCCCCCCCCACCCCTCTTTATCAATCAATATTATAAGTCATTGTGTGTGAATAGCATCTTCGCCAACTCCGGCGTTCTCACACACCTTAACCCCTTGTGTGCCAACAGCAACGGGCCTTTGTTCCCCCCCACAGCAGCCACGAAACCAGCGGGAGAAGTAACCTGCGCCTCCGCATCAGTCATGGTGACTTTCAATGAGAATATTCCACTGAATTCTCATGTTTCCTCACACCAACGATGTTTACATTTCAATTTACTGTATATACACTTCAATCGGGGGGGGGGGGGATTCAAGCCAAATAACCCTTGTATGTTGAGATGTGCGCTCGATTCTTTCAGTTTTTCACACAATTACGCACGCCCTTTCCTCTTTGTTTCTGGAATAAACCCCCACAGATGTAATCTCAGTAAACGCACAAACACGTGGGTCCACTATGTGCATTTAGTAGTGAAGAATTAACATCTGTAGAGCTTAAAAAATAAAGGATGTGTTTACTTCCACGAGTTTATAGAGATAAATAAACCTTTTGACGACATCCCAGCCTGCGTTAAACTCATGCGCAGACAAACACAACAAAAAAACGCATCAGTGGTGATGTAAACACCTCGTGAAGATCTTTTTTTCTTCAACAGGGGGCAGCATAGCGCAATTACACTTCAGTTCATGTAAACCCCTCCCTCTCCTCATCTACCCACCCCCCCACCCCCCTTCAGAGAACGAGAGTGCCAAACACAAACCTACACTAATGATGGCCACTAGCTGGAAGATAAAAGTCA
The DNA here is from genome assembly GCA_013358685.1 of Antennarius maculatus. Taxonomy (NCBI): domain Eukaryota; kingdom Metazoa; phylum Chordata; class Actinopteri; order Lophiiformes; family Antennariidae; genus Antennarius; species Antennarius maculatus. Next base: position 22,466,532 of record CM023614.1, on the reverse strand, counting down.
GCCATGATGTTCTTGCTGGCCAGATGTCATCAGCGTATTGTGATTCCACAGAAGCATGGTGGTCATTTGGAGTGGGGGGGGGGGGGGCACGCAGCCAAACTGCACAGATAAAGTCTCTGAAATTAGGACTTGAATAATATACAGCTGGCATCTGGAGTCGGCACAAGTCGTTTGAAGCGGAAGGAAAAAGAAGAATATTCTGTGTTGGGCTGTTTGGTGCTGATAAAGTTAAATTACAAAACAATACATCGTCCTCTTCACCTGCCTCCAAGCCAGAATCACGACTTTAAGTTGATTAAGTTGGACGTTTTTGTTTTGTTTTTTTAGGTAGAAGCAGCTCTAGAGAAAAGCATTCAGATAAATCGGTGGTTTATCGTCGATGAGTTTTGTCAGATCTTAAATCTTCTGAAAAACAAGAGTTAACCTCGTTCACCTCCCTCGTTTTTGGGGGCTGGAGGCAAACGTCATTAGATTTGAGTGAAACGGCTTTTAAAAAAATGAGTCTGATCACTTGGTTAATCGATCAATCCTGTTACAACAAGTTTCAAATTGTTCTTTAAATGTTTAATGTCAAAGTTAAAGTAATTTTGCTATAAAAAGATGGATGACTCAAACGTTTCAAACTCTAAACTTAATCTCGGGTTCAGAGTTTGTTTTTTTTTTCTCCATATCATCTATGAAATGGAGATGATATTTTCAATCCAAACATCATCCGATGGATTCATCATTTAGATTTTAACCCGCATACGACAACAAAAACATTCAGAGACGACTCCTGAACTGACTTTCCGAGAGTTTATAACATCCATCAGATAAATCAATAAAATCTCCCGCTGTGGGTTACGTGTCTCGCCTTTATCGATCGCATGTACGCCGAACAATTAAGCTGCAGCTCGTGGCGTGAAGTCGCTTCCTTATCTGAAGCAACAGCAGCACTGAATGACCTTTCGCTGCAGGCACCTTCCTCCAGGGGTATTTAACACATGCAGAAGCCCTTTGTATGATGAATGTTAGGACCGAGCTCTGCTCTTATCATATGCAAATATCCGGCTATGTTATTGTTCTACAGGTGAGAATGTTCTGCTGCTTTTGCACAATTAGTTTTATCATGAATTATGATGTTGAGAGTCCACAAATGCACAATAAATCCATCAATCCTGCATCAGTCCTCTCCATCAGCAGCAGAGGTGATGTTGGGATTCTGGAGGTAAAATGCAGAGATGCGGTGGCGGTGGCTCTAAGCAGCGCAATCATAACGGGACGCTGTTCCCACGATGGGGAGGAATGTGGAAACAAACCCTCTTGAAACAATGATAATAAGAGCGACTGGTGTTTTAATTAAAAACTTCCAAGAGAAAGCTGCAAGAGTCACTGATTTGGAAGCATTGGATCTATTCTAGGGGAATGTAATAAGAAAAAGCTCCTCCTTAGAAAATAGAGTGATGCAGCAGAAAAGCACAGTTCAATGGGCAATTTCAGAGGCCATTCCTTTCAGTTCTCCCGTGTTCAGCAAGTTCGTTTGAAATAGTATTGACTGCTCATTGGATTTTCGCTCCCGAAGCTCCCACTCAGCTGGTGCAAATATGAATTTTATGATGGTGCATTAATAATGTATGTAATCGCCGTTTTTTTTCTTCTTTTTTTTTTTTTGCAAGTTGGGGCAGATTGCGCGAACAGATTCCTGTGTTGCTGCAGCGTAGCTGAAATATTCATGGGACGTATTATTCCTTAATTTTGTTGTGACTAAGAGGGATTAATTCTCATCCATTAGCCAAAGCTAATTCTGCAGCCAGCCTGAAGGAGCGTATTGAACAAGAGAGTCGAGATTTAGCAGAGGAATGATGCATAACATCAGCGGGGTGGCTATAGCTGCAAATCGATTTAGGAGTCACACTAACTAAATGATTGTTCTGTGAGTGTTTTTATTTTTTTAGTCTGACTGAGCTAAAAAAAAAAAAAAAAAACCAACAACATTGATCATCAGGAAGAAGTAGCAGTTAGCTCAGGAGCAGACTTTATTCTAATGATTAATTCCCATTTCCTGCATGGGATCATCGGTAATAGGAGGCTTATATCTAAATCTTTTTTGCTGTTTGCGCTTTAGATGTATTATGGAATGCAAATCAGCTCAGACTTGAAGTTAGAAGCACGATAATGAGTGATTTATAGCGTCTCGGAGCTAATCTGCCCCATGCATTATGATTAGAGTCATCAACACGTTGCATTTTAACCCTGCTTGTGTTTTGGCAAACGGGGACAAAATGTGGGAAGAAAAGTTTGTTCCGTTCATTCCTGAAACAAAACAAACAAAAAATCAATAAATGATTGATGCTGTTGTGGAATGCATGAAGAAATCTGAGCCGGTTTCTTTTCCAACCCTCCTTACATCTGCTGGTGTTGCTAGTAATAATTTAAATGAATCATTTGGGCACGTTTTGAATTATTAACATCAAATATGATGTCTCCAGCCTCTCAAGTCGGATCAGAGAACACATTTTATTCTAAGAAATACCCAAATCTGCGTCTACACGCTTTGCATTTGTTCTGTATTGTTTAGTTTACGAGTCAAATTTCGGCACTGGCCTCGGAGAGAATTACACAATGCACACACACACACACACACACACACACACACACACACACACACACACACACACACACACACACACACACACACACACAGAAAAGCTGTTTTCATATTCCTACACTGCTGCAGGAGGTCGTTACCAAGGTTAAATCATTACAATTCCTATTTTAGCGATGGATAATCCATTATAAACTTAATAATCTCGGTTTCTGCTCCACCAAAATGCCTCGATAAAGATAAAAACAGTCAACTCGGTGACACACACACACACACACACACGCGTGATGCTGACGCAGACAGGTGTGTGTCACCTGAGAGTATGAAATGACGAGCTGCAGTACCTTACGCAGCCTGTAGGTGCTAAATCGTGTTGGTTCATACCTGTGGGCAGGAAAGAGCTCCGATTGGCTCGTTTCTACGTGGACCAGCAGAACACGATCTCATCCATGCACGATGCTTTGGCTTTATACTTCTAACACAACCGCCGCCTCCATCTCCATGTTTACACAGGCACATATTGATCACCAAAACAATACATAATGGGTTTTTGCAGGGAATTGCTGAAAAATCCATTTTGCCACATTGATTGCTGTAATGAAGACGAATGCTGAATCGCTCGGTATGAAAATGGCTTTTTTTTTTTTTTTTTTTTTTGTGCATTGGCAACCTGCATTTTTCATACCTTTTTCTTTTTGTCACAGTCGTGTAGGGGCTGCTTTTTCTTTTTTGGAGACTCCAACTCAAAAAGATTACCATGTGTTTTCATTCCAGGCCATTAGAGCTCTGTTTGTGATTATGCAAATGAGGAAAACATGCGGGAAATTTAATCAGTGCGCAAATTTGATTTCACTTGAAAGATTGCTTGAGGGTGGGGAGGGCTTGATGGCATAATATTGAACAACCAAACGATGCTGTGTATTTGTTTTCACAGTGGGCCTACATTTGGACACGGCGCAGCTTTTACAGGCTTAAAGGTTTTTTTGCCTTCGCTTTGGAGGATGAAGAAGTTAACAGTGTGGCGTTGGGGCTTGATTATCCTTTGTTCTCCCCAGAGATGCTGAATGCAAACTGCAGTTAACGCGCGGCATTATATTCCATATCAGCAGCAAAAGCATAGCAGCTTGTGTTTATGCATTTTTATTGTTACGTCCCCGTGAAGCAAACATCCAAGAGCTCGCTTTTTTTTTTTGTTCCCCCCAGCCGAACGGCGAGAAAATGGGTTCTCTGTAATTGCGCGTGAACTCCAAAAAGGATGACATCGTACTATTGTGTGCGCCGCTGTTGATAACTTGTAATTAAACTGAATGTTACTCCAGAAGCATGTCAGAATTGAAACTAATAAAGCATGTCAGTCAATAAGAAGGAGGTTCTGTTCATCAAAGCTCAGAGATGTAGAACAAATTGGGCCTTTCAGAGAGAGACTGGCTCGGTTTAGTCGTCCTGTCACCTGAAGTCTCCAGGTAATAGCCGGGTTGTCGCCCGTCGTTCCTGACAAGTCGCTGTCGATACGGCGCTCGATTGGTTTGAATCCGCATGCACATCTAACGCAGAAGCAAATTAGGTGAGGTTTGTGACAGAACTGCATAAGAGGAGAATTTCTAAATCAGCACAAGGATGGTGAAGCAGCAGGCATAAAAAATAAAAAAAAAACCCCAAGCAGCTCCCTGGAGATTTCACAACTAGAAATCCTTTAAAATGCAGGTTTTCAAGTCGTTGGTGATAAAGCCTGAAGAAATAACCCAAAAATAGTTGGGAGCTGCCAAAATTCTGACATGCCAGTTGCCATCCTGTACTAATATTTCCAAAAGCCCTTTTAATTTTGAGTGCTTCCATTTATGACGCTTTAAAAAAAAAAACTAAATTTGGGTGATTTGAGATGTGCACACAGCAGGGGTCCCGACAAATCAGGATCCAAGCTGCGCTAACCAGAGGAGGGTTTGACACTTTGCTGTTAAAGCGTTCATTAAATTGTATTATGAGCCTCCTGGACAATGGCTCCTCACCTTGAAATGTAGTTTCAGTTCAACCCCCCCAATCATCCACGTGTCGTTTTAATTTAAGTAAGCAAATTCACCACTTGAATCCAAAAAAAAAAAAAAAAAAGCACTTTACTTCAGCAATTATTCACTTTTGATCAACAGGAAATCACAAATGGCGTCATCGTCATCAGCTCTGCTCATAGGTAGGTGGACGGTACGATCATGTCTCCGTACATGCAGTCCTCCTCCAGAGCAAGGTTGTACAAGCTTCCGCTTCCTCCCTTGTAGGCGCTCGTCACGATCCTGAGCCAACCCTTCTCGCCCTGGAGAGAGAGAAGAATCAACATTCCAGTCGCACGGAATTCCAACGTTCAAATTCGAGTAGAAAAGTCACCGTGGAGTTTAACTCACCCATGGTTCCCCCCAGGAGTTGCGTACAATCCAGTATTCGGTGCCGTTTTCTACCCCCCAGCCAGCCACCGAGACGATGTGGTTGATGTAACGGGTGCCGACGTACTCTGAAAACACGCCCCCGGTGTACGCGTCCAGTTTCGGAGTGGCCATGATGCCGCAGCTGAGGGGAGAGGAAATTTGATCCGAGAATAGGAAATATTTTTTGCACTAGTGAAATCTTGACATGATTTAATCAAGGCTGAAGGGGAATTGTGAAGTCGGTGTAAACACGGCTTTAATACAGATCCATGAGGAGCCAAGAAAGGAAGTTATTGTAAACCTGATGGGCCCACCGGCGTAGATTTCTGCCATCATATCATCCCGTCCGCTCACGGTTCCAAAGTCACCCACTTTCCACAGAGTGTAGTTCTGCAAAGTGCTGCACTTCCCAGATTTATGGCACGTTCCACAGACATGGAACGGGTTGCATCCTGAGGGGAAGAAGAGGTTTTGATTTAAAAAAAAAATGCATTGAGCTTTCCCCGACGGAGCGCCAACGCCAGGCCTCACTCTGGTCGACGGCCTGGTAGTTGTTGCAGGTCTCGTCGGGGACGCCGTGCTTGTGGGCGTACTCCCACACCCCTCTGTGGTCTCCTCCGCGACAGGTGCCGGAGCCGGCGCAGTCGACCACGTGTTGGACGGAAAGGTAAGCGGACGGCCAAGCGCCTCGCCTCTTCACGTTGATACGATCTGGGGAAAAAAAAAAAAAGTAATGTTTCCACGCAAATGCGATTGTTGGATCGTTTCAGATCCAAGTCTCATTAATCTGAAGTGACATCGCAGCGCATCGTTTAAACATTTTCTACATGCGATAAAAAAGTCTGGAGCTGAAATTTAGAGGGAATTTGGAATAAGTTTCTCGTTTCTCAGGAAGGAGAACATTTGTTTGGTCTCCAATAGAAATGTTTTTGATTTACTACAGCAGATCTGGGGAGTTGAGGTTTTAAGATGGTTCAATGAATAAATTAATGCAAAGTTCACCTTTAAGCTTCCAAAATGGACAACCTTTACTTGCTTTAATTGTCGTGAAAAGAATTCAAATGTCTCTACACACCACATGCAGCTTCCCCCCCCCCACCCTTCTTCCAACTTGAATGGAAAGTGTTGGGAACACTTGAATCTCATCCTTAATATGAGATTTTTAAAATGCTTAAAATTTGCTAAATAAAATGAAACTAAAAAGAGGAAAACGGGTTTAGATTCCGACTCAAGCATGGATTGTAAGGAGGGATATGCTGACCTGCCATTGCACTGGTGCTGCCGTGAGCCCAGCAGGAGCCACAGTACTGAGGGATGTGCTGGTTGCGAGTCGTGCTGACATAGTTCACACCGTTCACATTCCTCCAGTCCCAGGACTGTGGCAGCTTAGCCAGGTTCAGGAGTTCATGAGGACGGGCTGCGGTTCTGAGAAAGACGAGGCTTAAGTCTTTTTACCTTCAGAGATTTAAGAGCTGCAGGTGACACAAGACATTTGCGAAGGAGATATCAGAAGTAAATAAATGGACCTTATGGTGACTTACTTGACCCCAAAGTCAGGATTTCTGGGCACCGGCTGGTAACAGCCTGGCTTGTCACTGAAAAACCGCTTTCCTGATACAACTTGCATCACCAGCCCCAAAATGAAAATGACAAGCGGAGCCATGTTGAGCCACAGACGACCAAGCAACGTACGACAAGTCCTCTGTTGGTTGGGTATAAATATCCACCCGTCAGACCGGCGGAGGGACGGGACGCGACCCAGCTGTGTGCCGTCAAGCCAATCAGCCTGTATTGATCTCACCTGGGATTCGCTCTGATTTCACGCAGGTTGCAGAGGAGAAAGTGATTGAACACTTTCTATCGAACACTATCAGGGTCGGTTTAGGTGGAAAAAACACAAGTGGTGGATGTTCTGGTTGCCCAAACTTACTTCTGCAAAACTTAAATCTAAGAGACGATCGAATGTTTATCTTCATCGAAGATGTACATGTGAAATGTTTTTGAAGAAGAGCTTCTTTAATCCCTAAAATAATTAAATCTCGGCCAGACATTAGACAAGGAAATGTGAAATATTGGCAAATAAATCCACAGGCATTAACAGACAGAGACAAGGCAATGGTTTGACATATGCAAAAGCTTTCAAAGTTGGCAAAACTTCATTTATTCTTTTTCTTCTGTCTCTTTGATATTTCTGGGTCGTGACCACCTGTAAATTTTTACAAATCTGCAGCTGACATATTTTATGTATTTTATATATGTAAATTTCCCAGTTGGAGATCAATAAAATATATCTTATTTATTTATGTGTTGCATGAATTTTGCGTCAAACAGCTGCTGCATTTTTCTTTCTCAAATTGCAAACCTGCTCAAAAATTAGCGTCTGAGCTAACATGACCGGTTTAAGTCTAAGTCTAAAGTCGGTTTTTGATGTATTCCTTCAAAATATCTCTTCGCAAAAGCCGTTTTAAAGTTGCGGCGATGCACTAAAGCTTGACAGAAGCTAATCATCACGCCGCCCCCACCACCACCACCACCACCACCACCACCACGTGTCTCCCTTATTGTTTATGCCTTCACAGCCGCTAGGATAACAAAGACTTTATGAGGCGAGGCTTCAGACCGCAAACGGAGCATGATGCTAATTGACTGCCTGCCATCCTCACCCATCTGCAGGAAAAGAAAAGTCATATTTAATGCCTTGATTAAAATCTAATCCCTCCATGGTGAGTCAGAGATGAAAGTAATTTTCGTGTAATGGAGACTATTAATATTTAGATATAGAAAGGAAACCAGAAGCCAGATTTGCAACCAGCTGGAGGATGGAGGGTGATATTTAAAGCTGCCAGCGAGCTCAAACTGAAGCGTGCATCACAAATAAATCTCTTTCAGATTAATGTTTTTTCTTTCTCCTTGACTATAAATCAAGGTTTTTCATTTATCTCATATTTCTCAGCTTTTTGTTTAAGAAAAAATATTACAAGGCTTTCTTGTGTTATCATGAATCAGATAATTTATGTATTCATTCGAGGCTTAAGCCTGGATCTGTGTTTACTTTTTTTGAAGTAATTTCAATTTATTCTGATGTCATCCAAAACTCTAAAAATCTCAATAAATTCCTTGCAAATTGTTCCATTTCTACCAATATTTAAAATCACGTTTTGAAATTTTTTAAAAATCCTGCATACTTAATTTCTCCTCTTTTATTTGCAGTGTTGAGACACTTTATGACACCGAGGGGTAAATATCATCAGAAAACCCTCGAGACGCTGCAGATGGTGTTTTCATTCACGGATCAGGAACCAGGAAGCTCTCCACATAAAAACACACATTAGATCCGTGTTAATCGATGACTCATTCGCCGACATGATGGCGAGCATCAGCGTGATGTTGCCATGATTAGCATCGTTAGCTCTCTTCAGGAGAGCGTTCCCCTTCCTCATTACCGTCAACAGCATCATTAGGGCGCTGGTGAGTCAGGTGATTGATTGGTGTGTGTGAACTGCTTCCGTGTCCGTGTGGAGTCGATTATTTCCATGATCGCTGATCTGTGTCAAACTCACAGGTGGATTCTGTGTTTCTAATCTGATGCCGATGTGTTGGCGGATGGATACGACATCAGCGAGACCGGATCTCGTTCTTTACCACGTGTTGGCGGATGGATACGACATCAGCGAGGCCGGATCTCGTTCTTTACCACGTGTTGGCGGATGGATACGACATCAGCGAGACCGGATCTCGTTCTTTACCACGTGTTGGCGGATGGATACGACATCAGCGAGACCGGATCTCGTTCTTTACCACGTGTTGGCGGATGGATACGACATCAGCGAGACCGGATCTCGTTCTCGTTGGTGGAGTAAAGACGTTGCTCGTGTGTTCTCTTGACTTTTCTGTTCTTTTCATTCTTTATCATTATTTACATAACTGATACATAATTAATTAAACACAGGTAAAGTCTGCATTTCTATTGGTTGATCAAAAAATCTGTTTTTTTTTTTTTCATAATTTAAAAACGAGACTAGAAGGTTTGGGACTTCTTTTCAAGGCTGGAACGATTTAAATTATTTTATAGCATTTTGACTTTTACTTTTGTTTTGAACTGCAAACTTTCTTTGCAACAGAAAGAATAAGAAAGATTTTCAGGCTTTGCTGCAGATTAAATCACTCATGTGTCGCATTCACTTCTGCCACGGCCACATTTTCCAGATGAGAGGCGTTCAAAGACTCTGCGTGTCGCTCCTGCCCCTCTGGTGGACCCACCTGTCCGTCCGGACCGAATGCCTCAGCCTCAAAAGTTCCTCGTCGGGGGGGTTTTGGTCACCCAGCAAGCCGTTTCACATTCGATTGGCTGAACTGACGCTGACAAAGCCGCGGCGACGACAGACCTGTTAAGCGCATTTCGGTCATCGCAGTCATAAATGGTTTTTAATAGTGAGAGCATTACAATATGGTCAGAGGACTTAAAGCTGAGGAACCCAGTGATGCTTAGCGGTTGTGTCGTAAAGCCGATAATGTTGACGGCCCCTGTGGTTCATGAAAAGTGAGGGGGCATTTGTGGGGGGAGGAGGCCCGAAGGTGCCGTTTGGTTGGATAGTTTTTTTTTTTTAAAAATAGACATACAAATAAAAGCAATAATACATATTCTCTTAAAAAAGCTAATTGCACATTTCATTTTAAACACTTGACTGTGCCCCCGTGATTGGTTGACCTACTGTCTGCACATGATCAAGTGCTCTGATATTTAATTAAACACATCCTTGCTTGCGATGTGATCCATAGATCTACAAGAGCGGGAAGCGCCAGGAAATGAAAAACAGCTTTCTGACAAAGAGTGGACGGGATGCAGGTGCGTGAAATAATCCATCTCTTTATTATCTGAAGCCATCCTCCAGTGGAGGAGGGGATGAATTCATCTCCATTGGGGGGGATGTTTTGCACGTTTAGTCCAGGTCTAAACAGTGAAATTCGTACAGAATCAAAGCCGTCAGAAAATACCAAATTAAAATTTTGAGTTTAATTCCGTTTTGCTGTTTGGATCTGGGTCATTTTCAGTCAGGTTGTGGCATCCCCTGCAGGGATCTTGCATCCACATCTAAAAAAAAAATTACTTCTGGAATACCGGAATAAGAACCTGAACGTTTTACCTCCCATCCAAGAGGATTCTTCACTTCCTCTGAACTTCAGAACTGAAGAATCCTCTTGGATGGGAATTGAAACGTCTTCAAGGAACTCTCTTAAAGTCCAGTGTATTCATTCAAACAACTTTGAATAACCACGACCTGGATGAACGAAAACCCACACCGACATCGGCTATAATGATTATTTACAACTCCCATAATCCTGTGCAACTTCGTAACTCAGCTGTCTTTGTTTACCGCTTTTAACGCCGACCTCCCAGGAGGCAGAAAATCATGAATTGTATCTCGGAAGTTGTCAGCCTCCCCCCCCCCACCCCCACCCCCCTTCCTCCCACCGTTCCATTATATTTCCTCTTGGCGTAATAATAGCTGACACCCTCATATCTTTCTGCACCTGCAGCGTCGGCGCTCTGAAATCGTATCGAACGGTCGGAGCACCTCGGCGACATCTCCCTCCAAATTTTTTTTTTTTTTCAACCTCGATTGGGATTCTGTCGTCGGTGCTCTTTTCCCTTTTTTTCGTTCCATCACACACACACCCCCCCTTTGATGTTCTGTTTATTAGTCATTCAGCGGTACCTCGGGGGCGAGCTGTGTCTATTGATTGGTTCATTTGGTTTGTTTACATTTAAACTTTTTTTTTTCCCATGCATGCTAGTCAGGGGGAAATCGCAGCATGCACCATTTCTATTGTGGAGAAACCCCCCCCCACCACCACCAAAAGAGGAATACAATGCATGTTTGTGCACCAGGTGGTGATGTCAAAATCAATGTCGTTTCATTCTCTCCAATTATTCACCCTCTACCCCAGTTTTCCGCTCCGGCAATCAGAAAAAGAACTGGTGGTATTTTCTTCAGTACAAGAAAAGTATCACCAAAGGATCTTTGCAGGAGGATCTCTCTACCGGAAAGTGTTTAGAACTGGCAATATAAGGGCTTTCATCAACCGGATATAGGATGGAGTCAATGACCCAAGCCAGGAAAGTTGGATATATACACTGCAGCTGCATTCATTTTCTTTATAGTGCCTATACGCACCTTAATCCTGCTGGGAATAAAGCGTCACCTGACACTAGAGACGCCTCTGCTTTGTGTATTCCAGCTCTAGCATATCCTCCTTTTTGCTCTTATATTCCTCTGGACTCACTTTGAGGCCCTTGGAGACTGAAAAAAAACCATCTCCGGACCACAAAGTTTGCTCAGCTCTCCAGTCTATAGACTCACCTCGTCCCGAATGCTCTCTCTCTCCTCGCTGTTTATCTGGTATTTAACCCCCCCCCCCCCCCCCGCCGCCTCTGTCTGTTAAGTAATTTTTGTTAAACAAGTCAAGAAAGAGAATCTGAAATCAGTGGGGTGTGCTTGAATGCCTGATTCTCCCTAATCCCCTGACAGGACAACCCCCCACCCCCCACCCCCACCCCCACTCCTCTCCTCTGGGGGTAAATGTATAGTCGTGCTAAGATTCTGCGCCATAAGGTCAGATTTGTTTGGCTGCCCAGGATCATCACCGCAGACGACTAATCCTGCGGAATTAGTCAATCCGGCGAACACCTCTTGACCAGGAGGCACCGGCCATTAAAATGGTTAGAAAAGGAATGCCTGAGTCCTTTACAAAAAGGATTAATTTCCTCTATAAGGAAACGGTAGCCCACAGAGTGAGTTACAGTTTCTTCAACTCGGTTAGAAGCCCGCTGTCGCAGATTTCATTCTGATTGTGCTTAATAAACATCCAGAAAGCCTAATTGGAGCTTGTGTGGGCTACATCTGCAGGACAAAAGGGGGGGGGGGGGGGATAAAAAAAATTGTGCCTCCGGACCCATTTTTTTGCAACCAATAATAGCAAAAGCTTCAATGCATGAGAGGTTTGTCTGCAGTCAGCACCAAGGAATACCCAACCCAAACTCCTCTGCCCCGTGACACATCCTCCCTTTCTTACCCCGTGATAAACGTTATCAAGATGCCACATTAGATTACTCCTCTTTTTCAAATTGAGACCCAATTCAAGCAGGAGCTATCCCCCACCCCCCCACCCCCACCCCCCCGTTGAGTGGTCTTGACAGAAGCAATTTCCCAGTTCTAATCGAAAGATTTCTTCATTGGTACAATCTTCTTAATACCAGACCAGATACGGCGCCGCCAGATGTGTCCCAACATCCTCAGAAACATTTGGTGTCCAGAGACCCACCGAGAAGGACAGGAAGTCTGGAGTGATTGAGTTCATGCAAAAATATATATATATATTATATATATATACAGTATACTGTATATAGAAAATGATAAGCTAGAGCTCGCTGGACAAAACCAACACTTGTCCTACAGCTGCACTAAAGTCTTTAGCGATGCTTTCATTTATTCAGTTCTATTTGGGTAGTTTTGCTCTACATCTCAGGAATATTTTCCAATTTTTTTTGTATGCATGTATGGAAAGGAACCTCATATAAAAATAAAATGACGTCCTACAGATGTTCTAACTGCTCCTCTGTAACGGCACGGAACTGTTAATGATTTAACCATTTATGGCTGAAGGGAGACAACGAATCCTCAAGCATGTTGGGCAGCTTTTACGGCGCTGAATCACCTTGTGTCCGCTGGAAGGGCACCCCAGAGGGCACTGCGTCATATTCTCTCTATTTTAAGGGCACCAATTAGTGCACTGCATCACATTTAGTCTCCTGAAAGAGCACCCCGGGGGGCACTTTGCCATGTTTTCTCGGCTGGAAGGGCATTTTTTCTTATGGTACTGCGTGTGGTGCCACCTTAGAGGGCACATTGTGGTGTTTTATCTAGCATACAGACATCGCAGTCGTCTAAGGTCACTTTAGCAGAGTCGAACAGGACAACGCTGGTGGATGTTGTCAGCTTTAGTTCGGTCAACACAAACTGGATAAGTTTAGGATAACACTATAAATTAGTAGCTAATGTTATATCCACTGTAAAGTAGTACAGTGACAGTTTAATCCGTTCCGTGACTGAACTTGTAAGTCGATTTAAAATAAATCATTTTAATCCATTTCAGCCTTGCAAAAAAATCCCCAAACCCCAAAATGATGGAAAAACAAAACAAATCTTTTTTACCTGCATATAGTTAATTATATATAAGTTACATAAATAATGATAAAGAATGAAAAGAACGAAGAGAATACACAAGCTACGTCTTTACTCCACCAACAAGAACGAGATCCGGTCTCACTGATGTCGTATCCATCCGCCAAACACGTGGTAAAAAACAAGATCCGGTCTCACTGATGTCGTATCCATCCGCCCTCTGTGTCAAAGTCACATGCTTGTTTTCTTTCGGGCCTCACGAACAGCGTTACGCTACTTCCACCTTTGCTCCCGGCTGGCAAGAGCTATAATTTACGCGACCTCTAAAGGTCACCGTCAGATAAGCACAAACACATGTTAAACAATGCAAACAACTGACGCCGGGACACGGTATGAAGACATTCGTTCAAACGTTGGCTAGCAGCCTGCAGAGGCCTCCCAGCTCCTGACTGGGGGGGGGGGGGGGGACAAAGAGACAAAGCTACTGTAATCTGTTTGACTGAATGAAAAAAGATGATTTTAACCTCAAATATTCTGAAACTGAAGGAGAATTTTCCTCTTCCCCTCGTGGATGTCACACTACGTAGAGTTTTATAAAGCAGCGAAACAGCCTTTGCTCGATGAAGCACTCGTTCCATCCTTACTTCTCATCGCTCCGTTTGGCCCATCTGTTGTTTCTGCTTAGTATGAAAGGCAGGTGGTCAGCTGCTAATGTTCCCCGGCTCTGGACCACCATTCATCTCCAGCCCACTCATTCTCCACGCAGTGATCAAAAGCAACTTGGCTGCTAAATATACAACCTCATACATATGCATGACGCCACGAAACAGTCTCCGCTGACACCCATTAGCCGTACAGTCACACCGAGGGGGCCTATTTGGAGAATTTGCATGCGGGCATTAGCGGATTAATCAAGAGTGACAGTTGAGGGAGACTTGTGGTCAGGAGACACACGGGATCCGGGATGGACTCTGACCTACATACACCTGCTAGAATTATGGGATTCAAATGATTCAGACAAAAATCTATTTTCTTGATGACCAAGATTCATGAAGTTACAGTATTTTCCGCACCATAAGGCGCATCTAAAAGCTTTTAATTTTCTCAAAAACCAACAATCCAGATCTACAAAAAAACACAATGCAGCTCCGTCTGACCTTCTCTGAACTTCTCTATCAACATCCTCAAAGCAAATACTGCATCTGTAGTATTCTTTTTTCTCAAAAAACCAACAATGCACCTTATAATCCAGTGTGTCTTATATATGGAGAAAGTTTTATGATAGGCCATTCATTGAAGGTGCGCCTTATAGTCCAGAACATACTGTACCTCTTTGCGACTAGAGGTCGTCTCCGTCTGCTGGTAACAGTAGAATTATAGGAAACAAAGCTGCTTTATACTAATATTCTGGTGCCTTTCGATGCAGAAATCCTCTCCCTGTTTGAGTTTAACAAAATCTTGCGGCCAATTCACCGTTTTGGGAACTAATTTTTATCGCATGAGCAATTTTAGACAGGCAAAAAAAAAAAAAAACAGAATTATCAACAAGAATAACAGGGTATCATAGCAGTGGATTACTTCCTTTTGTGTAATCCCTTCCTGCTGCGGTGGCTAATTTGGTCATCAGGCTACATATTCAGGATCGTTGCTGCTTCCCTGACATCTTTTTTTTCCACCACTCATATTTCATTTTCTGTAATTGCTGCAAACATCATTCCCTTCACGTCACTTGAGGATCCGTCTGGAGTGTGTGAGCGCAGTGCCTTGGCCAGCGTGCTACATCACTCGTATCCCTACGCCTGTCGTGGAAAATAATTTATCAGTGCCTATTTACAGTACAGATGGACTCCGGCTCCGCTTCCCAATTTACCTGTTGCTGCGAGAGTCCCCCGAGTGAACGCGGCTAAAATTAGAAACAGCATAACAGTGCAGGAATCAATCACATCTGTCAAGAAGAGAGGGGGAGGGACGAGGTGAGAGGGTGGGGGGATGGGGGGGGGGGTAGTGCAGCACCTCTTGATGTCTTGCCCTGAGGTCAGATGGTGGATATTGTTACTGCATCTACAGTATGAAGCGGGTCCTCTCGCCATCATCTGAAATTCTACGTCGAGGATTTATTCAAAAATTCTTACTGGTCTGTCATTTTGAGATGATAAATACAAGCTGGACCAAAGTTTTCCTCAACTGGAATTAATTTTGGTTTATTATTCAATATATTCCCAACGTGGCAGAAAAGAACATATCTATCATTGTACCATTAGCCCTTCGTCGTGCAGTTTTCTAATGTTATTTAACATTTAAATCTCATGCATCCATTCTTTGACGTTATTTTTTTACATTTTTTAAGCCAATCAAGATATTCAAGTCATTATTATTTTTTTAATATCACGCTTTCCTTCTTCCATTTCTTATTTCTTTTGTCTCAAACAGCCGATATTCATTGTTGACTCTTGTTACCAGGAACTTTAAATCTCCCTCTGACTCAAACACACACACACGTTCATCCCAGTTTCTCGTGTGTGAGCGTTTATGTGTGTGTGTGTGTGTGTGTGTGTGTGTGTCGCCGTCAAATGAATCTGTGTGTAAGAAGACGAACATATGGACGAAACAACTCTCAATCTGTTAGTTGGTTAAAGTAAAACTTCCTCTTTGAGCAGGAAACAAAGGAACTGAAACAAAAAAAAAAAAAAAAACTGAAAACGTGAAAATATAAAACGCTAAAAAATGCATATTTGATGAGTGAAAACACAAAGATATTCTGAAACATCGCCTGGAGCTGATGATGAGGAAAAAAAAAACAACCCACTGACAATGTATGAAATGCAGGTGTGTTTCTTTGACACAAGTAATCCTGGGTTTTATTGGTTCTGCCCTCCCCCTCAAAGGCCCATGGCCACTTGAAATTCTTTACTACCAGAACTCTGCAGCTTCTGAAGCCTCTTTAGCGGGGAAGAAGGAGGAGCCGGGCCTCCATTTAGCCTGATTTCCTGTCTTTAAAAAGGATGAATGGCCAGCTTTAGGCCATTGAGAGTGCCCTCACCTATAGCACTCCGTTTGATCTCAGCATCTTGGCCGCAAACAGGTTGAAAGGGAGCGGGTCCTTAATGTCAAGGCCATTCTTAATGAGTCCCGGTGGACAGGACCAACCACAGGCCCCAAAGAAAATGTAATCCCCTGCTTTAGCACAATGACTTCCTGTATGTCCCCATGTCTGCTTTTATTCCTCATCAGTCAGCGTTATGGTCCTCTGGTTAAGGAAATAATAAATCATTTCTATCATACGTTACATATTCAAAAACCATCATCTCGGGCTGTAATGGATTTCATGTTATTCTAGGATTTGGAAGTTTAATTTGCCCCAATCTGGTTAATGTTTATTGACAAGAGCTAATCTTAATAACTTTATTGTTTTGCCTTTATTCTTACGTCTTGGAATTTATCTCCTGTGTAATAATGAAGCCGGAGCTTCAATGCGAATTAAAAAGCGGCACCGAAGCTTTTATCGGTTTAAAGTCAAACCCGAAGCGGGTTTGATTGACAAAAATGCAACCAAAAAAAAAAAAAGCGATAAGGAAACGGATGAATCGGGCGTTTGGTTTGGAGCGACTCCACCGAACGCGCCTGCATTGGAGAAGCAAAAAAAAAAAAAATGCGTGCAATTTAATTTCATCTCCAGTGTTTGCATTTGCATATGTTAATAAAGCAATTCCAAAAAGCATGGGAAGAGGGAGACTGGGAATTAATTTGATATTTGCTGGGGGGGGGGGGGGGGGGGGGGTAACGCCAGATTCTGACTCCGAGAGGGTTGAGATGCACCATTGTTAATAAGAACCACAACAAGCCACGTCTACTTTATTATTTAGCGGAGGCTCGGCTTTGTCTGAGCCGCTCCTGAAATCTTCCACTCTGCTAGGTAGCCCCCCCTTTGTGTCACTTTATTCCCTCAGCTCCGTTCCACCCCTTTGTTTGCTTTTTGGTGCAGTTTCCGTGGTGACTGAGCTCAGGGCCCCCCAATCAGAGGCCCCATTCTGACAGGCAAGGGATGGAAAGGAAAGGGATGGGGGTGGTGGTGGTGGTGGTGATGGGGCGGGGGGGGGGGGGGGGGTGAGGTGAGTGTTGTGACTGAGGGATGGGGATGGGGGTTGGAGGCACACTCGCCGCTGATACACGCTTAATATATATGCATGAACATAGGTGTCCGTGCACACACACACATGTAATCACACACATGTGCACACACACACACATACACACACACACACACACACACACACACACCTACAGGCCATCAATTATCAATGGTAATGGCTCTGGGATCCTGACGCCATGAATCCAGCGGTAGTAAACGCTTCAATGACAAAACGCCCTTGTGATAACACACGGAGCTGTTTTTGCTCCCTAACGCCGCGAGTGACAGATCAGAAATCCTTCCTCCTCCTCCTCCTCTTCACCCGCCCCTCCCCTCGTCGCCACGGCAGCACCTTTCATTCACCAGGTCTTTGTCTACCTGGAGTTTTCTCTTTGTTTATTCTCCCCCTCATATCCACTTCCAAGAAAACATCACAGGAATCCGGAGGTGCTCACACTTTGAAACATTAACTCCCACCCGCCGCCGTCGCTACGGGCCCTCGATAAGAGAGGTTACCCATCATGCAATGCTTGATTTGACCAGTTATTCCACTCCTTAAAGCCTTTTAATCATCCAGGTTAAATCGCGACTCTGAACTTGAATGTCGACCACCATCATCCCTCCTCCTACCCCTCCTACCCCCCCCCCCCTTCGTCTCCATTACCTGGATTCCGGGCCAGGCGTTCATATTGCATCCTGCTGATTGACTCGCAGCCATGTTGTCATACCGTTCCCTTGCCCCCCCCCCCTTTTTTTTTTTTTTTTTTTTGTCGGGGGCTTTAATCATCTGTTGCTGCCCTCCTGCCCGACAACACCACCTGCCAGAGCCGAAGGAGCTGCTGCAGGCACAGGTCACTGGAGAAGCAGCAATTTATTTCAATGAAGCTCCTGAAAGCATGTGGGTGGTTGAGTGTGTGTGTGTGTGTGTGTGTGTGTGTGTGTGTGTGTGTGCATGGCTCCATATGCACTGGGTGTCTTTGTCCACCGCTCGCTAGCATGCTCTTTATGTTGTGCAGCAGGTGACTGGAATACTGATCGCTTCAGGGTCTCCCTGCAGCTCCAACGTTTTGTCTTTTCTTTTCTGCAGCTCAGGGGTTCGATGTGGATTCTGTAACTTGAAAAGAAAATGCAGATCGACACAGATTTGTCACAATAAAAAGAAAAAAAAAATAGCAACGAACAAATCTTTAGGAATTTAAAAAAAAAAAAAAAAAAAGAAAGGGAGAATTCCGCTTTTGTGAGCCGACTGGCGGATTTTCCCTTTAAGAGAATATTTTGGGCACGTCTCAGTCAGCGTGAAGCTTAGATTGATCTCAGAGTGGTTCCAAACACACACACACACACACACACATACACACACACACACACACACGCTGATTGATTCCAATCAAATCAGAGGCCTTGAATGTGAAAATAATACATGAGTGCAAGGGGGGGGGGGGTTAATGGCGGAACATTTGTCACACATATCAACCAGTTTAATGGACATTTTTTTTTGTGCTTGTGCAAACAGGAAGTGGTCATTCAGGAGACCACTAGCTTTCCACATCCCTGTTTTGACTTTGATGACTTCAAACAACCAATTTGAAAGTCATCAGTAAAGAGTCCATCTGTAAGCAAATGGGCCTGAAAGCCATAAACCACCAGCCCTCCCAGTTTGGAATAATTTTTAAAGAATAAGAAAGGAAATATAGAAATAAAACCCTTGGAAATGTGCAGCTGTATTTGTATTCTGTTTAAAAAAAAACGTATTTTCTCTTATTGAGAGGACGGCATAGGGTTTGGAAAGCATCTACTTACCATACGACATTCTCTCATCTGTTAAATAAAAAAAAAAATCTATAACTTATTACCCAATAAGCTTAATAGTTGTTTTAGGAATATAAAGAAACATTTGGGAAGTATTCAAACTTATATTTCAGATCAAAATATTGGCGTTAAAATGAAAGTATTTCACTCCTTATGTCAAACTAGTGGTGTCCAAGTAATCAGGAGAACAAACTGAGGATAAATAAATGATAATAATGATAGTTTGCAGATAAATCGACAGTGACGTTTTCAGGCGGAACATTTGTCTGCCTAATTGAAGGAAAATGACGTCTGACTCCAAATCGTCTGTGACTACATTAAAACGAAAGTGAAGCTCAGTTTAGCCTCAGGCCGCGTGAAACATCCCACTTTTATTTCCCAGCAGCTTCGCTTTGTGTCACTGGAGCCAAACAAAGCGGATGTTTTCAGTTGCTGTTGCCGTCCTTTTAACAATTTTAAAGGATATAAACACAAACCTATGTTAATTCAAGATGTAACTTCTGATTATTCACAGTATTTATTCAGTTCCTTTTCAATTCCCTCATGTCTGATGTTTGCTGGGGTTATCTAAATGCTAATGTCTCAATGCATCCGACTGAAGGCGCGGTCGGCTCCGGCAAAACAGAGAAACCTCCTTTTGTTATCGCCAAAAGGTGCTGCTGGTATGAAAGAAGTGAGAGTTTTATTGAAGGGTTTAGGACATAAAATAGATGTCTCCCACAATCCCGCGTTCCATCTTTCCCCGAATGTACGGCGGAATTGGCACAAAAGGACACGTCAGTTAGATTTCTGATAGTGTAAGTCTGGTCCTCGCTCTCGTGCACGTCGTGTGGAAATGTTCAATTTGTGTCATGAGCCTCTCAGTATCCCCATGCTGCTGTGGATTAGGCATCAGAGATAGCATTGTGTCCTCTGTCACATGGACAGCAGAGATGTGTGATATGGAGTGTATAGGACGGAGTTTCCTTTCCTAGTTCCATCATTTTTTCCTCCTTCCTTTGCATCCACTCTTCAAACCGCACAACATCTGGTTGAAGTTTTTCCTTTCCTTCCTCGTTTTTAATCCTTTCTTTCCTTCCTTCATCCATTTATTCCTTCTTCCCTTTTCTTCCCTGTTCAAAACATAATCTGAACGCAGATTTCCTTTCCGCTGGTGGATTCCCCCATTTTCATTTCCTTGCCATTCATTTTTAGTATTTTCATGTCTTCTCCTGCTTTTCAAATTTTTTTTTTAAATTATTATTATTATTCCTTTCCTGTTCTTCCTGGTGCAGTCTGAGGATGGCTGGACCTGGAAATCCCCCCCTCTGGAAAAAAGACAAACACTATAATCTTTCCACTCCTCTATTCGTCTTTTACTCAATTCCATTCAATTCCCATTCCTCTAAATCTCTTCACTGTAAATCTATGAAAGGGAATTGATTTTGAGAAATTATTAAGCCTGAAAACACCTGAACATCACCAGATTTCCAGCAACTTTTCCGCACTTCCCTGGGGATGCTCCCACCTGTCGCCTAGATACAAAATACAGTAAATATTAACCTTTCCTTTCCTTTCCCTTCCTTTCCTTAAGAGTCATTGTTTGCACAGAGAACGGACAAACGCTTACATCCCTCTGCGCTTTGCTCTTTCCATTTTCACCCCGTCTCCCTTTTGCACCTCGCGGCTCAACGAAGAGGATGGTCAAGCCTGGAAATCACCTGGCTACAGATAAATACCCCTGAGGAATTTGTGCGCCTTCTGAAGTCAGCAAGGCAAGCGAGCGAAAAACCCTCCCCTGTGTCCTCCCACCCACCCCCGGGTTGTATAACACTCCTCTCATGGAATCTGACCTTCAATGCATTCCAGTTCTTTCTGTTTTTTTTTTTTTTGTGTTTTTTTGTCAAGAGTTAGCAACAGCAGCGGCGGGCCGTCATTCCCAGTCTTGTTCACAAGCGGTAATTGTGAGAACTCACGGAAACGCAGAGAGAGGAGGTGAACTCTTAAATGACAGATGTTTTTCCACCAAATTGCAATAGCCTGTTTCTTCTCCTTTATACCAACGAAGAAGAGGAGGAGGAGAAGAACCATGGTGTTGGTAATGATCTCTGCCTGATTGCACGGTAGACTGTGGCCGTCGGCGCTAAACTCATGAACCAAAATTGGTTCTGTTTTTTTGTAGATGTGGACTGGAAGTTTAAATAAAGATTTTTTTTTTTTAATGTCCTAAAGCACAAATCGAGCGTTATCTATGCCGACCCTGTAGGTGTCCTGTATCGCCTTGCTGTCCCGTGTTGAACAGGAAATGTAGGAGGCAGCTATATCGAATTTTCTCAACTCTTTCCCACTTTTACGATTCTACCACTGCGGAGCAAAACACGCAACTTAACATGGGTCCGAGTGTGAACTTTATAAGGCGATAAAATAATAAATGGACAAACAGCTTGATTCTTGTCAGCGGCATGGGAAACCCCTCTGTCGCGTAGATGCAGGACATCTGGTACTTTCCCCTTTCTCCATGGCCTTGGCTCTTTGTGTGTGAAAGCAGCCGGTCTGATGCGACTGCTGGTACGTTGCTGTGGCGAATCAGAACGGCTGTCTGTATTTTCATGGGCGTGTTGTGCTTTACTGCTAAAGCCTTTTACTACAAGTAGTAGAAGAGAAGTAGGAAACAGTTCGGTTTTTGGCGCTACTTCCTGTTTTATTTGCTTTACAAATCTCATTTTACAAGGTGGGTCAGCTGGATTCTCTAGAATTATTAACTGTGAAATGCGTTCTGCTCCCGGCGGTCTTTCGAGCGGAGCAGCCTGTTAAACCCAACTCCAATGTGAAAGCAAGGAGTTTTTATGGTAGGGCTGTACTTCATTCGCCGTATAAAGTTTTGTTTCAGCATCAGTTGGACTCTTTTCCTTTGAGATCTACAGGCTCAATCAGCACATGAATCATCAGGCTGCTTTTGTTCGTTGATGACATTCTGATATTATCGGCGGTGTCTTTGTGTGTCAACACATGGCTCATATATACCCGTATAGGGTGCTGTGTTCTTTAGATCTCATTACTCTGCAGTTCCAGAGAAGCAAATGCATTGTTTCACCCGTTTCTATCCATGAGCGGCTCCACCGACCATGAGTTAGCACAGCAAGATCACAAAACACTAACAGTACTCCACTGATGCATGCTTCTTCTCACACTGCTGAAGCTGCAAGTTTTGCTGGGAAAAGAATCCCTGCAGCGTGGGCATTTTTTCATCCCCCAGAATGTTTAAGTCATGAGAACCATCTTTGTTTTGCAGGCTTTTCTTTTTTTTTTTGTCTCTTGCTTGTAT
Organism: Antennarius maculatus; assembly: GCA_013358685.1. Classification (NCBI taxonomy): domain Eukaryota; kingdom Metazoa; phylum Chordata; class Actinopteri; order Lophiiformes; family Antennariidae; genus Antennarius; species Antennarius maculatus. Next base: position 22,444,109 of record CM023614.1, on the reverse strand, counting down.
CTTTCTTTTTTTCTGCTCAATGCCTCTTGTCATTGCCTGTTTTCTGTTCTTCCTTTTACGTACCGTATGATTTAAAACAAGCACAGAAAACATTGAGCGAAATATAAATCCAGTTATAAATTGTCTCGGACTAATAATTACTTTTGCATTTTATCATAAAGTTGCCGCTCTTGCACGAGGCAGATTTTAAAAAGATAACGGTCAAAGTCAGTACCAACGCTAATATGATTTATCGTGACATTTATGGTTCAATAAGTCTACTCCACTATTGCCCATAATGCATATTGATCAAGATGTTCACCTTCCAAAAATGTCAAACCCCATGCCAGAAGTTTGTAACGCATTTTGATTGAAGCTGCAACCTCAAAACTTAAGGCAAGAAACCCACTATGATTGATTTATGTTTCTCAAAGTTCCTTCCAGACCAGTCATAAAAGCAGATTGACTTGTCAGTCAAAATCAGGGGCGTCCCCTTCACCAGTCTCATCCATGACAGCTGTATTGTCTATTGTATATCAAGTATTAAAAGACTTCATCTAAGTTCTTCATGCATTCTGTTGGTTGGATTTGGACGCTCATGCAGAATACCAGAGGAGAAGTTCACATTCATAGTTTAATTAAGCAAAAATTCCTACAACAGGTTTCAGATGAACAGACCAACAGGAAAAAAATCAAAGAGCAACATAAGTCTGACGTAAGTCTGAAAAAAGGCCCAATAAACCTGAAGGGTTGGTGACAATGAGCTGAATTTAAGTAGGCGGAGCCTGATTGGAGATGGGAATCAGGTGGCTTCAGCAACACAGGTGACCAGAATGATTGGATTGAGTGGGAATGAACCCAGAATACAAAAGGACAGGAGGGAAAACTGGAACTGGGACCATGACACGTTCAGCCTTGTGCCCCACAAACATCACAGATATACAAGTTTACCTCCGCTCGCGTCGTTTCGAGTTACGTCATCCTTGATGACACGTCGGCTTTCATGGAACAATAAACAGAAAAATAAAAATCAAGTTTACGTCTTTTTACTTGTCTGTCGGCCACAAATATTGGAATTGTTAAATCAGTAGAAAACCATTAAAGCACCAAATATCACGTAACTAAAATAAATACGGAACTGGGAATGGTTATTTTTGGTTTAGCTTGGAGACAAGTTAATTCGACATACGCCAGTTTTTGACTGACATTGTGTCTCCTGTAGCACAAATCAAATTATGCTAGGTAATTTAGCACTTGGGTCCCTCTCATTCACACACATGTACTCTGTCTTACTGCGGCTAACCTTCATCCCTCTCCTTTCCAGGACAAACCTCCACCTCTCTAGCTTCTCCTCCACCTGTTCCCTACTCTCACTACAGATCACAATGTCATCTGCAAACATCATAGTCCATGGAGATTCCTGTCTAACCTCGTCTGTCAGCCTGTCCATCACCATAGCGAACAAGAAGGGGCTCAGAGCTGATCCCTGATGCAGTCCCACCTCCACCTTGAACTCCTCTGTCACACCTACAGCACACCTCACCACTGTCTTACAGTCCTCATACATGTCCTGCACCGCTCTAACATACTTCTCTGAGGTTCTCTCTGGGAGTGACCAGGAAGGATAGGATCAGGAATGAGTACATCAGAGGGACAGCACATGTTAGAGGTTTTGGAGATAAAGTCAGAGAGGCCAGACTGAGATGGTTTGGACATGTCCAGAGGAGAGATAGTGAATATATTGGTAGAAGGATGCTGAGTTTTGAACTGCCAGGCAGGAGGCCTAGAGGAAGACCAAAGAGGAGGTTTATGGATGTAGTGAAAGAGGACATGAAGGTAGTTGGTGTGAGAGAAGAGGATGCAGAAAACAGGGTTAGACGGAGGCAACTGATTCGCCGTGGCGACCCCTGAACAGAAAAGCCGAAAGGAAAAGGATTAGCTTCCGGTGCATCAATGGTCATTCGTGACTTAAAGCAAGAGCTAGCTTTCTTAGCTCTTAAATCGGGTGCTAGCGTGAAGCTAAATTCTTGCTTGTGTCAGAAACATGTCACTGCTGAGCAACGATTCCTGTAAAGTACAGCATGATGAAGTCTTTGGAGGTATGACGACTTAGCGCTGTAGCTGCATGTAATCCAGCACTTCTCCTAGTTTGAAATATATTCATTTGATACTGCAGACCGCATCCCATCGCCTCCTTTCTAATTGTACCACATGCTATGCATCCTCCCAGAGCATTGGCAACCTCTGCAGGCTTAATGGTGCGGAGAAAGGCACCCATGAATAAAACACAGACAGGCGGAAAGAAATTGCACTTGCTGGAAGGTGTTCACACAAATCGCGCACAGGAATGTGGCACAAAATGATGAATCGGAAGCTCCGGAGCGAAGCTTTTTTCACGGTCTCGACTTCTACTGTAATGCAGAAACTCTACCTCCAATAGCATTAAGAGGGAGGAAAGGAGGTTGTCACCATTCCTGAGGAAAAGAAGAACAGAACAATACAACCGTTTTGTTTTTCTGTTAGTCTCCGAGCATCTGATGGACATCTTGATCCATCCCCGTGTTCTCTGTGCAAATTGGTTTGGGAGAAATAACACACAAGGTTTAACACATTGGTTTCCAGTTTCACCTTTTAATTTAAACCACCACTAAACAAAATTGAGTCTGAGTCTTGCTTCTTCTTTCAACCTTGTAATTGGCAGGAACATTGGTTTTTCCATGTGGTTTAACGGCATTGTCAAGGCAGCTTACAGTTGACTTTAATGTTTAAAAGTAATAAAAGAAGTACTCAAATACTTCATTTAAGTAAAAGTAAAAGATAATCTGCATACTTAAATGTTTTCATGTGTGTTACCTTATTGATGTTTGTGATTCTAAATTATTCATCCCTTTGGACCAGAACCAAAATACCTTTGAAAAGATTGCCATGAAATTTCAGGCAATCTCAATTGCCTGACTGCTCCTCTGGCTCAACCATAATTTTGAATTAAAAATCATTGTTGAGATTGAAGGGTGAAGGTGTCAGATGAGTTTTAGTTTATTCTCTCATCATTCATTTGTCAGGTTTTACCTATACTTTCTGTCCTTGCCCTTTATTGCTTCTTTGATGGCCCTTTTAGTTCCATCTGTTCCTTTTACCCCCCTTAGGGTCCACCTCTGGTCTAGCCAGTTGGTCTTCTTTTCTTTCTAGTCCATCTTTCTCTATTTTTTGCATACCCCATCCTAGACCTTGGCTATGTTTGGTCTTAATAGACATCTTTCCCGTTACTTTATGTTGTGGTGTTGCTCTGAATGTCTCATAATGATGTGGATGACTCTACCTGTCAGCCAGTTTGACATTAATTCTCCTTGCACCATGAAAGTCCGTACCACGATATATGAAGCTGTCCACTTGGCAGTATTTCACTTTGACCTACAGCAGGCTCAGAAGGGAAACTCAAGTAAAGGATAACCTTTATTGTCTGAGAAGACACCTGATATCTGTCATGATCCCCCAACTTTTGTCTTTTTGTCACATTTGTCTTTTCATCACATTTAACATGTAATGTCCAACTTTTAGATAAATTATCATGATATTTCATAAGACAAGGCAGGAAGGTGGAATTCAAATTACTGAATATAACCCTTAATCTGTGCTGGCATTCATGGTTTGCCAGTCTTTGTGAACTTTGGTATTTTTATATAACAGGTGATTGGTTTTCTCTATAATCCAATTTGCAGTCCTACAAAGCCATGGGAGTGGTTGTAGACTATGTAAACTCTAGTTCTGCTTTTTGGAGGTACTTTATTTTGGCATTTTCCAGGACACCATCCGTCTATAACATAAAATGACCAACCAGGTGGCATCAACATGTTAGCACTTGAGAGTTTATCTCTTCAGATACTTGTTATTCTGGTCTTAGCTGGTCAGCCACCAACTACTTACCCCTGGATGATTGCTGAGCCCACATATATTTAATTAGAGCTCATTAAAAGGCCGTCATGAAAGAAATGTGGCTCTTTGCCACTGCCGCTTAGATACAGGGAGTCTATTTGGCTGAAGTCTACGACAGGTCTTCATTTCTCTGCTTAATCCACCATGTCTAGCGGACCACTGACAGCTCCTCTTTGTTTGGGCCTCATTCAGGTTTGGAATGAAACTCTGGAAGGAGGGCAGGCAGACTGGAGGGTCCTTATGAGAAACGTAGGGACCCAACAATGGAGCTGCTATTCCTGGATACGATTGTTTGCTTTTCTGAAATGTCTGCTGGAAAAGGGGGCGGTCGGCTTTTTTTTTTCTTCTTCTTCTTCTTTTTGACATAAAAGGGACGATTCTTGAATTCAGCAGGCGTGCACAACAATTTTAGCCTCCAGGTTTGACTACAGACTTCGTCCCTTGTCAGCAGGGGGGAATAGACAATAGAGCAATCACTGAGCAACGAGGCAAACAAATCGGTGTCAAGGTCCTTAAAGTGATGACAAATATCGTCCTCCTTCTTTGTAGTTCAGTATTATTGTTGTTTGCAGCTGCTTATCACATGCTGCACACCGGTTCCTGTCAGAGTGCAAAACAGACCTCCGACACATCGCGCATTGTTTATACCCACCCACTCCCCCTGTTATTTCATAGCCCCTGCCACCCCAAACCCCTCTTCATGTTCAAAAGGCCATGACCGTCCACATGGAGCCACTCCGAGCATGACTCCATTGTAGCTGATGGGTTTTTCCTGCGGGTATGTTTGCTGCATTCGTGTTTCAAAGGCTGAGGAATCAGACTCACCTTGGAAACGGCATCATCATGTCAGGGGTAGGGATGGAACTACTTATTCCAACATTTTAAGCGATCAATAAAATGGATTGATTGAATGCTAATAAGGAAGGGGTTTCAACATTCAAACATTTGGAGTTTGCATGTTCGATTTGATTTGGAGAAGAAACCAATGGAAATATGGTTTGTTGATGGCGGTTTTCAGAACGCACTTTAATTTATCCATCATTTCCTTCGCAATTATCCGTGTCGTATTACACACAGTAACTGGAAGTAATGACCTGAAACTGGCATTCAGCAAAAAATTCAAGCGGTTTAGTGAGTTTAGTGGGTTCATGCTTTTTGCTTGACTAAAGATTTCAGTTTAGTTCACAGTATCACTGAATAAATTATAAGATGGTCATAGCTTGGCGATATAAGATGTATTGCAATGTTAATCTCTAACTAAATTTGTCTGATCTGGCCTCTAGGTTGCACTAGTAAAGATTTAGAATCTCTTAAATCTCTTGAATCCATTAAATCTATTGGGCAAAAATGTAGTGCGTATTCAGGAGATAATGTCTGATAACATTTCCTAATGCCATCTTTAATGGATGTTGTCAATGTTATCATGCTAGCAGAAGGTTGACATCAATGATAGACTTGATGTGAGTCTTTGTGGACTGGATGGAAGCCATGCATGGTTCAGATTTGGCCTGCATGAAGGTAGCAGTCGACTCTTCAAGACCATCCATAATTAAAACTGCCCGCTTCGTCAGAAACTCATTCAATCCCCAATGAGGTTTGTCTGTGGGTACAATCAATGCACCGCTCTGATTAATGTAAGACGACAAAAATATTTCCATATAAATTTGCAGGTCTGAGCTGAGAAGAAATTCCACTCTGAAGGTCAATTCCCAGTTTTTACATTTTCCCTCCATTAAGGCTGCATGATTAATCAGATTTTTAATCACGTAGTCGTTTCAATTAATGCTGTCAGCGTGATGATTGGCAAATGCCCAGGACCCGTGGATTTATTAGCACTGATGGAATTCTCAAACATGACATGTGATGTTTTATTCATAACCTGTAACTTCCTCACTACTTTCCGTTAATATTTCTGCTGTCAGAAGTGATGACATTTCAGCTCTTTCAGAATTATGGATCACATAAAAGCTCAAATATGGAATTTGTGCTCGACACCACGTAGTTATTTTTCAAATAAAAGAATATTCAAATTATAAAAAAAAAAACAGTACCAGATTTTGTCATATTTGTTGCATTTGAAATGTTTTTTTTTTCAACTGGGTAACAATTATAGATGAAATTACTGACATGTCAAGTTAAAATCCTACAATTTCCCTTCTTACCTGTTAGATTTTTATTCATCAGGGATGAATGCAAGTTTGAAAATGTCTACATGTGACCACATTGTAAAATCAATATTTTTTTTTTTTAATATAATGAAATGAACATTCATAAATAGTCGCTGATAATGCATTAAACATGAGATTTGTGTCCTCCAATGCAGCAGGGGGCAGTATACATCCACCAACATTGGTTGCTAATGAGACAAAGAAGAGAAAGGAGTGAGTGTGAATGTTTTTATAGTTTTACAAAAAGACAACCAAATCCTATTAGAAGTGTGGAACACTGAACGAGATTAAAGGTGAGTAAAAAATACAAATTGTGCAGAAATATATCATAACAACACTTCCTGTCAGTTGAACTGGAATAACTAGTAGTATTAACTTTACTCAGATAAGATGTACTGTTAGCCTTTGCTCATATCCCAAAACAAATACTATAATTTACGATCCTGTGAGGAGTAAATCTTCACGCGGTGCTAACAGAGCTCCCGCTAGGAGACCCCGTCCAAACTCTCCGCTCTGTCTCTCTGCAAACTTTGGAAGGCACCTCTGTCTTCTATCCTGTTGGTCAGAACTGAATGTCAGCCGCTTGTTTGCTTTGGTCCTCTGTTTTATTGCTGACTCTCTCAACTTAGTGCCAAACGGTGGCCCTTTGCTGCATCACTCGCCTGCTTCCTTTGCATAACATATTTCACACACTGGTGTTCCCATTATAACACGCCAAAGCTCCAGTGCCATCCCATTGAAGAGTTTAAACACACAGACCATTAGGCTTGTCTGTATTGACACAAGCATATTTTACATCAGCTCAGAGTAGCCTCTTGTTGTGAGAGACCAGGCCAGTGACCGAAAGGTTTACCCAAAATATAGCAAAATCCCATTTAAGAAATATTTAAAAATCCAAAGCAATTATATATGTTTATTTTTACCACATATTTTTATAAAATAGTGAAAAATACCCATTTCAGCTTTCCAAAGCTTGAAGTCAGGGGTCAAAAAAGTCTTGGTTATAGTAAAACTTTTAGTCATTCATTTTCCAGTTTCGGGTTTTAAGGCGCGGAGCATATCCCAGTTGATTTTAGATGGGAGCTGGGTTACACCCCAGACAAGTCACCAGTTCTTCATACTTCCTTATCATACATACATGTTTCCTACCTGCCAATCCAACTCCTAACCCTCATGAAAATGGTGAAAGAAAGTTGGAAAACTTTTCCCTATCTGCTCCTAATTTCATTGAGTTCTTCTGAGAACCGTTCCTTTCCTTCCACCAAGTTGGACTAGAATCAGTGGGATACTTTTTTTCTTTTTTTTTATCCTCATATCTAGCAGACAAACATGCCTGAAAATGTTGTTAAAACGGACCTCAGTTCGATGATGTTGGAGTAAAAGTTTGATAGATATAGCTCGGTTAAAATCAGATGGGTTTTGGTGAGAATGGTGGCTGAGATTGAGCGTATCTTGTTATGTTTCACAAGCCCCAGCATAGCACCGACACATACCACCATGACAACCGGAGACCGCAGAAACCCGAGCAAGCATGCAAACAAAATGGTTTTCATCCACACATCAGAGGCGGCTCTAAAGCGGCGAAAAATGGCAAGCACTGTGGAGCTGCGCTGACGGACGTCACGGCGCAATCATGAAATATTCTTGGATTTTTCCACAAGCGGCCTTTCCAATATTTGTTTGGGGTTGCGAGATAATGAGAGGAATGAAAGAGGAATGGGGAGTTAGTGATGACTGTCGTGTCTCAACAGCGCAGAGGAGATGATAATTACAGAAAATTCCTTATTTTCAAAAGGCAGATGTGAGGAGAAAGACTGACAGGGGATCACTGGAGCACCATCTGCAAAACCACGGTGACCACAGCGTGCTGGAACGAAACCAAACAAGTCTGCGTATCTAAACACCAGGGTTTAAAAATGCAGAAAGTTTTATTGCACATTGACGGAATGATGACCTCCAGCTATGGAGAGAAAAAGTCTGAAGAATGCAACTTCTGCAATTCAGGATTTTAAAACGCCCTCCTGTTGATTTGATAAAACCTCCCCCTGTTCTCCTCTACTGTCTCTTGGCCCCCTTCGCTGAATAACTAACATTCCCCAGTTGCTGCATTACCTCGTATTATGTAGCATGAGCACAAGCAAAAGGCCTGGCAGTACATGAATAGGGTCAGTTAGATTTCAAACCTCTCCCGATGAAAAGAGCCCTGGCTGCGGTCGGAGACACTGGAGCAGCTCCCGGCAGCTCCACAAAGGATCGCTTTCAAAAAAAGAAAGGAGATGAGGGAAGGGTTAGAGGGTTTTTTCTTCTCTCTCTCTCGTTCTTTTACCTCATCTCCATACAACCAGGGATGGAAGGGATGTTAGCGAGTAAGAGAGAGATGTGTGAGCGCCAGAGAGAGGCACAAAGGGAAGGAGAAGATAAGATTTCTGCAAGGAAAGGAAAAGAAAGGATATATAACAGAGAATGAGAGAGAAAGACGGAGGATTAAGGAGATAAGGAGGTGCACTACGAGTGGATTTCAATATGATGGTGATCATTCAGACGTGACAGCCTAGTGGCAATGATTTTCAACAGTACAGAAATGAGATGTTGAAACCTCCTTGATAAGCGCTGCCGGCTTGAATCGTAGCCACGCCTCCGTCGACCATTAACGGTGGGATTCCCTCGCCTTTGTCCTTCTCGTCTGCATCATTAACCCAAAAGACGTACAGGAGTGTCCGTCTGTATCCGTTCTGTGTCGTTTCTTTCATTTTAGCATAAGACGTTTTGGGGAAGGTTCCGTATCAGAGTGGCTGGACCTCCAAGCATTTATCTCCAAACATCAGGTGGAGATCATTCTTCAGCATCCATGAGCAAACATTTGGTGACAACAAGGAAAAATTAGCTTTGTTAAATGGCATTTGCACAGCACTATTCATACATCAAGCAATAAAGTGCCCGCACAAAATTAAAAACAATTAAAAAAACATTAAGATAAGACATAAAATCAATTTAAAGAATGATTCAAATCAATTAAAAATACACCAGAAACACAATTGATTGTGAAAGTAAGCTTTCATCTATTATACTGCGGTGAAAGCAGCAGAAAAAAGAACGTTTTTCAGCTTGGGACAGTCAGTAGACCAGCTCCAGTTATTCTCAGGGATCTCGGTGGTTCATACAAAACAAGCATATCAGAGATATTTTGGTGCTGAGCAAGTGGGAGATTTATAAACCAGCAGAGAGATTTTAAAATCAATTCTCTGACTAACTGTTAGCAGGTGTAAAGACTTTAAAACTACGATTATGTGATTGTATTTCCCGTTTTTTTGTGAAGACTCTTGCAGCCTCATTCTGAATGAGCTGAAGTTGTCGGACAGCTTGTTTATGAAAGTCCTGTGAACAGACTGACGGTAATCTAATCTACTAGAAATAAATGTGTTAGAATCTCTAGGTCGTACTGTGTCTTCATTCTTGACCCTGGGGGAAAAAAAGCAGAAGAAAAAACAGATTTTAAGTCTCTCTGGAAATTTAAATCTAAGTCTAGAATAACAGCCTGGTTTCTTACTCGACTCTTTGTTATAAAGGAGAGAGACTCTTTCTTTTTGTGCTCCAAACACAATGATCTCAGTCTTATCTCTGTTTAGCTGGAGAAAATTTTGAATGTACAGAACCCAGAATGGACGTCGGCTATAGGTGAAGTGTCTTTGGCGTCATCCTGTCTGTTAGAAATTATTTTAGTCATGCATCTACCATGTTCCTCAAAGTTTGACTCACAATACATGAGAAAAATCTTCATTTACAATTTATATCTGCCCACAAATCTGTTCTTGCAGCACTTAAATTTTGATTGGTGGAAAACTTTCCAAGCGAGATCACAATAGTCAAAGAGGGAGACAGAAACTGAAGCTCATCTTGAAGAAATAAAGACATCAACCCGTCTATTCTCACATGCTTTTGTTTTCTCACTGCAAAGCAGTACTATAGCGAGATTTGTTTTCATCCGCTCCCCCTTGAGATCAGTGTAAGGTGGTGCATTGCTCCCCGTAGTGCAATAATCATACTAATATCTGTGAGTGATGCACCGTTATTGTAAAGTGATGTAGAGTCTGGAGAGAGAGAACGAGTGAAATATCTCCTGCTTGATGAAATGTGATTATAAACCAAAAAAAAAAAAAGAAGATCTTTCCTTAACCTCATCCAAAGTGTTTCCAAAAGCTGAATATTCTTATAATGAAGCAAGATTTTGTCAGGGGGATATTAAGTGTGCACTTTTTGGCCGCGGTGCATCGATGTAACCTCACAAAGAGCAAGAATTACAGAGATGTGAACGGGGGAAGAACAGGAGATAAAGATGGCAGCTAAATGAGATGATAAGAAACGAGGAAGATGAAAAAGCTTCAGAAGGAAACAAAGAGGAGTCACGTATTAATACGAAAGAGGATGCAAAAAAGAAAGAAAGGTGGAAGCTTCTGAAAGGGAATAAGGGGGTCTAAATGGAAATAGAAGAGGGGGATTTTTGTAAATGGAGCTGGAGAGATACAAGGGAGGAGAGATGACAATAGTGAGCGAAGGGAATAGGGTCGGAGGAGGAGGAGGAGGAAGAGGAGGAGGAGGAAGAGGAAGGGGGCATGGGAGGAGTGACAAAAGGTAAAAAAAAAAAAAGGAAGCCCGAGAGGGTGAGAGATGGAGTGTGAGACGAAGCGAATGAGAAGGCTGTGTGGGAGCGAGCGAGGGGGAGAGGCTTCGCTGCGTGTCTGACAAGCCCTGCTGTAAAACGCCAGCTCACACAAAAGGACAGGTGTTTGGCGGTTTAAGGTTTCAGGCGGAGGGAGCTGATGGGATAACAGAGATGTTGACGTTCACCCAAACGACAAAGGAGGGCCTGTTCACGGATGTTATCTTGTTTTAAGGGGGAATATGCATAAAAGATTCAGACATTATGAGCCATATGACGATGACAGCTATGAAATGTTATTCACTGGATATCTGGCGCTAGATCTTCATTACGCTCTGACAAATCCCAACGTTAGAAAGCTCCGGTTCGGCTCACGGGACACACAAAGGGCGTACAAACGTGTGTTTTGACATCTAATTTGATTTCTCCATAATGCGTAGAGTTTTCAGCTTGACTTGAAAATGTCTTTTTCAAGGTATTGCTTTCTGACGAGGTGAATAATCGCAGGGTCCAGAAGGAAATTCAATACTTTGAAAAGTACAGCCCCTGAGGGGAACAAATTACTGTTTTAAGTGTCACATGTTGACAGGCGAGAGGCCCGGCCTTCACAGCTCATTTATTGCGGCTCTTTGTCAAATGTTATTGTCCATTTGCGAGCCGAGGCCGCGGTGCGTGCTCTCTGGCGTTTGCAGCGTTTATTAGCGAATCCGTTGCATCACGATGATGATGACGGTAATACACTCGCAGTGCGGTTTAAGTGCTGCGCTTGATGGGACGACGCCATTGATTTAAAGCCTCCACCACTCCACCAGCTCCGAGCTCATGTTTTTGCTTTTAAAAATTCTGCAAACTCACCACAGGCTCCATTACGGCGGTGAATGTCAGCTTCATCCATAACAAAACACATCTTTCCATTAATGGTGGGATGAGATTTCTCCTTAACATCTTCCTTCCTGCTTTTATGTTCACTTTTTGTCTGTTTCCAACGATCTGGGACGGATTCTTAATGTCAGCCAGCTGAGAAAAGGACAGGTGGAGCTTTGAAATACGAGTAGTGACATTCCCTGTAATAATATACATCAGGGTACATCATCACCTACGCAAAGGTAACAGGTTAGGTTCTCTGATACGAAACCTGTTGGTAAGAAGTGGCAGCTTGCACAGTTTCAAAGAAATCAAGAAGTATTAAGATGAGATGAGCTAAAATAATGTAAGATAAGAAAAGCTAAGATAAACTAAACTAAGATAATCTAAGATAAGATAAAACTAAGATAACACAAGATAAACTAAACTACGACAAGACAAGACAAGCTCAACTAAGATAATCTAAGATAAGATAAACTAAACTCAACTAAGATAGTCTAAGATAAGCTTAGATAAACTAAACTAAGATAGTCTAAGATAAGATAAGCTAAGATAAACTAAACTCAACTAAGATAGTCTAAGATAAGATAAACTAAACTCAACTAAGATAGTCTAAGATAAGATAAGCAAAGATAAACTAAACTCAACTAAGATAGTCTAAGATAAACTAAACTCAACTAAGATAGTCTAAGATAAGATAAACTAAACTAAACTAAGATAGTCTAAGATAAGATAAGCAAAGATAAACTAAAATCAAATAAGATAGTCTAAGATAAACTAAACTCAACTAAGATAGTCTAAGATAAGATAAACTAAACTCAACTAAGATAGTCTAAGATAAGATAAGCAAAGATAAACTAAACTCAACTACGATAGTCTGAGATAAGATAGTCCTTCATTTGTCCCATAGTGGGGAAATTTGCATGATTGTGGCAGCAGAGGAGCATTTCTATTATAAATCGAAATCACAATATTCATTAAATGCTTATTTTTCCCACTCTCACGCTTCAGGCATGAAGCACCTAGGATATCGTGTTGTCATATTTGAAGTACACTGTAAGACAATCTCGCTGAAACAACTTCACAACTTTAATATTTCTTTCATAAAGGAGCAACGGAATACCCATAATGCAACGGTGTCTCTTGTGCTGGGTTCGGCGAGTGCTCTCAGCCACGATTGAAATGTGGAGTCCTTGAATCAGAAAGTTTCCCAGAGATAGCGAGCAAACGACACAATGTAGTCCTTGTACTTGAAGCCTCTTCTCTTGTGAAAGTGAAATTTTTCGAGTGCAGATAAATCTTCATTCCACTCATCGTTTTTTATCAAGAATCGGGATGTTTTTCTTTTAAAGCCAAGATGCATTTCATGTGTGAAGAAACTGCTGGAGAGGACGATATGATAATGAGCTCATGGGCGATGGTAACGCAGAAACGACCGCTACGTGGTCTTCTTGTCCTGGTTTCAATCCTCCATGGTTGAGCTCAAACACCACCGGATCGTGTCTTGGATTGAGCTAAGGTGGTGATGTCACTAGTTTGCTAATAAGTGGTACATCTGGTTTCCTCCACGGACTCCAAACCCACAGTTCCAACTTTCTACCCAATCGTGTGGCCTGGCCTAGATACCCACGAAATGTTAACAGCCTGAGGTCCCCTTCCGAACTATATTTCAAGACTATTCTCACAAGGGCAAGAAATGTCCCTCCCAGACACGAAGCAGGAAAAGTGGTGTAGATGGGGGCTACCCAGCAGAGTCGGCTGTCAGGTGCGACAAATTAATGGCAAATCTAAGCCGGCGCCGCTGCCAGGCAGGCAAGGGGTGGCAGCTGTTCGATGAGAGACTCTTGCTTTCGCCGCTGCTCGCATTAACGCAGCGAGGAAACCTGTTTCGGGCACAGCCGAGACAATGTTTACGACCTGTGATTTCTCCTGAAAGGTGACGCATGGATGGACGGGAAACAGGAGAAGCCTGATGGGTTTGAGTCAGCAAGAAGAGCTCTGCAAGTGCAGCTAATGACTGCTCTCAAGGATGGCTTTTACACCATCCAGGTGGAAATCAATGGTTACAACACGAAGCCAGACATCAGGAATATCCTCTCTGGTGGCTTGTATTTCTTTCTTATGACATCCTGTTATGTGTTTTGAGTGAAAGATTGCTTTTAGCCCCTAGACTTTGATGTAAAATAGTTTATTTTTGAAAACCTTCTGCACAAAGTCAAGACTTTCCCCTCCCCTAGCTGTACCACCCTTACCCCTATGCTCACTCATCCAGCCACAGTTTACAGAGACAAACCATTGAAACAACCAGCGTCATGAGTTCACTGAGTTCGACATCGCACCCTAACCCCCCCTACCTCTTCCCTCTGTCTTTGCACCACTGAAATGCGTTTGTCTGATTGCTCCTGAAAGCCGTCGCTGACCTGAAAACAGCTTCCAAAAATTATAAATAACCTCTTCTCCTCACCTTTAATCCAGTGGACGCGCGATGGGAAAGTGGCCCCCTGTTCACGCAACCAATCAAAGTCTTTAGAAAGATCAAAGGTGTCTCTGGACACTAATGCAAATCTCTAAAGATTAGCAACCGGATGAAACCACTGTGGAATTTTCAGCAACTGCCAGTTGAACCTTGAAACTCACTGACAAGAGAAAGAGAAGCCGGTGGTAGCAGGAAGGTCCGACCTGAAACGCTATCCGGTCGGCGCTATGTCCCTTTAGCGGATGTTTCATTTAGCTTCTGTTCGGCATTTTCATTCCTTTAACGTCAACAACTCCTCAGTCAGTCAGTCCAATATTATTCTGCATGAAATACAGAATATATAAGTTCGCTCATCTTATAAACTTTTTGAGAGACGCCACAGAAAATCGGCAGAAGTGCTGAGCATGACTAGCAGCAACCCGGTAAGCATCGATCTTCAGATTGAATAAATGAAAAAAATAATCTTCACGTCGCTGGTGCTCAACTTACTAGACCGACTCTCCGATTCCTGGTTTTCGTTGGTTTTATTGTAAAGTTGTGTTTATTATTGCCTTGTAAAGTATGTTTTATTACAATTTTGAGCGAATGGCGTTTCATTAAATAATTGTTATAATTGTTATTCCCCTGTAGGTCTCAAAATAAAAGTTATTTAAAGGAGAATCTTGCAAATTATGACCATAATTCAAAGTTTTGAATGTCGGCATACCACCTCTGGCCTCTGTGTTTGCTGTGGTTCTGTATTTGACCCCAACCTCGACTTTCTGCGACACAAAACATCACTTCCATCGCTTGTGGAATACTCGCATCTCATTCTGATTGGTTTCCTGTTCTCTCTGTTCTTCCCTCCAAACGAAAAGAGTGTTGAAAGGTCTCTTTTCGGCAGACGTGTGTCGTTCGGTAAATGCGTGCAAGCAGACATTCCCCCCCAGCGGTGGACGACCGGCGCAATTTCCAAAGTGCCTGGGTGAGAGCGTCGTGCGCTCACTCATCCGTTAAGTGAACAGCCAATGGCGGCACAGCAGCTAAGTTACAAGTTGTGACAAGCTCAGATGGCTCCCTGACTCTCAGGCCACGGTATTTATTAAAGTCTATTCAGCTCCGTGTCTTGCAAAAATAAACAGAGTGCCAGGCTGCTGGAGAAAGTGCTGACTGTGAGAATACTTTATCCAGGTTGGAATAGAATGGGACTGAGCCTTATAGCCCAGAGCATACCGAGCGCCCCGGGGTTGGGGGTATTGGTGGGGGGTGTGGGAGGTGGACGACAAAGCAAAGTACTGCTAACTCGGCAGTGGTCCGACGACGTGAGCAGGCTTTCCAGTTGACTTCAGGTGCAATCATTTGCAGAGTGGAATGGTTGTGTTGCTGGAGAGAGAGAACGCAAGGCAGGAATGTGTGTGTCTCTGTGTGTGTGTGTGTGTGTGTGTGTGTGTGTGAAAGATTATAAGATAGAAAAAGAGAGATGAAGTGCTCTCCTGCCAAAGAGGGTAATGAGGAGCAGAGCTGCACAGAGAAAAGAGTGAGCGGTCCATTGACACGCTAAATGTCAAAGGTGAAGGAAAAATCTCTTGTTAAGCTCGTAGCTGGCCTTTTGCAGCGGCGTAATGATGTCAACTCTCGCATCAAACATCGAAGCTACCGTTTGCGTTCCGAAATGAGCCGAGCCGAAGACGGAATATTGACTATGAGGAAGACAGCTGATTGACTTAAACCAACAAATAGCGCTTGTTGCTTCAAGGGTTCAGGCTGAAACAGCTTTAGAAACGTCATTTTGTGAATTGTGACTTCTCTTGGTCTTATTTTATCCCTATTTTACCACCTATTTCAGCTTTTTTTGGATTGTAGGAGGAAGGCCGATGCTCGGATGTAGATTATATAAGCAAGCAATATTAATGCGATATTAACTTTACAATGATAATATGTCAATGTTGTGTTTCGAAAATGCTCTGCTGCCACATAGTGGCCAAAAAGTGAATTGTTTCAATGATGGATTTTGGTCTTATTTGTAAAATATTCGTTACATCTGTAATAATCTTTGATTTTTTTTCAAAAAAAATTTTTTTTCATGTCGAATCAATCAAAAAAAAAAAAGCTTCATCACATACTCGCATTTGTCTTACTGTGTTTTTTCTCTTCTTTCCCTTGAAGTCAAACTATTCTTGCTTCCCTCTATTGAGTTCCTTCAGACTTGGCATCCAGTGTGTTTGGGGCTGCTGTGAATACCGAACTGATGTGTGTGTGTTTCTTCACTCACTTCACCCACTGGGTTACCTCATCTCATAGAATTGCCCAACTAGCATCTGCCTCGCCGTCCTGGTGGAGTGAATGACAGCCAACAGATGCACAGCTTTGTCTGCAACAACACCCCAGATTCACTGTCGCTGGTTCCAATCCAAATCTGGTTCTGGAATTGGAAACTTGGCTGCTGCTGTAAAAAATTTATTTCTGAGTGGAAAAGTTTAATTTCACTGGTTTTTAGTTGTGTTTTTCTGTGTGCTGAAGATTACGGGCCCATGTAGGATCTCCGTTTACAGTTAACAAACATTCTTGTATTTACAATGAAGTATCCGATTTAGGTGGAATTATATTTTAGATTAAAGTGAGAAGGGCTGGTCTGGTTACACCGTGTGTGGGTTGAAGCCCCTGCGGTGGCGGGGGTGGGTTGGGGGGTAGAGGGTACACCAGAATCATAGGAATTCAATTTCAAGATCAAGGGGTGATGACCCCACTTTTAGGCAGAGCCTGAGGATAAGGGCTTAGAGATTGGCTGCCCACACTCAACTCCCATCAGTTCACCATCCAACACACAAAAACACTCCCGCTCACGTGCATTTACACATCATCCTGTGGTATCTGAGGCGAGTTAATCACTTCCTGAGACCTTGAGCAGTGAGGGGGGCGGGGGGGGGGCAGACTAGGCCAAGACTGTTTGACTGTGTTTGTAGTTGTTTTCCTGTGTTTTCCTGCCCATCCTCTGGCCTCTTTTTCACCTCAGTCCTTGACTCTATTTCTTTGTTCAACACAATGAAGAGTCTTTTACATTTAGCGCTTTGTATTGGAGAAAGAACTAGAACCTCCTCCACCGAAAGATAACGTCAGTCACTGAATAAGGAAAGCACCGATGGGGAGTTGAATGACCCAGCTCGGCTCAAAGCCCCCACTGTATTCCTGTACTGTCTTCTCTCTCACTCTCCCTTTCCTGCACTCCCCAGTGGCCTCCTCCTCCTCCTCCTCCACTCAGGTGGTGAATACTGATGCAGGCAGTGTGGGCATGATGGGAAATGTCAATTGGAGAAAACCGGAGAAGCGGGCTTGCGGCTGAGGCCTTTCCTCTGCGGAGCTTCTCTGTTTGCACTGCCCTCAAGAGGTTCAGCAGAATTCTGCAACGTCAAGTCCAAACGAAAAACCAAAGCTTTGTGTCAATCTCTTAGCATTTGCAGTGAGTAATAATCATCAACTGTGACATCATATGGTTGATTTGTGACATTTGCAGGATCGGAACATCTGAAATTTAAGAGTAAAGACATAGAATAAATAGATTATAAATAAATATGGCTTTATAAGATGCAGATAAAGTCTACCTTAGAGTCGTTTGACCTTTGCTGTTTGTTGATGACAGTTCAATCGGTTTATTGTCCGTCTCATGAGAAACATTAGATGACTTATGAGGCTTTATTTCAAGAGAAAAAGTGGAATTAACTTGATTTTGTTTTGCAGTATTTGGGCTTGGAGGCCTTTGCAGATTTATGACTGGACAGAGTTTGACTTTAACACCAGACTGACAACACGGTTTGAACCAAACCAGCCTAAACCTCGAACAGATGAGAAAATGTTCATGTGACGCCGTTGTGTCCCAGTTTTGGTAGAAATATCACTCGGGATGTGAGAAACATTTGATTTGTTTGGTTTTTCCCAATGAATTATCTGGATTAATGTTGACGTCATGTTTGTGGTTTGTTGTGAAGATTTTACAACCCACGCAGGGATCAGTCATCGACACTTTGCTGGTCGGGACTATTTGAATCACGATGGCGTCAATTCATATATCATTTTTTGATAAAAACAAGCGTATATCGCTGTCTCATGACGGTTTGACCCCAAATTGTAGGACTCCTCAGCGTTTGGAATCACATCTGTATCATGAAATCAATGGTTATATAAGAAAATTTCACTAATGATTGTTTTCTTCTGGATGTGACTCCAAAAAATGATGATGACTCCTTCCATGGCTCGCATCCCACCTTTCCACCAAAGTTTTAAGGGAGTCCTTCAAATAGCCCCGTCCTCCACTGTTCCTTTTTTCCCCTCTTTTTGGTTTTTGTGTGATCCTGGTAACAGATAAACAGGCAAACCAACGCTGGCAAAAAGCATAAGCACCCTGGCTGAGCTAATAAGCGGTAGCATATGACAAAGGAAGCTTTTAAATCATCATGTTGAAAGTAAAAATTCCTGCAGGCATTTCCATTGGCATGTCTTTACATCCACTGGAGCAATCAGTCAAAAAAGGGGGTCACAGCCCGACCGCATATACTGGGGTAATTGTAAAAGAGGAAGGGGATCAGTTACGCTATCATATGTGCACAGTTGAAGAAAGTACTGTGTGCAAAAACCCGCAAACAAAACCCGCTGCAAAGCGGCGAATGGATTTCATTGGGAAATTCCAAACATGATCCAGTGACTGGCAGTAAGGACTGGGGGAGTGATTGGAGCTTATTCATTCATAAATCTTGAAAGGGAAGCGCACACACACACACACACACACACACACACACATACAACATGTGGAAGTGTTTTTCCTGAACCAGGTCCACATGGTAGCGTTATCCCCCCCCCCCCCCAGCAGCATGACATGCAAGGAGGCGGAAGGTTCTGTTTCATGGAGTCGAAAGGGTTTTTTTTTAGTCGCCGGTATCTGATGGAGGGGGAGTCGCCCCACTCCTATCTCTACTGCCCCTCTGCACATGGAGGCAATTACATCAAATGGTGTTCTCTGGCAATTCCCTCAGTCAGAAAAAAGAAATTACAGAAATTCTCATCCTCTCCGTCCATTCTCCTGCTAATGACCTGGGCATGCAGGAGTTCCAGTGTCCTCATGTCTGAATCATTAAGTCTTTTCTCTGCAGCATTGCCCGGCTCGTGATTAGAAGGTCTTATTTCAAGTTTCAAGACAAGGAATAAGTGCCCTTGTGCCGTGCTATATCTGCCAGGCTTTGACTTTCAAATACCTTTGTCTACCAGCGCCGATTTAATTATCACGCCTCCTCCACTCCAATGTTTAGTCACATCCAGTCTCGACGAGCTATCTGCTAATTTTACTATTTAATTTTAATTAAAGCGATAAACCTTGAGATGTCTGGCAACATCTATGATGCCGAGTGTTTTATGGAGAGAAGGCAGATGTTCGGTGCATCTGTGGGATGTTGGTTTTTTGTTTTTTTTTTTCCTCTGACATGTCATTTAGTCTGGCCTATTTTTCCTTCTCTGTTCAGCCACGGCGGCTCAGGGGGATTCATACCAGACGTGATGCAAAAGTAAAGTATTGGTTGATTCTGTAACACGTGAACGTTTTCCTATGAAATATGCATTTGCATACATTTTTTTTCTGCATTACTTGCGCAACCATAATACGTAACAGTAATTACTGTATTATAATGGCAAAAGAAACGTTTGCACATTTGCACGTGCAACTTTGTAATGCAGAAAGTTGCACTCAGACAAAAAAGCAGAGCGACTGGTGAAAAAATAACTGTATTTAAGAAGGCTGTGCTGCCATTTAGAGACTCTGTAGCTGAGCCGTCATCATCGGAGGAAAATAATGAAAGAGACGGGATTGAAAATATAATGGAGTCATGACTTCATCCCTGCTGCAGCGTGACCTCCGTGACTTCCTTCAACGGCGATGGAGACAGAACATAATACTTCTGATTGAAATGATAGAGGTGTGGGAGTCAGCCAACGCTTTTCATCACGTCGCTCATCCAGCACGCGAAGAAGAAGAAGAAGCGACGCTTCGGTATATAAATGGCGACCGCGAGCGGGTCAACGGATAATTAAAGCGAATTCTACATCGGGATGAAAGTTAAATAAAATAAAATATAGAAACACCTCGAGGGCGATGAATGGATGTCGGAATTGACTATGTATAAGTTTCTTTGGTTTAAATTTTTTTTGTCTGTAATATAACAAGTATGGTGATGTTGCCATGGTGACATAATTTGACTGAAATCTTCCTCAAATGAAATAATTGACTCCCGGAAACCCACTGCTAATATTTGGAATTTCCAACACGTGGAAATGTTTAACTCATCTCCAAATTTCATGTTCAAAATCTTCACATTTGAATGTCAAACGTCAAGTTAGTCGATTTGTTAGGATTATCAGATTAGCATGTTAGCATACTAGGATTATTTGCGAGACAAAACTCCACAGAGAAACCCTCTTTATAGTTTGAAGGAAAAACATCCATTAATTTTATGGAAAAGCTGCATTTTTCTACAATAACGGAAAGTTTTGGAATAATTATTCAACTAAAATTTGCTCTTAAGGCAGCATTTGAACTCCAAAACAGTTTCAAAGTGATACGCTAAATTTATACACTGGTAAGGATGTGAGTCAGAAAAAGATTTAACTTTAAAGTTGTGTTTCATATTAAACAACCCGTGCTGGCTCCTTTTATACCGGACAATAACTCGACAAATCTTGGTTCGGCTGGACATAAATATTCACCAACAAATGCTTCCAAGAAAATCCCTTCACAAATCTAGGAATGTTTCTCCTGTGGCTTTCTAAGCTTTGGCATTTCACCAATGTGGATGTCTCCCCGGGTTAACGGCTTAGAAAGTGCATCTTCAGCGCTTCATATATGTATTATTCCCCCTTATTTGCCAAGTGAAGTCTGCATAGGTCATATATAATTCATGTTGGTTCCCCAGCTGAAGCGAGGTCAGATCTATTTGGATAGCATTTCAACCGCAGCTAAAATAAATATGTATTATTGAGGTGAGCTTTTCATATCAGTCTGATCTCCCTTTATACTGTATGGACGTGTCAGTCATGATCAAAGCAAAATAACATGCAATTTATCTTGAGTGGAGAATAAGTAGTCGATATAAGCTCTTGAAAATTTTTATTTTATTATACGTTTGCAGCCTTTTTTGTGACTGACAGAAATAATATTTTAATTTTATTTGGCAAATAAAATAACTCACCCTGCCTTTGCATTTGATTAAAATTAAAGAAAATAAAAGATGGATGGCAGCTGTCAACCCGGAGATATATTTACATTCTCCTCCTGCGCTGGTCGTGCACCCGCAATGACTTAGTCAAATTTTTTAGTTTTTCCATATTTTCCATCTTGTTTTCAGAAATCAATCCAAACAAAGGCAGTCAAAATCTCAGCCCCGTCATTATATCCACCCATTTTTATTTTATTTTATTGAAAGACTCAAGTCCATGGCCCACTTTGGCAACCCTACAGGGCTAGTATAAAAAAAGCACTCCCATCTATCACCTGGCACACATGTCAAGATTGCCCTAATAAAACCGAGGTGTAAATAATGTAGGGGGCTGATATAGCGTGCAGCACCATTTGCTGTGTGGAGATAGAGGCTATAAAAACACAGCAGAACTGTTTGTCTCAATCTGAGCCGCTTCATTTTGCTGTTTGCCATCACACCATCATTTCTGCAAAATAGCACTCTGTATGCCAGATTTTCAATGTGTCTAAACAAGATGTTTCGTTTGCCTTTAGCACAGAGATTGTACTTGTGTGGGATGTTGTTGTTGTTTTTTTCTTCAATATCTTTATAATAAGGAAAAGGAAATTCTTAGTTTAATGATTTTTGTGCTGGCTGCTCTGCAGTTCTAATAAAATCTATATTTCAATCAAAGTGAAATGAAGAGTTTGCAGCGTAATGTGGTCACATGTTATCTTCAAACCTGCTGTTTGTCAGGTGTAACGCTGAAATGGTCAGCAAGTATGCTAACGAATGACAATTAGCGCTGAGGTAGCCTCGAACAAGATAGAGATGTGATTAGTTACGAAGGCAGGACATTTTTAACAAAGATAAAGTATCTGGGAAATGAAAAATCTGCCATGATAACGAATCTAGATGGAAAATCAGGGGATTTCCAAAGACTGCAATTCATCCTGAGGATGAATAAACGTATGAACTGAATGTACTGAGCGCGTGGCGATGCGTCAAGCATGGAGACGCTTCACTAAGTGTAAATGTCACGGCGGCGTGAATGGAAAGAAATGGCCAAATACAATTTGTAGTGTGACATTCAGACGTTCCTGTGTAGATAATGAGTTATTTCTCTGGAGGAGTGAAAACAAGGAGCTGCCTGTAGGGGTTCATCTTCTGGAGATAATGAACATCTGCACAAACTTTAAATAAAACTAAGTGAATAATTGTAGAAATATTTCTTCCTGGGCTTGATTTATGAGTATGCATGGTAAAAAAATAAAAAATAAGAGAAAATTAATACACTAATAATATATTTAGGTGTTTCATTAATATGATTCCAAAAAATTCTAGATTCTTCCATAATTCCATCATTTTTAATCTATTAATTCATTTAAATTTTTCTTACTTTAAAGTTTGTCTTTTGATTAAATCTGACCACCTTTTTCATGTTTTCGGCGCAAATCTCTGATTTTTATGGTGACCCATCAAAGCAGTAAGCATCATCTGGAGAGCACAGGGCTTCTGCAACCTTTGACACAAATACTGTCTTGCCTCAAAGGTCACACACTCATGTGGGGAAAACCCCGCGTGTGTGTGTGTGTGTGTGTGTGTGTGTGTGTGTGTGTGTGTGTGTGTGTGTGTGTCCCCTCCTCATCTCATTGTCTCCATCTCCAGCGGCTCTGGAGTGATGGACGTCGTGATGTGCTTCTATCCCACCGTCCACATTCGTCCCCTTCTGAAGGCCGTCTGCATCGCCCCGCGTGAGCGTTTTCTCCCTGCACAATGGAGATGTCACACGGGGACATGTGGAAAAGCCACAGCCCCCTTTCTCCACCGCTGGAACCCACGGAGAACGCAGGAGGAAACCCCTCCATGACAAAAAAAAAAAAACAATGGCTCACCCTCCCCTTGACGACTGTGAAGGGCACTCTTGTGGGTGCCCCCTTTGCATGTGATGATAATGAGAGCAGGAAGGAAGGCAATGACTTTGTAAGTGACTGGAGCTGATATACGAGGACCTGGTTAATTGCTGCTTTTTATGAGGTGAGGCATATCGTGTTGCCCTGTTACAGAGGATCTGGCTGAGTTCCAGTCCCCCCTCCCCGTTTACATGATGTATTTATGACCCAAAGCAATTTTCTCTATGAAATATTTACGGTAGTAACTTTAGTTACTTCGCTCACACATTCAGAGGGCTGCAAGCGTTCGGTTGCTGAGGGAGTTATGTTTTAATTTCCACTGAGCAGGATGAGATAGACGTCATGAATCACACAGCGTGACGGGGTGATTAAACTCACGTGCAATCCTGTCGGAAGTTTCGTGCTAAACTGGGATTTCCTTAAATTTCCCGGATATTTTTGCCAAAAAAAAAAAAAAAAAAGACCAGGTATCGGGTAGGATAAAAAAAAAGTTTAATCAAATTGTGCAATCTAGAAAATATCTCCACAAGTTGGAGCTGCAGTCAAAGTATCTTCATTTGGTGGGAAACCAAAATGTGTAACAATAATAATCCCTGATTTCACTTTTGAACCAGAAATAAACCTGTAAGGATATTCGTTTTTCCACTTATTCAGAATCTCAAGAATCATACTTTGGAAGCATGATGTTATTAGAAACATCATAATAGAAAATTTTAAATCATGACATTCATATTTGAGGAGAACGACGGAAGAGCTTAATGCAAAATGCTAAAATGAAGATGAAAGAGATTAGCATATTTTTTTGAGGGGACTATCTGTGTTTAATTTCAATTTTAGGGCTTTCTTAGGTATAAAATCCCTATTCTGGACAAATTTTATAAATTAGGTTCATCCAGACAAGAATTAATGACAGTAATTCCTCCCAATGTTTGTCAATGAAGACACAGCCATTAGTTTTTGCAGCATTTGCAAAGCAAGCGACACGCTCCTGCCAATCTTCCTCAAAAACAAGCAGACAGGTCGCCCAAACAGGAAAGATACCGAGTCTAATTACCAACAAGCGAATTAAAAATGACTGACACTGTTCTCAAACAGCCTGCCAGGAATCACAGAGCGAAAACTCAACTCATGTTCTTTCTTCTTCTTTTTTTTTTTTTTTTTTTTTAAGCCAAAGAAAATAAACCTCCCATCAAAATCCGAGGCATCACCGGAGGAGCTGCTCTCGATCATCACTGAAGGGATTGAGGTGTCGGGGTGGGGAGGGAGTGGCAGCCAAACGAGAGCTGTATGATGCCTTTGAGTCTCTCCCGCCAAGGAAAACAGCAGTAACAGCCAGCGGATTGTAGCTTCACCTGGCCGAGGGTATAACATGTACATTCATGAAGCCGAACAGCTCATACCCGACTGCGCTGACAAGGCGCTCTTTCACCCCGCCGCTGGTTTCCAAGAGTAGAAAACTCTGTTTCTACGATGAGTCGCTCGAGGTCATTTAAATAGAGGGCGATGGAGAGACGCATCAGCTTAAATTTTAATCTAAGAGCAAAGTAATACCTTGAGATATGAGTTTAATTTGTTTCGTGACTGAGCTCATAAGTCAAACAAATCGTAACTCAAACAAATTTGACCCATTTCAAGTAACTAAAATTGTTTTAATCCATTTCAGCCTTGTAAAAAAAAGCTTCAAACCCCCAAATTATAAAAAAAAAAACATTTTCATCAACCAATAGACATGCAGACTTTACCTGTGTGTAATTAATTATATATAAGTTACATAAATAATTATAAAGAATGAAGAAACACGCAAATGTCACAAGAAAACACGAGCTGTGTCTTTACTCCACCAACGAGTAAAGACGTATATCCATCCGCCAACACGTGGTAAAGAACGAGATCCGGTCTCACTGACATTGTATCCATCCGCCAACTATAGAGATATTATTATCTCTACATTATTATTAGGATAACAATACCCCTGTGGCCAAAGAGACTCCATTCAGTTATTTCTGTTTATGGATGTTTTCACATTTGCAGCTGAAGTGAGTTTCTAGAGTAAATTGACACATGAGATGTTGAAGTATTTCCCTGTTACTTGTTTTGATTGATCCAAACCCACAATAATTGAATTTTTTTGGGGGGGGAGGAAGGGAGCAGAAACTAACTACAAAATCGACTCGGTCCATTTTATCTACTTGCGCCAACAAACGTAACGTCACTGAACAAACCGAGCAGGTCTAGACCGAAACTCTGAAGTTCAGAGGGACACTACATTTCCTGTGATCAAACACTTGGCGACAGCAAGGAGGAAAAACTGCTTTTTAACAAGCAGAGCTGAGAGTTTCTTGGGGGGAAGCCATCTGCCCTTACCAGAGAGAGAGAGAGAGAAAGAGAGAGGGGGGGTTATAGAGAGCACAGTCGGTGTTCTGATATTTTTGTAGGTTCTAACTCGTACAAACATGAGTCATCAACAAAAAGAGGAAGTGAACAAACACTCTGTGTCTGCTGGGAAACGAAGACGGGTGGTAACTTAACAAGGAGGGTGTATTTGATCCCTTTGCCGAAGAGGATAGCATGCATGTTATTGCCTGTTATTTATGCGTATAAATAACTGAATCTGTGAGACTTTTGGATTCATCTTGTTCCATCTGGTCGCGTTTACGTTCTACGCATGAATCCCGGCGTTAGAAGAAGACAGTCACCTCGACTCCTTGGTGTCCTTCCTGTCCCTGGGATGTTAAGTGATCCCCCCCCCCCCCCCCCCAAAAAAACGATCCCATTGGAAATCTACAGCACCCGTCAGGACGGCATTAAAAACCAGTCAGTTTGGGTTTTTTTTTTTGTTTTTTTTATCTGAATGAACATAAACAAGCTTCTTTGAAAGGCTTGACAGTCTCACAGCGGTTCATCTGACGGTGCCCAGCAGAGACGTTCTACAAAGATCCAAGTTCAGCTGCGGGAAAAAACAAATTCTACTAACTGTTCCTTGGCAACCTCGGAGCCTAGGGTTTACCGAATATGACTGTGAATATTTTAAAAACCTCGGCTTGCTGAAGAATAACGAAGACCTGGCGATGTCTCTCTCAGAATGTTATTTTAGTACTCGCTGGGAAACACATAAACCCTGTCGACGGGGTTGCCAGCTGGAGAGAGAGTCTCGCAATGTCGTCGTCAAAGGCGGAATCTAATCACAAATTTGACGCAAACAAAAAAAAAAAAACCAACCTTTCGAGGCCCCCCCGCCAAAACAAATTCCACACAGATAATTCAAAATAAAGAATTGCAAACAAACCAGCGTGAGCGTGAGGAGGTAAACACGAGTTCACGACTCCTCTTCTCACAATGCTCTGCAAGACGGCTTTGTGATAGTCAACAATTCAGAGAGATGTGACACAACGACCGCGTCAATCATCGGACGCTGCGTCTGTTTGCGATCTATTGGTGGTCTTTGCCCCTTCGCCGCATGGGGGCGGCAGCGGAGGCAATGGGGCAACAGGCTCCTGCGTGGACGCCAAAGAAGCTTGCGTCGAGCAGGCGCCAGCTGGTCGTGACTACTGTAATCTCTGCCATTGATTAAATGAGTTCCCAAGTCTTAGGGGGTAGACACCTCCCGATGGAGCGCAGCCACGGCGGAGGGGCCGGGTAAATGGATGAACAGACCCCAGGCCGCTTTCTGATGTCGTCTGACGGGGTTGTTTGGTGTTGAAAGACATCGATGTTGGCCGCCCCAGAGAGAGGCTGCCTGCTGTGTGGGTCTATAGGACAGAGAGGGTTTCTAAAGACAGCAGCTGGATGGGAAGCGTGAATAGAGGTCAGGAGAATTCCTGACAAAGCGTACGAACGAGCGGGGAAGGAATACTGGTGCCACCAGTCTCCAGATCTGTTAAGAAGCATATCAAATACCTTTATTATCTACCCTGGTGTCAACAGATGAGTATATAAGGTCTAATGTCAGCGCAAACATATAACTACATCTAAAATGTACATAAGTTGATGCGATAAGAGTGTCGACTGTAAGATAGGATGAGAAATAAATCAATTTATTGGTGTTTGGTCTCTCGAGAAAGGGAAGCACTGATTTTTTAGGATCTCATAATCAAATTTAAAGTTTTATGAATAGTTGAAATACAATCATTAATATGCCTTAATTGGATTATTAACAATTAATGTCCAATTAAGATTAAATGTCGGCGTCTTACTTTGCCCTGATCACACCCGAGAGGTTTTATAACTCTGCAAATAAAAGCAGGGTAGCCTTAGCTGAATAAATTTAAGGCAAAAATAAATAAATAAATACTTAGAGATATGTTATAATTTATAACTATCAAATTGTAACAACACTTACACCACATTTCCTCTCCAGGACTCTTTTATGACCCACGACTCATTTCTTGCCCTGGGGCTATTATTGCCTGTAAGTGATCCACATTTTAAAATCATATTTCCACAGCGGAGAGAGGTAAGCTAATTAGATGCTACAGTCCAACATAAATGTCTTGTAAAAATAGCAAGAAAAATACAGTCATGTGAACGCTGTTGATGAAGGCTTTGTTGATGAAAAATCCGGGCCTTTCCTTCAATTTCTGCAAATGTGAGCAGAAATGGTGAAACAGCTAGCGAGTCATTTTCAGAAAGCCGGGCTCAGTAATTGCTGAGGCATCTGTATTGATCAACAACTCTATCAAACCCTTCACTGATATATTGTTATATCGGGGGGGGTTTTTTCCCCAGCAGCAATAAAACCATACTTATTGCTCCCTTAAAAAAGATCTACAGTGTGGTTCGCTGTCGTAATTTAGACAGTTACTGCCCTGAACAGCTTCTCCTGTTAGAGCCGGTGCAACCGATTCCAAATAGGTGAGCTCGGTTGGGGGGCTAGGAAGGGAGGGGGTGGGGGGGTAGTTTTCCTCAGGGCTTACCTGAGGTGTCAGAGGCAGCAGATGACAGGCTTCTCCATCTAACAACCTCTCGCTCTAATAACTGCAAGTTCCATCTCAGAGAAAGCCGCGTGACTGATCGATGTCGACAGGTAGTTTCAAGGCCGTTGCTCATATTGCCCAGAACGGGTAGCAGCGTTTTTTTTTTTTTCCTGGGGGCTCAGCTGCGCTCGGCTGTTAGATTATATAATAGACTTTACTTGTGTTTGCACTTTTCAAAAATTCATTTCTATGGAGAGTGAAGTAATAGGTAAACATACAGCTGGATGCACTTTTTTTTTTGGTTTGCATTAATGCGGATTAAATTCCAGAATGCCTCCTCAGCACAGAATCAAACGTTTAATTTCAGCTTTGGCTGCTGCTTGAAATT
Organism: Antennarius maculatus; assembly: GCA_013358685.1. Taxonomy (NCBI): domain Eukaryota; kingdom Metazoa; phylum Chordata; class Actinopteri; order Lophiiformes; family Antennariidae; genus Antennarius; species Antennarius maculatus. Next base: position 22,415,625 of record CM023614.1, on the reverse strand, counting down.
ATTCTTTTATTTCTGACTATGACGAGCAAAAAGGAAAACGTCTTCGTCCTCCTCCCACTCATTGTGGTTCCAAAAATTAATGGTTGACAGTCCGGGTGTCAACTTCAACGTGCAGCATGTCACACGGTCAAGCTCATAATGCCCACTATTGGCCAGTTACAGTTTCCATGGTGACGGCGGTCTCCTTTCCCTCCTGAGAAAGCAACAGTGAGTGAACATGAGACGATTCATACAAATTGTTTCCTAATCTCGTTATTTCTCATTCTGTGCTGAAATGGATGTGGGATTGCAGATGGAGGAGAAGTAGCCAATAAAGGTTCAGGGTTTGAATTCACTGGAAGGCGTGACCCCGAGTGTCATTTATATGTGAGTAAATCCATTCATATACAGTAGTACCTCGAGTTTAATCCATTCTGTGGATTTCCCCAGTATTTCCCCATTTAAAATAACTAATAACTCATTTTAACCAAGTTTCAGCCTTGTAAAAAAGCCCCCAAACCCCCTAGATCAGTGGTTCTTAACCTTGCTGGAGGTACCGAACCCTGCTGGTTTCATATGCTCACTCACCGAACCCTTCTTTGGTAAAAAAAAAAAAAAAAATTCAAATTTAAGACATAAGTGTATGTTTTACTGGTGTATTTAATGAATTGTGCATTAATATCACATTTTTTAAAGAACAAAACCAAGACAGTGCATGAACTCACATGAAATGACCTACCTGCAAATCAGTGTGACTTCTGCTGTTCTTATTGAGAGACCAGTTCAGATATGCGTGGCTTCACCTAGACAAGTGCTACTCTGATGTCATTTTCACAGCAAAATCTGTTTCTGTTGTTTTCCATGCAGCTTAAGGAAGTGTTCCTTTATTTTTGCCAGTGTGAGACTGGAGTTTCTCAACTTGACACTGCAAATCATGCAGAACGCTGACTCCCATCACGTTACGTTATACAGTTCGTGTAAATTCACGTTGCACATATTCGTCCGACCACTTTCTTTTTTTGCTCAACATAGTTATGAATTAAAATATTAAGAAAGCAATCAGATGGACCATCACGACAGGCATGAATCGACTACTGAGTGTGCAAAATCCCATGTAGCACAGGTAGGCTAATCGATGTAGCGTCACGTGATCACCTGCAGCCAGTGATGGCTAAGGGGGGCGTGTCATCACCAATTGACACGATGTGTCAAACGTAACCACCCGACACATCTTGTCGGGTGTTTTTTCTTGACCTCCGTCTCCGCTGAACCCCTGAGACTAACTCACAGAACCCCTAGGGTTCAATCGAACCCAGGTTAAGAACCACTGCCCTAGATAATAAAAGAATAATATTAATCAACTAATTAATTATATATAAGTTACATACAATGATAAAGTTTGAAAGAAACACAGAAGTCATTAGACCACACCAACTACATCTTTACTCCACAAACGAGGACGGGATCCGGTCTCACTGATGTTGTATCCATCCACCAACTAGTTGTGGTGTCCCGAAGCACATCTCGTATCTCCGATTTTTGCTCGTTTTCTGAAATAACTCGAGCAAGTCGCATCTCGAGGTTCTACTACTTTTTCATAATATGACTATTTAATCTTTAATCCTAAGTTATTGCATGGCGATATTTAGGATTTGAAGACACTCTCTTGTTTAAATTCAGGCCTGGAGACATTTGCTTAGTGTAGTCTTCAACATATGATACAAAGGATGTCTGCGCCATTTACGCACAAAATACAGAAGCTTATCTCAGTGGTTTAAATCTCCCACACACTGACCAGATTTAATTCTAATTCACGTCTGTATTTTCATCAACCTTCATCCTCAGAGAACCCTCAATGTTTTGCCCAAACCTCTTGTAGAAGTGTTCAAATCTGGATCAAACGGCAACAGGCTAACTTGAGACTGCCGTCCACGCTCTGTGGGAGTTAAACACTTACAGTATCTGCATCAAAGCCTTGAACTCTTAAAGGAGGATCATCCCCTCTCCCCTTCAGTGACCTCCCTTCTTTGTTCCATGGGCTGTATGTAGAGTCAGATAAATCACCTGGGTCTGTGGGAGGCAGGGGATGAGATATGGAGTCCTAGCACTCCCACTTCTGTGAGGCACCAGTGGCTCATTTGGCCTACGGTAATCTGTGATTTTTTTTTTTTTTTTTTTTTATGGCGCTTTACCTACAGCACCCCTTCTTTGTAACTGAAACACAAGACGAAGGGGTTAGCCGCTTCATGGCTCCTGCATTTGCTGGTCTGATGGATTTCAAAAGGAAGAGCTATCTTTGTACTCCAGAAGCTTAGTGCCCCCCCCCCAGGTCAGGGTCCTATATCATGTCCACATATGAAAAGGCTGTCAGTGGGGCAGAGACCCATGAAATAAACACTCATTGACCACTGGCACCGTCAGAATCTACCACGGTTCGGCAACATTTCGCACCTCCTCATCCACAGTATCAATTAAAGGGGTTCTAACGTTGCATAAACTGGATTCTTATCCTCCTGAGCTCATTCCAAAGTGAAACCCCGAGCATACATGTTGAGAAACGATTCCACTTATAGACTCTGGTGTCATTTATCATGTTTTGAGGAGGGGAATTCAGGAGGAAGCAGGTCGTATTGGCACTTCACGGTGTAACACCCAAAGCCTCTGAAGCCCATCGACCTGGAAACTACATTACCCCTCCCACTGCACCCTTACATTTCCATTTGTTTCCCGGTGCGCCGTTGTGGATTAAGCCGCGCGGTATGACCATGCTAATCCTCTGTGTTACATCATCCCGTCGGTGTCGGGAGCAACGTGTTTGACTCGAGGAATTGAAACCAATCTTTGTCCTTGTGTGGAATGAAAAAAAAAAAAAAAAAAAAAAAAAAAAAAAAACAGCAGCGATGGATTTTTACAAATCCAATTAGTTGCTTCTGCTTCTGCTTTCACAGCTGATTGTAAGAGCTGCTATTGTATATTAATGGCACAAAGTAATTAGCGAAGCTAAGACAGCCCATTACAATCATCATTGTTTTTGTCTAATCAGGGATACAAGATGGAGGAGGTTAACCGGTCCTCAAGGACATCCACGGATCATTAAGGAGGATGCGGTCATCCTGATTTCAGGGCTACTTTCAGTGTGATGTTACCGCGACTCCCCCCGTGAGTTTCATCGGAGCACTCCTCAATGGAGCGTTTCACACCTCCTACACTGACACAGGTCTGCATGTCACTGGTTAGCAACCAGTAGCAACGTCTGGAGTCTGTCTATGACTCATGAAGTGGAAACCAGACCGACTGCATGGTCGCAGTTTGCTTCAAAGTGCTATTAGGTTACATTTAAGGAATAAAGGTTACAATAGTTTCACTTCTGCACACATGTTCTGTGTTTGTTTGACCCAACCGCCACCCATTCTCTCTCTTTCAATGGCACCGACAATTTTTTCGCACCATAACATTTACTGGTATTGAATGGCACAAGAAAGACTAAAAATTCAATGCAATAACATAAAACTAACTTGTTATTCGTGCACCATTTGTTGAAAAATCTGAGATTCAAGCAAGAATCTTTGGTTGAAAGTAGATGGGAAAAATCAACATCAGCACTCATGCTGTCCCAAAAAACACCATCTGTATTTTATTATATACGTCTTCTCCTTTAAAAATGTGGTGATAGCAGCAAATGACCAAACTGATAAACGGGATAAACACTGTCACACCTCCTCCAGTTTGTTTACCCCGCTCCATCCCCTCACGCCGTTAAATCCCGCTGCTTGTCTCAACTGATTTAGGTTTATTACGTTAGCGTCGACCGGAGAGTGTGAGAGGTCTGGGATTAATGAGACCAGCACTAAGAGCGCAGGGACGAACCTGCATCGATGGATTTAAAATTTCCTGCGATGAGGTGCTTGCAGCTTAGAAACCCCGGGGGGATTTCATGATGGAAGGACAAATGGATGAGCCGAGTGGAGTCAAGGTATTGGGATTGGGGAGAGGAGATTGTGGTTTGGGGGGTTGTTTTTGGTGTTTTTAACAGACAAAATGAGTGTCGTTCCCTCCGGCGGTCTTCTTTCTGTACTTCAGAGTCAAGATAGGAAGGGATGGGTGAGTCTATAAGGAGGTTTGGAAATGTAGTATGTAGTTCTAATGAATCAAACTGTATTGGATTACAAAACACAGCAACATAGTCTATGCTGAGTCAAATAAATACTTCGATGGAGGTATTTTGTATCAGAAAGACCAAAATTCAAGGCTTCAGAAGCCAGCAAGTCAAAGACTTTGGAAGAATTCACAATCCTTGACTTGTCCGGGTCTCGCTCAAATTTCTTATGAAGCTCATGCATGAGAAAAGACAGAATCCAACGATACGAACGAAAACGCTGATTTCGACGTGGTTCCTCGACGTGACTTCGATATCGAACGGTGCGCCCGTTGGTTGTTAGCGACGTCTGAAAACACACGTCTGACTGCGCTACGCTTCAGCTCGGCCTTTGAAGTCGTAAGTCTGCTAATGCTTCCTGTTGGACCGGAGCTTTCGGAGCTTTGTTTTAATTGCTCCCAGAGAAAGAGGTTAATGGTTAAGGGGTAACAGATTCTACGTAAAGATGATTACAGTAATCGGAATTTTTGAAATATTGCCAGATGTTATCTGTTAGGATCCGGAAAAAGATTCTTTCTCTTCATCGTCTCTTGTGTCAAGTTCCATTTTTTGGGGGGGGTTCACGTGTCTGGTATGTCTATTTATTCTAATATAAAGCGAATGATTTGCACAAAACCCCAAAACAAGTCTGGAAAAAAAGCATATATCCTATAAAAGCATACTTTTTCCTTGCTCATCCACACGCATTGAGACTAACATTCGAAAGAAATCTGCTTCACCCTCCAAAGCTTTTATGGAAATCTAAAGAATGGCAAGCATAAAATCAATAAGTGCACACATGCACCCACCACAGGGAGTCATTAGGAGCATCTGAACCGAATTCCCTCACATACATCAAGCGTGCTGAAGCACAATAGACTTTAAATCCTGTTTTTGAATGGCTGACTTGACACAGAGCGGCTTATTGCCATTGTGGTGACACAAATTTACCTCAACAATAGAGCTGAGGAGGGAGATCAAATAGTGTCCTCCGCTAATCATTCATTATCCTCCCGGCTTAACGACCTGTGTAACGCCACATTAGGATAGCAGATAGCAACGAGCGGTCGGAACCCCCCCCCCCCAACACACACACACACACACACACACCCCGTGAACTCGGTTTTAGACGGACGCGAGCGGGGATGCCTGCAGGTTGGGGTTAAATTAAACTGCGGTCCATTTATCAGCTGGCGTTATTTGTGTTTTTAATTAAGATAAAGGAGACGATGTTTTTTGCTGAGGGTAAAGAATGGGACCATAAAATCCAAGAAACGTCATGTTTGAATCTTTAAATCTTGTCCACCGTGACCTTCGTCTTGCATCTGGGCCTCATTATTTCTCTCCTAACTCACATTAGCAATTGATTGCTGCTAGAAGAAATGCATCACTGATTGCGTTTGTATCTCACTGATCAGATGGCGGTTGCAAAACATCTCCCCCCAAAAACCTCCCAATTTAATGATGGGATCCATAAATTAGCAGAAAGCGTTCACGGTCAGTGGTCACAGCGTTGATTTATATCAGCGGATTATTAAAATTTAATTCTGGGGAAAAATATCGATTGTACAGAAGACAAAAGAATCCCATAATGTGCAGATAAAGAAACATAACCGGACAGTTGCATCTTGTTACGCCAGACGTGAAGTTCCCCCCGTTGTGTCAGGTGTTAACTGGGTAATCAATCTCTCCTAAATTGTGGCGGTCTAAGGCCTTGGCGGAGCGCTTTATCACTGTCACTCCCCCTGTCCTCATTTCCTCCCTTCAGTAAGCTGCAAAGTTCAGGGAGGTACAGTTGGAGGGTTTATCTCTCAAGCTCGCAAAAAAAAAAAAGAAAAGCACAAAAAAATATACAGTAAAAGCTGAAAGATGGACGGATACAAATAGGCGACAGCAGCTTTCCAGGTGATTTATACATCTTCAAAGGAAAGTCCACTTGGGGGAATACACCTCATCTGATATCCGCTACCTCTGACCCGCAGCCAAGCTTTTACAAGTTATCTTGTCAGGAACCCTGGGAGACTTAAATCCCTCCCTCCGCAGCCTAAACTCCTAATGGCAGATGTTTATGGAAGGGGCTGGCGTGCCCCCACTTAGCTGGCCTGATGGAATTCAGGTGGCAAGAGCTAACAACATATGGAAAGCCCATTAGAGACTGCATTAGAAACGACCTTTTAAGCCCCCGTGTCTGTGCTATATTTCATCATTTTTGGACACAACCTGCACACAAACATTTAACTAGGTTGAGTCTGGATGGATTAGGACGCCTAGCGGTGTCTGAATTTGGGGTAAAAGGTCTGCTTAGCATGGAGACATACTGGAGACAACTGCTGTTGAGATATAAAACAAAAAAAAAACAGCCATGCATGGGAATTATTATCTTTTTTTTTAAGTAACTCCAACGCCGTCCAATTTCTGCACAAATCAGACGACTGGTACATGCTTAAATTTTCATCTTTTACACCGAGTCTCATTTGCATCTGCAGGCCCAACATAAATGTCAAACTGCACTCTCTGGCTCATTAATAATAAAGTGGAACATCTAGATCCCGAAGCTTGTGTGGTATTTTTTGGCAATTAACGGCTGAGTGTTGTATTTTCGAATACTGCCCTTAGGGGTCCAATGTGCATACGATAAATATTTAAATTAAATTGCTGTCAACAATCAGCCTGGGAGAGCCGGATTTAGGCAGCAGCTATTTAGCCCGTGTCAGTCACTATGAATCTTTAAGGGTGAACTTGTTTACCCTGTGGCTAAGCAACATTCATAAATGTGTAGATGTGCTCTCATCAGCGTATTCTACAAACAAAAACCTGGAAATCAGGATATTTCATCCTTATTTCACTATATAAGGTTGGTTTTTTTGTGTTGTTGTTTTTTTTTGTTTTGTTTTTTTAGCAAACATGCTTACCCACAGAGCTTCACCCTTTTCTCCTGCAGCTCCACCGGCGTAACATGATCTGTTTTTGGAGCAGGGCATGTTTTCAGAGAATTTGAACATGCATCATTCACCGTCCTTTCCTCCCAAAGAGCGTGTCAGCGTGCATGTTCCAGGAAAACCACAATAACCCGTGCAAAGAATCCCACGCTTGTAAATGCTGCTGCTTTTTACAACCTTGGCTTTAAATTTGTTTGCATTATTTATTTTAATGCTGGTTGTCTTTATGGTGTAATTAACTTTTCTTTTTTTTTTCTTTTTTTTTACACTGTTTAATCATTTTGCAGAGCAGATCATTAAACCCTTCGTTTTGTGTTGTTATTTGTCATCGGATAATTAAATGAATTTGTATTTATTTTACAGATTTAATGATTAGATGGAGGACGTTTGGACGTCAGCGCCTGGGCGTCCTGTTACGCCGATGACGTGCATGCAGGAGGATCATGTTGCACAAAGCTAAAAACACGTCGAAGGAAATAGAACAATTTTAAGACAGAAAAATGGCAAATAAGTAGCATTTTAAAACAAAATAAAAGCTCTGACAGTACATTTTAATTCTGGATCGGGCATGAAACTCTCTATGGCGGCCTCTCATCCATATTTAGAATCTTGTGTGTTTTAGATTTGTGCTGCATGGCTTTGAATAAACAACTAACTTGTTCCAGTAGCTTTTGTGTGTTTATCCCCCCCCACAAACACACACTCCATCATTCCCAGAGGAGATATTCCTCCAGACTGCTGCTGATGCCACTAAGACCTGCCTTGATGAACAACATCTAGGATTTAAAGCGCTGCTTCTCCGCTTTGTCAGACGACATGTCATCTGCCATCCGTTATTTCTGAACGGTATGAGACGTACGGCCCTAAACGATACGGATTTCTCAGTGTTTATTCATGTGTTCCTGCAAGCAGTCGATGAAATCTTAAACCAAACGAACCAGATGTTGTTTTTTTAATCAAACCGAATGCATTACAGAGTACTTATTATACAACCTTGCAAAGGTGTGCGGGATAAGTTACTTAGTACAGTATTTGAAAAGGTGAAAAAAGTCGAGAGAAAACGTGACGGAAATGAATTCAATAATTTTTCACTTAATTTGCGTTCCATTGCCTATGGTACGAGTTACGGTACCGTAAACGGTAACTCGTACCTTAGGCTAACCTGATTACTTCCATGTTTTTTTTCTGTCTTTCTCGTGTTTGCTTCTTTCTTTAACGTTTCATTACTGTACAATTTGATATATAAATGACGTTATGTTGAAAAAAGGTCCTTTTCTAGTGTCTTGGAACGGATTAAGACCATTTACATTACTTGTAATGGAAAAAAAAGTGTTCTGGAATTCGAACAAATCGCTATTCGAAAAGCCTTCCGGAGCCTTACAGGTTTACCTGTACTTATAATAAAGGATTTCTTACAATTCTAGAATGCATTGTTGGACAGATAGTTCCAAAATATAATAATTATGTATAATTATTAATGCAAATGAGCATTTAAGTCATTTATGTGTCCACCTGTAGCCACGACGCTACGCTGGCGTGATCGAGCTAACCCCATTGGAAAACGCATGATGAATCTCCTCGTCAGCCCTGAAGTCGCCGGTGTTCAGACGTTACCCATGTTTCCTTTGCCATCAGTGCGTCTCTCATTGTTTACCAAGAGAGTGGATCACAAAGCACAGCGTGAGGCGGTGTAGCGCTCAAAAAGACGGTGCCAACTGCGCCTCGAATGCCATTATCACTGGTCTGCATATTGAGAGGCACCAAGGGCATCAACAAGAGTGTGTTTGTGTGTGTGTGTGTGTGTGTGTGTGTGTGTGTGTGTGTGTGTGTGTGTGTGTGTGTGTGTGTCTTTGTGTGTGTGTTTCCATGCTGTGAGCTGCCTTTGTAACACATTTCCAAGGGTGGCATCGGAAGTACACAACCGCCGCTCAAAGATGGAAAACAATACTCTCAGTAGGCCAGCAGCTCATGTTTTCTCATCTGTGAGTGTGTGTGTGTGTGTGTGTGTGTGTGTGTGTGTGTGTGTTTGTGTGAGAGTGTGTGTGAGAGACAGAAAGTAGAAGTGCCATGACCTTTAAAACTCACAGAGGAGAGGCCCTCCCCTCGGGCGTCTCCAGATCGCTGCAGCCTGAGGGCGATATCATGCAATTCCAGCGCAGTTTACCCGTATCAAGGGAGGCGTTGAGTGGGTAATTTCTGATATTACTCTGACTGAACTTGAACAAAGACGTGTTTTCTGTCACAAACAGATAGACCCAACAGGTTTCTTCTTTTTCTAATCCCCCTGCAGACTTCCTGTCGCAGAATCACGATGATGTATCAGCGGTAAATTCTGAGCAGACAAGCAGAAAACGAGCATTTCCACCCCTCCTGCCCCCGTCGACGATAAAACTGGAATTTCAGGTGGTTAAAATCCAACTTTTGCTTAAAAGATTGCTTCTTTCTGCTTTCTTCTTTCTACCAAGTGGATATTTTACATCCCATGTCCATTTGCATGGAAGATAATGGAATGACGGCGTAGACGTGTCACACCTTGCCGCGGCAAAAAAACGTGTTCGACAGGTTGGAGTCCATCACACGTGATACTCTATTGTGCAGCGGATGATTTATTTATTTTTTCATTTCTGGAGTGTTTGACTCGTACATAGCTCTGACAGGATGGCACATGCAACAATTAGACTCCCTGACAGCGCCGGTTGCTATAGAAACAGAAGATTAAGCGAGAGCAACTGCCAGTGACGGGAGTAGCGGCGGATAAACAAAGATCAGATCATCTCAAACATTTCAAGCTGTCGTCGTGTCAACCTGCACAACGTCGGAAATACTCCGAGGTCACCTGAGTTCTGAAGGAAACGACGATTTTTTTGTTGTTGTTGTTATGATTCAAGTTTGCGTCAATTATTTGTGCTGCAACTCAGATCGTAGAGGTTATTCTGGAATAGGAGAACAACTTCCACGCAGGAAATGTTCCACCGTTGTTTGGTTCGGTTGGGATGTTGAGTGTTTTCATTGTGTTTGCTTGCACAAAAACCTTATCTAGGAAATGCATGGGTATGCTGAAGCATGCACGGCCCTCAGTGTAGCACAATTAAATGAGATATAAACTTAAAAGCCCAGTTCTTCTGCTGTACATCAAGTATTCACCCCCACTCAGAGCTGGAAGCTGCTGCATCCAAAGAAAAGCTCTGAAACGGACTGAACTTGACTTCAACATACTGTAATAGTGACATTTATAGTGAGTCCAAGTGGATCTTCATAATTACCATCACACTAAACTGCGAGATGCGATGATTAAAGTAGATGTGACATAAAATATCACCTGGAACGTTTGTTTAAAGAAGAAGAAGAAGAAGAAACAAACTTTCACTCCGGTTCCTGATCTGAAATCTCTTGAACGTTAAACAAAAGACGTTTAACTCGACGTCTTATCGCTGCGTCTCCGTTCGGTGAGAGGTTACATTACTTTGTGCAATTCCATTTAAAGCATGGAGAGAAAAAAGCACGGGAGAACAAAAGCCACCTCCTTTCATTGCGTTAATGTGCAGCACGGTCCTATTTAAACGTATAGTTAGCAGGAACACATTTTCCAAGACTCATAATGGATCTTTCAGCAGCAGACGTGAAGGAAATCAGGTCATGGAATCATTCGAACTGATCATCCAACAAACCAGTTTGTTGATAACTTTGGTAATTCACCACTGGAACTGAATGTCAAACAGCTGATCTGGTGGAAACGTGGCCCAGATTCGCTTCTATAGTGTGTGTGTGTGTGTGTGTTGGTTCAGCAGTACACACTCCGGGTCACCCTGCCTCGTCCTCCACCGAGATACGGGTATCTGAAAGTAATTACAAGCGGCATATCTGGACCGCGCTGCGGAGACAAAGAGGGTGAACGTCGGTGGTCAACATTTAGAGCGTTAACGCTACACACACACACACACACACACACACACACACACACACACACATCTCATCATTATCCTGGAGAAATCTAAAGCTCAATAAAATGCAAATCAAAATCAACGCCGCTCCTTCTTCGGGGAGAGATTTATACATTAAAGTGCAGCAATAAAAGTAATCCTCTGAGGTTTTAAGGTCATGTTGAAAGAGTGTAGAGTAATGGAATATAGAATGAGCGAGATGGCTGATTGAATTAGCCGCTGCTGTTTGCTATCAGGTGTTTTAATCAGCTTAGAGGCGGCGTTTAACCAGCTGATTTACACACTTCATATACATGATTTGCTGGGGTGTCAGGCTCATCTTTTCTCGTTAGGTCGGCAATTTTTTTCAGGCCTGTTTACATGTTGCTTTATGAGAAATAAGAAAAAGGGAACCCGGGGAAAGCAATCGTTTTTAAAGAAAGCTCATTTGGCATATATAAAAATACAATTTCTATTTTCTAAAATATGAAAATATATATATATATATATATTACTTTAAAAAAAAAACCTCATCAGCGTTGAAACTGTAAACACATTAGCAAACCTCCCATCCTGACCCATCTCCTCCTCCTCCTCTTCCTCACCCCACCCACTTCACCTCAACCCCAGCCTTTGAGGAGCCATGCTTTTCTTACTTTCACATTTAATCCAATTCATTATTGTAACCCCCCCCCCCCACATACACACACACACCCTCACAGCCCCCACCCTGTACACTCAGCTGTCAGGGGAGACAAAAGCCCTGCCAAATATGGATGCGTTTTTGTTCCCTTGGATTTGTGCTGCCCTCCCGTGGGGATACTGTGCCCCTCCCTCACCCCAATCCCCCCAACACCGCACACACACACACACACATAATCACACACACACATTCACTCCCCTCCTCCTTCCTGAGGTCGAAAAAATACCTGCGGCGGTTCATTGTGTCACCTCTTCCATGGGTGGAAGTGGCGTTCACAAAGGATGGGAGCGAGCGCTGTCACACTGGAGGGGGGGGAATCTTTTGAGGGTCATGCTAATTGAATGTAAAAAAAAAAAAAAAAAAAAAGCTGAACTCAAAGGACAGCATAGATCTAAAGAACAATATTAACTATTGATTGATGAATATGGGATGCGAGGGAGTGCAGAAGGGGGAAGTTTTTAAATCTAGTTCAGAGATGTTCAAATGCCCTGATAATTCGTTACGTCTCTTGGTGTATGCAAAGATGTGAGACAAAACCCTCACACACACACACACACACACACACACACACACACACACACACACACACACACACACACACACACACACTGTGTTAGCATTGGCTTTGGCTTATATTGTCTCATTATGCAATATTATTTCCAACCAATTAAAATTTACCTCTGGCCATTTTTGCACATTAATGATCCCCAATGGCCGAGGCTGTCTCCAATAAAACACGTTTCAAATACGTTTGCCTTCGCCAAATAAGTTGTGGAGGAAAGTAATTGCTTGACGGATTATGTTTACTACCCAACAACCCCCACCCCCAACCCGACACCACCCCACCCCCACAACAACCACATGTGATGGCTTGAAAGATGCTAAAGATGGTAGCTTTAGTTAAATGCTGAGACTCATTCGATCGCGGCCGTGAAAACTGGAGTCACGCTCGGCTGCAGAGGATTCTCTGATAAATTGATCAGACAGCTGATGCCGCTGTCCCGATCAGGACCAGGAATGTGGGTCGTGTGGGTCCAGCTCTCAGATCCGTCTTCCTGTCTCTCTGATGATCGATTTTCATCATGTTTACTGTGGGTTTACAAATCACTCCGTTACGAATCACCCAGACTTCAGACTTCATGTCTGCTTTCAGACCCTGGAGGCCGACGAAGTACGAAGAAGCTGGTATTTTTTTATATATATACGTATATGCTCAACATTTCTGGAACTCTCAGAAAACTGGACTCTTTTATTTTCTATCAATTAAAGAGAAATGCTGAAGTAGAAAAAAAAAAACATTTTCTGAAATCATTACTATAATTAAGACAGAAAAGGGATGATCTGAGCGATCGATATTCTGTCAGGTGCTGAAATCATTCCGCGTTTAATTCACTCGTTTGTCGTCTTTTGGCGGAATCCATGTTGAAATGTATGTTTTTATTCTGTCAGAGTCTGAAATTATTCACAAAATCTTCTACTAATTGGAGTATTGAATGAGTAAACAAGCGATTTGGCAAACAGGACATGCATCGTTTTTTTTCTGAGGCGACTGTTAATTAGGAGATACGTTTCTTGTATTTCATTTTTTTGGGTTCATTCTAATGATCTTTGCCTTTTTTTTTTTTAATGTTTTTTCAGTGAATGAAAAGTCGATCCAATAGGATGACAAACACTTTTTTCACTTAACATTTAACACACATCGCATCCTTTGTCCAAAAAAAAAAAAAAAAAGAAACTTAACAGAACTTAGATCTTGCGGTTGTGCAGCACGGCTTCCAATTACCCAGCGTGAGTGATGGATGGTCGTATGGAGGGCTCGGCCGTACGCTGAGGTCACTGACGCTCGGTCTCAATTAACCACACAGCGCCACATGGGATCCGCCATGGCCCTTATCTGGTATTTATAGAATAACACGGAGACAAACACCGGGTTCTGTCAAGAGGCCAGACCTTCAAGGTCAGCTGCTGCTGGGTGTTTCAGCTCCTGGTACACGAGGAGGAGAAAAACACAACTTGACAGAAAAGGTAGAAAGTGAAAGGAAGCTCTAAGAGCAGGTTCATTTTAGATTTAGATTTCAGTTTAATTGCTGTTTGTTTTGCTTTAGTGAATGTTTTGAATTGTAAATCTGATTTGTTTTTGTCTTTTTTTTTTTGGTTGTTTTCCAGTTAGCAGCTGCATCAAAACCACCATAACCATACAATCCAAGTGAATTGAAGGCTCTAAATTGAATGCAGGTATGAATGTGAGTGTGTCGTTTGTCTCCAACCCAATGCAAACCAATGTGCATGTAGCAGGAGTCAGGAAATAGCTAAGGCACATGTGTTAAACTCAAGGCCCCGGGGGCCAAAAGTGGCCCGCCAGATTTATTTTATGTGGCCCGCGAGAGTGTCTAAAAATAAATAGGTCAAAAGTGTGCTTTTAGCAAAACTACATTTCCCATAATGCAGTAATAAAGCCCATTTTAACACTGATAAAAACTTTTTGAACAAAGTTAATGTCTTAACTTGTGTTTGATGTTATTTTTCTTTATTCTCTCGGATAGCTTGATCCTTGATTGATGGAGTTCTGTGGGTTTAGTAACCTGAAAAATTAAAAGGATTTATTTTATAACAGATAAACATATTGTTTCTGTGTACCTTTAATGTTTTTAACTCGAATAAGTAATAAATTCAAATATATTTAACATTAAGGAGTAGTTACATTTAGTTACATTACATTGAGTTACATTTAGTTACATTTATTAGTCACATCTGGCCCTTTGAGGACAGCCGTTATGCTGATGTGGCCCTCGGTGAAAATGAGTGACACCCCTGAGCTAAGGCTAGCCTAGCTCTGTCCAATGCTAACAAATGTGGCTCCACGTCTTCTCTTTGTTCCTTATTTGCATCTGTTTCTCATTCATTTCTCCAGCTAACAGTTGGATTTACAGAATCCTTGCCTATCCCAGCATAAACTGGGATCAGAATGCTGCTTCCCTGTATCATTTCAGCTGTATTATAGGAGCGAACGCGAACCAGATACTGTACAAGACTTTAGCCGCCGCGGATTGTATTATAGTAAACAGCAGATGCTATGTTTAATATTAAAGAAATATTGCGATTCCTTCTGAGAGTAATCACCCTGCTGCACATGAGCCTCAACATAATGAGCTTCAGCAGATTAAAAAATTGTAATCCATGTGCTAATGGCCTTGGATTTTTTTTTATTTATTTTTTTCCTCTTGCTTCATTATGGAGATTTAACGGTGACAGACGGCGGTTTTCAAATCTCAATTTATGACAACTGAAAGGCAATCAAAGCTTGCATTAAGGGGTTCGTTAGGTGATCCTAGGAACCCAATTTGCATCTTGAATCGTAGAAATAAACAGGACTAAACACACAGCATGCAGACTGGTCTAATTATAGCAGCTCCTGTCCTCCCCAACAGCCACAGATTATAATGATGTCTGCACTTGACAAGAATAACCACGTAACACATGATAATGTGCAGCAAGGCGAATAATACGGAAAAACGAGGTTGAGCCCCTGTATTCTACTTCTGACAACAGGAGTACGGAGTGCATGGCAATTAACTGCTACGGTATACAATGTGAGTTTGATTGGACTCATATAGCTGCCCTCTATTACTCCTCCAGCTGACTCTCCACAGCTATAAAAGCTCGCCAGCGCAGAAAAAAACATCCAGGCTCCGATGACAACTTGTTGTGTTAAAAGGTCAGTTATTCCTACTTTTGGCAGAGAGGATAAACTTAGAAACAAAGCAACTGTAAACCGGTTTATGTCAACGTTATAGCAACATGTTCCCAGCCGAGTTTTGTCTCATCCTCGTGCATCTCCTCCGGGGAACATACAGTGGTACCTCTACTTACCAATGTCTCTACATACAAAACTTTCTACTTACGAAACGCCTCAACAGGAAAATATTGCCTCTAGTTACGAAAGAAATTTCGAGTTACGAAAGGTAAAAATACAGTATGGGCTGATACTCGCAGCTCCCAGAGGTTCCTGAACGCAACATTCTTATTGATGCTCTGCCATTGGCTATTACCTAGCATCCTGGCATCCCATTGGCTAAGAGGGACCTCTGACGTGTTCTGATAGTTTTACGTAAATATTAACTTTTAGAGTATTCACTATGGACCCCAAGAAAGTGACGGAGAAAAGAGGAAAAGAAAAGACGAACAAAGGAGTTTTTTTGTCCGTACAAACAAAGCAAGAGATGATAGAAAAGCGTGAAAAAGGGATGCGTTTGGTTGATCTCTCCAAAGAATATGGCCATTATGCATCTACAATCACCACGTTATTCAAACAAAAGGAAGTTTAAGGAGTTTAAGGCATGGCGAGGGTGGTTGGAGAAGTTCAGAAGGAGGACTGGAATTCACTCTGTTGTTCATGGTGAGGCAGGAGCGCATGAACCAAAGAGGGTAAAAAACAATGAGGACAGCAGTTAAAAGGTTAATGACCAGCATTTTTATTCTTTGTTTTTTACATTATGCACAACTCTCATTTATTGTGTAATAATCTAATTGTAACATGTATTTTATACATGTTTTGATGCATTTTTATGCTTTATAAAAAATTTATGTCTGAATTTTTGGGGGCTTTGAACAGATTAGTGCATTTGCATGGAAAAAGCGTCTCTACTTACAAAATTTTCAACTTACGAAATTTCTTCCAGAGCCAATTAATTTCTTAAGTAGAGGTACCACTGTATGTGCAAAGCCTTTTTACAAATGCTAAAACTCTCTCTAACGTCAAATGGTGCTTCGGTTAAGTTCATGTCTCTCCATCACGATTCTGTTGCTGTTATTTATTGTGGAAATGTCGCTTTTGCACAGAAATGGATCCCTTTCCTGAGCCAAAAATAAAGCTGCAAGCAGAGAGAGTGTAGATAAATGATAAATCCACCAGAAAAAAAGAAACTAATGATCTGAAGCTCCTCAAAACTGACTGGAACTGCAGCATCAATGATATCAGTGAGTCATTGTTAACAAATCCAAAGCACTTTGTACTGTCTGTAGGAAATACAGCACACATGGGTTGAATCAGCTGTTCAAATAAACCCAATGGTGGTTAAATGCAGCGTTCTGGTACGGCTTTGTGATAGACGACATTTACTAATAACAGCACAGAATGGTTTTCTTACTATAAGTGCATTATTTCGGTAAAGCATTCATTTATATTTCCACATGTACTTGAAAGGGGAACCTGGGATATTGCAGCAAAGCGTGACCTTTTTTGCCTCCCAGCAGCTCGGAATGGAGTGAAAATAGGAGAAAAAGTATTCCATTTTAAACTGGCCTTGACAGGTCTGACTTTTCATGAAGAAGAAAAAGCACTCGCCTGATGAAATGCTGCAAGAGAAGAAAGGGGGGGGAAAAGAAAGCATGTGAAGCTTATTCATATTCAAATCCGTGTTTTACAAAAAAGAGAAAGGGATGGGGTTTGTAGAAGGAATAAATCAGATGCTAACCTGTCAGCATGTCAGATATTCCAGCCCCAAAAAATTTGAAAAAAAATGTTGCACACCATTTACAGTTAATATTTCCTCTCCGAAGTCGTACGAGCACTATCGAGGATATTGTACCTTTTGAAGTATAACAGACCTACGGATCACTTTAACGGCGTGAAATGTGCTGTTCCACCCCCAGTGATGTAAAGACCTGTCAGGAAAAATCACCCAAATCAGGTCAGTTTTGCACCCAAGGCGAATGGACAGCTCTGGTCCTGCACAAATTTTAAACAGGGTCTGATTTCCAACCTCCAACCATTTAATGTCCCGGTGTCACAATCACATCACATACTCATTTATTTTTCTATCAAAGAACTACAATACATTTTATTAGAAGAGTTTTTTCTTCTCCGTCCTCAGCCTGCTTACAGAGCGTAATGACCATGAAATGAGGGGCAGACAGATGGCAGAAAAGAAATCTAATATTATTGTACCAAACGCTGGAGCGGCCCAATATTACTGTGTTACGCACGCAACGTGCATTAAGATTCTAACATCTGATAGGCGGCGGGTACCCGCGCTGGGAAAGAATAAAATAACTAAATATGCAGCGGCAGCCAATAAACATGAATTTAGCTTCATGCTTATATTTGTTATTGGAAAATGTGAAGATGGAGACTCGCATGAAAACCCGTTTCATCCAGAACTCAACTTCGCTGAAGGCCAGAAGGTGGAATTGGAAGCTGTGCAGCAGCCACTAAATGGACCATGTGGTGAGATTGTTTTCTCAACTTTAGTTGGTCAAACCGTTCGCTTTTAGGTCGGTATGAGAACAGGAGGCGCTAGGAATGCTGGGAAGAAGAATCCTTGGATCCAAGACTGCAGGGGAAACGTCATCCCATGAAACGCTGAGAGCATCACAAACCAGAATGTCAGTTTGCACTAGAGAAGAAAAACATGACAAAGAGTGGGAAAATGTTTTTGCAATAATGAGATAACAATTGGTGTAACTACTAAAGTAATAACTAGATAATAACATGTTTAGACTCAATAATGGGGCAATAAGAGGTCAAAAGGACTGAAATTAGCAAAAAAAAAAAGGGAAAACTATATGATGATTAGGATTTTATTATTCCGTAACAGTCATATTGGTAATATTAATGGGATAATATAAATATATATTTCTTAGGAATGTCCTGGAGGTAAAAAGAGTGTCAGATAGAGTGATGAGTCTGAAGCTAGAAATAGAAGGTGTGATGTTCAATGTTGTTAGTGGGTATGCTCCACAGGTAGGATGTGAGCTGGAGGAGAAGGAGAAATTCTGGTTGGACTTTGATGAAGTGATGCAGAGCATACCTAGAAGTGAGAGAGTTGTCATTGGTGCAGACTTCAATGGACATGTTGGTGCAGGTAACAGAGGTGATGAGGAAGTGATGGGCAGGTTTGGTATCCAGGAGAGGAACGCAGAAGGACAGATGGTGGTTGACTTTGCAAAAAGGATGGAAATGGCTATAGTGAATACTTTCTTCCAGAAGAGGCAGGAACATAGGGTGACCTATAAGAGTGGTGGTAGGAGCACACAGGTAGACTACATCTTGTGTAGACGATGTAACCTGAAGGAGATCAGTGACTGTAAAGTAGTGGTAGGCGATAGTGTAGCCAAACAGCATAGGATGGTGGTGTGTAGGATGACTCTGGTGGTGAGGAAGATGAAGAGGGCAAAGGCAGAGCAGAAGAGGAAATGGTGGAAGCTGAAAAAGGAAGAGTGTTGCATGACTTTTAGGAAGAAGTTAAGACAGGCTCTGGGTGGTCAGGAGGTGCTTCCAGATGACTGGACAACTACAGCTAATGTGATCAGGGAGACAGGTAGGAGAGTATTTGGTGTGTCATCTGGAAGGAAAGTAGATAAGGAGACTTGGTGGTGGAATGAGGAGGTACAGGAGTGTATACAAAGAAAGAGGTTAGCTAAGAAGAAGTGGGACACTGAGAGGACTGAGGAGAGTAGACAGGAGTACAGGGAGATGCAGCGTAAGGTGAAGGTAGAGGTAGCAAAGGCCAAACAAGAAGCTTATGATAATTTGTATGCTAGGTTGGACAGTAAGGAGGGAGAGACTGATCTATACCGGTTGGCAAGACAGAGAGATAGAGATGGGAAGGACGTGCAGCAGGTTAGGGTGATTAAGGATAGGGATGGAAGTCTATTGACAGGTGCCAGCAGTGTGATGGGAAGATGGAAAGAATACTTTGAAGAGTTGATGAACGTGGAAAATGAGAGAGAACAAAGACTAGAAGAGATGACTGTTGTGGACCAGGAAGTAGCAAAGATTAGTCAGGATGAAGTGAGGAGAGCACTGAAGAGGATGAAGAGTGGAAAGGCAGTCGGTCCTGATGATATACCTGTAGAGGTTTGGAAGTGTCTAGGAGAGGTGGCAGTAGAGTTTCTGACTGGGTTGTTCAACAGAATCTTAAATAGTGAGAAGATGCCTGAGGAATGGAGGAGAAGTGTGCTGGTGCCCATTTTTAAGAACAAGGGAGATGTGCAGAGTTGTGGCAACTACAGAGGAATAAAGCTGATGAGCCATACAATGAAGTTATGGGAAAGAGTAGTGGAAGCTTGACTAAGGGCAGAAGTGAGCATTTGTGAGAAGCAGTATGGTTTCATGCCAAAAAAGAGAACTACAGATGCAGTATTTGCATTGAGGATGTTGCTAGAGAAGTACAGAGAAGGCCAGAGGGAGCTGCATTGTGTTTTTGTAGATCTGGAGAAAGCTTATGACAGGGTGCTGAGGTTCTCTCTGGGGGTGACCAGGAAGGATAGGATCAGGAATGAGTACATCAGAGGGACAGCACATGTTAGAGGTTTTGGAGATAAAGTCAGAGAGGCCAGACTGAGATGGTTTGGACATGTCCAGAGGAGAGATAGTGAATATATTGGTAGAAGGATGCTGAGTTTTGAACTGCCAGGCAGGAGGCCTAGAGGAAGACCAAAGAGGAGGTTTATGGATGTAATGAGGGAGGACATGAAGGTAGTTGGTGTGAGAGAAGAGGATGCAGAAGACAGGGTTAGATGGAGGCAACTGACACGCTGAGGCGACCCCTGAAGGGAAAAGCCGGAAGGGAAAGAAGATATATATATATAATTTTATAGCACTGCTTTTAAAGACAATGTTTGGAGCATAAGAAAGAATCAATTATTTTCCCAAACTTTTCTGGAAACTTTACTGTTAGTAGCCTAAAAATCATTCAAGCCATTTACTATAAATATCATATGGTTGTATCCAATTATAATGTCTTTGTATTAAAATATTACCATGTTATTTCATAGCAGCGCTGCTGCTGTGACCCAAACCCGTAATGAAAAATCCATTTGGACGACTCGTCACGTTGCTTCTTCTTCTCATATGGGTTCATAAAACAAAGGTCTGCTGAGGAGAACTCGACTTCTGTTGTCAAATAAGATGGAAGAAGCATCAGATGAGATATTCTGAGCAGCCATTAGCAGCTGCATGCAGGTAGAATCTCTCAAGAAATCACATGAACTACTGCAGCAAAAAAAAAGAATGGACAAAAAAAAAAGAAAAGCAAAGCAAGGACCCCTGAAGTGAATTTATGCCATCAGGGATTCTGAGATGGCCTCAATTCAACTGTGCTGGTCAGAAAGGAAAGAACAATGCAATTTAAAATTCATATAATACTCTGGCAGGAGTAAAAAAAAAAAAGAGTAATGGATCACATGACACTTATTGTGCTTCAAGGCTCAATATATCTATGGCTACTTCAGTCGTAATGGACTCATGGGAAATAAAGTCAGCTTCTCCAGAACAGTTTCTACTCCACCCGTGGCAGTTGGTTGGAATTACTCTCTTTTTTTTTTTTTTTAAATGAGGTTGATTTTGCCCGGTATGTGGCAGGATGGGGCCGTGAATGTCTTTTTGATTTTACAAAATTACACTTTTGAATTGTCTCGTTTTCCTCAGGCCGTCGCATAAAGATGAAGACTATGCACCGCGTGCGTTAGTCAAATAACCCTCCCCGTGCTCACGTATGATAACTTTCCATTGGCCATTCACGTCTTAATCCCCCTGGCGGCTAATGGATCAATAAATTCACATTTCTCCCCCGACCTACCGTTTTGTTTGTATTTTGCGTCCGATCGATAAGCCCTTAGTGGGCTTTGAAAGGTTGATGATGCAGAAATGCAATTGATCCGTTAATAAAATAGAGGAGTTCAATCCATACTTGAACAAGAGAGCGTGCACACGCATTCACAGACACAAGAGCACGATGGGCGCATGGGGCGTTTTTTCGAATCTGCTGGGCCCAGTTGCTTGAATAATACCTAAAAGGTCAATGATAATAAGATGTTATGTCGATGTACGCGTATTGAAGCAATTGCACTTGTTCCATCTCATCACCAAGGATATCGCCCTTTCCCCTTCAACATCGACCTCCTCTTTACGACCCACAACTGTCTTTCTTCACACTTTCTCCGTTTGCAGAGCCAAACCAGCATCCGTAATGGCTTGTGAGCAAAAAAAAAAAGGTGTAAATAAATATGTTTAATTAAATTCACACGATGAGAAAAATGGCATAAAATGACTGAAAACAGTAGTTTCCTGTTTCCTCATCCACACACCTGAAGAGCAGAAGTGCTCTTCAGGTGTGAAGTGTGAGATGTAGATGGAAAACGCTACTTCTGCTGGAAAATTTAAAAAAACAAAACAAAACTCAAGTGTAGAAAGTCTCTTCAACCTGGAGCGGAAAGAACATCCTGAGAAGCTTCAGCCCTCTCAAGACGTCGCACGGTGGGAGGTCTATTTTCTCTTCATCTTCCCCTCTCTCCATGTGTGTGTGAGTGTGTGCGTGTGTGTGTGTGTGTGTGTGTGTGTGTGTGTGTGTGTGTGTGTGTGTGTGTGTGTTATAAGTTGCATTCTGGGTCAGATATGGGTGGTAGAGTCACTTCCCATCATCGGATCCCTCCGTAGAGACTTTTCCTTTGAATGGCTGCCACTCATCAGGATGATAATGACCTGAATTTGATCCTGGTTTAGTCGATTCTTAATTAATCCTTTAATAAGCTCACGGTTGGGGTTTCTGTCACTGGGGGGTAGAAGATGAGGGGGGTACTGTATAATAAAGAAAAGAAAAGACACAGAAATGTTTTGTCTTTATGATTTAAATACAGCATTTTAGATGAGAATCTATCTGATGATGAGAGGTAGAAACATGACAAATATACTTTAATTCCTCTTCCGACATGAAGAATAGGACGCTGATGGGTGGATGTGCTGACGCATTCAGCGGTAAGAAAGAAGACACTTTTATACACACTTCTAACATCTCAAAAGTGCTCAACAGATAGTCTAAAATAAGTCCAGAGTCTCTCCCCTGAACACGTTGGACGAGTCGAGTGTTCAAGTGGCAGCGGTCAGATGTGAGGATGCAGCATCATTACACCCCCCCGATGAGGTCAACGCTATGATGTCCTGTCTGAGGAAGTGTGTGTGTGTGTGTGTGTGTGTGTGTGTGTGTGTGTGTGTGTGTGTGTGTGTGTTGGGGGGAGGATAGCTGGCTATCACACGGTGCCAAATATAGAAACCCCTCTGTCTCTGAAGAGGCTGTGAAGTGACTCCTTTCTCCTCCGGCTCTGCCCACTCCAGCTGATGAACCAGACGCAGAGGAGGAGGCTTTGTGGCTTCACTGCCTGAGAAGAATTCAAAATTACTTTGTAAGCAGAGTGTTTTGGGGTTTTTTTGCTCTTTTAATCCTATTTGACGTGCTGATGTAACAGAAAACTGGAGTAACTTCGATCCTGAAAGCAGAGCGACTTCATCCCCTAGAGACTAGCATCACAGGAAGAGCACATGTTGGCTTTCCAGGCCCTGAACGGTGTGAAGTGTGTCTCCAGCTACCTGACAAGGACTCCTAGTGGCCATGTGGGGTATGACACTTAACAAATGGAGGCAACTGATGGGCCCATGACGTCATCATGTGACATTTTAAGCATGAAAACCTAACCCAACAATTTGAAATGACAATTATGTCATTGTTAGTTGTTAATCAAGTAAAGTAATGTTTTATTAATGGAGGTTTCTACAGTAACCCTCTTAGGAACGTTTGAACCTTAAACGTGAATCATCACAGTTTAAGGCTTAATTTTATTAACTCTGTCGGATTATTATTTGTTATTGTTATTGACAAATGTTCCCTCAGCCCAATAAATATGGAATTATTACCAATTAATCCAATCTGAAACATTAATCTGGATGGAAAAATATCAAACTCTGCGGAGAACTTTTTGCCTAATCCAGCTAAGATTAAGATGGATTTGGTGGAGGTAATCATCACACGACCGAGCTTTATGGAGCTTTTCGGGTTCTCCAGTCTGTTTACCAACCAGCAGTTTTGCCATTATGCTTCGTCAGCAACTTTTCTCTGCGTCGACTCAGGTGAAAAGAAAATTTAAAACCTGAGTAGCTCAAGACAAACGGCTAGCATCCAGTCTCTGACCCCAGTGGAGCATTTAACAGCGATACAAGATATAAAAAAAATAAAGTCCAAACCCGCTAAATGTTTTCTCCATGCGCCGCAAAATTTGGCGGTCGTCTCAAAAGTTGTGAAAGACATTCTCGGGATAACATCAACACTGAAGAGGTTTGTGTTTCCGTCGGGAGTCTGCGGTAGAGAATGGCCACATGTTCCCAGCAGCGCGATGACGGCTGTCGGGGTACATGAAGGTCGGGGTACATGAAGGCCGGGGCCTTTGTGCGGCGCTGCCGGAGGGCAGCGGAGCGACGCTCTTTTAGAAATGTGATTTATAATTGAAAGCTGTGTTTACAACAGAGAGCAGTTCACGGCCTGACGGAGGAGGAACCCAGGAACTCAGCCCATTAAAAGAGGAATTTTTCAGGCACTTTGAGGAAGGGGGCGAGGATGAGGGTGTTTACATTTGCCCCGTACATCATTGTGTGGACTGGTGTTGCTCTGGAAAGCAGAGCGAGGAAATGTTAAATCACATCTGACAGCTGAGAAATTGACCACATCCCCGACTTTTAACGCTCATGTTGTGGGAAGCTGGGAGGACCGGGACGGCGGCGGAAGCTAATGAGCAATCATTATAGTGGGTCTACTTTGTGTAATTACATATCACATACTGGCCGTGGGGGGGGGGGCATGCAACCAAAGTTATTTCCAGTGGTTTTAAAAGGCCTCCAGTCCAGCCAATCACAAATACAACCTAAGAAGAGCATCATCAGCACAAAAGCGGCGTCTGACAGCACAGAAATACACCTGGTTTTTTTATTCGCTTTGAGCTCCAAAGGCTCGTTCGTGTTGTTTCTCCTCAGCAAATGGAAAAAAAAAAGCAGCAGTTCATAAGTCAAAAAACTACAGAAACTTGCTGTAAATATTTACAAAGACAACAAGAGGCAGCTGGAAAACAGGATCTCGACACACCGAGTTCTTTCATTCAAAATAACAAATTGCAGCTCCGTTAAAAAAGCGAGAGACGCCGTGTTTACACCCGCCCTGAGTTTCCGAGTGAAATGCTCCATCGTGATAATTAGACATAAAAACATTACGGGCTTTGACTTTCATCCAGGCAATCGTTCCCTCTGGGTGGGCGGAAAAGTTTCCCCAATGACAGGCCTGAACGTCTAACGTGGATTTTATGTCCCTGTTTTATTTCTTTACTCCAATCGGTTGGCCTCCAAACTTCGATAGATGACTTGACCGCAATGTCTAATTTACTGCAGTGAAGTTTGTGTACTGTAATATTTGTCATTACCGCATTCATTCCTCTGTTGCGTAACAATCGTCTGGAGTCCAGACTGAACTCAAAGCTCCAGGAAATATAACATTTAATTTAATCCTGTTTTATTTTTATTTTTTTCTTTGCACAAGTATTATTTATTTAAATTCTGCAGTAAATCGTCTCTAAACCATGTAACGGGTTTCCTGCTGCTCTCCAAAACCGCAGCAGAGCAATTAGAAGCAAATTCAGAAAACTCCTTCTGAGACGTACACAACAACAACAACAAAAAATTTGATCCCTGAGGGTAATTTCTTCTGTAATATTATATTTCTCAGCGGGTTGTAAGTAAATATGGAGGAGGCAGTGTGACGTTAGTACGCAATGCAATTTATGGATTCTGTTTACAGCAACGACAAAAAAA
This sequence comes from Antennarius maculatus, assembly GCA_013358685.1. Lineage (NCBI taxonomy): Eukaryota > Metazoa > Chordata > Actinopteri > Lophiiformes > Antennariidae > Antennarius > Antennarius maculatus. The sequence continues at coordinate 22,390,322 of CM023614.1, read as the reverse complement.
GGTTTAAAAGTTCTGTGCTGCTTTATGAGGAAGATAAAACACCAGGTGATAAAATGGGTGGAATTTCCCTTTAAATGTTGTCCCGTCAAAGTCAATTCAATCTCTATTCTATGAAAAGGCCATTTGCGCCATCAGGTGGCGGTTCTGTGAACTACAACTGACTTGAAGTTGGTTTTTTTGCCACTGTCACCCATTATATCTTCATTATAACAAAATTTACATGTTTTATTATTGATAATAATGATCCATAGAGGAAAAAATGGTTATTTAAATACAATTTGACAAAAGATACATCAGGATTTATTGTGTGTTTGAACTCATACTAGAGAAATCCACACAAACTCAGACCACACACACACAAACACACACCTTTAGCTTTCTATGTCGCATCCTGATTTTCTTTTTTGTAGCTGATCTCCAGCATGGAATAAAGTTCTGATCGAATGCAGTAGGAGTTGGGTCTCCTTCTGATGTGATCCAGGATTTCTCTCCGATCTTCAGCTCTTTGGTTCCTGTATATCAGGAGAACGGAGCAGCCGGCGGCGCTGAGGAGATCCTCTCTCTCCAGAGCCAGAAGGTCTGGAAGGTACTCCTGGGGGTCGTGATCCATCAGCACCAGATCGAGTCCGTCCATAGTCCCGTTGTCAGACTCAAGGAAAGAATGTAATGCTGGGATGGCCTCAGCGGAGCTACAGGACAACACTTGGAACTGCAAAGAACCACAATAACACAGGAAAAACAGTTAAAATGCACACATTTTCCTTTAAATGTTGAAAATCACAACTTAAACCATCCATAATATTCCCTAGATCTACCTGGGAGTGTTTGAAACCAGCCACAAGTATGATTTCCTCCCCCAGTTCTGCTGCCAGTGGGTCCATCTCCACTGTGATCAGCCTGCCAGCAGGGGGCAGCAGACGCAGGAGGCGGACGGAAGTGTAGCCGCAGTGCATCCCCAGCTCCAACACCCGGGACGGCCGGACGCGCTTGACCACCGCATCCAGTTCCTCAGCTGCAAGAACATCAGAGCCCAAACACACACTGACGTCTGTACACACTCCACATGACGGGAACAGCTGGGGCGATGATGTCATCACAGTTTATTCCATTAAAGAATCAAAACTTTTCACATTTCTTCTGATGATAATATGTCTCTGAGGTTGTTAAATGAAGGGATTCCAGTGTGTACTGACCAGTCTGTGGGCTGATGCAGAGGGAGGGGTGAGTGTCGGCGTAAAGGTCAAAGGTCTCCAGGACGCTGTCGGCTTTGCCGTGGACGCAATTGGAGAACACAAAGGCGTGGGCGCTCCTGACGCTCGCCACCCCTCGTACCCGCCTCAGAGCCCAGGCCAGAGCTCGACGCGACAGCGACGCAACGGTGAGGCTGTAACAGCTGATTACCATGACGACGGCCGAGAGCAGCGGAACCGAAACGACCATGAGCCACATTCCTGAAGGAAGAACGGAAACCTGGAGGCGACAAAAGGGAAATCATGCCAGGACTAACGGCATTTGAGAAAAGAATAGTTTTAGCTCTTCAGAGTTTGATTTTTAGGTTTGCCTTGGCTCAGTATTTAAAAGGAAATATAGATTTCAAAGTAAAAGCCTGAACTAGTTTATTAGATATCATCTATTATTATTTTATATATTAATTTATCGTCATTACTAATTCTGTATGGGTTTGTTCAGCTAATAGTGACATCATTTTATATGACCAGAACACAATCTGCTCAAAGGTCAGACTCTGCCATCACCATGGCAACCTTAGATGCATCTGGAGACACTTGAAGCTGAATCAGATGAGCTAATTGGTCTTTTTTTAGGCACAGGACAGACAAACAGGAGGCAGGGGATCTGTCATGTCCTGATGGCTCCTGTTCCAAACAACAAACAAATAAATAAATAAATCATCTTTTACTTTATTACCTTCATTCTGCAAATTACTGAATAAATCTCTTCTTAAATACTTACAATATGTACTTACTGGTCAATACTTAACAATCTGTATTTTTTTCCCTTCCTATTCTATTCTGTACAAATATTTATATTTTTCGAATGAAACAAAATTTCCCTGAGGATTAATAAAGTTCTATCTTATCTTAACTTAAATCCAGAATAAAAACATGCAGACTGTCAACCATTTATTTAAAATCCACCCACCCCACTGATCACCTTTTACTCACCTTGTGCCTTGATTTATGTGCCCACGCAAATTGTCCCTTAGTTATATTGTGAAAAAAAAAAAATGCATGAATCTATTTTTAAATGAAAGTGATTTAGTTGACAAAAATGTGGATCCTGGATAAAAGGAAAGTAAGTAAGTCAACTCAACAACCTTTTTAAGAATATTACTATATTTTAGTATATGTATTACCAAAGTAATACTTTTAAGAAGATTATTTTCCAGTGAAATATTTAAACAGGGAACTAGATTAAAGAGATTAAAGACTAACCTTTAATCTCTTTAATCTAGTACCTTGTTAAAATATTTTAAAGGAAATAATATTTTTGAAAAAGGGTTGAGTTTGCTTACATTAGTTGACTTACTTGAGTAAGTCAACTCAACAACCTTTTTTAAAAAATATTATTTTCTTTAAAAAAGGTTTTTGAGTTGATTTATTTATTTTCCTTTTCAATAACTACGCATAAGTGAGGAACGTGTTATTTGTAGATTACTAATAATACTTGCCTGAACTGCTCCGGACAGGTGAGAAGCCCCTTCTTGTCAAACACAGGTGGGACGGTCACCTCTGGAGATCTGTGATATAAACCACAGTTTTCCTTTGGACACGACGATCATAAAACAGAAATGACTTAACAGAAACCCACAGTGGAGATTTGTGGGATGCAGGAAATACTAAACCGAAGAAGAGAGGAGTTAACGAAGAGCAAAGTGCGTCTTCCTCATGTGAGCCTTCCTTCCTTGGGAAGCTCCTCCTCCCAGGTTGCGTTGCCGTCTTCTTCCACAAGAGGGCAGCAAAGATGCTCGAATCCCATGATGACTGGAGGCAGGTGGGAGTTTTCACCTAGAACATCAACACTGGATTTGACTCAAAGATGACCTTTTTCCTCCTCCAGGAATTAAACCACGAACTGTAGCCAAACACCTTAGGACTTATATTTTACAATTTAAACTTTACAATAAGTGTCGATATGTCGGTGATTTATCTGTGATAACGGTCCTATTCAGTTCTAGTGGGATGGTGTTAGTGGTGTGGCGCTGCTCTGCGTATTTTGGGCCAGTGAGGCGGATCGTACTGCGGTCTGCAAGTCATGTCGGTCCAGCTGCGTCAAGGTAACCATGGTAACCAGCGGAAATTACCGGAAGCAAAGTTTCTTTCTACCAAAATAAGAGTCTAAAGACCTGTAAAGGTGGAAGATAAGAGAGCGGAGCTGAATCAAATCAATTTCACATGGGCTCACCTGTTGTTGCCGTGGTGACATCTCTACCTGTATCAAAATAGACGGAAGTTGAGACAAAATACACACAAATTCACTTCCATGTATGGTATGGATCAGACGAAATTCCCCTTTTTCTTAAACTTCAGCCTCTTGATTATTTCTTATCCGTTCAATAAAGGAGTTTTTGATGAATAACAAAATTGATGGTAGGTTCCTTCAACCTAACAGAGTAAAAACTACTTTTAAATCTGACGTCACAATTACAATGACTTTTTAAACGTACAATTTGATGTTGATTGATGACATTTCATGGCGAAATCTCCAATGACCAGATTAAAATAAACGAAGACCAGACTAACTAGGTTTAACTTCAGTGCAACCATTAAACAAGCTAGCAGTGTTGTGAAAGTATATATGAAATATATAATTTAAATTTATTTTAATAACAATGATAATAAGGATAATAATAATAATAATAATAATAATAATAATAATAATATTACTAGTGCTAATGAATAATAATTTTATTTTGTTAATGAATTTTTACCTCGACTCAAGCTTTTATTTTGTATGACTATACCGGAAGTTGTGTGGATGCTGATGCTAACTTGCTAATGGCCGTCGGCCCACAGACTCCCAACAGAAGCGACAGCGTCAGCACGAACTTGTCCGTTCGCCTCGCCGGTGTCGCCGCCGCTGCTGCTGCCGCAACCCCCCCCCCCCCCCCAACCGACGGCGGAGAACCGGCCGCCCGAACCGATTCACGGCTATTTGCTAATTTTTTTTGGCGGAAGTGCGCAGCTCGGAGCTGCTTTTACACGTTTATTCTTTAATTGCAGGCTCGGAGAGCAGCGCCTCTTCGCTCATGGCCAGTCCGGCCGCAGACGCGGGACCGTCTCATCAGCATCACCCCGCAGACTCCGCGTTCCAGGAGGCGCAGACGTGGATCGAGGTGAGTACCGGGTCCGGTTCCGCGCTCACTCCCACGTGCGTCCCGTTCCTTCATCATCACGTTGTCTTGGTTACTTGTGTGCATCGTCACCTGTTGAAAGGTGACTCCGTGGAGACTGTACGTGCAGCTCATTGATGCATTTATTGGGAATATGATTTATTATCCTGCAGTGAACTGATTTTTTTTATCCACATTTTGACTCCTCATATCTTCCCTTTGTGCAGTAATGATAATCTATTCTAAATAAAGTGTCACCCTGACCCCCTTTAATTCTGTGGATATCTGTCACTTGTTTTTGTGGGTGTCATTGTGCGGGACCTGCTGCCGTGGGGCCTGCTGCGTGTGTTTTAGCGCTAAACAATGAATGCATCATGTGGAATGGATTTTTGCTTCATTGCGCGCATGCTGAACAACAATCACACAAACAAGGTTTTGTTCTGAGGGGAATTTCAATCACGGCACTTGCCTAACCCTAACCCCCCCTCCATCTGTTGCATTTTGACTTTCATCCTGCATTAGTGGACCATCCGGTTGTCGGCCTTCAACACGGCCCTGAACTGATGCCTGTTGGTGGAACGCAGCCTCAAATCTACAGAAATTTTACGTAGTTACATATTGTAAAGACTCTGCACAGGGGAGTCTATGGGTTGTAGAACCTGAAAATCTCCCACGATGTTCCACCACTTTGGAGATTTGGGTTTAGTTGTGTAAATATTTACCAAAACCAGTTTTAAAATTGTCTTCGATTAGAAGCACACGATAATCTGGAATAATCCGGCACCTCTGGCTGGTTTGTGAAGATCTGTACCCATGTGACCTCTTGGATCCACATCTCCTTGGTCCAAAAAGTTGCCAGGTTCAAGTCTGACCTGTGCAAGTCTTTAAATAGCCACTCCGGGCGTAGAATCCCCTGCCAGATGATGTCACTCCTGTGTTGTTGTTCCTCCATCACCTGGGGGCTGGTTCCATTCCTCATGTACACACCTGGTGGCAGTCCTCCAGTCACCTCAGGGACCCAACGACGGGTGAACTGAACAACACAAAGCCAATAGTCCGCGACCGACTGTTCCGTCCCGCTGCAGAGTTGTCTACGTCATGACGTGAGGCCAGACGTCATCAGGAGTCTTCTGTTTACCTCGGCACTTGTCAAAAACCAATCAAAATGTGCGTCGAAACTCAAGCCGCGTGCTCCCAGGTGTGTTTGGTATTGTTACCCTGGTGAGCCACGCATTACTGGCTGACAGCTGAACGCTGCATCGTCTTCACTGCTTTTCTTCTCTCGTTTAGCCTCGTCAATCATTTGTAATTCGAGCTGTAATTAATCCGTGTTTATATCACGCCGAAGGCAACATTCAAATCTTAAACGTTCCGTGTTACGACTTGTTCGCTGCCAGAATGTTGCAGATGGATTTTCATTTAATCTCCTTGTATCAGTTACTCTTAAATTTGGCGGATCGCTCAAACCGGCGTGCCAAAGCTAACCGCACAGATCCGATGTTGAAACTTGAATGACGCCGTCCAATCCCTGTATTATCGTTCCTCTTGAGTGATCCCAACAGTTTGGCTGTTCACACCCCACAATCGTCACGCCTTTCCTTGGCGTGTCGGATCGGATCTCACTTCCACAAACATCACCAGGACAAACAGACACGAATGTGTTTGACACAAAGGAAGGACTGACTTCATCTACGACAAACAATTCAAGACTTATCGCAGACGTTCTCATGGGTTCTAATTACACAATGAAATCAATCGTGAGTCTGTCCAGGCAGCTGCACCGTTTCGTTTCTACAGTTTGTTGATGACGACAAACTGACAGTTTTTAAGAGCGAGCTAACGGCTTAATTTATCGCCCTTTTGATGCTGAAATTTACAAGACGCAGCAACAAATTTCAAATTTGTTCCATCTTGTAAATTCCTTCTAAGTGTCTCTCGTCTTGCCAACTTCAAAATCTGCACATCTGATTGTATTACGGTTGATAGTTTAGTAGTGAAATCAGTCCATCTGCTGCTGACCATGTAAGGTCCTCCGATTTGATCACTCGGCTCGCGTGTTGACGGCGCTTCTGCCAAAGTTTCAGTTGTTCTATCCGGAGAAGAATTTATCTTTCAGGCTGTAGATTGCCTCAGCACGGCTTTAGCAGGAAGCTGATGAATCCCCAAGGAACAGAATTCAGCTCCATCTCACTCCCGACTTGGAAATCGACTTCTGATGCATCATCAATGGAGTTAAGACAAATTGCAACCCGGGGGAGCGGGGTCTTACATGTAAAACCCGACACCCTTATGAAACATTCAGGGTAGCGTTTGTCGCCTCTCCGCCCGGCGGAGCGCCTCAGGCGTCTCACCAGTAACTCACAGCACTAATGATGGTGTTTGGGAGCGACAGCCCCATTGATGGACGTTTAGGCCGTCAGTCGAGTTGATTTGTGAGAACGAGCTCCAGGCGGTTTGCCTGAACGGAAATCACCTGATTGGTTCTTGGATGAAATGACTTCCTGTTGATTGGTGGTTTAGGACTGCTCAAAAATAACCCAATGACAGTTAGTCTTATCAATCATTTATGTTTAGTTTTAACGTCAAATCTCATATCGACAGAAATGTTTGGGATTTTGACATTTGGAGATTGTTGTGATCGGATTTATGCTGCAAATATTTCGGATCGAAATAATTTATTTTGGTGGCAGAGGTCGTGTCGACTTATTCTGTATTTTTTTAGTATGTCCTCCCTGTAACCCAGAACCCCAATCTCCTTTTTTGTCCAAGCTGTGGCATGTTTAAGGAAAAATACAGTGTTCCATTGTGACATGCCTGAAAGGCAAGGTGAGATCATCTTGTCTTATACCCATACAGTGACAAACTATCCCTACTTTTTAAATTGCAACTAAACCAGAACAGTAGATCTTTCAGAGGCATCAATCCCATAATAATCCCTGTACAAATGGGTCTTCTTGAGTGTGCATTCAAGATCCTGCAGAAACTAATCCGCGCCACAAAGCGAGCATGTTTCGATCAATCTCCACGCAAACAAAGCTGAAATATTGACATTAAGGACCAACTTAATCCGGCTGGAATGAGATGCAGTATATCAGGTGTCAAGGAGGACTAGACGTGATGACAGATCCAGGTGGTTGTTGCAGAAACTTGGAGCGAAGGAGCTTTAAAACTGTGAAGCAAGCCAAGCAAATAAGTGGGAAAAAAATATAGGTAACAGTCGCCAGGTTTTAAGCCTGATGATGCTCATCATCCATTGGAAACACTCTATCGTCTTTCCACGCTGCGGTTTGGACAGCTTGACGGATCGACGTCTGGAGATGAATACGCTACGGCAAACGAGTTTTTCCTTGTTGGATGTCATGTCAGCGGCGGAGATGGGATGAGAAATCCATCGCAGCAGCGCATCAGTAACTCTTCTGGCCTCGGGCTGTTTCAGAAAACCAGCGCCATGTGCTCGCGATGATCTGTAGTCGCTCCGCAATTCCATGATGTCATTCTCCGTTCGGGGGCATCGGTGGATCTTCTTACAGGACAGACTCACCTTTCTTATCATCGCTGCAGCTACAAGCCATGGGAAAATGTTATTTCAGAAGGAAGCATCTGTCAGAGACGGATTTGGGACCAACCGAGGATGTCCCACCTCATCGCTCACCTTAATGCCTTGGATGAGTGGGAAATTCACGGTCTGCCACACAACCCCCGCTGTCAGACGATGACCCCAGATTGCAGTAGGAGGTGCGCCCTCTTCCCAGGACATACTTCATGTCAGCTAATAAATCTGATTCTTTCCAGTTTCACAAGCGGGGTAAATCAAAATAGTTGATGTCGTTTATTTTCATTGCCCGAAGCGTAAAAATCACAACATAATTATTGATGGTCTTCGCAGCCAACCGGCAGCAGTTGTATTAAAATAAAGACCTGCTCTGGCACATTCAAGCTCCTTCTTTCCCAGCTCGGGTATCGGCGCCGTTCTTAATCATTCAATCGAGCAACAAGGGGTTAAACTGCTCAGGAAAACTCTTATTGTTCTAATCCACAATTATTTTCCTGACTTGAAAATGTGTACCCATCTATCTAACTTCAGCACATGGTCACATTGCAAAATAGGTGCTGAATGGCGTTCCTTGGTTGCGAATTCAACACTTTTTTAAACATTTTCCGTAGCTTTGAACGCACCGTCACCAACCATCATCCGTTTTTGCTCTCCACGTGTGTCCTGCCTGACATGCCCTTCATCTCAAGGTGCTTTCAAGTAAAGCAGTGAATTTTATTGGCCGCTGTTCAATGCAATAAGGGCACAGCGATTGTCTGATGATATATCTGCCAAAAATTGACGGGCCAGAGGAAAAATGCCAAAGCAGGGAGTAAAGGAAGGCAGAGTGGTTAAACATGTCTCGTAAAATCCACCGGTGCTTCATTTCACAATCAAATATATTCAGATAAACTAGGTCACCGGGAAAAAGTGGAAGAAAACTAACTTCAGTCAGGGTCATAAAGGATAAAGGTGTCAATAAAACCAGCTGCCACAGATTGAGTGGTGCCGTTGCTCCTGGAGGATCACAGATGCGATAGAAGACAGTTTGAAAGAGCTGATTCAGATGAGGCACAATGGCTTCTAATGATGTCCCCAACGAGGCCAGTAGACTGCTCATTCTCATGCAAAAACATACACAAAACACTCATTATTGGAAAAAGTTAATTGTAAGACATCAAGGGTGTATCACCAAGACTATCGGCTGCTCCGTCTGGTTGTCCCTTTGACTTTGTGGCTGTGTGTGGGTGTGTTAGCGCCTGATGTCGGTGACAGGACGAGTGTTTTGAAACGGTGTTCAGCTGTCAGGTCTGGGTGTTCCTCTGCTAACAGGGAATAAAAGCTTTAGGAGTGAAAAGAGGAAGACAGCGGGGTACTGACTCTGCAGTGCGACAAACACACACCTACAGAGACAATAAACACTACGGTGAAGGGTTGCAGGATGGGCAGTGTGCCAGGACTTCACACACACACACACACACACACACACACACACACACACACACACACACACACACACTCTGCAGGGAAGCTGTTAACTATCGTCGTCAGTCACCTTGAAACGAAATGTACCTGACGGATGATTACAGCACGTCGCTGTACGGAGTTAAGGTATAGGTTCTATTCGAGGTGGAACGTCCACGCCAGAGATCTGTCGCCTACATCGACCACAGATCAATAACGGTCCAAAGTCTCCCTCCAAACAGATGTTGACAACCCGGTTCGGTCACGAGTCTGTCCTCCAATCTTTCTCTGACAGTTTTCTGTCATGTTATCTCTCATCACTCTATTGATTGCTCTTATTCCCAGGGAATGTAGGTCGCTTTGCCTGCCTCCCATGAAACTCACATTTATTGATCTTTCTTTGTTCTGTATATTCAATTTACTCAAGTATACAGTGATGTGGAGAAGAGCATCGGATGAAGGTTTAGACTGTTGTTCAGCGTTTGAAGCTGTTTTTAACAGGTTTGAAGAACAGAACAGATATCTGGTATCTCCACCGCCAGGGGGATGTTTCTAATTGGGTCAAAGAGGCTGAGCTGGTCTCCTAGTTTTCTGAGTTGTGGCTCGGGGGAGCTGGACTCTTTCTGACTGTCGGGGGAGTAAATGCAACTGATACCGGATGGCAGAATGACAGTCCTATAGCAACAGCTTAACGTTGGTGAAGACTATTATTTTGTGTCCTGAAATCAGTCGCCCCAAGAAACAATGCATGCTCACTTGTTAATCGGTATGACTGATTTGCTGCATAGATAAGGTCTATTCATTTTGGTCATGCTTCATAATTACATGACAACTGATTTACCACAAAAATAGAAAGCTTTTCTTCCGTGTTGTCCATTTACATGAAAATCACAGGTTCTTTTGCTTTTGAGATTGATTTATCAGGGTGAAACATATACAAAAAATGTCTGGTTTTGCTTCTCCACTGAATTTATGCATGTTGATCTGATGTAGCCTTGCTGAAACACAACTGTGATCCTGTTCTTTGGTGTTTAACACTGAGCGTTTATTTTAACTGACAGGGCTGCAACAGAGTCTCCATAAATCCACTTTCAGCAGACGTGAGGTAGACCAGTCTTGAAATATTCAGAAAATTTCTTCACTAACAGTATCACCGTGACTTGAGGTACGACAATTAAAAAAAGCTCCACCTGCTGGCAAAGAAGATTCGAGAAATTAAATATTGTTTACCAAAATTTAACTGTGGAGGGAACTATTTTTAGGAAGTCCTAACAATATCAAGTTATGTACTGATGGTTTAACCTCAGTGGCCACTTTGTCCACATCCATCGCTCCACGTGTAATATGTTCCTTCTCTCCGTTTTTCACAATAGTTCACTGATTCAAAAGTGTAGACTTGAGGCGAAGCAACAATCTTAGTGTTTACCCACAAGTCTGTTGGGGAAGAAAACAAAAATTATACAAGAATTACGACTGTAATCAGATCGGATTTGAGGACACAAAGCAATTTGTCAGTGAAGTATTCTCAGGCTGTAATTTTACCCAGAGTGTTGTGTCGTCTTTTACATCTGCCCAACTGAATTTATACACTATGGTTTGGGTTACATTTAGAAATAGTGCTCAAGTGAAGCCATTTAGGGAGATCCATTCAATGTAAGACTGTCTTTGTCTCTTGCAGCGGGAGAGAGAGAGAGATAGAGTTCCAAATGTCTTCTTGTATCGCTGTGTTCCTCACACACATTATCATCATCGTCATGTCAGTTACAGACAGTTAAAATATCGCAGCCATTCTGTTAATTTTCACAACAATTCTGCCTGTCGATCTGTGAAATCCTAGCGCTGGTAGGAGGTGGGTCAGGTTTCCACTGGGCCATCCTTGCTGAAAAGACAGGCTCTGTGTAGTGATGGGGATCAGAGCATCTGCTGAATGGAATATGTATGACTGTACAGTAAGAGTTCTGTTCTCAGGGCCTCCTCAGGCTCCTTCAGACCTGGACCGCTTCCAGCTCTGATTCAGGATGGGGGGGCCTGGTTTTGAAATGTTGGCACCAATTTAAATTGTGACAAGGCGTTTCGCGACTCTCCTTGCGGTACTATCCTGATATTACCAAACTTGAAGAATGCATGTCAGATCAGTGATAAGAACCTAAATGACCAAATTTAGTCCTGAAATGCCATCTGGAAGTGTTGAAAATGAATGGAACCAGCTCTGATAAATTACTGGCTCCAATTCTAATCTTCTGTTTCTGACCTTACAAGTTAAGTTACTTTGCAAACTGCATGTTCAGGCAACGTCACAAGAAAACAACGCTGAGCCTAAGGGGCACATATCTCTTTATTAAGCAATCCTTAAGATTTGGATTGTATAACTTCTCTGTTTGGAGGTTGTAATCTAGCAGCAAACATAAGTCCATGCTGTGTATGGGATCACCCTGTCACCCCTGATCATTCTTGCCCTCTACAGCATTGATTGATTGATTGATTGATTCAGATCTATTTTGCTTGTGCAAGCGCATCCAGCATTCTACACAAGTTACCCCACTGTATTGAGTAAAGTATTGAGTTAAAAGAACACTTTCTAAGGAACCATTTAAAGTCTTTCTAATTGTGTCTATAACCCACTACATCATGCTTAAACAGCAGCTGCACTCAGTTTGTTCCCATACTGTGTAGAAGTTTCCATTGTGCTGTATATGTGGCCAACGTGTCCTTCATCATAACGCCAACACTTCGCTCACTTCACCCATTAAGAGTGTTGGTTAAATACCTCCAATGGAATGGCTTAACTTCCAGTGCTGGTCTCTTGAGTACTGTTATCCCCATCAGCTTTCTGGTAGCAGGGGATAAACTCTAATCCTGACTAATCTAGCCAGTTGCACCTCCCTCTTTGCGGGTGAGCATGACGGCTCCTCTGGGTGGCCCGAGTCCAACTTTGACGCTATCTCTAAAGAAAGCCTCGAAGCTTATCTGCCTTTCTCTTTGGCATCCTTACCTTTACCTTTGAGAGTCTTATTATATCTGTCTACAATGCATGCAATGACGTGCAAAGGTTATACTACTGCTAGTCTTTGAAACTAGTATTTGGTTCGTAGTCCTGAAAGTGAAGGGCTTTAGGCTTGCTGGTTGCCCGTTGCTGCCAAGCTCAAACTTAAAATGTGGGCAAATTGGCGACTAGATCTGTTTCCATTGTCGAATCAAATAATAGCCTCATTCAAACAGGCAATCCTGTGCAGCGTCCAACAAGAATTCCCTCCTCTGCGACCTTTTGATCTCAGTCAAACTGGACCAACCGAGGTGCTTATGTTGCCACCTCCATGTGTGTTTTCACTGTGCATGCTCAGAGGACAGGCGTGCAACTCAACAGCGAGCATAGAAGAACTATTTCAGCCACTGCCTAGATTACACTAGCAGAGCAGCAAAAGCTGGCGATGGCTACGACTAACTTTCACTAAAAAAAATGAGAGAAATTGATTATCCGATTACAAGAATTTGCTAATATCTAACAAATAATCACCATAATTTCTCTGGTTGATCTATTCGGCAAGTGATAGGATATTTCTGATATTGTGCTTCATAAGAGAGTCGACAATGAAGGCTGTAGTTGTGCTGTCTTTAAAAAGTACTGTATCAGCCCTGGAATTCTCCATTAAAGCCCCTTCGCCCCTGGGGAGAGGCACAATGGCAGGATTTCTGTGCATTTGGAGTAAGGAAAGGCTGGCTCCAGCCCTTCCTTTTCCTAATGGGAGCTCACTGCTAACGTGGACTGACAGACGCCCATGTTCCCAAGGCTGACAGAGGGGCTTAGTCTTGGCAAAGAGGGATTCCATTGCATTACACTTCCACATTTGAGAATGAGTCTGTAATATGGGGTACAGGGGCTATTTCCAAGCTTTAGAACTTTGTCTGGAGTAGTTGTGTCCTTCAGTTAAAGCATCTCAGTTACATTTATTTAATTGGTTCATCAAAAACTTACACACGTCTTTGAGCTGAGCATCAAAACTGATTAATCTCTGTCAGGACAGTGTCACAATATTGAAGATCTCATGTGGGCTGTTACGTCGGAGTTGAAATGGAAACCAAGTCATAATGGAATGAATGTCAAGTTTCTCCTCAAGTGGATGCTTCAGCATGATTGCACCGCTGGATCCGAACGTCCTCCACTTGTGAACGCAGACGTCGACGTAAACACGCTGATTAAACCCCATTGTGCGCTGCTGTTGACACAGAATGTCACTGAAGCTACTGATTACTTCAGCCATGCTGCAGACAAAGCTTTATAATGAAAGAGAAGGGGGGTGGGGGGGGGGCAGCATGCCTGGACACGTACATGATGAAGTACAGGATCTTATTGTGTTGAAAGTTGAGGCAGATTTGTTTTGGCTGGAGATCAAGTCTTGAAATGACAGAATGAAGACGAATCGAGTTCTTATCAACCTTATTGTATTCACTAAGGCTCAACGTCTGTTGCCTAGATACCGTGTGGAGGACTTCTCCGGCAGTCTGAGCTAAATCTTCTATTTCTGTCACCAAGAAAACTCAAATTGTGTTCTGTAGATCTCACATCCGACACCCACCCACTTTTCTTAAAGCTGGCTGATCCAACACAGGCATTGAGTTGTCCATCTCAGTTTCCCTGCCCGTTACCCCGGCGTGGCTGCTGGATTGATGTTACCTCCGACCACATGGAGGGTGTAGCAGGCAGGATATTGGAGACTAGCGAAGGCCCCTGGAAAAGCCCCCGCTGCTTAGGAAGCTTACCTCAGAGGTGGCGTTGGCACGGGGGCCCTTCGTGTTCGATCCAACCAGCAGGGGGTTGTCACGAGATGACGCTGCTGCGATCTTTCCGCGAGACACTTGAACACATCCCTTCAAACGTTTTCATTGGGTTTCTGATGTCACGGAATGAAATGTGTGTGACGTCAGTTGAAAAGGGAGACGTCTAACTCCAACTGGGTGCAGTAACTAAGTTGAACAGGGGGTATTTGTGCCACCGAAGGGGAGTTCAGAGGACCTTGGAGTGTGCGCTGAGTACAGGGGTTGAATGTTCATTCCAACTCTCAACCAACACTTAAAGCCAGTGTGGGCCGGCACAATGAACGCCCTGTGTATCCCCATCCCACCCAAATGTTCTTCTAAAGGGACATTGTTGGTGAGATCAGACGGTTTTCCTTCCTCCCTTTTCCAGCAGCTTTTTACCTGGTGGTAGATTACTAAAGGGTTATCAAAACTTTCAAGGCTTTCACTATTGGTGGGATGTGTTCTGTTCTTCTCACCTCATACCTGCTTTCTCACATGACCCCAATCAGAATTTGTTTCGTCCTTTTTAAGCAACGATCTCTTTTCCTTCTCTTTACCCCCCCCAAAAAAACTGCCAGCTTTAAACCAGACACTCCTTCCTTTCCCCCAATGTGGGCTCAAGACCCAGCTAAGCCTCTGAGGAGAAAGGAGAGAAAAATGTGGGAGTGAATGGAGGTGGAAGTGAGTAGTGCCAGTGGGGGCCAGGAGTGGGGTTAATCCACAACCCAAACATTGTTCCATCATCTAATCAGGGTGGAAATGAGACAGACCAGCTGAAATACTAACATTTAGCTAAGGGCCAGTCCATTTCTAGTTGTATGGGTTCCTATCAAGCGTCGAGCGGAACGGGAGGCATGAAGATGGCGACAGGACGTCTCGATGCCGACTGTTTAAGCTCTTAGGAAAACAAACATGGACGTAAGCAGGCTAAATGCTAGCTTTGTGCTAGGAGTTTAATTAAAAAAAAGGTTTTTTTGAAACCTTGAAGAATTAAAAACATTCCAGACTCAATTGAAAAGATTTGTGATTTTAAATTCGTATGAATAAGTTCAGTTACATCTTCCGAATATAAAGTTACACAAGCTCGAAAGGTGATTCTTTACATACTTGGATGACAGGTGTTAGCATATTAGCAGCAGTGTGTTCGTTACGTTACATTCCTTCACCGAGAAAGAGACAAATATCATAAGACTTAGAATAACATCGACGTCACATGATGTCATCTGAGTCATGCCGCTTGATTTAGCGAAACACAAAAACCAGATCCAAGTGTGGAAACCCTCTCACACCTGGTTTCTGGCCCGTCTTTGGGAACCGCTGTTGACTACTGTGAATGTGTGTTTACAGCAAGTTGTGCGACGTTTCTTGAAATCACCAACAGATGACAGACGTTTGGAGGAATGTTAGTCTGCAGGTGTTGATAAGAAGAAGCAGTCTTAAATTAAATCTTATCTCCGGTTGTGTTTTCGCAACACTGGTAGCAAAGAGGACAAATAGTGCTGCAGACATCAATGAGTGAACATGTCATGTTTACAGCCAACACATGTGAAAATGGTTCCATGTGAGGAAAGAATTATGAGTATAGTTACTTTTGGTTTCATTGTTAGTTTGAATTTCACTCTAATGCTCTCTCTGCACCAATAAAATCAAGTGTTTCATATTTTTGGCATCATCCAAACGGGGAGCTAACTTCCAGGTGGTCTTCAGATTTATACCGTTCGTCCAAAACAGACGGCGTCTGGACAGAAAGCGGGTCGGTCTCCGGAGACAAAGGTGTGATATCGAAAACAGTCTGGCTAGGGGGGGCTGCTGACAGGTCGGCCGTCCCTTGGGTTTCGTGGTTTTCCATCCCTAAATTAGCATTTTACCAACCGTGATTTTACCTTTTTAAAGACTACATCTTTTCGATGACGTCTCTTGGTTGGTTGGTTTAGTTCTTGGTGAAACTGAGGGTTATTTGTGGGTCAATTTTGTATTGATTACCCATGATAGGTTGCACACTGATAGCCCAACACTTGAATGGAACGTAGCTTCCGATCAAATCTAACCAGTGTGTCCTGATGAGTCGGAGGAACACATGAGTAATCAGTGGTTGTGTAAGTTCTTCCCACGCCAGATATCTGCCGTGTGCTCGGGAACGTTTACGCATTTCGGATTAAAATGAGAGCACATCCAAGAGAGTGTGAGCTCGATGATAGGTGATGAACGGTGTCAAAATGTGTTGACGTAGTAAACACTGAAAAAAAAGTCTGGTCATCTGTCCAAATAATGACCTTAACAGTCAAGATGTCAGTTTGATTCTTTAGCTCTGGACCAGAATCTTTATTTGAGTCTTCCTATCCTTTTTTTTATTGTGTTCTCATGACCACAAATGAACACAATTTGTTGGCGCTATCCTCAGCGTGTGGTTGGCACATGTGAACGATAAACTTGTGGTGAACCAGTACAAAGGTCTTACACAACACTCCGTCCCTCGCGTCATTTCCCTGGTGTGTTTTGGTTTGAAAATCGGGTGATGATTTTGTAGATTAAAGTTTTTCGAAATGTTTGTTTCCTAAAATTGAATGCAGTTCATCATTCATGTTCTACGTGGTGGCCTTTTTTAAAATCGAAGCAGTTTCGGCTTTGTTCGATGAAACACGTTCATCTTTCGTAACAAAACTGAGCCTGAATTTTCTACCATCATCAATTTGGTCCATAAATATTCCCTTCAAAGGCTGCGGTCTGGCTCTGTTTGGACCATCGAGGTCTAGTGTAGATTCCACTGTATAACAAGTCAATTATGCTCCATTAACTGTCATTACCTGTGATGATCCCCACTTCATAACGGCCTCTCTTTGATTGGCTCCGGTCTGGGCAGCTCCAGCGTCTGGATCAGTCCGACGGTCCGTGGTGGGATCTGCAACTGATTTGGGTGATTTTGTGGTGATTTCGTGCTGCCTCTCAAAGAATGATCCAATATTACCTAACATTTGATTAAACCTCTGCTAATTTAGGAAGACGCCATGATGAAAATTAAGTAATGAGGAAAAAGATATACAAGCTGTTCTGTTTTCCAGGCCCACATTGGACCCAGATGCCTGAAAAGCAAAGTCCATTTTTGTAGATCACATTTAGTAAGGCATCGTATTCTTTTTAGTCTTTATTTGCTGCGTGATAATCTGTATTTTTCTTCCAAATATAACTTTATTTCCTGTCCTTCCAAATTCTATATACCACACAGAATTTGTGTTGTTCAGCATCTTTTCAACAAGAAGGAAAATCTATATATCTAATGATTATTTTCAGCAATGATTAATGAGTTGGTTTGGGAATTTTTTTTTTTTTTTTACACAATCCAATCCAATTTTATGTATATATACAGAAGCAAATTCTCATATTTGAGAAGTTGCAACAGGAAATCTTTAATCGGTGTGAGTTCCCAAATAATTTGACTAATAACAAAAAAAAATAATTGCTTCAGCTCAAAATTCAGAACGCCGTTCACCTGCCGTTTGTCGCCTCAAGGTCAACAGCGACGCAGCCTAGAGAAAAGTACAAATCGACTTCATTTGGCCTCAAGTGTTCTTGTGTTTTCTCAGCATTGTGAGGAAGAGAATAGTTAATCGACTCCCCGCCGTCCTCGGTCCATCCACCATTACACCAGAGCACTCCAGTCACAATAGGACAGCCCCGCGGCGGCGGCGGCGTCGGCCGCTTGTGAAAAGGTCAGGATGATTGAACGTTG
Organism: Antennarius maculatus; assembly: GCA_013358685.1. Lineage (NCBI taxonomy): Eukaryota > Metazoa > Chordata > Actinopteri > Lophiiformes > Antennariidae > Antennarius > Antennarius maculatus. Next base: position 22,372,451 of record CM023614.1, on the reverse strand, counting down.
GCAGATATCGCGCCTGACATTTGGCTGAACTTGTTGAAGAGACCCCCCTCCAACCACAGCTCACACCACCCCACCCCACCCCACCCCACCCCACCCTCACATGAACGCCAGTTTTAATTATTTGTCTTTCGGACATTTTTATTCATTAAATCCTAATTTTTTCCTGAAGCCACGGCTCAGACTATATCTTTCATTTTCATCTTAGTGGAACTTCCAGGTTGCAAACCGTCGTTCCATTGGAAGCTTTTTACAGATTGAACTCTGTTGCCAAGTTAAATTAACAAGATTACTGGCTGAAGGCCAGTAGCCCTGTTTACATGTGCTCCTGCACATGCACCATTGTGTTGCATTCAGTCCGGATTATGCAACCTATTTAAGGCGGAATACCTCTGTGTGTGTGTTGGGAGCACATGCCTCTGTTTACATTCGCCGGCCTATGAGCAAACAGCTGTCAACGGTTTAAAGGGCTGATTGCCCTTCGCCTCAGGACCTCGAAGGAAGTGGAGTTTAACTTGAAGTCACGGAAAACCGGTTTTTCTGAGAATTATTGGTGTTTCATCTGAAACAGGTAGTCATGCAAAAGACTCTGTTGGATCACCACAACCTGTAATATGGACCAAAAGATGGAGATGTACACGATAATATACGTACAGAAAGTTCTTCAATTTGTCCTGCAAAACATCGATTTACAAAACCACAAAGCAAAGGAAGCAGGATTTGGCAATAGCCAATGTTTGGTCTGCAGAGTTCATTCATGCATTCATAAACTAACAAGAGACTTCCTTCTTCTGTGGATACCAGAAGTGATAGTAATGACTGTTCTGGACGCGGATCCAAAAAAGCTCGACTGGGTTTTGGACGCGAAGGGGTTTTCGTAGAGGAAGCGGAAAGGAGGAAAAAATGCCAACAAGCGTTATTTTGTGAAAACAATGCAGGCAACATTCCGCTGAAAACAACAGAGGCAACACATTCCTGGTGTAAGCTGAGTCGCCTCACATGATGCAGCGCTTTTTAAAACACTGTTCAGACCCAGAAGCTTCCAGTATTTTTTAGGAGGTATCCCACCATGGAGGTGCTGGTTGGACTTCCTCTGACATCATGACATGACAGGAAGTTAAACCTGTGTGTCAGAGGGTGTTAACACTGTTTTTCTTAAATTATATTTGACTCTGAATTCATTCTGTGTCGTTTCTAAAATGTCTTTAGACTGTCAGACTTTCTGCAGCCGCGACCAATAATGAGAAAAACGGATTCCTTTCATTTAACTCAGGTCAAACTTGAGTTATGCTAATGTGCATGAATCCCAAAGGACACAATATTAACTGACCTAACCTTTAAGACACCTGGAGGTTCGACATCCTTTTCAAGATTTATGGAGCATGGGAGAAAAAAAAACTTCAACACCTCCCGAGAAATTTCTGCATTTCCAATTGAAACCACTTAGAATTTGTCCCATAGAAAAGTCGTTTTTCTGCTCTTTCTTTCCTCAAACTGCAGATGAACCTCCGTAAAGGTGAAGATAGTGTAATAGTGTAATCTCTCATTGGAAGGCGGTGTGACGCTACAATCCTCCCATGCACTTGCCCTCCGTGACAAGGTCAGAGCGGAGCTGACCTGGTTATTGGAGGTTTTATAAGTCAAAGCGCGCGGATTCATCCTCTGCAACAGTCAGCAGGAAAAAAGACCCTGAACGCCTGTTTCAGGTTGAGGAACGGATTGAAGGCGGTGTGTCGAAGCGGTGAAACGTCACCCAAACGTCTTTGAGCGCTCACATGGATGTGACACATTAATTATTGACGGAAGAGATTCTAAATCGAGGTCATCTCCTCTCCGCTAGAGTTTTTTTTTATTTTTAAAGCTGTGGATATAAATATATCTAGGCCAGTGGATCTGAGCTGGGATCAGGCTCTGCATGAAAACACTGATTCATAGAGAGGTTGGACGGTCTGCAAGCTTAGCGGCTGAACATCGACTGTTTGGTAATCATATGTGTATTCGGATCAATGAGGATTGAGAGAGTTGATCAAATCAAAATCAGTATCAAAATCAATATTTTCTTTTCTCCTTACTTCAACTTTCCCTTTATAATCTATGATGCATTCTTCTAATTGTTTATTTTTATCTGCCTCTCTCAAACACATCTTGTTTTGCCCCCAATACACACACACACACACACACACACACACACACACACACGCAGTGAATCGAGGCCTACTGTCGGCCCACTCGCTGACAAACAGCAGTCCGTTTCTTTTGTAACGGGTCCAGGCGCCCCCAAAAAGAGCCAACAAGCTGAGAGAAACAGGCATCCGGGCCGGGCGGCCTACGCTCTGCTCCGCCACGCTTTTTCTTTCTACAGCTGTGCAAATAAATGTCGAAGAAACTCCTCAGGAAATTCAATCTCGTAATTGTTTTGGCTTCCAAACAGGAGTCGAAAGCCCCCGAATCACCTCCTTTTTATTTCTTTTTTTGGAGGAAGCCTCAGATAGAATCTCTTACAGGAACAACTGGATATACGTCGGACTGATTCAGGAGATATCTTGAAGCGGGGGGGGCAATCTTTTCTCAATTACAAAGGGTTATTTTGAAAGAAGTGTGACATGCAGTTGCGTGAAATAAAGATAAAAGTTCAAAACTTGTTAAACTCCTGCACCTGGATATATTTAAAGGGCTTTTTTTTTTTTGCTTCTTTTTCGTTGCAGAACTTTCACACAGACCAAATAAAACAACCCCCCACATGCCTGATATTGTACTGTCGTCATGCTAAAACACGCTAACAGGCAGCTTCTGCTCCTCCGAGGGGTCTAACTGTTACGCGATAAATCCCCTGTCACAACACATTACCCCCGCCAGAGCCGTTTGCTGGGGGATGATTGTGGCTTATGTCAAGCTTGTTAGCCTTTAGCGCCGTTAACCAGAGAGGAGACCTGATATACGGCCGGCGGCTCTTTGTGCAGCTCTCCATACCGTTTCCTGGATTTACCACCGAGGAAAAAACGTGAAGGGAGTGTTGATCAAGGTTGTCTGGCGTTTTTTTTTTTTATTGGTTTCCATGTGACCTGTGTGTGTGTGTGTGTGTGTGTGTGTGTGTGTGTGTGTACTTCTGATCCAGAGAAAGTCTCCATTGTTTTTCATTCTCATTGTTGCGTATTTGCCAACCCGGTCCCGTTTTGTTCTTCCTGTAGGCCGTGACGGGAAGATGCTTCGGTGACAAGGATTTCAGAGAAGGTTTGGAGAACGGGATCCTGCTGTGCGAGTGAGTTCTGACTACATCTTACATTTTTTTTTAAAATTATATTTCCGACATGAGCTGCTAAATTGAATCGATAGATCATTAACGGTTGTAAAGATCTTTATTGCTTAACTACGCTGGATCGCGTTCCTTCTTCAGCGACACTTGAACTCTCGTCCGCCCCTCATAATGAGTCCAAGTTGTGAACCGAGACTGAAAACACACACATTCCCATCTGACAAGGCCAGTGTTTACACCGTTTCTATTGTGAACACAAACATCGCTTCTAATTTAACGGCGTCCCCGCTGGTTTTGGAATTCCTGGAATATGATGGAAACTTCCGGAGGGTGCAGTCGAGTACTCCAGGGAATTAACAATAGTCATTTTGGTAATCCAAGCAGCAAAAGCAGATTGGACTTCCTGTGTACGGCTTGTTTTGAATCGCACTAATTTCACAAGCAGAAAAACAAAACAAAAAAACCTCCAGCTTCTTCCTTCTTTTCTGGATCCGAAGGGCATCAGGAAATGTGTTTGCCCCCCCCCCCCATCCAGCAAAAGATGATGCTTTTGTGCCGCCTGTATTGTGTTGGTGATGATTTTGTCAGTTTCTTTAAAAGCTAAGGAAGTACTCTCACTCTCGCAGTTGTTTCCTCTTCCCCTTAAACCCGAAACAAGTTGGACTGTTTGTCAGATATTCCTGCAGATAAATTCATTTGTTTCCCCTGTTTTTTTTTAAAGAATCCATCTGTTATTGCTCAAAAATCAGACTAATCTTTGATAAGATGATATTATTCTCACTGAGTTGTTGTCCCTGCTCTACTTTCCTTTATCACATATTTTTGATAAGTTATTCTGGGAAAAATCCAGTACAACAGGAAGTGTTGTGGACGAGGTGAACTACAATGAACGTCCCAGGACCGGTGACATCTAATACCCGCTTTGATTCATTCCAGCGCTTCCTCTGATGAAAACACAAATACATGAAACTGGAGAAGGAGAGACAGGAATTCAGACATACTGTAGAGGGAATAAAACTTAGTTCCATGTGCGTTCTCCAACCTCTCTTCTCCTACTCAGGGATTCTCCAGATATGCGTCTTTTGTCCATTTTGTTCCGACGCTTAAACTCACTTTGAAATGCATGATATCAAATATTCATCACAAATATTAAAGGTTTTAATTAAAATTCAGCTTGTGATTTATTCTTCCCTCTGGGCTGGGTTTTTTTTTTTTTTTTGGTCAGGCTGCTGAGCTCCATTAAACCCGGCCTCGTGAAGAAGATCAACAGACTTCCAACGCCTGTCGCCGGACTGGTGAGCCCTCTTCTACCAAAATAAAATCCATTTCCTGATCATTTGTAGTTTCTGTTGAACGTCACAGAAGCTGAGAGAAAAAAAATCACAAATTTATGCAAATACCTTTAATAATAATAATCACTTGTTGTGGATTTATTGCCCTGGAAAGTCTTCCCATTTTTAAATATCAGGCTTGCTGTAATCAATCAGGGTTTGATTACAAATCCTTACAGTTCAAAGTCCTTCATTTGTTAATTCTAAGTCTTATTGCTGCGCAGCTGAATTTATCTGAGCTACTAAACCCATCAGAACGTATTTCCTCTTAGATATGAATGAGCAAAGAATGACTTCCTGATCCCAAACCTGAACCAAATCATGTTTACCCCCCACCCATACCCCCCCCCCCCCCACACACACACACACTTTGAATGAGAGCTTGTTGCACGCAGCCCCGGTATGTTTCCGTGGGGTCGGGTTCAACACAGTGGAGCCCTTTCATGATGTCTTAAAACGACCTCGATGTGGATGAAGTGACCTTTCAGGCCCCGGCTCTGACGTGGAAACGGAGGCGCGGCGAACGTCGATCACGTCGGAGCGTTTCCGTCTCGCTTTCTGCGCAAATCCCAGCTGGCAGCGTGTAGATGTAGGAATTATAATTCAAATGATT